>OX465436.1:18084695-18814609 GCA_950005045.1 Agrotis exclamationis
TATACCCCAGCACATAAAGTTGAAAATCTATTAGTCTACTCAGCGTGTGCGTTTATCGTTTGTAACATGGCTACAGGTTCATGGTAATTGTTTTAGGCAGTCTCACCATCCTATGTGTCTTCTTCTTATCGTGTCGATGACAATCTATATCGACTCGGCCCAAAATTGAGCCACGAGTTTAGCGCTCTCCGAGACGTCCAACAGCTCCTGTAACGAACAGTTGGCAGGGCACGCAGGGCACGATATTAAGTGCCTCATCGTTTGTGGAGCAGCACCACATTTACACTTCAGGTCAGAGTCATCAATGAACTTCCACCTGAGCAGATTTTCCTTGCTTCGGCGTACCTGGGTACGGAGTCTGTTTATGGATTTCCAGGTCAGCCAAGGCAGCTCATTTCCAGGAGGGAGATCATATGTGTAATATCTATTGGTATATTTATTCACTTTTTTCGCGAAACTGTCTTCTGACTTTCAATGTATCCTTTCAGATTTTTCACTACTTGAGCAGGACAAAAATGCGAAAAGCCTTCAGCTTTGTGTTTATTTTTCATCTCGCACCGACCTCGTAAAAACAGGTAAAGTATTTTGTATGTTAAATTATGAATCCCAGTCGGAACTTCAAACTTTATGAATAATTCCCTTAAATAACATCATTTGAAATTTTTGTGGAAAATGCAAAATCTGGTCGCATGAATGTAATAAGATGCAAAATGAGTCAAAGTTTGTGTTTTTACAAAAAGTTTTCTGTTGCTGCTTGAAATCTCTTTGCTGGTCAGAAAAGAAGAAAAAATGCATCAGCTATTTTACTTGTTTTATTTGTATCATATCTAAAGCCTTAGTACAAGATTTCCATATTTACAGCCTTTATTGTATGGAAACTTGTAGTTTTTCATGCAATATAGAGCCTCTAGTGAATGAACGAGAAATTAACTTTATTTAAAAACAAGTGCTAACTTTCTGATCGACTAGGCCTAAATTAGGGTAACGTTTTAATTAAGGGTTTATTAAGGTATTTGCTCTACACATATAAAACCAAAAATACATACACAAACTCAAAAATCATCAATCAATTATTGTAAAGAGTCATCGATAACGTGTGGCTTTAAAACCGTATTGATTGATTCTGCCTTTGAACTTCTGGAACACAAAACCTTCAACAAGATTGTAATAACCCCTTTTGGGTTTGGAAATCATCAAATGACTACTCCCAGTTCTCTGGTTTTTCCTTTTTAAATTAGTTTACTCTTGACCTCGATATTGCGAACGATCTATTAGAAGAGAGTGTTAGACAAATACTGATTAAAATAAAATTCACATTGTTCCTTTAATTCCCTATCACGTTTTAGCGCCGTAATAAGATTTTTAAAGATACCTATTATAATCCATTTTTGACGTGGAAAACCATTAACCAAGTCACCCTTCAATTGCCCTTTACGTTCCATAGATATGGTAACTCTTGAACATCGACAAACCCTGTTCTTTCAGTACGAATCATCAAAAAAAAACGATGGGTTGCACTCCGGGAGTGCCGGTAGAAGTGAAAACTTTTATTATTACTGTGTTATAATTTAAAACTGGAGTGGTATAGATATGAAATTAACGAATTTTGTTACATCTTGTTAGTGTCGAACAGGTGTCAAATCACAAATGTTTTCATATA
This sequence comes from Agrotis exclamationis, assembly GCA_950005045.1. Taxonomy (NCBI): domain Eukaryota; kingdom Metazoa; phylum Arthropoda; class Insecta; order Lepidoptera; family Noctuidae; genus Agrotis; species Agrotis exclamationis. Next base: position 18,086,356 of record OX465436.1, read on the forward strand.
TGCTCGATAGATGGCGTTGCACGATTAAAATGCAAGCTATCGTTTGCCTCTTCGTCTTACGAATTTTCGATCAGGGTCACGTGATCCTGACGCGAGTTTAACATTTTTTACCCATTACAAAAAAGTGTACAATACCGATAAAGAAGTTTTCACTTAAAAAAAATAGAAAATCATCAAATGAATCCTCTCTCTCTGGGTGGTAGAATAGAAGGAACTTTCAGACTCGTACTCTGACTTCAAACCACCCCTTTAAGCTGGTTACAATTTTGAACACACCCTTGACTCATATCATTGTATCCAAATCGTATTAACATCAGTCACAAGCCCATCTTCGAAGCAAGCATTAAAATTGAATACATCACATTTATATTTATTAAAGAAAGTCGTCAAACCGGGTCATAACTCGGAACATGATCCGTTTTATCTCTGAGTTCGTTCGTAATGTGGAGCTAGGGATGTGCTTACGTTAAATTCGTGAATGACCTTTTTGGAACCGTTTTTGGACTATTTAGAGTAAATGAAGTATTTTTAAAGTTTAGTTTAAAGTTGCGACTTATGGTGCGAGCTTTTTGCAGAGATGACGCTGAAGTGTGACATTTAAAAAAAAATTTTTCGTCGACCATCGCCTAGACCGTTCGGTAGAAAGATCCTTAATAGCGATCTTTGGCTCTGTGCTTGGCTCTTCGTTGTTCATCATCATCAGCCTATAAATGTTCCCTCTGCTGAGACACAGGCCTCCTCTTCGTGAGAGGGAGTGGGCCGTAATCTACCACGCGGGCCCAGTGCGGATTGGTAGATGTCACATGTCAAGTTTTGGTTCTAGGACATGCCGGTTTCCTCACGATGTTTTCCTTCACCGTTTTGAGAGCAGTGGTGTTGAAATAAATTACACAAAGTAATGCTCCTGACGGGGCTCGAACCCACGACCTACAACTTGTAAGTCGAGGCCGATACGTTTTTCGTATTCGTTGTTCAGTTCAACAAAATTAAAATGTGTTCTGTTACACGTGAATGCTCAAGTCTATCAGCACCTTGAAAAGTAGATAGATATTTTTTGGGAGACCCTAAAGAACATCACACAAGCAACGTCTATTAGCTACGGTCCAGGCCCGAAAACTTCAGTTCTTTGGTCACGTGTCCCGGAGAGGCAACGACTCTATTGAGTGGCTTGTCCAGGGGAAGGTAGAAGGCACGAGAGCACGCGGCAGGTCGCCCATGCGATGGACTGACCAGATCAAATCTGCAGTAGGTGGTCCGCTACATGAGTGCACAAGAGTTACAGCCGACAGGGAGGGATGGCGTCGCATTGTGAGACGAATTATGGCAGCACGATGTCTCGCTGCAACATGCTGACTACGACCACTCTTTCAAGAGTGAACCGACGAAGAAGAAGAAAGAACATACAATGACCTCGGAGGTGTTCTTCAGATAATATCCGATCCGTAATACTCGCAACCAGCGTACGTATTTAACCAGATGCATCAACGTAAACGAAATGAAAGGAGTACGTGAAGATCGTAGCATATGGCGTTCTACAGTGTCTGTAAAGGCCTTTTTTTATAGTGGTAAAATCGTCAAATGAGTCCTCCTACTCAGGGCAGACCGGGAGGGACTGCCAGACTTGTACTAACTAAAATCCACGGTGATCCTTCATAGCCCTTTACATTCCAAGGTCGCGGTTAGCTGATGAGACTGTCCCGCGACTCGTATGCCTAGGCCTATGGGAAAAACTTGTGAGTTCTTTTTTTTTTATGGGTTTGTTCTTGACCTCAGTCTAAGTCAGGAGTGACTAAGACAAGGCTAATACTATACTATAATGTTAATTTGATAAAGACAAACAAATACGTAAATAAGAAATACTTTCGTTATACGTTACTATGTTGTACACGAGTATTTTTCATCAATAATAACATGTTTACGTAGGCTTGAGTATATTATTGAAATAAGAGTTTTGTAAGGCTTTGTAACCAATATCGCCTTTGATAAGAAAAAATATTTGATATTTGCAAAATAAATCACCATTTAGGTAGGGCTATTAGAATTGAAGAATGAAAATGTATAACGGTCTTTCCTTCAAATAATGAACTGCATAATTTATCAAAAGATGACGGTCAAAGATGATGAAGCTCCTAAAACACAGTTTCGTTTTTGAAATTATTTTTGTTTTTTATTTTAACTGTTTTGGATATGACAGCTAATAATATATACATTTTTAATAAGTGCTTCTTAAGCCCTTTCCTTATATACCCACGCCGTCAATAATTCTTTTTTTAAGTTTTACGATTTTATGTTCATCATCATCATCATCAGCCATGTTCCCACTGCTGGGACACAGGCCTCCTCTCTGTGAGAGGGAGTGGGCCGTAATCTACCACGAGGGCCCAGTGCGGATTGGTAGATGTCACGTCTTCGAATTTTTAGTTCTAGGACATGCCGGTATCCTCACGATGTTTTCCTTCACCGTTTTGAGAGCAGTGGTGTTGAAATAAATTACACAAAGTAAAGCCTGACGGGGTTCGAACCCACGACCTACTACTCGTAAGTCGAGACCGATACCACTGGGCCACCACTGCACTGATTTTATGTTCACATAGCTTATAACCAGTAGACGACAAAAACGCTTCCATCTTCCAACGATACCTCGTTTGTAAATTTGTGTTCAGTAGTTCAGAAGTTACGAAGGAACACATGAACATACATACATAGCTTTTTATTGTTTAAAACAAAAACCGTTGCCCCACACTAGCACATAGCTAATAAGAAAATCATAGCCCTCCCGTTTGTTTCACCGCAGCCAGAGAAATACCGCGGGACTAAATAACAACCGTGACCACGGAACGTAAAGGGCAATTGAAGGACACCGTGGATTTTAGTCAATACAAGTCTGACAGTCCCTCACGCCATGGGGCGGCAAGAGAAATAGGCAGACAGAATATAACACATCCACAATTATTTTCTACCAACCCTATGAAACTGCGAAACTGCAAAACACAAGTGTAACAAAATAATGGGGGAGCTTGTATCGCTGCACGCTGTCGACGTGTCAGGCCGTGACACAAACACGTTGCGAGCGTGACGGTGGGTACTTGAAACATTGCCTAATGTTCCACAGTGGTCCAAGGTGGAATTCGAATGAGTAACTATACCACCAATTCGCACTAAGCGTTTGCAAACGTCTTTTGTAATGCGGACAGCGAAGGAGTGGAACTCTCTGCCTGCGTCTGTGTTTCCGAACGCATACAACCCTAATCTCTTCAAAGTTAAGAGTGAACAGGCTTCTTCTGGGTAAGCTCGCTCCATCGTCGATCTTGTCTTAGTCACTAATGACCTCGACTAAGGTCAAGAGCAAACCCATTAAACATAAAAAAGAAGTAAAAGCCTTTGTTTGGGGGTGACAAAATCATCAAATGCGTTCTCCTGCCCTTGGTGAAGAGAAAAGGGACTGTCAGTCTCTTATTGATTAAATGTCACCAAGCTGCGTCGGTTACCCTTTGAGTTCCAGGGTCACGGTATTCTGCTTAGATAATTCCGCAGCAAGCAAGTCTACGATACGTTAAGCCGGTACTTCGTTTTAGAAACTCTCAAGCCCAAGCGAGGGTTTAAACAAATAGGCATGGATGGATGTTTTTTAAGAGTTTATAGATTCCATATATAAATCAAACCAACCTAAAATATTCTTTTCTTTTCACGGTAATGGTATAAGTCCCGCAACCCCGGCAGGCTTTGGTCCTCTAGAGGGGGGCCCCGTCATCTTGCTGACTCTCTTTGAAGCGCGCGTGAAACACAACGCGCCGTCGACCCGGGCATGGTCCATGTTCGGGCGGCGAGTTGCCCATTACTCGCCGCCCGCATGCCCGCGCCTACGGTGGCCGGAGATCGTCTTGCGACGTCCGACGCCATGGGCGTCTACCACTGCGGCTGGGGCGGAGGGAGGACGCTGTCCCCTCTCTCTCACGGCCCGCTTCCTCCTTCGCGAGCATAACTGCTTCGCAGAAGGAGGATCTTGGCATACTAGAAGCTGGCTTTAAAATGATTGTAAAAAGGTGGGTAATCATTTGAATCAACAAATCGCTCTCTCTTACTCCTTACACCATTCGAATGTTAAGGATACAAATAACTCTAAGAAACGTATAGTTCTAATAAACACACAATTTGAACGTACAGTCGACGCCACGAGTGACGAGCAATTGGACAGGTGACGGAGTTAATTGATGACGACTGTGCGTGCGTGTACTGTGGAATACCTACTAATGTGAGCGCTGAGAGCTTTGTACTTTAATTCGAAAGAAAAATAGAAGATTCGAGGTTACATGTGTTATAATCTGTGTTAAATTAATAATATTGATCGTTAGTATGGCAACATCACAGCCCTCTGTTAGCGACTCACATCTGTCATGGCTGCCACTTACTTTCTGCTCCGCAATTTGTCCAGAAATGTAAAACTAAATTATAGTTGTTCTGTGTTAAGGGCGCATAACCAGAGGGTTGGCAACGTCGCAAACAGCTGTCAAATATTTAAGAGTTTAAATTAATTTGATAAATTTACTGTATGAAAATAAGAAATATCGCTCTGTAGTGCACTAATTACATAGCGCTACTATATGAAGATCGCTGATGTTGCATCCGCACTGATACTTATTATTGCCAATGCACCTATGACGTCAATCGATTTCGCAAACTGTTGTTTGTTGAATACATTGTAAGAATGATCATTCTATTGTCCTACTTCGACTTGGAATCGTCATTCATAGGATTAATTTTGTAATTTTTTAAATCAGTAATTAAATTAATTTAAAATCATTTCGGTTTTTTTTCGATCCTCCGATCGCAGCAAACGTAATTGGCGCAGTCGGTAGGATACTCGCGGGCCGGTTCGCGAATCGCGTTAGAATCAATTTCATATCGATCACCACGTTCGCGAGTCACCTGGGCAGCTATCAAGTCACATCACGAGTATCCTGAACCTACGGACCTGCTGCAGACCAGAAGGAGAATCCAGCCATCGATTCACGGAGAGGAACCAGAAATGAGATACCTGTAAGTACACTTGAAACATTCTCGTGTTGCATCCCTTTGAATCTTAAACCTCAAGATTTATCATCCAAGGGCCTCCAGTGCGCGGGAGCCTGAATCACGACAGGCTCGCCAACGTACAGTAGATATAAATAGAGATATAACCTTAGATAAATTAGAATTAGACAATATGACTCAAGTTCAGAATAACCCAGATACTATCTACAAGGCTCTTCGCCTTATTCCAGAGTTTGACGGCAACCCGAACATCCTTACCCGTTTCATTAGAATCTGTGATTCGTTAGCTGCGCAATACTTAAGTAATACACCTGGCAGTGAATTTTCCAACTTATGCTTAATAAACGGGATACTTAATAAAATAACTGGGACCGCGGCATGTACTATTAATGCCAATGGAATACCAGAGAGCTGGCTAGGCATTAGAACTGCCTTGATTAACAATTTCTCAGACCAGCGTGATGAAACCGCATTGTACAACGACCTCTCTTTAGCCACTCAGGGTAATAAAACGCCACAAGAATTCTATGATCATTGCCAAACGTTGTTTAGTACGATCATGACTTACGTGACTTTACACGAGACTGTACCGACGACTGTAGAAGCGAAACGCGACTTGTATAAAAAAGTTACCATGCAGGCATATGTCCGAGGGTTAAAAGAACCTTTAGGATCCCGCATACGCTGCATGCGCCCACCAACAATAGAAAAGGCGCTCGAGTTCGTCCAAGAGGAACTCAATGTAATGTACTTGCAACAACGTGAGACCCCAAAAGCCCAAGCTCCTCCAAAAGTCGCTCACCCCACTCAACCACCTGTAGCTTTTACCCCACGACCTCATAACTTCCCGACACCAATACCTAATTGGCCATTACCCATGGGCCAGCGTCCAGCGGGGCCCGCACCTCAGCCTTTTAAATTCCCTGCACCAGCACAACCTCAACAACGTGTGCCAACGAACACGCAGAGAATGTTCAGTGCGGCACCTCCTAACTACAATCCCCGTAGTAACCTATTTAGACTAACACCCAGAAATAATGCACCTCAAGGCCCTCAGCCAATGAGTGGTGTTCAACGATTTACTCCCAAACCCCTACCTCCAATAAATCAGCCAGCAGCCCATGATTGGAATAGGTTTGGAAATTCACCACCTTCGAATTATTTTAAAGCCCGAGAAATGAATATGAATGAGTGCATGACATATGACGAGTTATATTACAACTATTACTACGAACCGGTGTACAATTACTATACTGACTACAATGACAATGTCTCTGACCCGAGTAGTCCCGCCGCTGACTCGACTCATTATAACGTGACAATGAACGACCAAGTATTTGATGAATCGCAAACGGGTGTAACTAACCATACTCAACAGGATTTTCAGGAGGCTTCAACGTCGCAAAAACCAAAATAGAATTAAATCTTCAGACACAGAGGCAACTTCCCTATATACAAACTAGAGACCCACCTTTAAAACTTTTAATAGACACAGGTGCCAATCAATCCTTTATTAGCCCCGAAACTGTCGAAAAATATTTCGCCGAATACCCCTTGAATTTTGACCCTTTTGAGGTAACCAACATACACGCAACAACCAGGAACGACTATTCTATAACCTTGCCATGTTTCGCGGAGTTTAATGACGCCAAAACCATGAAGTTCTTCATCTATCGGTTTCATGATTATTTCGATGGTCTCATCGGTTTAGATCTGTTAAATGAATGGGAAGCTCGCATAGATTTGAAAGAAAATATGTTAGTGACTCGATCTGCAATAAACCCTATCGTAATGTATAACTCGTGTAACGTAAATTTATACGAAGATATTATACCAGCTGGGAGTACTAAGATTATCCGTATCCCCATTGATGTGCCAGAAGGCGACGTTCTCATTAGGGAACAAATCCTATGCAATTGCATAATTCATGAATGTATCACTACCGTAAGTCGTAATCGTGGCTACTTGGAAATCGAAAATCCGACACTAAATGACGTAATATTTTCAATCGATCGCCCAGCGCACGCGGAATTATTTAATATTGAGTGCAGTAGTACTCAACAAACATCGACACGCGCGCAGGAAGTAATATCGCGTTTAAGAACTGATCACCTAAACCCGGAGGAAAAGGCTAACCTGATAGCTCTATGTTCCCGTTACTCGGATGTTTTTTATATCGAAGGTGAGGGACTAACTTTTACAAACAAGATAAAGCATCGAATAAGAACTACCGACGATGTTCCGGTGCACGCTAAAAGCTACCGGTATCCATTTGTACACCGCCAAGAAGTTAGGGACCAAATAACTAAAATGCTTGATCAAGGTATCATACGACCATCAGAATCCGCATGGAGCTCGCCTATCTGGGTGGTTCCAAAGAAACTAGATGCCTCAGGAAAACAAAAATGGCGTCTCGTGGTCGACTTCCGTAAGTTAAACGAGAAGACCCTAGACGATAAGTACCCTATACCCAACATCAATGACGTTCTCGACAAATTAGGTAAATGCCACTACTTTACGACCTTGGACTTGGCAAGCGGCTTCTACCAAGTGGAAATGCACCCCCAGGATATAGAAAAAACCGCATTCAATGTTGAACACGGTCATTTTGAATTTCTCAGAATGCCGATGGGACTAAAAAATTCGCCGTCCACGTTTCAACGTGTGATGGATAATGTCCTCAGAGGACTCCAAAACGAGATATGTCTTGTCTATTTAGATGACATCATCGTCTTCAGCACATCCCTTCAGGAACATATAATTAATCTCGAAAAAGTATTCCAGAGGCTCCGAGAGTCCAACTTTAAAATCCAGATGGACAAATCCGAATTCCTGAAACTTGAAACAGCTTATCTAGGTCATATCATTAGTAAAGACGGCATTAAGCCTAATCCCGATAAAATATCTGCAATTAAGAAATAGCCCGTTCCTAAAACACCAAAAGAAATCAAACAATTCCTAGGCCTTCTCGGTTATTATCGAAAATTTATTCCTGACTTTGCCCGAACTACAAAACCGCTTACTCAATGCTTGAAAAAAGGACGAAAAATCTCCCTTGACTCCGAATACGTGAATTGTTTCGAAAGATGCAAGACACTCCTGACTAATGACCCCATCCTACAATATCCAGACTTCAATAAAGACTTTAACTTGACGACAGACGCTTCGAATGTAGCCATCGGCGCTGTTTTATCCCAAGGACCTATAAACTCGGACAAACCTATCTGTTATGCATCTCGAACCTTAAACGAAAGCGAGATGAACTATAGTACCATAGAGAAGGAATTACTTGCTATAGTTTGGGCTACGAAATATTTCAGACCCTACCTATTTGGACGCAAATTTAAAATTTTCACTGACCATAAGCCATTACAATGGATGATGAACATGAAAGAACCAAATTCCCGACTGACAAGATGGAGACTTAGACTTAGCGAATACGACTTTTCAGTTATTTACAAGAAAGGGAAATCTAATACAAATGCTGACGCCCTTTCTCGCATTGAAATTCACACTAAAGAAGCCATGTCCTTAATAGAGGAAATCGATGAACTCAACTCCTTAATGGGTAATCCATCAGAAACCATCCTTGGCAAAGCCATCTCCTCAACCGAAACGGCACATACAAGCGTTGAGAACCCCATCCTAGAAATTCCCATAACTGACGAGCCATTAAATAAGTTTAACAGACAAATATGCTTCACCATTGTAAATGACGTAAAAAAACGACCCGTAGTTACTAAGCCATTTGACACCCATACACGTATAAGTATCCAGCTATCCGAAACTAACTTAGAGGAAGATGTGATCTGTGCCGTAAAAGAGTACGTTAACCCCAAGGTTAAGACAGCTATCTTAGTTAAACCACCTCTAGCCATGTACTCAATTATACCGATTATACAGGACAAATTCAAAAGTTCATCCTTAAATCTCGTTCTAGCTAAATCCGAATTAGAAAATGTCAAAGATTACCTTCGACAACAAGAGATAATACGACACTATCACGACGGTAAAACTAACCATCGCGGAATTACCGAGTGTCATTTAGCCTTATCCCGTAAATATTACTGGCCAAAGATGAAGGATCAGATAACTAAATTTATAAATGAATGTACGATCTGCGGTCAGGCCAAGTACGACAGAAACCCGATAAGACCCCAATTTAACATTGTACCACCGGCTACCAAACCGTTCGAGACAATCCATATGGATCTATTCACCGTACAAGGTGAAAAATACGTAACATTTATCGACGTATTTACAAAGTACGGTCAAGCTTATCACCTACGTGACGGAACAGCTATTAGCATATTACAAGCCCTTTTGCAATACTGTATACTGTATCTGTAAAGGACATAGAGGACGCGGTGAGACAAACAGCCGGCGGTAAGTCGCCAGGGCTAGATGGTCTGACCATTGAACACATCCGTTACGGAGGCAGAGGGATATATTATATTCTGTCGATCTTATTTTCGGCAATTTTAAAACATGGATATCTACCGAAAGCCCTCACAGACACAGTCATTGTACCTATTTGTAAAAACCGAAGAAAAAACATCTCCAGCGCTAGTAATTATCGACCCATTGCACTGGCTAATATTATAGCCAGACTGCTGGAGAAGATTTTACACAAACAAGCAGCACCTTTCATAATTTCTTCTGACAACCAGTATGGCTTCAAGAGCCGTGTATCAACTAGTACTGCTATTTATGTACTCAAACAGGTAGTGGGATATTACAAAAGTAGAAGTACCTCAGTAATAGCCTGCTACCTTGACCTCAGCAAAGCATTTGACCGCGTGGACCAGGATCTCCTGTGGCATAAACTAATAGATCGTGAAGTTCCCAGCCAGGTGGTACAGGTACTGAAAAAATGGTACCTGCAGCAGGAAAACCGCGTCAAATGGAAGAATGAGCTGTCGACGCCCTCTGGTCTTAAGTGCGGAGTGAGGCAGGGGGGAAGCATGTCCCCGGCACTTTTTAACGTGTACATGGATGGGTTATCGGTCAGACTCAACCAAACTGGTGTAGGCTGCTCCATGAACGGGACCCTGGTAAATCACATTTCTTACGCGGACGATATGGCTCTGTTAGCACCGTCAATATCGGCCATGCGCAAACTTCTGGCTGTGTGTGAAGAGTACGCTAAAGAACACAACATGCTGTACAACCCAGACAAATCGGTGTACATGGTGTTCGATAGCCCGAGCAGCCGGTCAGACCTGCCGCCACTTAACTTGTATGATACGGCCCTTGTGCAAGTCAACGAGGTAAAATACCTAGGCCATATTATAAGAGCTGATTTGTCAGATCACGCCGATATAGACAGGCAGAGACGAGCCATCTCGGTGCGTGGCAACATGCTGGCCAGGCGTTTCGCCCACTGTAGCAACGTAGTGAAAGCACAGCTCTTCATAAGTTACTGCACAAGTGTTTACACAGTCGAATTGTGGACAAACTACACCAAGGCTGCTCTGAGTGACATGCGAGTGCAATACAACGACGCATGGCGTGCAATGTTCCGCCTGCCTCGGTGGTGCAGTGCGAGCGCCATGTTCTGCGAGGGCCGCGCGCCGGGCTGGCCGGCGCTGCTGAGGAGCCGCTCGGCTGCTGCACGCTCCGCCATACATCGTTCCGCTAACTCATTGGTAGCGGCGGTGCGAGACTGGGACCACAGCCCCTTGCATTATAGGTGGCAAACCTACCATGTGCCCATAACTTAATTTGCGGCGTCATGATGGTTCGAACTATTGTATTTTATTTCAATTGTGTATTATTTATTATTAATTAATTCAATATGTATAGTTTTATATAATTCGTAATTATGTGGATGCAAATCTGGCAATTAAACAATTTCATTTCATTTCATTTCATTTCATAACTATTGTCACAGACAATGGGACTGAATTCACAAACCAACTGTTTATGGAATTCACAAGGCTTCATAACATCAACCATCATAGAATACTAGCTCACTCGCCCAACGACAACGGAAATATCGAACGCCTACACTCAACCCTTCTAGAACATCTTAGACTCCTTAAGCTACAGTTTAAAGACGAGCCAATAATTAATCTTGTGCCCTATGCTTTAATAGCTTATAATAGCTCCATACATAGCTTCACAAGATGTCGACCCTTTGACTTACTGACTGGTCATTTTGACCCCCGAGACTGTAAAGACATTGACCTTACACAGCATTTATTACAACAGTATACACAAGCCCATAGAGATAAAATGAAACATGTTTATGACATCATTAATTCGTCATCACTGGCTAATCGTACCGCGATAATCGAGAAAAGAAATGAAACCCGTGAACCCGAGATAGAATACGCCCCCCAACAACAGGTATTTATAACAAACCCTCTTGCAAGTCGACAAAAGACTGCCCCACGATATACACAAGACACAGTTTTGGCAGACCTGCCGATTCACATTTATACTTCAAAAAAACGTGGCCCCATAGCGAAGTCAAGACTTAAGCGTATACCTAAATCAGCAAAATTGTTACAGGATTCTACTGGTAACAATGCTCCCAATGATGCAACCTCAGGAGATAAGACTTGAAAGCCTCGACGAAGGACCCGGACTTCTACCCTTTAAACTTGGACAAATGAAAATCACGACTCATCATCATACCTTTATTCAGTACATACAATTAAGTAATATCGAAAACAATGTTCACTCCCTACAGACCCAACTAAGGAACTGTCAAAACCAAATGACTAATGACACTTACGCACTATACGAAATTCAGTTGGAATATCTTGCTAACAAACTTGGCGATGTCTTAAAACAATTACAATCTTTAGAACCCAACAGAGCCAAAAGAGGTCTTGTCGATGGACTAGGTTCAATAATAAAAAGCTTAACCGGGAACCTAGATCACGAGGATGCACTAAAATACAATCAGGCAATTAAAATCTTAGAACGTAACCAAAATAAATTAGCGACCGAATTCAATGATCATATTAGTATAAGTAAGGAGTGGATGTCTAAATATAGTAGCATAATCACACAGATAGTACAAAACCAGAATAAAATTAATATCACCTTAGAGACTATATTACAAAGTAATGCACTAAGTGAGAATAGTTTAATAAAATATGCTCATTTTGCCCAACTACTAGAAATTATAAGCGATAATGTAGAGGATTTATTTCAGGAATTAATCAGGATAGAAAATAGTTTAGCTTTCATTCGTGCAGGTAGTACCCATCACTCCATGATAGACATAGAAATACTAGAGTCAATGGTAAGAAAACTTAAGACTATTTACGCCGAAGAGCAAATCTTAGACCTCGAACTTAGAGATTATTATGATATTATAAAACCGGGATCATATTATGTAGATAAGCAGATAGTATTCGTATTTAAATTCCCAATCTATTCTAAAAATAGTTACGATATCTATAGACTCTCTGTAGTACCTAACAAGCATGCACAGGCTCTTATTCCACCCTTCCCTTTCCTTGCAACTGACGAGATGTCACATGTGTACATAGAGGCTGAATGCCCGAAGTCGAAAGACTGGTACCTCTGTGAGAAAGATATTACTCACCAGATTCGCACCAAAGCTGACTGCATCCAAGAGTTAATCACCAACCAAGTTCTACAGGACTCCTGCAGGTTTACCACAGTCACCTTGATGAGAGAAGCCATGGAGAAGCTCGACGACCAACACTACGTCCTATCTTTTCCTCAAGAAACGAATATACAACTAACTTGTAACCGGAAAGACTACACATCGCTCCAGGGTAGTTACCTTGCAACAATTCCTACTGGATGTTATTTGAAATCTGAGGAGTTCACCATTGCGAACATTTACGACGAAATTAACGGCCAACCCTTGAAATTAATGAAGATACCCTATGACGCTGAGAAGCAGGCCACCACAGCTACCCACGTCAATCTGAACTCTATCGATCTCCAAGGACTACACAGCATCCAGGACCAACTCATGATCCAGAAACCTGTTCAACTTGAAAACGTGCTCACCGACGGACTTTATCACACTACAATCCCATTCTATGGAGTACTATCGATTGCAAGCGTACTCTTTATCATCGTAATGACCCGGCGCTACCTACGCAGACGTACGAACAGCATGGAAAAGGAACAGCAACCACCAGCTGCAACCCTGGAGGAGAATGAAAGTCCTGGCGGACTCCCGGCAACATTTTCACTCAACGTGCTAAAATAGTCGCCGTTCTAAGGGGGGAGGAATTACATAGCGCTACTATATGAAGATCGCTGATGTTGCATCCGCACTGATACTTATTATTGCCAATGCACCTATGACGTCAATCGATTTCGCAAACTGTTGTTTGTTGAATACATTGTAAGAATGATCATTCTATTGTCCTACTTCGACTTGGAATCGTCATTCATAGGATTAATTTTGTAATTTTTTAAATCAGTAATTAAATTAATTTAAAATCATTTCGGTTTTTTTTCGATCCTCCGATCGCAGCAAACGTAATTCACTAAAACATTGATTAGAGAATGCAATAATTAATATCGTAACACCGGATAATTATATAGTTTTAGATGTAAAAAACGCATTTGGAAACATTCCAAATGATTTCTTTATACCTGAAACGGTTACAACATCAAATTCAGTGTTTTAATTGCATTCCTATAACAATGTTTTAGTGCACTACAGAGCCATATTTCTTATTTCCATACAGTAACATTGCTAAATTAATTAAAACTTGTTAATATTTGACAACTATTTGCGACGTTGCCAACTTTCAGAATATGCGCTCTTAATAAACATCTGAAATAGCCGATGGCCTTTATTTAACATCCGCCACTCCAACAACATGAAGGTCAGATTTGAAAGCATTTTGAAATTATTTTTTGATGGATCGTTCATCTATGTCCGCACTCAAGTCATTCATATAACCAGTAGCAGGAAATAAATAATTTCATCTAGGACGTTTCTTGTTGTGTGTGATGATTTCGATGGCTTACAAAAATTGTTGTTGAGAGTCGAAAATTGAAGTTGGCATTTAGTTGAATATCAATCTTCGATCAATAGCTCTAGCTAAGGATCAGGAACAAAAATGAGTCGCTTATGCGGCCACATTTGCACAGATGTAAACATTTCATAAAAAAAAATGTTCAATAGTATTAAATCATCTACTGTGGACGTCCATTTTGTAATTGTTCTTTAATTGTTATGCGGACCAATTGGTCCGTTCAACATTTCAAGGGTTAACAACTTCAGTTTATTATAAACCTTAACACTCAAACATACAGTTTAATTACCATTGCAAAATGTATTTATTCAAGTATTTGAAAATGTTTCTTGAAGATAGAATGTCAAAAACACAAAAGTAGTAATACACAAACGACAAAAGTACTAATTCTAAAATGACGCTTAAGGTCTAAGCAATAAGGATTCGAAATACCGTCACAAAACCGTTTGGGGCGTTATTTCTCGGGCCTTTTTTGAAGCGCTCATCGGGAATCTAGTACTATGATTGATCGAAGATATCAATCATAAAACTGAAGGTGGTCTAGCTCTATTGTCGTCACTTCGTGTCCTGACAAGAAATATATAAAGCTAAGCTTTGTGCTGATTCGTAATTTTGATAATAGCCACAGCAGCATTAATTTAGTTTCAATTGCATAAACTCATGAACATAATCCGTATAGTACTATCAAACTCACTAAACTTAGCCCACACCCTCCTCAATGTAAAGCGATATCACACATCAAATAACTCTTAGCAACAATTCTCGATATACGAGTACACCACCATTTTATACGCCGCCTCCCGCTTACAAATTAGAGTGGTGACAAGGAATTTAATTGGTGCTGAAAGTACGCGCACCTCTAGTTTCGATTGCTTGAGATATGTTTATTGCTCAAGTGTTTAGTGTACCTCTAAAACTGTTTAATGAAGCTGGGAATACGCAGGGGTGGTGAAAAGGGGGGAGCTATTTGCATTTACTTATGGTTAGGTGCTTAACGTTAACTTGGGATTACTTATATCCTAGTTCTACTGTTTTAGTGGCAAACGTTATTAAGACGACAAGCATTTCACACAAAGCATTTTAAGTAGACTTTTGAATTGTAAAAGACAAAAAATACCTTTTGTTTTGATGGATAGATGTTTGTTTCTCAATCACGTCAGTACGGTTGAATAGATCTTGATCAAAGACTCAGAAATAGGTTCAATCTAGAATAACACATAGAATGCTGTTTCATCATCATCATCAGCCTATAAATGTTCCCACTGCTGGGACACAGGCCTCCTCTCTGAGAGAGGGAGTGGGCCGTAATCTACCACGCGGGCCCAGTGCGGATTGGTAGATGTCACATGTCTTCGAATTTTTGGTTCTAGGTCATGCCGGTTTCCTCACGATGTTTTCCTTCACCGTTTTGAGAGCAGTGGTTTTGAAATAAATTACACAAAGTAATGCGCCTGACGGGGTTCGAACCCACGACCTACAACTCGTAAGTCGAGGCCGATACCACTGGGCCACCACTGCTCGACATCCCGTTAGAATGCTGTTTATACCGGCAATATTACATTATTTTGACAGGCCTGTTGATCTAGTGGATAGTGACCCTGACTGCTTTGCCGGAGGTTGTGTGTTCGATTTCCACCCAGGACAAATGTTTGTGTAATGAGCACGATCATTTGTTCTGTGTCTGGGTGTAATTTATCTATAATATGTATGTATTTAGAAATATATAAGTATGTTTATCCATAACACAAGCTCTGCTTAGCTTGGCACTAGATGGCGTTGTGTGATAGTTGTGGAATATTATTATTATTATTTTAAAGCTACACACGGTGGTATTAGCTAGTTTCTCATAAAAAGCAATATCTTCGAAAGACAAACTTTTTAAACAAGTTCAAATCGGTGCACAAAGAACGTTGTACACAATACTATCGATGCACACTCGTGCCGTTCAAGTCTCTATGTAAAGTTTCTAAGTTCCTCGGTCCATGTTATGTTGCGTCGGTGTAAAAGTTTCAACTACAAATAGGAGTGTTTGGTCTGCGTTTAGGTTCAATTTCAACTATTTCTAAAGTTATCTTAGAAATTTTCATATTTACCCGTGACGAATCAAGCCGACTTGGCGTCCCATGTCGGTTTTGCCGAACTACAGAACTGAAACAGACCGAACCGATCATGTAAGTGGCACTTTTTAGGTTGTTTTTCAGAACACAAGTCATGAAACGGTCTGCTTGAACGTGAATGAATTCTTCACGTCACATTTGTCGTATAAAATACTCTAAAGTTTCAGATTTTTAATAGCTTTCCTTCAATAGCCCTTTGCGTACCAGGGTCACGGTTACTAGGTGAGACAGTCCCGCGACCCTGGCAGGCTTTGGCCCTCTTAGGGAGCCCCGTCAGATTGCTAACAGCTCTTTGAGGCGCGCGTGGAACACAACGCGCCGTCGACCCGGGCATGGTCCATGATCGAGCGGCAACTCACCCATAACACACCGCGCGCATGCCCGCCTACGGTGGCCGGAGATCGTCTTCGTCCGTTGCCGTGGGCGTCTCCCGCGGCGGCTGGGTCGTGAGGTAATAATAATAATAATAATAATAATAATAATACTTTATTCATAACATACAATATACACAGTAACATGTTCCCTGGCTCCCAAACTAGGCTTATTGCCTGTGACTTGGGAGTCAGTTCCTCCAATAATACATATTCACATTAGTATGTTGGGAATTGACTGCGTAGATAGCTGCAATCACAACAGTATGGATGTGGTTATGTGAATCCGTATGTGTGTGTGTGTGTGGGTGTGCGTGAGTGCATGCATGTGAGTTTGTGTACGTGCGTGTGTGTAAGTGTGTTTGTGTTTTTGTGTGTGTGTTGCGTGTGTAGTTGAGTGAGGGTGTGTTTGTAAGTGTAAAAGTACTTGTCTTGCTAATTTGAGGTGATTAATAGATTCTCTATTTCTACATAGCTTAGATTCATTAACCAAACTTTCAGTTTAATTCTGCATTGGTACAGATTGAGCGTGTGTATTTTGAGCAACCTATTTACTCTATTATATAGATTTCCACCAAGGTAAGCAAACTGATGTCTTATAAAGGTAGTATGGTGCTGGATTGACGGAAACACTATATCAGCTCGGCGTTTATGTGTTTTTTGTATTGGGAATCTATGTTTTCTTAGGATACAGTGAAGCACAAAAAGTCCTCTGATTGACAATACTTGGCATTCCCTGTAGAGCTCCGCTGTGGGGTACCTGTAAGGCCTGCAACACATAACTTTAAGAACGGCTCTTTGAGCTCTTTCTAATTTGAGAAAGTGTGTCTTGTAGGCACCGCCCCACGCGGGCACACAATATATTAGCAGTGATTGACATAGTGTAAAGTACACTGTCATAATGGTGTCAAGGTCAGCCGAGTGACGTAGTTTTTTGAAAATATAGATGAGTTTCCGTGTTCTGGCCACTAAGTTGTCAATATGGTTATACCAATTTAAATGCTTATCGATCAACACTCCTAAGTACTTTATGTTTGGTACGAATGTTAGCGCCGGGCACATACATGATCTATTGCTAAGGCGTAGTGGACAGTTATGGGCCTTGACAGTGAGGTTATTGATTGGTTGAGACTGATTGCTAATCGAGAAGGACAGTACTTTTGTTTTATCAGCATTGAGAGTTAACAAGTTGTTCGAAAGCCAATCCATAACCTCATCCAGGGCTATTTGAGCATTTTGTTCAGCCTTTGTCCAATCATCACCATATATTAGTAAGGCGGTGTCATCAGCATAAGTAAACAAGGAGCAGTTTGGGACAGACAGAGAACACAGGTCGTTAATATAGATTAGAAAAAGCGTCGGACCCAAAATGCTGCCTTGGGGAACGCCGTATTCAATTTTAGCCCTATCACTCACGCCTTCACCGATTTTGACATGCTGATATCTATTTGCAAGATAACTCGTGAAAATATCCAATGCAGTGCCACGTATACCGATGCGCTCAAGTTTAGATAAAAGTATTGTGGTAGAGACTGTGTCAAACGCCTTGGATATATCTAGAAAGATACCTAGACATTTCTCATTCCTATCCATGTGCTTAGCTACTTTTTCAGAGAAAGCTATAACCGCATCTTCCGTCGAAATACCGGTTCTAAAGCCGAATTGGTTTTCTGACAAAAGATTATTGGCTCTTAGATAGGCAAGCAAACGGTTATTCAAAATCTTTTCTAGAATTTTAGACAAATTTGGTAAAACTGAAATGGGTCTATAATTGCTTACATTGCCTCTGTCCCCGCCTTTGAAGATTGGGTGAACTAAAGCTATCTTAAAAGCGTCTGGAAAGATACCCGTGGATATTGTAAGATTACAAATATGTGTGATGTAAGGGACTAGGGTCTTGTATGCAGCTTTCAAGATTTTGGTCGAAATACCGTCAATACCTGTTGCCGAATCTGTTTTCAGGTTGAATAAGATTCGTTGCACTTCAGAGTTGTCGGTTTCTAAAATACATATAGAATTTAGTGTTGATGCTTGGTTAGAATTATTTGACCAGTTTGTACTATGATGTTGGAAGTTAGTTGCTAAGCTAGAGCCTAGGTTTACAAAATAATTGTTCACTGAATTTATGGCCGTACGGTCATCTGTACCAGTTTCTAGAAGTTCTGTAGGTGGTGATGAAACAGATTTAGTATTTGTTATTGTTTTTATGAGGTCCCAGGTAGACTTAGGATCGTTTTTTCTCTTTGCGAATTCAGCCCTTTCGTAATTATTTTTTAGTTTTCTTAGCAAAGAGTTACAGTAGTTACGGTAGCGAGAGTACGTTATTTTTAATATAGGGTTTTCAGGGTCTGATCTTAAGAGTTGGTGCATTTTATCTCTGTTACGAATACAGCGAAGTAAACCGGGCGTGATCCACGGTTTAATAATTCTGTTTTTCCTGGGTACCTTAGAATAACGGGTGTGCATGTTTATAATTTGGTTTAGGATAGAAATCATAATATTAGCTGCTACATTCGCATCTTCAGCAAAAAGTATGGCAGAGAAATCGGCATTTTCTATGTCTTTGAGGATGCTGGACATGTCAATAATTTTGGTGTTATGAGTAATTCTGGGTTTGGGTTCATCTAAATTAATATTTAATAATATTGGCAAATGATCAGTTATCTGTGACTCGATGACTATTGTGGTCCCTGACTGTTTTGTTTTTAAAAGGACATGATCTATACAGTTATTTAATCTGGTAGGGTATATGTGAGCAGGTAATAATCCGTGAGAGGCAGCAAAAGTAAGATATTCATGGGAATGTTTATCGTTATTATTATTTTTAATATCAATATTTATGTCACCTATTAAGGCAATGTGTTTCATATTAGAAAGAGGTAATAACGTTGCGTCAAGACTATCCAAGAAGTTTTCAATATGACGAAAGGAGGGTGGTCTATAAAGACCCAAGATGGCAACACTATCCTGCACTAAGCAAAGAAGACAGTTTGCATCAGTTACCTTAGGTTCTGAAACAGTGCACATTAATGAACATTTTGTATACATGATAACTCCGTCATTTTGATTTGTTGTGTTTTTAGTAAAGTAAGAATTGTAACCTTCCAAAAAGGGAATAAAAGGGGTTTTCTTTAGCCAACACTCTGTTAATATTACGATGTCGCAGTCTATTTTTAAAAGATGTAGAAAAGTTACAAAATTGTCGAAGTTTTTGTTAACACTACGAATATTAAGGTGCAAAACAGATAGTGCTCTCTGATCATTATTTATTAATTCAGAGCATTCACCTACCGGAAGTTTATATGATTTTGAGACTTCATAAGCATCCAGTTCTAGTGCTATATTTTCCATTTGATTTTGATTAGCCATTTTTTATAATAGGAAAGTTAGTGCTAAAATTGGGTGGGCACCTTTTGTTATGACTAAGATGTGGTGGTAACTGTTTGCGAATTCTCCTCAGAGCTGAAGTACGAGGTGTGCTTGTGATGGGAAAATATGTACATTTTAGGTACTGTGTAATTGTTTGAGTGTGTTTTGTGTGTTTTATGTTTGAGTTTTTTCGGATGTGTGTGTATCGCATGTCTAAAATATTTGGAAGTGAATGGTATGAAAGTGTAAGTAGTAAAGTCTGAGTGTGTGTGTATTTTCTAAGTTTATGATTGCAACAATAAGAGAAAATAATACAATAGGCAAATATACAGCAAAAATAGTACAGAGATAAATAAATGTTTGACAAAGTTGATTGGTAAATAGGAAAGTTAGGTAATAGCAAGCATAGTCATTGCAATTGTTTGATTGTTTCAAAACAAGTTTCTGATTTTATCTCAATCCGTTTCTCGCCTTCAGCCATTCGTAGAAAAACCTTCCCGTATGCACACCAGCAGAATTTATATTTGTGTTGATTTGCAAATTCCCGTGCAAGGTAGAATAATTTCTTCACGGTAGAAGATAAGTGGTCGCCTACGTAGATGGGACGATTTTCACAGTTCAAGCCGAGTTGCAAAGAGTTCAGTTTTTCATCTTTTGCACGGTTTTTATTATAGGTTCGTACTGATGAAATGAAGTTTGTTTTCGTGGTAACTGAAGAAAACTCTGTGACTATTGGCCGATTTGTATTTGGTTTCCCAGGAAGCCTAAAAATGTCTCGTATGTTATTCGGTTGTATATTTATTTTCATCTTAGAACCAATTTGCATTACAATTTTTGTGAGATCCTCTGCGGTTTCTTTTTCCTTAACGGGTACATTTCTAATCTCAATGCTTGACGAACGGGATTTGAATTCAACATCTTGCAATTTAGTCTCCAAATTTTCAAAGGCTTGCTTGTAAAAAGTACGCTCTTTCTCCAGTACATTAATGCGGCGCTGCATCTCCTCGAAGCTGGTATTAAATGACTCAATAGATTTTTCAATTTCAGAGTTCGTATGTTGAATTTTGAGTGATTGAGTCTTCAACTCAGCCATGTCAGCAACAATTGTTTTTAAAGTTGAGGTGTGTTCCTTCAGTACTAGCGCCTGTTCATTTTTCCACTGTAACAGCATTTGTTTTAGTTCATCTATTTCGGTTGACTGAGTGAAGGAATCATCGGGGCATAGGCGTTTAGCTCTGGAAGTTATGTTGACGCTCTCAGTCATCTCGCGTGTAACAATAGATGACACATTAGATGACACATCCGGTTCTGATTGGGTTTCGGATATTGTTGTTGGAGGTGCTGGGGGTGGGGACCGATGCATCCGTGGCATATTTTTCTTTTTAGTACAGAAACAAAAACAAGATTAGCTTTGAGAGGTACCCCTAGCGCCACCTCTGGAGAGTTTCAAGTATTTGTAGCGAATTGCGGTACTTCCAGCGCCACCTGTTGATCAGTGTGCTAAAACAATAATGAGCTCGATACTGGTCGCTAATTTCACACGGCGCTGCACACGTTCCGTGGCTCATACACCCAGGCGTTGGACTCGCATTTAAGACGTCGATGGTTCGAATCCAATGGCCGACATAATCGTCTTTTTGGGATTTATAGATCTGTATTTCCTCTTCGGAGATAAAAAGGTAAGTAGTAATTGTAGATGTAACTCACAAAAAGCAGCCGTCTCACTCTAGATCCTCCCAATGGGCGGAGTCCACAGGTATAAGCGCCGGTTGTGCGACAAGGAATCGAAAAACTCAAGTATTCACCAATCACAATTTAGGAAATAAAAAAACGGACCACAGTCAAAAGCACACGTCTGCCACTGTTAAGAGCCAGCGGAGGAATTCAAGAGGTGGACGCTGTCCTCTCCCTCATGCGTTCCGCCTCCTCCTTTTGCCAGCATGACTGCTTCGCAGAAGGAGGCGACCCCTTCCCATTCCGTCCTCCGACCTGTGTCAAGAGGAAGGTGAGGACGCCGGGACGCCTCTACAGCCACTCCTCAAAGAAGGGTCTTACCGCCGCGATTGCGGCGTGTCCGATCATGAGGAGACCTCACATGGGTCTTGATATTTAGCTATTCTTGATTATATCTTATATACCAAGCTACATAATAATTCTGTTGTAATTATGTAAACAACCGTTGAATGCAAGCCGCTTACAACCGGTCCTATTGGAAGTCTAAAGGGGAGGCCTATGTTCAGCAGTGGACGTCTTACGGCTGATATTATGATGATGAATGTAAACAACTTCTCAATTAGATAATAGAGGCCTTATCTTGAGATTTTTGTGTTTTATTTACAGTGTACTTGAAGTATTTACTGCGTCGCGGGCATGTGCCGGTGAGTTATGGGTGACTCGCCGTCCAATCATGGACCATGCCCGGGTCGACAACGCGTTGTGTTCCACGCGCGCCTCAAAAAGCTGTCAGCAATCTGACGGGGCCCCCTAAGAGGGCCAAAGCCTGCCGGGGTCGCGGGACTGTCTCACCTGGTAACCGTTACCAGGTGAGACGGTGATCCCACCGTGGATTTTAGTTAGTACAAGTCTGACAGTCCCTCCCGCCCCACCCTGAGCGGGAGGACTCATTCGATGATTTTACCACGCAGAAAAAAAAGTATTTACTGCGTTTATTGTATCGAACAATGACAAAACGCTTCTAGTGTACGGACGAGGAACTATTTTTTTTTCCTTCAAATTGACGTCAAATTTACAGATTACGTCACAAAACTATAAAAATCATAATAGAGCCCCTGCACTATTTTATGAACATAATTAAAAAGGTATGTCAACAAAAACATTGTTTAGGTACTCGTTAGGTTTCACAAATAAAGGAACAGGTTCAATAAACTACAGAATAAATATAATTGTTAACATAATTGGTCCGTTCAACATTTAAAGGGATAATAATTATGATCTATTTAAAAGATAGAATTTCACACATTTAACTTAACTTCAAACGATCTTTCAAATAGCTTTACTAACAATTTATTTGAAAGAAGTGAAAATGTTTTATTGAAGAGTCTATTTCTATACGTTTATTTCAATATCCCTATATTTATCCGAAAACAACATTTGCACCTAAACTAACCTAACGGGATGTTTTATACTAATTTCAAAACACCCACTCTCTTCTTCTAACTCGGAAAGTAAACGTGAAAAAATTGCACCTAGGTATTTGTGAAAACTCTATTTCGGAAAGCAAAACTGAAAACAATTACACCCAAATCAAACAATCCTTCAAAAAAAAAAACAATTCAAGAAACAAATTAAACCCCAAAATTCCTGAAACGAACCTTGCGGACAAAACTGAAAAATGCTGAACAACAAACACAATGACTCCAACTATTTTTACCAGGGAAAAATAAAATTTTCTAAGATAAGCCGAATTCTATACAACGAAGCTATTATTATGGCACAATGGTGGCTGTCACATACAGACATAAGGATCTCAGGAGACCTCTTATTTACCGTGGAAATAGAGGAGGAACAAATATACGAGAACAAGGTATTATTTAAGTTGGTGCTCCTTTGAGGAGCCGCATTAGTTATATACTTGTATATTTCTAATACGACCTGTTTTTGAAAACCTAATTGGCGTACAAAGTTGTCTGTGGTAAGATTTATATGACACAAAGGGTGTGTTGTTTTTAGATTATTGTTAAGAACTTTAAGGTACTCATAAAAATAATCAACGGTATTTTAGCTTGCATTCTTCATAAAAGGCAATAAAAAAATGGCTATCATTCAGTAAGAGTTGGTTTTCGACCCCACATAATAATACTTTTTTGACAGAATTAAGCAAGCTAACTCCCCTTTAAGTTCGTACAGACCGAAACTGGACACATTTTATTTACGATCCACTAGAAAAATGGCTGGTTATTTTTTAGTGTTAGTCAAAATTACACAAAAATAATATGTCAATCATTAATAAACATTATTTTTTTCAAGTCCTATAATTGTGTTGCATAATTGTCAGTAAGAAATAGATTACGCTAGTACTATTGGACATTGGGACAGGTGTCCCAATGTCCAATAGTAATAGCGGCTTATTCAGCAAAACTATCACAGTAAAATGAATGTAATAATAAGGTTATTATTACATAAATTTTACTGTGATGCTTTGCTGAATAAGCCGCTCTTGTAGGTTATGTGGTACTTATCCTCAAAACAGTAAACACGAGATATAGGATCACATTTTTATGGTTTCTCTTCTGATAGCCACTATAAAGTACCTAGCTTTAATATATAGCTATTATTTGACTTTTAAAATGTTCCTAATGCATAAATATTTGAATTTGAAGACTTGTGACATCTATTTAACCCCTCAATTGATTACAGTGCATTCTCATACAGGAGGCTTTTGCCTCAGCAGTGAGACATAAAACTAACTTCGACCCTTAGCCACTTCCCACTTTTTCAGCTGTTGATAAAAAGTAACCCAGAAAAACTCCCCAGCAACACATCTGTTACCCAAACAGATAAATCAATATTTCTACCCTCTTTAACGAAACCGCCGCACACCTGTATATATTTGTTATTTAAATGAAAACAGTATCTCCCCAAGTTTCCTTTGAAGATATTCGTAACACCATGGCATAGTGAATGCCTGTGATACGACAGAACGTTCCAGTACATGGCAATCTGTTAATGGACACCGGGGATTTAAGCGTGAGTGGATGCGGCAAAGATGCCCGGGGGAAATACAAGTTTTTTTTTTTCGGAATATTCGGGGTTTGAAAATTTCCATTTTTAGTAAATATGTGTTTAGAAAGTTTGAAGTTGAGTGATTAGTATGTATTTAAGTAACATCACTACGTTACAGGCGCCAAACCCCGTCTCGGGACGTAAATAAGTAACTTTCACGCCTTGGATAACAATGTACTATTATTATTTCAATTTTATATTCCCGTGGGATAATTTCGAGTTATAGCTTATGAAAACTTCTGCTGGCAGCAGTCTTTATTAATAATATTAAAGAAGGAAAATCTACAACAGAACTTGTTCCTTTAGATTTTTTTTTCTTAATACCGTCTGAGACTAACCCAAAGTTCAAGGTCCCTTTATAGAGGAGATTTGTCTAGAGTAGCCTTTTACCAAAGAGCCATACAGATTTGAGTGAACCCGTCCGGACCGTTGGTAGGCATGAATTACTCATCGTAGGGTTCAACCCCTTTCTGAGAGAGTTCAATGACTCGACACCACATTCTACCACATTTTGGATAATTATTTTTGTTAAGAACTTGGCACAAAAAGCTTAGGTGTTAATAAGCAATTCGGAAGACAAGAAAAAGTGTAAAAACATATAATTCATTATTTTTAAACGCATTAACGCATCCGACGCGCATCGTAGAGATGATTTTTGAGGAAAGAACCCCTGTCTTCTGGATACTGACACTACTACTACTGACTGGACAAAAAACAACATATAACTGCATTATTTATGGACATGTCAAAAGCATTTGATCACGTAGACCATAAAATTCTCTTAAATAAACTAGAACAATACGGAGTAAGAGGCAATGCACTGAATCTTATAAAATCATACCTCGAGAATAGAGTTCAAATAACTCAATTAACAAGAATCTCTAATAAAACAAAGTGTGAACAAACGTATCAGTCTACGCCTAAAACGGTTAAGTATGGGGTGCCTCAAGGAAGCATTCTTGGTCCTCCTTTGTTCACAGTGTACATTAATGATCTCCCAAAAGTCATAAATCATGACATGATATTATTTGCAGATGACAGTACAGCTATTTTCACTGACTAGGACCAAGATAAATACGAGACTAATGTAAATAATTCACTAGAATGCATCATAAATTGGTTAAATGCCAACAATCTAAAAATTAACTTAGAAAAAACATGCTATATTTCCTTTGCTAATATAAATAAAAAACCTAAACATACAATACAAAGGTGAAACTTTAAAAGAAGTAAAGACCACCAAATTTCTTGGCATACATATAGACTCTGGGCTAAACTGGAAAACACAGGTTGATCATGTTTGCAAAAAGCTAAATCAGTTTTCATATGCCCTCTACATGTTAAGAAAAGTAACAAATGAGAATACTTTACTAAATGTTTATCATGCGTATGTAGGCTCCATTCTAAAATATGGTATCCTATTCTGGGGAAATTCAACAAACAAAGATTGTGCTCTAAAAGCACAAAAAAAGTGCATTAGAAGCATATCCGGACTTGGACAGATGGATTCATGTAGACCAGTTCTTAAAAAACTTAGAATCTTAACACTACCATCATTATACATATTAGAAGCAGCAATGTTGATAAAACGTGATTTAGATAAATATGAAACGTTGAGAAGTGCGAGACATAGAACTGAACTTAAAGGTATTAAATGTAGAACAGTAAAATTTGAATCTAGTGTATTTGGTATTTCAATTAAAATCTATAACAAACTCCCAATTAGTATTAAGAATATCTCATCGCTAAATATTTTTAAATTAAAACTCAAAGAATTTCTCATAAGTAAGTCGTATTATTCAATAAATGAATTTCTTAATGACCGAAACATTAACTAGAGCAAACTTAATAAACGAATCATTTATTTATGTGACAATTGTATGAGTGCTATATTTATAAGGCTGACTTAAACTTGACATGTTAAACTTATATCTTATTGTTTATATTTAATATTAATTGCATAACTGAAATATTTATGACTATAAAATTAATAATTTAATGTAATAATGAACGTAAACTGTATGACTGTTTTAATATAATTATGTGTGAAAATGAAGCTGACAAAAACAAATAATATATGTTCCTCACGAATTACATCCAGCAATATTATGACTCAAATTGTACTTGTTATCGTTTTCTATAATAGTCTATAACACTGATATAATTTATTATTATGAATATTGTACACCTTAAGGGTATGTTACAGTGATACAATTATAAAAATTTGTAAAAACTGCCTTTTAACCTGTGACAAACAATAAATGAATTTGAATTGAATTTGAATACTCGTCTTCTGGCAGGCGTCTTACTCGTGACAATTTGACAGAATCAGTTATTATTTTTTGAAATAATAATAACGTTTAAAGACTTTCTACAAAAACTTAAACGTCTGTTGAACACTTTGTCTAAAAAAAGCGTGACTGCAAAACGGACCTTATTTCAACAAGGTGTTCAACAGACGTTTAAAAGTTTTTGTGGTACGACGCTTAACGTTTATTATTTTATTAAAAAAAACAAACAAACCAATTATTATTTTTAAAAAAATATTTTTTTTTTTTCATTTGTTTGACTAAACGATTATAAATAAAATTCATCAATATTCGAGAGAGGGACCTCGTGACGTCAGAACAGAGTATAACTTGTACGTATTGCTAATAGTAAAAGCGTCGTATGTCCTTCATTTCTGATTTATACCTACAACAAAAGAAAATATACGAAATAAAAAATATTTGACTTTTTTGATAATCTAACAGACAGATTAATAAGTTTTTTTCAATCAAAATAGTCAATTCATTAAATTTACGAGTATATTTCGTGAATTTAAAAGTTAAGTTTACACCACAGTAACACTGGGCGGTTTCATCGCCAAAAACCATCTAGAATATGGGCTACTACTGCTAATTTAAGATACACAGAACAAATAAAAGTAAATATTCAAAAAGCAAAGTAAACCTATTTAAAACATAGTTCTCCACCAACCGTTTCTGTTTAACTTACTACTTTATCACAGTAAGTGGAGTACGAAACGGGCCCCAGTGCAGTGTCGCCTCAACTATTTATGGCGTCGATTTAGAGATCGTAACACTGACAAGACGCCTGTGAATAACGGTACTACAACAATAGTCTCTTACAAAGAAACCGCATGTTTTTTGTTGACTTCATATTAGGTAGGGTCTTGTGTGGCAAGATAGTAGATTTGAACTATTATCCCGGCCTTTAAACTAGTTAAGAGCGCGTATTCTGAAAGTTAGCAACGTCGCAAATAGTTGTCAAATATTAACAAGTTTTAATTAATTTACCAATGTTACTGTATGGAAATAAGAAATATTGCTCTGTAGTTCACTACAAAATTGATTAGGGAATGCAATAATAAAATGTCGAAACACCGAAGAAATAGTTTTAGATGTAAAAAAAGTATTTGGAAACTTTCCAAATGCTCTTTTTCCACCTGCAACGGTTACAACATCAAATTCAGTATTTTAATTGCGTTCCTATATAATTTTTTTAGTGCACTACAGAGCCATATTTCTTATTTCTATACAGTATATAAACCAAATTAATAAATTAAAACTTGTAAATATTTGACAGCTATTTGTGATGATGCCAACTTTCTGGTTATGCGCCCTTAATAAGTAGCTGTAATTATAATTCTTGCGAAACAGGTTCCTATTACGTCTTCTTTAAAAATATGTGTGAATCGTTTTTTGACGATGTTTGAGACTTGTGTGTTAGTTCTACATTTTTGTCCTATTTTTTTTTTGTACTTTAATCAGCAAATAATTTAAAAGGTTTATGACATTAATAGACAAAACTAGTAAAATACATGTTGATGTCTTGATAATCATAAGGTCTGTATCAACCTCTGGTACGTATTATATCTCTAACAATCACAAAAACGTATAGGTCAATTCAATTGGCAGTGGATGGATGCGGGCTGCCCAGGACCGGGATGTTGGCACGTAGGCGCTCTTTGAGGGAGGCTTACGTTCACCAGTGGACGGCAATAGGCTGATAATATAGGTCAATTCTAAGGTCATGTTAGTAACACAGACAATTTAACTAACTCAACACCAGAGATCCACGATAAAAAGACACAACTAAAAAACCAGCGAACTTTATACCTGTATCTAAAAAAATATAAAAGTAAACGAAGTATACCTCAGTTTCCAGCTAACCTGTATTTCAACAATAGTCTTACAAACACAAACGAGAACCGTCGTGGACAAAGTACGAAGTCCAGAAATAGTTGCAAGCTTTCGGGCAGCCGCCAGGCCACAGCGCAAACACGAGGCAGTGAATACTAACTCAGTATAAACACATTACTTCTACTTTGACAGTTACAAATTAGGTGGAGTACTTGCTAATGCTCACTATTTGTCTTGCCGCCGTTGTATACCACCTAAGAATTTAGAGGTGTGACTAAAGTTGGAGTTCATTTTGCAGATGTCGGGTTGGTTTTTAAAAAGATGTGAAGGAATGACGGCAATGTTGTAAGGCGGTGACAGAGATAAAGTCTACGATAAAATGAGCTTACCCAAAAGAAGCCTGTTCATTCTAACTTCGAAGATTATGCGTTCGGTAACACAGACCCAGATAGTGAGTTCCATTCTTTTGCCATGCACATTATGAAGGATATTTAGAAGCGCTTAGTGCTAATTTGTGGATGACAATTTAGTCTGGATGGTAATTATTAGCAGGACGTCTAAATGCTGATGGTGGAAGGAGACCGGAGGGATGAGGTCTTACAGTTCTTGCGACTTTCTTCAATTTTTGGTACGAAAAAGGATGTAAGAGCACAATAAAACATGATGGATGACTGTGTTAACTTATAACATGGATAAAAAAAAGAGTAGTTATTGAGATGAATTAATAGAGAAGTTTAGGAGTAATATTTAAGCAGATGACTCTTGGCGTGGCCTTCGTGTAAATGTAAACTAGGTAAACCGACGACTTTAAGAAGGTGGTTGTGATATTCTGAATGCGGAAAGCGGAGAAATAGGTGATGTAGCGACCTGGGAGAGGCCTATGTCCACCAGTTGACTGTGATAGGCTGAGTTGATTGAAACAAGCGCAGAAAGCATGGAAACCAAAAAATTGGAATTACATCAAAATAAATCTTATTTTGTGTTGCTATACAGCAAAAACCAATCTAGTTCAACAAAATTAGTCTACCAAAACATGATATTTGCTTCGTAATTAGTTCAAATAACAAACATTCTAATTACCGTAAATAATAATCTATCGTTCATTTATAATCATCAATATTGACACTGAGCTCGCATAGCCTAAAGCCTAAACATCAACCGGAAATAATTTAACAAATCAATGAACGGAAACATCCATCGTGGAAAAACAATACACGGTCGTGTTTTCAACACAAAAACATCTCGTCACCAGAAATCCGTCAAAACAAAATGGCGCCCAAAAGCTCAAACAGACCCGGTCTAAGTTTGAAACCTCCCCGGACGACTCTAAGAAATATCATAAAATACTGCATTCATAATCCCAACATTCCAGAGAGAGAAACAAAGTTATTTACGAGAGGGAGAAGAAAAAAGAACCAACGCACTTAGAATTAGCTGAATTATGAATGAGTTAGCCCTTGATTTCGTATTCTGTTACATCTTTAGGGACTGCTATTGAATAATGTTCACTTTGTTCAGCCGATTTACCTATTGAGTTTGAACAAAGACTATGGGACGACGGGGTGCGACGGCGCGTTGTGTTCCACAGCAAAGAGTGTCAGCACAGTGACGAGGCCCCCCATTAGAGGGCCAAAGCCTGCCGGGGTCGCGGGACCCGATGGCTATTGGAGGACACAGTGGACTTTAGTCAGTACAAGTCTGACAGTCCCTCCCGCTCTGCCCTGGGTGGGAGGACTCAGCAGCTTACGCTGTGCGAAAAATCCGTCAATTTATCGATGTAGATACTGCTAGAATCGTCTATTTTAGTTACTTTCACAGTATCATGTCTTATGGCATTTTATTGTGGGGACGGGCTGCCGACATCGAATCTATTTTCATCCTGCAAAAGAGAGCCATCAGGGCCATATAAAATCTCCGTAGACGCGATTCTCTAAGAGAACTGTTTAAGGAAATTAACATTATGACAGTACCTTGTCAATACATCTATGAAAATATAATGTACGTTAGGAAAAATCTGCATCTTTTTAGTAAGAGAGGTGACAGACACAACTATCACACTAGAAATAGGGATCAGTTAGTTCAGCCGGGCTTCAGACTCGCCAAAGTGGACTATTTTTTCATGGGATACTGTTTAAAGTGCTATAATAAAATACCACAAAATGTTCTTGATTTGAATGAGACTAAATTTAAATCATGTATTAAACGCACACTATGTAAGCTGGCTTATTATAAACTAAGCGATTATATTGCTGATGATAATGCTTGGCTCCATGCTGGTCCTGCTCCACCTGACAGTGTAGGATAAATATTGATAGCGTTTATTTAATATTCTTGTTGGAGCTGATGAAGATTATACAACTGTATTTGCATTGTATAGATTCAATCATCCTAGTATTATATAGTTTCATAGCCAGCATTGTGTGAGTACTATGTTCCTCGGAGCTATCATTCACTGAGTACCTACGTCTCTTATTGACTTGAATAACCCTGGCGGTTGAGAGTATGTCATGCTCACTAAATGTCTCGCTGATGGTGGCGCGTGTGTCGGATCATTTAGCTCCCTTCAAAATGGTTGAGCTGAATGGTGCTGATACATATGTCATGTTCGTGAACGGGCGCTGTCAGTTGGGACTGGTCATCTCTTAGTTGCCACGGTTTATTTTAACTATCTATTGATCATTTTGTTTGTTTCTGAATTGTCTGTTTTAATTTTCTACTATGGACACTTTTAACTTGCTACATCGTTCTCACATAATGTATCATCTCAAAATGAATGATATAACAAAGGTTTTGTAATAATTTTGGCGATTTAAAAAGAGTGTCCATGGAGTTTCTTGCCCGTTCTTCTCCATAGAGATCTACTTCTTGGAATGGGCATCTACGGTACTTTCACAGTTTTTATGTCTTGTGACTGGGACTGTAGCACCATAACTTTTTAGTGTTTAATTATATTTTTGTCTATGACAATTCAAAAGTGCCTGTAACTGGCCTACTTGAAATAAACGCTTTGATTTTGATTTTGACTCATTTAAATATTTTACCACGAAAAAAAAGACTATGGCCGGAAACGCACAGGCCGGTGGCTTGCTTAGCGCCTAGAGCCTAGCGAGTCACGAACAATCGAAAATGTTCGTGATCGGCGCTTGACGACTAGCTAGGTGTCAAGCGCGCAATGCGGCCGTTCACGAACATTTTCGAACGTTCGTTATACTAAGGTGACTCGCTAGGCTCTAGGCGCTAAGCAAGCCACCGGCCTATGCGATGGGTGACTTGCTGGGTATAGGACGTGCTTTTAGAAATTGAAGAAATCTCTTAGACCGATATTCGGCTCTAAAGGTATCTACACACAGTACATATTCATTGAGACTCATTGAGACAAGCCGAGCGTGACAGTGTATAAAATAAAAGAAGCGCTCGTCTGTCCTCGGTGTGTTTCGCTTAGCTGTAAAAGTGGGCAAAATAGTAAGTTTAAAAGATATCCTACTCGTATCTGTTATTTCAGGTTTACCGTTGTACCTTTTATCCAGATTTGTTCAGCTATTCTGACGTCATTGAGTAACAAACATCCATCCATCCAACCATTCAAACTCTTGCACAAACATGTGGTTACAGTGTTCGTCTTGCATTGAAGTCTTTTTGGTCTTCCGATATAAAATGTCTAGTATATATTTATTTATTTATTTATTTATTTATTTAAGCTTTCTGCACAAAAAAACATGTACAGCGGCGGACTTAATGCCTTGGGCATTATCTTCCAGTCTACCTTAGGGTGATGCAGAGACAAAGACAAGTAGGTGCAACATACTATAAAAGTACTCAATAAGAAAATGAATATAAATTACTACATATATACAATACATACATACATACAATACATATATACATACAATACATATATACATATAATACATACATACATACATAAACAGTATAGAGAAATAAAGAGGAAACTAACAACCAGTTAACTTTGAGATGAATCTGCCAGCTTCTTAGTAATATACTCACGAGCTTTCAACTTGAAAGTGAACTGACTGGATACCGTCCTGATATTCCGAGGAAGCGCATTCCATAGGAAAACTGCCTGGATTGGGAAAGAAGATTTAAGAAAGCCAGAACGGTGAGAGGGACATCGTAGAAGACGATTATTACAAGATCGAAGATTTTTGCTATGCGCAGAACATAAATATTGGAAGTGAGTAGTCAGATAGGACGGAGTAGTGGATTTATAAAGAAGAGAAAACAAGGTGGTCAAGGCCCTTAACGCTCTACGCTGGCGAATGGGCAGCCACTTTAAAAGTGACCTGTGTTCGGAGACGTGATCATATTTTCGGAGATTAAAGACGAATCGAATGCAGTTATTCAGAAGTCGGTCAAGTTTATTGAGTAAATCTGCATTCAGGTCATAGTAACACACATCACCATAATCAATTATGGGGAAGATAAGGGATTGAACGAGCATTGCCTTTACGTGAGATGGGAGAATATTCTTCAACCGATAAAGGGACCGCAGCGTTCCAGTGACTTTTTTGCTCACAGTCGCGACCTGCTTACGCCAATCAAGGCAAGTGTCAACATGCATACCCAAATCCTTGACATCAGAGCTGAACGGGATGACAGCACCATCAAAGATAAGCGGAGGCACAGTCAACCCACTCAGTCTTCGCAAGCTGTAGGGGCTCCCTATAATGATAGCCTGACACTTGCCTGGGTTAACTGCCACCCCGAATCGATCAGACCAGTTCTTCACCGCTTTTAAATTCCTGTTCAGCTCCTCAATCACATCGGATACGTTGTCAACACTTGCCTGACAATAAAGCTGCAAGTCGTCTGCATAAAGATGATACGCACACTGAAGCTCGGTAGTTATAAGGTCTATAAAGATAGAGAACAGAAGTGGAGATAAAATACCGCCTTGAGGGACGCCTGCTTCAAGGTCAAACCAGCTGGATGAAGTGTCACCAGCGAGAACTGACTGCTGACGCCCCCGAAGATAGGATGAAAACCAGTCTAATACATCGTGAGAGACCATAAGATAGGAGAGGATGGACAAAAGGACTTCGTGACTGACGGCATTGAACGCATTGGAAAAATCGATCAGCACTAAAACGGTAACCTTAGTGTCTTCCATACCCCGCCTAATGTCGTCAGTCACTTTAAGGAGAGCTGTGACAGTACTGTGCCCGGGCCTGAACCCAGATTGGAGAGGACTGATGAGGGAGTTCTGGTAAATAAAGGAAGAGAATTGTTTGTGTACACAGGCCTCAAGTACTTTTGATAAAAAGGGGAGAATGGAAATTGGACGAAAATGACTGGGAAGAGTGGGATTAGGGATTTTCGGAAGTGGACGAACATGGGCTTTCCGCCACAGGGAAGGGAAAACACCGGAATAAAGGGAGTAATTGACGATATGAGAAATTGCAGGTAGGAGCTGATCAAGAGCCGTCACAATCATATGACGACTGATGTTATCGCAACCTACTGCTTTGGATTTTATGGATAGGATGATCTTTTTGATCTCTCCCGGATCGACTGGGTTGAAGGTAAAGGGACTAATATTGGGTCGCGTCAGACCATTAAGGTAATCCAAGGTTTGAAGTTTAGCTGAACTATCAAGTGTGGCAACAGTGGAGAAGTGTAGATTTAGATCGTCTAAGCCAATTGTGTTAGGAAGGTCTGAATGCCGCGATCTACCGATACCTAGAGTTCCAAGGAACTTCCAAATATCAGCAGGAGAAGCAGAGGTGACATTATCAAGAATATGTCGGCGTTTTGCGTTGCGTATCATCTGATTGCAGCGATTGCGAGCAGTTTTGAAAAGGATCCACTTATCCTCCGATCTATCCTTTTTAAACTTCCGAAACGCCCGGTCCCTTCGTCGCATTGCCATCCGGATATCCGAATTCATCCATGGTGCAGGTGGGTGCTTCAGCTTCACTTTCCTGATAGGAGCGTGAATATCATAAAGCTTGAGTACAAGATCATTAAAAATTGCAACTTTGTCATCAACAGTAATCGCTTCTTCCAACGGACTCCAATCAATATTAGAAGCATCTTCCGCAAGCTTCTCACCATTCATCCGCGCAAAGGCACGCCTGTACTGGAACGTAGGTTTGGGTTTCGGAGGTTTCAGGATGTAAGATAGGAAAATAAGGTCATGTCGGGAAAATCCAGGAGCGTCAAGTTGACCATGAGAGGAGACTAGTGAAGGATTAGAGGTGAGGATTAGGTCGAGCCAAGTATCGTCTCCAGCAGTGTTGTGGTGAGTAGGTTGGAGAGGTAACACGTGCAGATTAACTGACTCGACCAGGTGTAAGAGTTTACAGGATCGAGGGGAGGTATGGGAAAGGAGGTTGGTGTTGAAATCCCCCATGATTATGTGATGTGTGTACTCTGAACCCAAAGACTCAAGAACCGATTCGAATTCGGTGAAGTAGTCTAGGGAAGGAGGACAATAGACGACACCGAGAACAACTTTAGCACCTCTGACACAAACCTCTAGAAAGAGATATTCAGCTGAACTGTTAGGGGAAGAAGTTGCTAGAATTTTAAAGGGAAAATCAGCACGGAGATATACTGCAACCCCACCCCCTCTCTTACCGATTCGGTCATTCCGAAGAAGAACGAATCCTGGAAGAGAGTAAGTGGTCGACAACAGATCAGGTTTGAGCCAGGTCTCGGAAATCAGGACGGCATGAACATTGTTGTTGGTGAAAGTCTCGTACAGTTCATTGTAATGGCTTGGAACACTTTGGGCATTTATGTGACAAACTTGAAACATTCGGCCAAGATCTTGGTCGAATGTTTGATATAACAGGGCACCAAGAGTGTCTTCAACCGAACAAAAACTGTTACCACTAGAAGAAGCAGCAGAGTCATTGGCAGAAAAAAATGATTCATCATCAGAAATTGTTTCCATAAATTTTGAAGACTATAAATATATAAATATTACTATAATAAATATATACTAGGTATAATAAATATGATGGAGAATAACACAAACTGTTGGTACGACGCTTACATCTCTGCACCACCCGCCAGCTAACATCATAAAACAAAAGAAGGAAGAAAAACACAGTTTAAGTAAAATAAAATCAAAAAGAGAAAAAAAAAACAGGCAATTATGTTAACAAGAAAACAATCGAAATGAGGTATTCGGAACGCACTTTACAGAATTATAATTTAAGATTTGGTGAACGCATCCGAATGCATGTTTAAAAAAAAAATGTCTATGGCTCTATGGTTAATAACTTTTGACAGTCACACTGTTTATAAAAATAATATTTAAATTGAGGGTAAATGAAGCTGTATTACTAAAAATTGTGAACTTGGAGCAGCGTTACGTTAAAATATACATATAGGTATATTAAGAACTATAAACTGAGATATAACACTAATAAGTTATGAGGTGAATGTAAACAAAGTTACACATAATAAACAGTGAATGATAGCAAAATCAAGGTAAGAGAAACCTGTACTAATTACCTACTGTGTGACTGCTGTTATTTGACGTGATATATATCAATGCTTCTTGTTTTTCAGGCTGTCTCCAGACCCTTCAAACTTGGGATACTTCACCAAAAGTGGACTCAATTCTTCAGAGGATGTGACTTTGTGTCTGCTTCCATCTGGCGCTTTGATAGAAATCACACCGTCCTGAGTCCAACACGACCTCATGCCGAAGTGCAGCCTCGCTTTCCCGAAGACAGATTGCCGGACCTTTGTCAAGAACTCCTTGACTGAGATAGAAGTACCCTTCAGCCGTGTCTTCGCCTTCCAGACCGCAGACTTGTCGTCATAAGTGGAGAACTTCACAAGGATTGGCCTATGGTGTTCCTTATTGGCTGTACCGAGCCTGTGGCAGACCTTAATGGAGGATGCAGTGATGGTATTAAGGCCGAGCTTTTTATTTAACACCTCCATGATGACTGTGCTGCTGACCTCCCCCTCAACCTCCGGTATACCTTGGAAAATCAGAGCCTTCCGCCGATGCCTAGTCTCCAACCCGTCAACCTGACTGGCGCACTCACTTATTTGCTTCCGTAGCAAACTCAGCATGCTGAAGATGAGCTCCCTAAAGGTACGGAACTCCTCGGCGACCCTCGCGACGGTATCCTTGGCAGGTCCAGCACACTGTATCTGCGCTTCCAATTCTTCCATCTTCCTGACAAAGCTGTCCTCCAAGCATTTCTGTGCGGATTTGATCTCTTCCAGTTGTGACATTGCTGATCCACTTGTATCCAGTGATAGTGAAAACAGTGAAGTGAACTGATGAGCTGGCAGGTGGTGTTTAATTAAGGACTGAGTCACATAAATGTGCTGCAAACGCTACTACCCGTTGTGTAGAGGTAATACTCCAATAATTTATTAAAATAAAACGAAAATACTATTAATTACTATTTTAAATATAAAATTAATATTAGAGCTATGTCTATCTTATTTTCACACCTACCCGCGAAAAAAAACAAATATATCTAACAACACTTTATCTAACTTTGCAAACTTATGTTGGAGTCGGCTTCCAGTTTAACCCGACCTGAGGCCTTATCATGAGTTTTCACTTATTGTGACGTAATAAAACTGGAACTTTGACATTTAATTTCAAGGAAAAAATTAGTTCCTTCTTCGCACACCAGAGGCGCTGTTCCATTTTTCTATACAAGAACCGCTGTAAATACTGGAAAGACGCTGTAAAGTAAAATAGTGAAAACTCGTCATAAGGGCTCTGAATATCAGTTTTCGCATGGAATGACTGTCTATGTAAACTGCACAGCCCAAGTAGCACTGGGTAAAACGATACCTCTCTTTAAGACTGGTTGTAAGACTTGTGGGACACTAAATAACCTTCAGAGGATAAAAAAAGGTTTATTAGTTCCTGAAAATGTACGAAATGTGATTACTATAATAGAATTACACAAAATTATGCCAAGGACACAGGTAGGACTCTTTTAATACCTACTTACAAGGGCCTCAGAGAGAATCTAATAAGACATCCCGCTGCTTAAATATCCTTGAATCAGACGGATGTTTCGCATTTTTCTTCACATTCCTTTCATAAAGCATCAATTTATGTTATTACTTACTATAGGTATTGAACTCATTTCTGGCATGCGAAACTTTCACATTACACATATCTATGTTACGTGATCAACGGCTGTTTATTTCGCTGGAATTTACGTTGACAACATGTGCAACTAATTTGTTGGCTATCAAAATTATGGTAAATTACATTCTTTTTTGTCAAAAATGTACTTGTTTTAATTTAAGGCAATAAAGGACTCGTTTCAGACACGATATTGTGGGTTTAAATCTAGATTAGTTTCACAATTGGTTTTTCAAAACAAAATTTTTATTATTATAATTATTGAACTCGGTCCACCTAGTCTTCGCACGGATTCAGATATTCGAATTTTCAGAGAGATATTCCGTATTGTCCTCCGACAATGACGTTTACAACCAAATATACCTACATAACACGCATATCGACGGTTCATTGATGGAAGATCTGGATTATTGGGTAATTATTGTCTTATTCTAGATAATTATTAATTTCAATTTATTTCATTTATTATCTAAATTCCGACCTTCGTCTGTAACTAATCAACTACCGAATTTGTCTATCAGAGTACGAAAAATGTATAATAAGAAGTAGCCGTCAAATAAAGAAAATAATATTAATACGTTGCGTTAGACAAAACCATAATTATTCCTAGAAACATCTTAACACTTGGACCAAACCAAGAATAAAATAAAACCACGGACTCGACCATGTAGCTAAAGTAACTTTAAATGTACATTCAAACAATAGTAGAACAGGAACATTGAAAAGATTCAATTAGACGCAGTCGGGGCCAAGTCTAGCTCCCTAGATTGGTCTAGACAAACAGGGAAGCTGGAACAATCCGGGGAACCTTATGTACATACGATACTGTAGGTAATCTTGACACAGTTTTTCTTTTAGTTAATATTGGAGGAATTGACGGGTCTGTCGTTATATTATAGTTTTAATACTGATATTGATAATTGAGGAGTAACTTGGCTACAATGTAAGAAAGAAAGAAAATAAGAGTATCTGGCAAGCCTTAGGCTACGTGTGCCTCACGGCTGTGCTAAATAGGCTCGGTTCAGCGAAAAGCTAGGCCACAGGGTACCTGACGCTATAACACTACTACAAAATGAATTTACTGTCGGTATGGAAAATATTACATTCATAGATTTCGGGCAAAGATGGCCAATTGGCCTTACTGTCACAATTTTATCATAATTTAACAAAAGAGATTAGAGACACGGTTGAGTCTGGAAGCGAACAGGTATGATACTACTGAAAGTAGGCGGAAAAACTAGCGTGACGATTTGGACGCATGTATTGCGAGATTGGTCGAAGAAAACTGAATAGAAGAAAGAGTGGAAGACTGTGGGGACGATATTTGTCCTTAAACTTAAGGGTCTATTAAGCTATAACTACCAATAGCAGCAAAATACTAGTGTATTTTAAAAATATATAAAGAAATTGAGCAACCAAAGACAAAAATCCGACAAAAGTCTCAAAGATAAAATTATCTTTTATATATCTCAGACTTTTATTGCTCTTATTACTCGAGAAACAATAAGTTCATTGACATGTCACCTCTCCCTGAACGGTCATCTACCTTACATATAAAACTAAGAAGAGATTAAATGTGAACGTCTATCTGAAAACAATAAGCTCTTAATTACGTGTTAAAGATGACGTCACTTCACCCACGACGGCTTAAATGGTGTCAAATACCAGTATATATGTGCAGAAGGTCAACTTCATAGCTTTACCGTTTTTCCCATTGCTGGGAAATGTATCTTCACTGTGAGACGGAGTGTGTTAAGCAGCATGATAATTTTAGACTTTGCTTTTTGTGTATTTGTGGTTAAATGTTTATAAACGCACCCGCGATACAATTTAAACCTAGTGCGGGGCTAATGAATCATTTGACTAATATATTTAAAAAATTAAAAAATACACATTCTCATCAAACTAC
The DNA here is from genome assembly GCA_950005045.1 of Agrotis exclamationis. Lineage (NCBI taxonomy): Eukaryota > Metazoa > Arthropoda > Insecta > Lepidoptera > Noctuidae > Agrotis > Agrotis exclamationis. The sequence goes on from OX465436.1 coordinate 18,126,128, forward strand.
AAAGTTTAATTTAATGATGATATTCACAGTAGTTAAAATGTAATAAAGAGCATTTTTAACCGACGAAAAAAAAAGGAGGAGGTTCTCAATTCGACATGTATATTTTTTTTTTTTTTATTTTTTTTTTATGTATGACCACGCATAACTTTTCCCAGCGTGGTCCGATTTCAAAAATTCTTTTTTTGTTGGAAAGAGTATATCTCAAAGTTGGTCCCATTTTAATTTCAAAACTAAAATCGGCCTCTAAGGGTAGAAAAAAAGGAATTGATTGTCAACTTTCCTACAGAATTTTCAGTTGTGAACCGATTCGTTTGAAATAAAGTTAACATATGTAGTTCTGAGGACATTACTATATAGCAGAGATGTGGAGAAGATAACATGATGGTGTCACCATCATCAGATCAACTCCAGATCCCTGTTATGTTGTGAAGTCAGTCCCAAGAGTTCCTCAACAGTTAACAACAGCTATATCGTGTTTGGACTCATTTCACTCAGCTTGATGAGAACTTTAGACCCAGCTGAGGTATCATTGTCATCGAGGGTCTGAGGATGGTGACGGAAAGCAGGGGCAAGAGGTCCTCAACAGTTAACAGCACCTATATCGTGTTTGGGCTCATTTCATTAGTCTTGATGAAAATTTTATACCTAGCTGGAGTATAATTGTCATCGAGGGTCTGATGATGAGGACAGAAGGCAGTAGCAAGAGATCCTCAACAGCAGTTAACAGCAACTATATCGTATTTGGGCTCATTTCATTCATCATGATAAGAACTTTAAACATAGTTGGGATTTGACAGTCGTTGACAGTCTGAGAGTGGAGTTTTTAGTTGCAAGTTACAGGTCCTCAACAGTTAATACTAATTACTGTGACGGTTACGTTGACAATGACAAAAGGGAAGACGGGTTTTTCCATGTGTTAAACACTCTAATCATGGTATACAACTAAAAAGCTAAAAATAATAACTTTTTAACAAAAAAATCAAACCGACGAAAGATTGAACTGAAAAGCTAAAAATAAATTTTGAGGCGGCGCCAAAGAAACAATCAACGAAAAGCAACCTAGCTACAATAAAATTATGCTTCGCTTCAAATAATTAATTTAGGTACATGTTTGTATGTTTGTTTGGCGCCCCTCTAAATTTATTTTTAGCTTTTCAGTTCAATCTTTCGTCGGTTTGATTTTTTTGTTAAAAAGTTATTATTACAGTCAAATTGCCATAGGCACAATCATTGTTTATTGACCGAATACCTACTGTTTTCGTAATTGGGAAAAAGCGTACTTGATCACGCTATCGCCAGTCGCTTTCTCCAGAGTTGTGGCAGAAAACGACTACAACACAGGTCTTGGTTAAGACTTTTTAAACTTTTATAATCACTCAAATAATCGTGTCATTTGACAGCTGTCATTTTTTTTTATTCCACAACTATCACACAACACCATCTAGTCCCAAGCTAAGCAGAGCTTGTGTTGTGAGTACTACACAACTAATAAACATACTTATATATTTCTAAATACATAAATATTGTAGCTAAATTACACCCAGACACATAACAAATGATCGTGCTTATTACACAAACATTTGTCCTGGGTGGGAATCGAAACCACGACCTCCGGCATAGCAGTCAGGGTCACTAACCACTAGACCAACAGGCCTGTCAAATTTGATTAACTTTTAATGATAATACCTCGATAAAAAAAAGAAATGGTCATCAGTGCGTCCATTTTCACCAAATGCGTGGAGTAGACTTTCTGTGTTTACTTATACAGTGTCAAATACCTCGCGACTAAAGGCTAACTATTAAGTGAAGTGCTTTCTCATGTTTCATCAGTAAATCAGGAAAGAATTTTACTATTTTTGGTACAATGTATTATTAGACAGTTGATGAAAAGGACTTGCTTTGTTGGGATGAACGGGGTTCAGATAAAGTTAAAGTTTGTTGAACTTTGTTGTTCTGATTTCGTTTTTAGTTCCAATCGCTCGAACAACTATCTACCTAGGAAGCATAATATATTATAGTCATTTAATCATTGGCTACCACAATATTCGTGAAAATATAACTATTAAGAACAGCTGTTCCTAAATATTTTATTCATTAAACTTTGAGCTGCGTGTGACAGGTTTTATTTTCGCACGTAGCAAATATTTTCTTAGTTTCTACGATTAGATGTTATCAGTACAAGATAAATATTTTGTGTTCCAAACGCGGGCAATAAACAAGAAAAACCGGCCAAGTGCGAGTTGGACTCGCCTATGAAGGGTTCCGTAGTAGCAAGCATAGATTAAGGATATAATTATATTGAGATTAGTAAGTAATTTACACAAAAAATAAAAATAACTTTGTTTTTCATAGTGTTTGTATGAATGGCAAAGTTATATTTGCGGTTTTTGAAAATGTACTATATCTCAAAAAATGCTAACTGTATCTCATCCAAACCAATTATCGTTGGAAGTTTTTGTTGAGGTCTACATTACATTTTTTTTTTTGTTTTATCATTCTCTTATTTTAGATGTTACAGGGGAGGGGACACACATTTTACTACTTTGGAAGTGTCTCTCGCGCAAACTGTTCAGTTTAGAAAAAAAATTTAAACAAACCGCTTTGCGGTGCTCCGGCGACATTTTCTGACAAAGCGATTATTTACTATCTCACTAGATGACTTTTTTGAGACAAACCCCAATGAAAAAAAAAAAAAAAAAAAACAAAAAAAAAAAAAAAAATTTTTACGAAAACGTTCATGTACAATGAATTGTGCTGGAAGCCTTCTTTTAGGCAAACAATGCCTGTGTTAGGAGACTCCGCTCTTCCATATCTTAGAATTTAAATGTTTAAAGACTAATACATTTATAACACTGAACTTAATCTAGTAATGTATATCACTGAACTTCGACGGTTTTATAACTACGAGTATATTCCTAGTGAGATAGTAAAGAATAGCTTTCGTATAACTATGTTACGGTATATAATTATATCCCTAGGGATATAACTATATTACGGCTTTATCTATCTTACTGCGACATATACAACACAAACACACTCAATGGAAGCAAACTAAGCCCAATTTTCTAAGAAATTCCCTCTCTAGACAGTTCCCTGGAAACCTTCTAAGAAACCATGGAACTGGAAACGTACTCTAAGACAACAAAGCAACGTAATCCAAATACACGTTAGACCACAAATCTCCCACGTACCCTCTACTCTGGAGCAGTGTTTCCCAAACTATGGGTCGACTTACGACGAATGTAGGACGATACATCGACTGCAATTGATGGAGCCAACAACCGAAAATTAAAAAAAAAAACTGTTTGTTTCCGCCCATTTAATATTGTAAAAAAAAACAACTATTTCGGGGAAGGGATGAAAAGCGTGACTTATCGAATCAGATTTATAACCCCTGTAATTGTAATACATTTTAAATAATATGACATTATGTGTAATAAATTAATTGTAAGATTATAATTTTTATGTTTGTTTATTTAAATTGATGAATTAGTTTCAAAACAACTTATCAACTGAACAACAAAAGCATGTGAGCAACTGATTGAGTAATCAGAAGATTCGTCTCTGAAAAATAATTAAAATCGTAAACAGTTATTGAAAATCTCTATGACTACGAAGAGGTCCCAAGAATTTTGTTAAATGGGTCAAACCCCAGTCATCTTTGATAACCACTTGCTCTAGACTATTCTATAGGACACGAACTAATAACAATTACAGAGGCGGAGGTAACACAGAGGTGTGACCACTAACAGAGCATCAGAGTTCGGACATCTTGTAGTCTCATGTTTGTCGTACGGCCAATAACCACAAGTGAAGCAGGGAGCAATAGAAGGCTCACTTTGTTGCTACACGATGTCAAAAGCTCAGATATAATAACAGAAGAATTATTATTATCTATCGTCCATGATGGTACTCAAAAGCAGTCTGATTCTCAGAAGAAACGTAACAGTATATTAAAAACTTAAATCATTACCTAAGTAAGAAAATTAGCGAGAAATATTGTTTTGTTATACAACTTTAAATCGTTATATATCCTAAACTATTACTTAAAATGAAAAATGATAAAAGAAACCTAAAGATGATTTTAAAATACCTATTCAACGACACCCCACTTGACATAGTTCATTGACTTTTATTTTTTCATTTTGACAATATGGCGTCTGGTTGTCGCTGTGGTGAATTTTGATTACTGTCATGTCTTTAGTGACACCCGCAAGGTTAAGACGAATCGATTGACGTAAGAATTATCAAAATCGGCCTACGCGTTTGGTCTCTAGAACGCCACATAGAAACAAACATACATACATAGACTGATAAACACATTACCCTCCTTTGAGTCGCGCAGTCGGGTAAAAATAGAGATATTCTTAAAAACCAGTATTGCAATACTAATTTAATTCTAAAATCTAAAGTGTCCGTCAGTTAAACTAGCATAAAATATTTGAGAAGTATTTTTCTCTGGTTACGTAAACTAAAATCGACGAAATTACGACACTTTTAAAACTGGGAAAATGTCACAAGCAAGTACAGTTTTTACTTATTTCTGACGTCACGAGCCCCACTCTCGAATTTTGATGCGTTATATATTTCTAAATATGCATTGGTTTAACGAAAAAAAAAAACCGGCCAAGTGCGAGTTGGACTCGCCCATGAAGGGTTCCGTAGCAGCAAGCATAGATTAGAGATATAATTATATTGAGATTAGTAAGTAATATACACATACAATAAAAATAACTTTGTTTTCCATAGTATTTGTATGAATGGCAAAGTTATATTTGCGGTTTTTGAAAATGTACTATATCTCAAAAACTGCTAACTGTATCTCATCCAAACCAATTTTCGTTGGTAGTATTGGTTGAGGTCTACATTATATATTTTTTTTAGTTTTATCATTCTCTTATTTTAGAAGTTACGGGGGGGGGGGACACACTTTTTACCACTTTGGAAGTGTCTCTCGCGCAAACTGTTCAGTTTAGAAAAAAATGATGTTAGTAACTTCAATATCATTTTTAAAGACCTATTCATAGATACCCCACACGTGTGGGTTTGGTGAAAAATTTTTTTTGAGTTTCAATTCTAAGTATGGGGGGCACCCCCAAAATTTGTTTTGTTTTAATTTTTGTGTAAAAATCCTAATGCGGTTCACATAATACATCTTTCTACAAGTTTCAACAGGATAGCTCTTATACTTTCGACAAAAAGTGGCTGTGACATACACGGACAGACAGACAGACAGACAGACAGACAGACATGACGAATCTATAAGGGTTCCGTTTTTGCCATTTGGCTACAGAACCCTAAAAACGTAACTCTAACTGACTGACTCTAATTTGCAATTGATGCTGTTAAATTGCCTACTTTAAAGTGAGACTTCTGACATTATTTCCTCAGCATATAGTCGGTGGTCAGCTTTGACATCAGTGTGTACCTTAAGCTGGGTACTCACTTAGCAGTGTTGCATGTAACGTATCAGATACGGTATCAAGTGAGTACGTAGGCACGAGCCCGCTGCGAACCGCTCGCTGTAAGTTCGCAGTGATACCATCACTCTGCGGGTCATACAAATACAAAGACGGCTCGCAGTGTGCTCGGACGAGCCGTACCCACTTGCAGGTTGATACAGTATCTGATACGTTACGTGCAACACTGCTAAGTGAGTACCCAGCTTTACGTGACGTCCTCAAGATAAATTGAGCAGACAGTAGATCAAACGTGAACCAAAGTCTTTGAGCGTCTCCCACCATTGATATCAATGCAGTACAGGTTAGAATCTTTGCATATCTGTGAAACCGATCAAGGATAGTTGAAACGTTTCACAATTCTTAAACCTCTAAAATAAATGCGAAAGAATGGACGGATGGATCTTTGTGAATAAAAACTGTTGAACGTACACACATCAAAAGTGTCTAGGGATCAACATATATTTTTGCAATAACTTTTCTCCTGATTGATATTAATTAAAATTTTCTTTAAGGATTCATCAAATAAAGTGTTTTCGTTTGTCACAGTAACGATAAACCAAGTCACCTTTGCATTAATAAAGAAATTTGCCATTTTCCTAATAAAGGGATTTTTGACATTTGAACCACTAACACAAAAGTTCGCAAAAAAATACTGAAATAACAGTTTTCTTTAAAATTTTATTGGGTAACTTAAACAATTAATAATCCGTGTTTCTACCGCGAACACTAACAACACAAGAACATCGGTTTGGCATACTCAAAATGAGTTCATCCAAATCACGCTGTGGAATGGCCGCCCATGTTCGTTGCAACAACAAAAAAAGGTCTTCTTGCGACTGGATACCCTCCATATTCGGCAGAGCTCTTCTCTGTAGCATATCCCATGCATGCTCAATCGGATTTAAGTCTGGCGACTGAGCAGGCCAGGGCAGGACATTGATGTTAGCTGCGGCGAGAGTCTGTCTTACAACTCTTGCGGTGTGCGGTCGTGCATTATCATGCATTAACTGAAATAAGGGACCGATTTGCACTTGTAGAGGAACGATGACGTCTGATACAATCGTCTCAGCATAAATTTGAGCGTTGAGGTTGCCTCTGATCCAAATCAACTCAGTTCTTCCGCCGATCCAAATACCCGCCCATACCATGATGGTTCCACCACTATAAGGATGGACTTCCTGGCAGGATTTTAATCGCTGTTGGCGTCCAGCGGTTCTCCAGTGTCGTATACGTCTTGTATCCGGTCTCATACCGAAACGAGACTCATCAGAAAAGCACACGAAACGCCATTGTTCTTCTGCCCAATTTCTGTGTTCAAGAGCCCATTGATATCGAATCCTACGATTGTGCATTCCTATAGGTGGTACCCGTAGCGGTCTTCGGGAATGAAGGTTCACTTCATGCAAGCGGTTTCTGACTGTTTGGTCGCTAATTAAGTTCCCTGAAGAGTGATGAAGCCTCACGGCTAACATCATGGCGGTTATTGTTGGAGCTCTTCGAGTTAAGATTTGAATGTATCGGTCTTGTGTCCGTGTGGTGCAGCGATACCGTCCTCCATGGCGCTCAGCCACGGTACCAGTGCTTCGGTAACGTGTCCAAAGTCGACTGATAACACTCTGACTTGTATTCAGAGCTAAAGCCACAGTACGTTGCCGGGAACCAGCTTCTATCATTCCCACGGCTCTGAGCATTTCTTCCCTGCTTAAATGACGTCGCCGCTCCATAATAACGTTGGTTTTAATCAGTAGTAGGGAAACAGTAGCACTAATAATGTCTTCAATGCGTTGTATGTTTTTATAGGGAAAATATTGACAGCTGATTTTCATCTTTTACTCGAATTTGATTCACAGTTCCTGATTCAAATTATGAAATGCACCAAAAAGGATCCATATAAATTTATAAAATCATAAATTTATTACAAAGCCACATCTCAATCTCAAGAAATCCGCATAAAAATGCTTGATCCCTAGACACTTTTGATGTGTGTATTTGGATGAAATGTGATACACAGATAACTTATGACCTGAGTAACATTGGGTACTTTATATTCCTTTATAACGTTTCCATACGATCATGACCGAATTTTATAAGTGCATAGGCTAATCAATGATACTTTTGCACCGTGGGTGCGTTTAAATCGCCTGTAGTAGGGATCGAGCACTTTTTCATCAACCTGAAACAAATCTAGTCTCTGTGGCTAACTGAGTTATTCGTTATGCAAAATCCAATAACACTTGGAAGCGATCATGTTCAGAAGTCACTTTTGCGATCACGAGACGTGTGTCAAAGCATCAAAATTAAAATCAAATCATTGATTCAAGTGGGCCAGTTACAATCACTTTTGAATTGTCAAAGACAAAAATTACAATAAAAAAGTTTAGGAATAGTTATGGTGCTACAATCCCAGTCACAAGATAAAAAAATCAATCAATTAATGAGTCCTCCCGTCCTAGTTTGAACGAAAGCGTCTCTCATACCGCGGGCATGCGGGCGGTGAGTTATGGGTGACTTGCCGCCCGATCATGGGTCATGCCCGAGTCGACGGCGCGTTGTGTTCCACGCGCGCCTCAAAGAGCTGTCAGCTATCTAACGGGGCCCCTAAGAGGGCCAAAGCCTGCCGGGGTCGCGGGACTGCCTCACCTGGTAACCGTGACCCTGGTACGTAAAGGGCTATTGAAGGATCACCGTGAATTTTAGTCAGTACAAGTCTGACAGTCCCTCCCGCCCCTGGGCGGGAGGACTCATTTGATGATTTTACCACGCAAAAAAAAGCGTCTCTCATACTGATACTGACTAAAAAGGACCCAGTCCTATAACATTAAAAAAAAACTTTTTCAAAAAAGTAACCGACTTCAAAAACAACAACAAAACAAAAAAGGGTGAAATAACCTAATTAATAACTTCTTTCGGATGTCGGTGGCTTTATTTTTTATTTAATTGATTTTAGCCACCGACTTCCGACGACTTACGACTTCCTTGTATTTTACCCTTTTTAGTTTATTTATTTATTAAATAGTCAACCCAAATTCTTGTAAAATACAAAATTTTCTTACACATGCACTAATCTTGTAATCCGTCACAACATAAAACAAATCATATCTCTAAAACTACTAAACCGATTTTGATGAAACTTGCAGTGTACCCTAAGTTGAACAATACCTAGTAGAACAAAAAAAGAATTACTTAAATCGAACTTGTAGTTCCGGAGATATGCGTGCACAAACATAAAAACATACATACATACACTTGTGAAATTTGGCACATTTGTTCAGACGCTGATATAGACTAACATATGTGAAAACTGTGCAGTTTTGATAATATTACATACATACGGGTCGAATTGATAACCTCCTTTTTTTTGAAGTCGGTAATAACATCTGAATTCAAAAATGTTATTAGAAACTAGTAACATAGAGTATCCACTATGTTACTGAAAGTTACCTGTCCTGGTACACCGGGGCATCGTAAAAACGTCCCTGGATCTTATAAATCATATCTATTATGAGCGGATTGTGCGAAACTATGAGCTGTGAATTTAGTTCCGATGGTTATGAATACTGAAAGATATAGTGCTAGTTTGTAGTTTAGATATTGTTCGGGGTTTATTTCTGTTTTTAGTAGTTAGAGGGGGAAATGAAATAGAAGGTTTTTCTTTTGGGTTTTTAAATAATTTAGACTAGTTAGTTAATTTCTCGAGCTGCTTAGATGTTTCAGGTAAGAATACCAGGTTGGGCATAGTATTTTAAAAATATGGACGTAGAAACAGATACGAATAAATGTTATTCTACGAGTATGCTATTCTCTTCTACAGCTATGATTTATGTTCGCCTCCTTCTGCGAAGCAGTTATGCTCGCGAAGGAGGAGGCGGGCCGCGAGAGAGAGAGGACGTCCTCCCTCAACCCCAGCCGCAGTGGTAGACGCCCACGGCGTCGTACGTCGCAAGACGGTCTCCGGCCACCGTAGGCGCGGGCATGCGGGCGGCGAGTAATGGACCGTGCCCGGGTCGACGACGCGACGGATTTTAGTCAGTACATGTCTGACAGTCCCTCCCGCCCAGGGCAGGGCGGGAGGGACTGTCAGACATCATTTGATGACTTTACCACGCAAAAAAAAAGCTATGATTTATGACTTTGGAAAAATTGGCAAATCAAGGAATTAGAACTATCAAGTTTCGAACTAATCTTACGTCCTAATCCAAACTAACATAAAAGTAAGTTTATTTGTTACGTTTTCACGCTTCGCCAACTGAATACATCGGTAAAAAAAATTACTGTTCCCAAGATCTATCAATTAGAATTTCGAGGTTTATTATCATTTATTATCCAGAAAGACGGGACACGCTACGTGTACAGTCCGAACCACAAAACCGAGCTGTTTTACTCTCTATTCTTCACTATTTATGGTTGGTAATTCATTGCAAAGATTTAATCACTAAAGTACTTAGAAGACAAAGAACTTAACTAAACAATTGCCCCCCTCCCCCCACAACCCAGGTGAGATAAAGCCCCACAAACTAACAATAATGATACTTATTCAGATAAAACTTATCTATGATAAGCTAAAGCCGACCTACTTACGCGAACCCATAGACAATAGACCAGGTATCAGTTCAATTACCTCTAACCAGAGACAACTTTAGATGTAAACTTAATCAAAAGCTATCATCGCGGTAAAATCGCTAAGGCATTAAAGATAGTTGGGAAATATGGGCTTTAATTTGTATAGAAATAATGGCTATAATCGCTTTAATAGGCTTTAGTTTATAAGCCTGTTAGTCTATGTAAGTAAATCAACAAAGAGGTTTGTGGTTGTGTTCATAGAAAGAGATGATTAGATAGATAAATGTTTATAGACATTATTTATTTCATTAAATATCTAGCTGTTGCCGGAGAATTTGCTCTCGAAAATTATTAGTTATTACGGGAATGTAATAGCGAGATAAACAGTATCCTATGTATAATTTCTTGTCCGGGTCGACGGCGCGTCGTGTTTCTCTAGGGCCCCCTTAGAGGGCCAAAGCCTGCCAGGGTCGCGAGACTGTCTTATCAGGTAACCGTGACCCTAAAACGTAAAGGGCTATTGAAGGACACTGCAGATTTTAGTCAGTACAAGTCTGACAGTCCCTCCCGCTTCGCACGGAGTAGCAAGAAAAAAAATGTATACATTTCAGACTAAAATCTACATATATTATGTCTGTTTCATCCAATTCCGTTGAGCGTGAAAGAGTAAAAAACCTCCATCCAACCAAAACTATCTCAATACCACAGCTAAGGAATAAGTCGGTAGCGACATCTACATTGCTAAATACGAACTACACATCACGTCTGATGAGACGTAAAAACATCGAACAAGTAATGTTTATTAAAAGGATTTCAGAAAGACACAATAAATATTTCTGTAACAAAGTAAGGAGGAGTAACTTACAAAACACAAAACGTGTTAGAAGATCGTAGGCACCTTTTTAAAGAAGAATGGACTTTAGAACCTGTATTTCAGCAAAAACCAAGGTTCAACTGCCACTGTCATCATTTTTGTTTTCGCGGTGTGTTTTTATTACATATTTTATTTTTAACAACATTTAATTGACTTCAAAATTAAAATCAAAGCATTTATTTCAAGTAGGCCAGTTACAGGTACCTACTTTTGAATTTTCAAAGACATAAATTAAAATATAACTTATAATTTATAGTGCTCAGTCACAAGTTATAATAACTGCGAAAACACCGTACATGCCCATTCCAAATCGTAGATTTCTACGGAGAACACAAGAAACTTCACAGACACTTTTTTTCAATAGGCTATTTGACTAAAAAAATCTAATTAATCCGTCAGTTGGATTATCAAATAATATTTGACCCGTATTTTTTCTTTTTTTACGCAAACCAAAATTGACGGAGATATGATGCTTTCAAAATTGCCAATACGTCACAATTTAGTACATTTTTTACTGAATTCTGACGTCACGAGCCCGAACTCTCGAGTCTTGATGTGTTATATCTCGGTAAATATTCATTGATTTTACATAAGAAAAAATATGTGTCCGTTATTTTTCAAAACTCTAAATAACGGACTTATTAGATTTATAATTTATTGATACTGTCAAATAGCCTATTGCCAAAACTACAAGATAAAGAGATTGCTAACGCTATGTTTTGACGAAAATTAGACGACGATGAGTTTAAGTTTGTTCTTCAAGAGACTTAATCCAAAGGTTGCTCAGTGATATCAGTTTGACGTAAATTTATTTATTTATTTATTAAGGTTTCCCAACAGCTTCTGTGTACAGTAAAGTTAAGGTATATAATTATAATAAGACTAGAACTTACACAGTCGCCAATTATAGGTTAACCAGCCTTCACAAAAAATAAGTGATAACTTCACAAAAATAAACTAAGAGAAAAAAAATGAATTAATTTTACAAATTTAGAACTTAGCAACTAAAATTGGGGAGTTATCGATATTTTAGCTGAAAAAGAATCGAGATTAGAAAACTAGTTAATGCAGAACTTAGCTCGTCAAAACTGTTTTTTTTAATCACGGTAAAATCATCAAATGCGTCCTCCCACCCAGGGCTGGATGAGAGAAACTTTCAGACTTGTGCTGACTAAAATCCACGCTGATCCTTCAATAGCCCTTTACATTCCAGGGTCACGGATCCCTGATGAGACAGTCCCGTGACCGTGAAAACGGGTTTAAAATCGATTTTAAGCGGTGTAATCTACAAAGCTATAGTCTACTAGCTAAAGTCTGGGTTAATGGTGTCTGCTATCGTTTTAGACTACGAGTATTTAAACAGCTAAACAGCTAACTTTTAAACAGCTAGATCAAACGCTTAACATAAAAGATCTACTTAAGCTTTCACACAATTTTGATCGTTCTAGTTAATTCTAAATATAGGAGCTCAAATCGTAAGTAAATGTTTGATATGTAATGTTTTTCCTTAGTTACAAATGTATTTATCGTGCTACCCACGTTATGAATTTTTCCTATGTTGTGGGTGGATTTTGTCACAATTATAAAATTTCTGGCTTTTTCCAATGTGTTCACCCGCATACAGTTCAAAAATAGTCGTAAGTGATCGTGCCACCAGGATAACAAGAATGAAATGTGCCAATTTGGGTTATAAATTGTCTGTGTTCAAAATTTCTTCCAAAATCTTTGAGCAGTTTTTTCGTAAAATAGTTACAAAAATCCGTACATCCTCACAAAACATTTTTCGCATTTATATTATATGTTGTTGGTGCCAGTTAAGATGTCAATAGCGGACATTGACCTTTACCTAATAAGTCCTCGTATAATGACATAAGATCAGAATTAGCATTTTTCTGAGATATGATAGTGTTTACTTGTGAGTCTTAAAGATAAAAATTACATAAAATCTTAGGTATAGGTGAAATATTTATTACTTTATTCTATTGTGTACTTATTTGCTTATTGTATTTTTTATAGTTTATGTTAGTCTAAGTTTAGTTTAAGGTCTTATCTGTCGCATTAGGGTAAACCCTGTAATGATGGAATAAGTTTTGATAAATAAATAAATAATTTTTACCATTTTGAAATGAATATGAATATCTTATGAATACTTAGATACTCATATCCTTACAATATACTTACTAATTTATTCGGTATTTTATAAACATGGTAATTCTGATCTTATGTCATTATACGAGGACTTATTAGGTAGGGGTCAATGTCCGCTATTGACATCTTAACTGGCACCAACTATAGTAAGATAACATATTATAAAGTATTTATGATTTGAAAAACATCGAAATAATTTTATTACTAAATAGTATGTTAAATGTTTAATACTGATGTGTGAGACCTTTCGGGAGAAATTGTTAGAGACATGGTAGGAACTACAGGACCCAGTGTTATGAGAATGTTCAAAAGAGTTGCTGCGTCTCTAGGACGCAAAGGGCCATTGAAGAAACGGGGTAATAAATAAAAACAATTAGAGACTGACAGCTCCTTCTGCATCACCCAGAGCGGAAGGAGCTATTTGATGATTTAATAAACCAAAAAAAAATGTGGCACTCGAAGACTGCCGCGGTGAAGCTATTGCATTACTTTTTTTATTTTAAAAGTATAAAATCGGCTACCGCGTATATTTAACGAGAATATAATTTATTTATAATGTTTGTGGTGCACTACTACAGGGTTAAATTTTATTAATAAGCAATATTTTAAACTCGGGCATTACTAACGATACTAATCGTATTACGGAACTCAAAAATTTGTAGCTGGCCGTTTAGAATCAGTAAGAAAAAGTAAATTGTTTTTATGACGGATATTTTTATGATTGCCGAAGTCTCCCGAACTGAAACGATGTTAGACGATGCGTGGTGTCAGGTATTTTCGTTAGGTTTTTGGAATTATTTTGATTCGGTCGGCGCGCCGCGCCGCGCTCAGAGCCCGCGATATAGTTGCGACTCTGCCATATGCATTTTTACGTTCGAAATGAGCTGATCAACCTCACAATATAAAACTTACAACAATTAATACATGCGTACATAAAAGTTAGTCTTCAAAAGCGTGCAATGCAATTTCAATTCTATATCTAACTATGCTAAGCATCAAATTCCATTCTCCAGAATTTATGAATGAAAATGCTTTGTCCTATGCAAGGACGGGCTGCAACCGTTCGCTCCTAATGGTAATAGGATTATTTCATGCAATGTCCATCCTCATACCAAATAGGCGTGCAATATTACATAGGAACGCAGACGCCTGCAAATGCACACAGATCATGAACTAAGTGAGCACGTATTTTGTGTAAAGATCCCAAGAATTCGTGATCTAACTCTGCGTTTTAACTAAGATTAGGATGACTTTAGCCGTATTGTAACATCACATCCATTTTTTTAGCCTGGTAAAATCATCAAATGAGTCCTCCCAACCAGAGCTGGGCAGGAGGGCCTGTCAGACTTGTACCTACTGACTAAAATCCACGGTGTCCTTTAATAGCCCTATGCGTTCCGAGGTCACGGTATTCGTTAGTCCCGCGACCAACACATACATTTAACAAAAAATACTTTGTGTAACATCATTTTCGATAGTAATATTTAAAAAAAATTGCAAGGTCTTGATAGGATACATTATATACTATTAAGATCTTATAAATTTAAGTCTGTCAGACTCATACTGACTAAAATCCACGGTGTCCTTCAATAGCTCTTTACGTTCCGGCCCTCCTTTGGCCCTCTACAGGGGGTCCCCGTCAACTAGGTTGTAGCTAACAGAAAACACAGACCAGCATGGAATTCCACTTCTTAACTATGCGCACAATGAAAGTATTTCCAAATGCTTTGTATTTACGTACGCGTGGGATGTTCACTCACCGTATATCTATGACGTACAACTGGTAGTCCGATTTTGTTAATAATAATATTTTCAAATGACTAATTATTATTTATTATAATATATAAAGCGTTTAAGTAAAAGCGTACATGAAGATACAATATGGCGCCAAGGCCATTCTTTTTTTTAGTTGAAACACAAAGCACTTTCTATTTCGAACTTTGAAAAAAAAACTTTGCGTGGGGTAAAGTCATTACGAATTTCTTCTTGTGCAGTGAAAAACTCACACACACATACACCCAGACTACTAGAGAGACCCAGTGATAAAATTAGTTATAGTTACAAAAAATATCTTTACATTCGTATTTTTTCATTTTAACATAAAAATAGTGAATTTTATAGTTTAACTAACGACTCGTCCCAGGGTCGTAAGAATTTTACGACCTGAGAAAACATCAAGATTCCTTTATTACTAATGTTTCAGTCATACACTTGAAATGTACATAGATAATGAAGAAATGTATGGGTCAAATACTGCAAATGAATTTGAAACCAACTCCCTGACCGATTGAGCTGAAGCTGGGGATCTACTCTCTTAGTTGTGCAACAAAGATACGGGCCCGAACGAAAGTATACCAAAATTTATTTGAATGAACCTTACACTCCAATAGTTTTGAATTCATAAGTTCTAATAACACATCGGAAGGACCAGTCTCATCATGTTGCGACCAATTTTTAGTTCATACCACTAACTAATCTTATGTCCCGTAAGTGATAAATAGTGGCAAACGTTCAAAACATTGACCGAATTACGGGTTTCGTGATTCGATAGTAGTACCCCCGAAACTTTTGGTTCTGATGACAATACATTTTTATGTCAGACATGAACGGATCATGCAATCAAATTGTCCCCTCAGAAAAATCTTATACGGACACCAAACTTAGTGCCCGCATTCAATTTTGACAAATAAACATGTTTTTTTTTTCTTTAACTATATATTAATAAAATTCTGTTTTTTTTTTTCACGCTTTACTAAACTGTGAACACTCCCTTCCACTCCACCCAGGGGGAACTCATTTTATAGCTCAAAAAAGGGACACTGTCTTTGTTATCTGGCATCAAAAAACTAAAAGCTCAAAAAAAACTTAGTCGAGAAAATTATTCTTCTTAAATGCTTTATCTAACGAACTTAAATTCTCTTTTATAAGTGTGATAACATTTAAATGCTAAGAATATATTCTAAGAATCTTATTAAAGCACTTTCAATTTAAATGAATTAATTATAGATAATTTAACTATGATTATTATCCTCCCCTATGCCATGGGACATAACTGTGGAAAGTGCGTGTAACATACCATTGCCTACCCTCTTGGGACATTACAGGCGTGATATTAGCGTGTGTCAATTTAACTTTGACTATAGAGAATGTAATTTAATTAATTTGTTAAGATTTGTGTCACTTACAACTGTTATTATTATTGTTAAAGAACTTAATGTTAAGAGAAACTACCCTATTCTCAAATAAATATTATTAAAACGGAAGTTTTTTTTGGCGTTAGTCGGTTATTAGGTAGGCATGTACTTTTTTTTTTTTTTTTTTTTTTTTTTTTTATCGTGGTAAAATCATCAAATGAGTCCTCCCACCCCGGGCAGGGCGGGAGGGACTGTCAGACTTGTACTGACTAAAATCCACGGTGTCCTTCAATAGCCCTTTACGTTCCGGGGTCACGGTAATGGTATAAGTCCCGCGACCCCGGCAGGCTTTGGCCCTCTACAGAGGGGGCCCCGTCATTACGCTGACGCTCTTTGAGGCGCGCGTGGAACACAACGCGCCGTCGACCCGGGCATGGTCCATGGTCGGGCTGCGAGTTGCCCTTTACTCGCCGCCCGCATGCCCGCGCCTACGGTGGCCGGAGATCGTCTTGCGACGTCCGACGCCGTGGGCGCCAACCACCGCGGGTGAGGTAGGCATGTACTTGGGATACGGATAAAGGATATCCTAATAGGATATCATATTCCTATTCCACTGTCTAACGTTTCTATGTTCCAAACATCCAGATCCATCATCAGCCTATAAATGTTCCCACTGCAGGGACACAGGCCTCCTCTCTGTGAGAGGGACTGGGCCGTAATCTACCACGCGGGCCCAGTGCGGATTGGTAGATGTCACATGTCTTTGAATCTTTTGGTTCTAGGATATAATGACGATGTTTTCTTTCACCGTTTTGGGAGCAGTGGTGTTAAAAACAAAGTAATGAGCCTGACGGGGTTCGAACCCACGACCTACAACTCGTAAGTCGAGGCCGATACCACTGGGCCACCACTACCACACCAGATCCGTTCAGAAACAAACATCTATCCATTCATCTATTTATATTCATTACCTTATATCTGTTACAAACACGTCGTAAAACGTCTTAACGGATTCTTGGATCTTTTAAGACGATTTAATGTGATCGAGTAACAAACATCCATCTATCCATACATACAATGAATCCATCTATCTATCCATCCACTCAAAACCTTCCCATTTATTATATTAGTAAGGGCTTTTCATTCACAAAAATATTTTCTAGCTAGAGGTTACAGTTGCTGTTGCAAATATCTGTTAAAGTTGATTCTGAGATAATTCTCACACATATTCAATCACTAATATTCTATCCACTTCAATTAATAATCTATCCTTGAGCAGTGGATAGTAGGACTGTCTGAAAAAAGTTACCGCGGCCCTGGAACGCAAAAGGCTTGTGACGAATCAGGGTATTTTTTAGCCATTAAGAGTCTAACAGTCCTTTCCCTTATATCCAAGCCAGTAGAACACATTTGATGGTTTTTACAAAAAATGTCACTAAACAGTAAGAAAATACCAAAGTTCAATTGAACATTTTATCTCGTTATAAATGAAAGAAAAACCTAACATAATGACAATATATAAAGGGCCTAATACACTTCAATGTTCTTCCTTTATTTCCTTGTATTATCACAAGGAAAAAAGTATCTGCAATATCATAAATCTGTAGAGGTTTTCTTTTACTATAGGTGTGTATACGCTTCCTTATTGAACCAGAAAATGTATTACAGAAATCTGACTGAAGAAATATTAGGGCGCGGAGAAATTGAGTTCCGAAATATATCGAAATGTATTGATTTGAGATTTTGGATGATTGGAAATTTTGATTGAAAATCCATTAATTTGGGCGAACGTGAATAATTGGATGAATGATTGATAATAAATGAGGGGACTGAATCGCTTAAATATTCAATCTCATTAAGAAATTGCCTCAAAATCACGCTTCCTACACAAAAAGGCGGAATGAATGAAATACCGCCAATAGCACAAAGGCATAATACATCACATTTTTAATAAAAAATTTATACTTTTCATCATAAAATCCGTCACCAATACATAAACCTACTGTACAAAAAGAATTTTCCTAATATCGTCATAGTAAATATCTGTTATTTACCTCAAAAGATTTCATCCGCACTCACACAACACTAGTTCACAATCACATCACTATTTGTGCGTTTATTTTTATATACACATACACACAACAGTATTACAATGAAACCCACACTTATTACATGCAGTAATGCGTAATTTTTATTCAACAGAGAATTGTAATTCGTGCGGCGAAGGAGCGGCGTAGCGTGTGCTACGAGCTACGCGTCGGCTACGACTGGCGTAGACCCCACCCCGCACCGCGCTACGTCCCGTAGGCGCTACGAATCGCTGGGGATTATTTTGATATTATTTTTTTTTTTGTTTCGAATTGTTGTGCTGATAAAAATTCGGGTCCATTTATTTGTTTCTCTGAATGTGATTTTGTATTTTAAATTGTTCTAAAATAGAATTTTGTTTGATAAACAACGTTGTATCTGGGAGTAAATATATATCGTCTGTGGGTTGTGACTGATTTTAACTGATAAAACACGTTAATATCTCTGAATTGAGCGTCTCTTTGAGCTAATTATACCTCACATACTATTAACATTCTTGTTTTATCGACATAATATTTGGAATTCTGACTATATCCAAGAGTTTCGGATCATTAATGCCACATTGTTTAGTGACAGGTTATTGACCGGTCATTTATAAGTACAATAAACTCGCCTCTCTATTCTTTTACGACACGGAATAATGAATGTCAATGGATATTAATAGTCGGAATCAATTAGTTGAAGATATACTGATCTGAGATATTATACTGTATGTTGATCACTGGCTAACTGCTGAAGCAACCCATGAATGGGCAACCCAAGAAATTCCTAACACCAGGCCCACACTAATGGGAAACGCCTTAAAGAGAACATTTAAAGACTATTATATAAAATCAATGGGAAATTCCGTTAGTGTAAACAAAACCAATCGTATTGCCAAACTGGAAATTTACCCAGGATATCATGTTCTAGCATGGTGCGACCTTGTGGTCACATGAGAAGATATTTATAATATTAGTTAGACTGTCTTGTTACAATTTTTTTTTAGCGTGGTAAAATCATCAAATGAGTCCTCCCACCCAGGGCAGGGCGGGAGTGACTGTCAGACTTGTACTGACTAAAATCCACGGTGTCCTTCATTAGCCCATTACGTTCCAGGGTCACGGTAATGGTATAAGTCCCGCGACCCCGGCAGGCTTTGGCCCTCTAGAGGGGGGCCCCGTCATCTTGCTGACGCTCTTTGAGGCGCGCGTGGAACACAACGCGCCGTCAACCCACGGGCATGGTCCATGGTCGGGTGGCGAGTTGCCCTTTACTCGCCGCTCGCATGCCCGCGCCTACGGTGGAGACCGTCTGCCGGTCTTGTTAAAATTGTTAAAATTTATAATATTTGGTTGACCTGCTGGCGTCTGTATTTAATACAGACGGCAGCAGGTCAACCTACCGTAAACTATCTTTCCAATCGAACATTAACCTTCCACTATTGTGATAAGGTTGAAAATCGATTTAAGAAATTTGGCAGATTGAGATAGGTGGATGTGCTGGCTTCTGTACAAAAGTTTGTGAGGATGGATGGATGGATGTTTGTTACTCTTTCATACAAAAACTACTGAACAAATCTGGTTCAAAGGTAGACAGTTTATAACCCGGATTACCACATAAACTGAAACGACTGTAACAAATAAATTTTATTTCTTTCTTTCTTTCACATAGAATACTTTTTATCCTAGTATGATGATTTTGGTTTTTTATGACGCCCTGCTGCAAGATGGGTCGATGATTTAAGGAAGGTGGCTGGCAGTGGATGGATGCGGACTGCCCAGGACCGGGATGGTTGGCGCTCTTTGGGGGAGGCTTACGTTCAGCAGTGGACGGCAATAGGCTGATAAATTATGATGATTTTACGAGTTACAGGCAGGCGAAGCTACACGCAACAAGCTGTGTAATAAAAATTGAAGCATAATAATTACCCTAACCATGACAAAGACACATCGATTGTATGTGACAGCTGTCAACATGTTAAGCTAACCTTCGTCATAAAAATGAACGGTACAAACAAATGAATATAACGGTCAAAATACTGGGAAAATGAGATAAGTTTAGTGTTACTGAGCAACTTCATAATGCCCGAAATCAATATTGTATCTCAATCCCAATCCTGGTTGTTTTTTTACGACTGCTTATAGTTGGATACCTTTTAAACTCGGATAGGCGAATTCGGTCGTTGTTTGGTTACAGAGATCGGGTTCAAGATTGTAACCGAGATATATTATTTTCTAGCGCATTTTGTTTAATGTTAAGTCACAATGCAGGTTATTTTATTAATAACAGACCACGCGACCAGACAGGTAAATTTATTCTTTAGGACCTTTGATTAAAATAAAATAGCAGTAGATATGTTACGTTCTTATGTTAAGTATTCAAACAGTGACTCTTATACGTACACAGACACATTTACTCGCACAAACAATCATTGTTATTACACGCCAACAAAGAAAGAGACAGAATAATGCACAAAAGTGGCGTACGACCAAGACGGAGCATCACCGCTCTTCGTATTAGTTCGTCAGTAGTTGCCACGCCGAGCGGCGGCGGGCGGCAGCGCGGCCTTGTTTTAGCCAAACGTGTCGCACATTATCGCATTGTATGTTTCTATCCCGCTCTTCGAAATTGAAATATACACGCACGCACGTCTCAACCGAAATCTACTCGTATTGCGACTGAGGACTGTTAGGCCAATTTAGCCTAATTTATGCGGTCCATGCGCTATCGTGTAGTGACATATCTTCCGCTATTTTATTTTAATCAAAGTTTAGGACACGTCGCGCTTCATTGTCTCGGCGCTTTTCTGGTGGTTACCACCGTTGATTCTAGTTTTCAAGAATTGCAGTGGTGGTGGAATAGAGTGGTGGGACAAACCCGTCCAAAAAAAAATAGACCACGCGAGCAACAGAATAAACGTTTGTTGCGTGGTGACGTGACTGCTGGGCATGAAATCTGGGGTTCAATTCCCAGATCGGGTACAATGACCTGGAATTTTTACACTAGGAATTTCTCAGTAGCAGCCATGGAGTCACCAACCTGTCAGAGTCAGAGCAAACAATTTTACTTTGTTCTGTCTGTGCAGAATTACGATTCATCCAATCAGAATTCTTGATGAGATCGCTACAGACCTCTTTTTTGCGTATACGCTAGATTGAGACAAAAAAAAAACATGCTAATCTAAAAAAAAGTAGAAATCTATCTATAACGTAAACACACGGAGTACATTCCCCAATTTATCTCCCATACCTACTCCTCGCCACTCGTTACGACTACACAATCGCGCGCTGTAAACAGTAAACTTGAAACACTCCACCATGACAGTCTATAAAGTATTATATTAGAAACAAACACTGCCATGTACTACCAACATAAACTCAATGTCTACTTGTTTTCCGATCAGACATTTTGCACAGACAACAATCAACTTTGAACTTTGTCTTGTAGACAGGAAGATTAAAGTTTGAACGGGTTCTCTGCTGTTCATGCCTTCAGTTTATACGCAATTATGTTTAGTCAACGAGGTGGACAGACGACCTTGTAAAGGTCGCCGGAAGACGCTGGATGCAGGTCGCTTCCAACCGGTATATGTGGAGATCTAAAGGGGAGGCCTATGTTCAGCAGTGGACGTCCTATGGCTGAGATGATGATGATGATGATGATGTTTAGTATACATTTAGGTGTTAAAACTATAGGAACTTTGATATTTTATGACTCTGAAAATTATTTATTTATTATTTATACACATACAGCTATCATTACAGTTTCTCAATTCGATAGTGCAGAAAAACATTTTACAATAATTTAAAAAACATAAACATTAAACAATAATATTATAGTATGAAAATATTGATTTGTAATGGGATGCAAATAGTTCCATTGATTCAATATTTAGATTTCTACACAAATGTTCGAAGCTATTTTATGGCACATCTGTTCAGTATTTGTTTGTATCAAAAAGATAGACAGTTCTTCCAAAATTATTTATATAATCATTTCACATTTCTCCCCCTTTTGGCAACCTAGCGACAATGAGGGTGTCATTTCTCAAAATTAGAGTATTTTTCATGTATCCCTATTACGGCTAATAGCCGAAGTGCGGTTGCACGTAGTTTTAGCCGGCTACAACTAGGTGCAGCCGGCCACATGTGGTTAAACTTAGATGTATCCTACTTATCTTCGGTTAGAACTAGGTCTAGCCTTCATCATAGTTTCTAGAACTAGGTGCAGCCTCGGGACTTGCTGGCACCCGACTCGGAAAATTTAGTTTAGAAAAAAAAATAACCACGAAGAACCTCTCGTGGTTATTTTATTTTAAACCACCCAGAAGTAGGAGCCCCGCGGGGCTCCGTCGACTTGCTCCTGTGAAGGAAGGATACATCTAAGTTTAACCGCATGTGGTTGGCTGCACCTAGTTGTAGCCGGCTAAAACTAAGTGTAGGTGCACTTCGGCTATTAGCCGTAACATACCTATTATTACTTATGGGTTTGCTTTAAGCCTCAATCTAGCCAAGAAACAAGGATGAGACCTTAGAAGGTGCGAGGTCATCCAGTAAGGAACTGGAACTCCTGCGCACCGACGGAACACAGCTACTTTGGTGCCAGACTTCGACAGGAAAATAGTCGCGAGCCAGGCGTCTCTGATCAAGCCTACCACCGCTAGTGGAATTGACCGGCCATTATCGCTGGTAAGAATATCACAGACAGCTTCTGTTGCCATTGCCCGGGGTGGACCGCTTAGGAGGTTGATTCTACATCAAATGAGTTATGAGTGTTCGAACAGCATAACAGTTACTGATGAACTATAACAAGAGCGACGATAAAAATAAAAGTGTTAAGAAAATTCTTTTCGTTCTTTATTGTGAAATACTTCTGAAAGTGAATATTCATTGTTTCACGAACTAATCATAATGATTCGAATGGGCACTGCTCATTGAAACGTCCTAACCCAAAAAACGAAGCTTGTGGGTTTGTAATGCTCAGCAAAACGTGCTCCCAGCGCAAATGCTCATTACGCACGAATGCTCGCCCGCAGTATGGACGCTTCTCTTTTTTTAAAGAAAATAACATAAGTAAATTCGTTTGTGTGTGTGTATTCGCTTGGCACTTCTCATTGGTTTTGATGCGATTTCGAAAGTAATTAAAAAAATGCGTGTCGTGGGAATTGAACCAAGGATAGTCAAAACATTTTGTCAGCCTTATTTGCGATAGCTAATTCAAAAATGTATTGGATAGACATTAATTACTGAAAAGCGAAAATTGTCTTTATAGAAACAACGAAACAATTTAAAATTGCTTGCTACTCATAAAGCTTGTGATACTAGTCAAACTTATGAAATAATCAACTTTTCCGTACATTTCAGTTAATCGAGAGCGGATCGAGGGATTCTAAAGTAGATCCTGAGTGCAACGGGGAATAAACTAATGTTTTTTTAATAGTTTCTAATAAATAAATACATAATATTATCCTCAAAATAATTTCACTGTTCAAATTATTAACAGTCAACCGATGGGTCAGGCATAAGAAGCCCTGATTCAAAATATGATCAGATATTTTGATAGTAATGCGCTATAGGTATCGATATTTTTGCAACCAATAAACTGAGTTTAGTAAACTAAACGTTTCAGTACGTGAGCGTACCGCGATAGCGTGCTAACGACTCGGTTAATGCAACGTGTTAGGTTTAAACATCGCAATTTATAACTACTATGTATATTGTATATTCGAGCAAGCTATTTGGTATAGGTACAGGCAACGAATTCACATTCTATAGATCTTATAATTTAAAGTCTTGTGTGGTAGGTTAGATTTGTACCATGTTTCCTCCGTGTCTCAAAATTGGCTCTATCTGTAGAACTTTGATAGTCGTTACATATAGTTCGTTTAGCAATCTTATTACACAGTACTAAATAGGTTGAGCAGGTCAGATAGAGAGTCGCTCCATTTTAAACACTTACCGTCGTACAACAAAAACTTATAAATGTCTGTTGAACACTTGTCTAAAAAATGTCAGATTATGACGTTGAAATAAGGTCCGATTTGCAGTTACACTTTTTTTAGACAAGTGTTCAACAGATGTTTAAGTTTTTGTAGTAAGGCTGTTAGTATTCAGCTGATAATTAAAATATTTTGTCAGTGCCTGTTTAGCCGCGTTGTTCTTTTGAAAAACGTCACGGATTTTCATGTTGGTTTTACTTCGTAATTAAGACAAACTGACAAAATAAACGCCATTCATAAACGCGATTCATAATTTTCTTCTATAGTGTTGTTGGTTGATTATTTTAACCGATTTGAAAAAAAGGAGGAGGTTCTCAATTCGACTGTCTTTTGTTATAATTTAAAATCTATTGATTTGGCTGTGATGTTTTGTAAGACTCTTTTACTTTGCCCACAAAGCCGTAATTCTTAAAAAAACTGTCTTTATAATGCATACAACTATATGTATAGATAGTATATATAAGTAATAAATATTATCTCAAAATTACAATCCTAATTCCAAAATCGCTATTTACTAAGTTTATACATATTCGTGCTCATGATTGTACCTATACGTACTTAAGCTACAGTGTGTAATATTAAGCCACTTGATGCAGTATTAATTATAATATCGAGCAGATTGTTGTTCCACGATGCCTTATTGTTCGGTTCTACGAACTATTAAAGGTTCAGCTTGCAGGTTTATTGCGCAGAAAAGCGTAGAGAAAATCAATTACGACATAATAATTAAATTTACAAGAAAATACAGGAGGTCAAATATACACTAGTAAAACTTTACGGACCTTTTAAAGTTTTTGTGACATAAAATAAACAAGAACTTTGAAGACAATTTGATGAAAAAAAGGTTTCCTCGTTCGTACAATAAAGGCGCTTTTTCATTTTCCATGCAATTAACGTCATAAGCTGTACGGTAAAATCCGGAAATCTTATGCTACAGCCTCTAAATTATCTTGAAATGATAAAATAAAAAACACTTTGTAATTACCTATTAAATTTTTGTCTCTATTATCGTACTTATTATAATTATTTACTAACATTCAATTTATTCAGACATTATAATTACGGATATATTAACAAATTGGAGGCCTAGCATAATCGGTGGACGGACAGAAAATCCCACACGATATAAAAAGGTGAAAAGTGGTGCATAGTGCTGGAGTAAACCAACCATTAGTTCCGAATTTAAAGAACTTGCAATCTTCGCGTGGCCAGCCCAGCAGTTGAACTACTCAGGTTATTAGTAACATTCTTAAAGTACCTATAACTACATACCATGCTGTAGAAATACAGATACATAAGATATGTCTCGTAATATTCAGAAAGCCACGTGTTACTCGCACAATTCATAGTTGCGCTAGTTCATGGAAAACACTAAATGATATAGGTCGTATATTAATATGCGTCGATGTTATACGTGTTATAATACTGAGCAATAACTGCAAGTATTGCCGTGTCGCTCCAGCTCAAAGTTCACACGGTCCTACCACCCTTGACGCGTGGTCCAAGGTAAAAGTGGAAGCGATTTGTGTTTTTGTGATATTGTATTTTTCTCAGAAGACAAAAATAAATAAAAGTTAAATTTTTGCCTTTAGCCTTTCTTAGGAGCAATAATTCTGCTAAATATACTATATTGTTTTAATTGGTTAGCTTTTACGACAACCATACCAAAACAATGTCATTTATACTGTGCAAATAGTTCGTAACGAGTCACGTCATAATTATCATTATCATGTCAGTTCTTGAAAGGAAAATCAAAGCTTACTAATATTGTAAAAAGGTAAAAGTTTGATTGTGTGTAAAAACTGTATAGGTATGTGGTTTCTCTGGACCTCTCTTTTTCTGTTGGATTGACCAATATTTGAGAAAGTTTAAGGATGTGTAACATCATGCAACGACCCTTAGGAGCAGAGCGAAAAGAAAAAAGTCAGAAGGAATGCTAAGAAAGAACAGAGTATGTGAAGCAGTGAGTCGAGGGCCAAAACTCACGTTAACGAAGTCGCGGGTTGAAACTAGTGTTGTATTTATGGGAGAGTGCGACTCGCTAAGTACTTACAAAATTACCAAACTGTTACACGCCTTTAGATAATCATGATGATGCTTTTCAATTGATGGTACAGGTGGTGTAGACGTGGCTGAGCGATTTACTGCTACACTTATGTTTCCGAATCTGACTGCTTGTGTATATGAGTTTAAATGTTTGTAAAAGCACCAACGACATAGATAAACTGCTGTAAGGTAGCGTTTAAAACAAAAACAACTACTAGCTACATATCTCAAAATCAACAATTACCATGTCTATGATTGGCGCGTTGCCCTGCTAACTATGACGGCAATGCGACACGAACGGAGAGAGATTAGGCGCAGGAACAACGGCTTAACGTGCTTTCCGAGGCACGGAGGTATCATACCTCTAACTTCCAAACTCCGAGCTGTTAGTTACTGCAAAAATTTTACAGAAAAACCCAAGAACACTTTTGCGTGACCCGGGAATCAAACCCAGGACCCCACGCTCAAAAAATCAAACAATAATGATTACGCTCATCTCTCAAACCTTGGACCACAGCCCCCCGGTGCTGCGTAACGCAGGCGCACTGCCTACGCCCCGGATAAAACCCCTGACTTGCGTATTCAACATTTTTTATAATAGTTAATTACTAACAAAGTTCATATTCTTTATGTGTCGAGTTCATTGCCGCTGTGTTTATGAGCTCGTGATTAAACTGAGTATGTTTACGAGTACATATGGGAAGATGTTTGGTTTTTATTAAAGTTGAGGTGTTTTTAGAACATGGTTTGGTTTTGTTCGGTATTATTTTTAATGTCCGATCAAGGATAAGGGTCGAGTAGACGGCGCGTCGTGTTCACGCGCGTCTCTAGCTGTTTAACTGATAGGGCTCAAAAGGACTAAATCACTGTCAACATAACGTCAACGTCCCCGTTTATTTCACGTCACAAAAACTTTCTAGATACGATATGATATAAAGTTATTTATAGGATTTTCAGCAGTTTTATTCCTTCTATAGCTTTCACTCTCGTTTCAATGAAATGAGCAGATGAAAATGAATTCCTACTTTATTGGTCAGTACCGTGCGCATTTTAGCACTATCTCGTGTATGGGAGACGAAGTACTAAAGTCTATCCCATCACGAAATTATTACTCTTATTAAAAAACACAGAAGATTATCTCAAAAGTCAATAGGCAAAGTTAGTTCCAATTCCAATCGATCGAAAGTCAAAACCATTCGATTGAAAAACTTTGAGATTGGAATATTTCTGAAACAAACAGACAGTTGTTCCAAAACAACTGATTTACATGGCGCTTTAGATCGAAACTACTTTACTTGTATTGTTGCTATGTTTTTATTCAATTAAATGGAGGCTGGAAAAGGCAATTATTTCATAGCGTTTATCCTTCGCCTTTTGTTATCACCTTATCTTTGTCAAATGCTTTTTCATATCTTCTATTGAATGTGGACTATAATGGAACTTTAGACTCGACTGGCCTACATTTATGTTGATAACTTGAAGCGTACTGGGCCTTCGTAGTGGATTATGGCCCACGCCTTTTCATGGAGAGAATGTCTGTGTCCCAGGCGTGGGAATCCCTAATAATATTATAAATGAAAAAAATATAATTATTTTTACGTTTTCACGCCTAAATCGTTGAACCGATATTGATGAATTTTGCTATAAGAGATGGTTATAGGCATCTTTTTACATAAAAATAAATATGAAAGGATGAGGAGTCAAAGCCATATCTTGATAAGTTTACAGTTTTTTTTTGACAGGCCTGTTAGTCTAGTGGTTACTGACCGTGACTGCTATGCCGGAGGTCGTGGGTTCGATTCCCACCCAGGACAAATGTTTGTGTGATGAGCACGATCATATTTTGTTCTGTGTCTGGGTGTAATTTATCTATAATATTTATGTATTTAGAAATATATAAGTATGTTTATCAGTTGTCTAGTACCCATAACACAAACTCTGCTTAGCTTGGGACTAGATGGTGTTTAAAGTACTACCTACCTGATTATTTGGAAATCTGTGTCTGTGTTACCGAACGCATACAACCCTAATTTCTTCAAAGTTAAAGTTAAAGCTTCTTCTGTAACTCTACTTTTAGAAAGGCATAGCCTATTCTGTAGAAGGATAGTGTCCCGAATAATTCTAAATGCTAAAGTGTATGTTTGTTACACTTTTATGTTCTTCTCTTACTAGTTTATGGCCTGGAAAACTATCCAATATAAATATTGGATAGTATTTATCCCGAGTTTTTCCCACGTTTTTATACACTCACTTTTCTTGTTTGTTTGTTTGTTTGTCGTTCCGGTTGGACTTTTGCAACTCAATTTTGAGGAACTTCCCGATAAGCTAGCAGGCTGAAATTTTGTGCACGCTTTGAGTTCTGATGACAATACATGACTAGCTAAGAAACGTCATCACAAATCCAATATGGCGGCCTCCTCAAGATGGCGGACTGGCTGTTTGAAACCCACCCCCATGATATGGGTATCAAATAAAAGGGTTTGCTGTGAGGAATACGAAAAAAATAGTCATGTGACTTAAATATGGCCAATATGGCGGACGTCCAAGATGGCGGACAGGCTTTAAGGCACTTCCCGATAAGCTAGCAGGCTGAAATTTTCAGGGTAGCTTCAAACCCGATAAACAATGATAAAAATAATAAAATAATTAATAGATTTAAAAAATCTAAAAACCCACGTTTTTAAATATCCTAAAAATAAGAAAATAACCCTACGGGGCTGAGAGAGGGGCCACTCAAAACGTGGGGGCGTTTAGTCAGTACAAGTCTGACAGTCCCTACCGCTCTGCCCTGGTTGGGAGGACTCATTTGATGATTATACCACGGAAAAAATCCCATAATACCATTTATCCAGAATTCACTGTACTTTTAGAAAGGGATACCCTATTACGTAGAATAATATTGTCCCGAACATATGTGCATGAATGCGGGATGTGGTCGTTCCAACCCTATCGTTCAGTCCTCGTTCACCGATACAAGATGTGTTTCCTTTACAAACGACAGCTTATCGCCGATTATCCAACACAATGGCTTTTTCAAGTGGTTGTGGGAGTTGGATTACTCGTGTTATAGAAAAAAATATGCTGTAGGTGAAATCTCGTTTCAAAATAGGGTTAATATTTTAAGTGGACATTTTTGAAGATTTTAGAATCATGGTTTTAGAATAGAGCTAAGGTTGCTCCATCTTAGGTCACATCTTTACGTTTTGTTTTCTTTTTTTTTTATAATTACGCCGGTTACCGAATTGTAGGAAAGAGATAAGCCATTGCAAATACATTTAAAAAAAGTAGGCAAGGTTCTTGTCTGCTTTTGTTAGAAAAACTTGTAAACGGCAACAGCCAGAAAAATACCTTTGATTGAATAATTTCAAAACCTATTACTTACCCTTCAAAATTTATGAAACGTTCGTCATTCATAGTAAAAAAATAAAAAAACTAGTTATAATACATTAGACAAAAGAGAGGGCGTTCACACTCGCACCAACTTATTATTTTCTGTGAAGCACATCTTATCTCCAGACAGTCAGTAAACAATAAACAAAAACAAGAAAAAACAAACATAAACAACAAAATTAAAACTCTAATCTTTGCTCAAAATTATAATTAAAAAATTGTTACCCGAAAAACACATAAACGAACTTATTAACCTGTAACTGAAAAAAAAACAAGACAACGGCGCAATTTATCAAAATTTAACTTAATTTCTTTGACAAACTTCAAAAGACACAATGAACGGGAGAAACAAACTTTTTTTAACCAAAAAAAGGCAAAAGGAAAAAAATCTCGCCGGAATTTATGCTTGGTAGTTTCTTTTTCAATTTGCGTAGAGGGGGTGTTCGTTAAAAATTCAGAGGACAGCTCGGGAGGATATAGATTGGTCGGCCCTCAGTCCTCACTGCTTGTGCCTTTTTTTCCTTTTGTTAACTCCATTTGTCTGTGAAATGTTTTGATTTCCATTTGGATGCTAAGTTTAGCAACATTGTGTGCATGCATTATTTGTTAGGCTGTGAGATTTCGGCCTAAAATTGGCTACCTTTCTTTTTATCTTTTTTAGGTACTAGTGGGTGTACTGAAAGGAATAAAGCTAAGAGGATAGGGGATTATCGTTATTTTTAGTAGTTATTGAGAACTTATATGGAAATAAATGCGTAGGGAGACTTCCCACTAGGTGGACCGACGACATCGTGTGAGTCCCGGGCAACCGATGGATGCAAGTGCAAGCTACGTCTTCCGGCTAATGATGAGGATGATGTTTAAGAAGTTCTTTTTGGATACTGAACCCCTCAGCCGGCACGCTGATACATCAACAACGTAACACACGGACACCGCCCGACCGTGTGGACTGTCGGTGCTCACTGCCTCTACACGTAGAGCATCCGCCTCCACCATACCACGCGGACATAAGTGATTAAGAACTGATCGACTCAATGGTAATGAACTTTTAACCGATTTGTGAAAAGAGGGAGGTTCCCAATTCGGCTGTTAACAATACAGAGGGCTTCATCATCAGCCTATAAATGTTCCCAGTGCTGGTGCAGGCCTCCTCTCTCTGTAAGAGGGAGTGGGCCGTAATCTACCACGCGGGCCCAGTGCGGATTGGTAGATGTCACATGTCTTCGAATTTTTGGTTCTAGGACATGCCGATTTCCTCACGATGTTTTCCTTCACCGTTTTGAGAGCAGTGGTGTTGAAATAAATTACACAGAGTAATGCGCCTGACGGGGTTCGAACCCACGACGTACTACTCGTAAGTCGAGGCCGATACCACTGGGCCACCACTGCTCCACAGAGGGCTTAGACAAACGAAAATGCCACGTAATTAAGACAAACTGTCGTAAGTCTAATGTTGGTCTTTAAAAGATTTAAAACTCTATATACCAGAGCATAAATATGAAAACCTATTAAAAGACTTACGTACCACAAAAGTTAAACATTTGTCTTAAAAAAATGCAACTGCAAAACTACCCTTAGATCAACGTTACGTCGTTTTGATGTTGATAGTTTTTTTTGCAAGTGTTCAACAGGTTTAATTTTTTTTGTAGTATTAAACAGCTTTTTCGTTTATTGTTTGCCACCTGGGCCAGCTGGTATTTTCTTTTAACCCAGACTACATAGCGTTTTCGTTTATCGTTTTCCTCCTTTGCGAGATAGTTATTTTTACATCAACCCCTTTGGGAACGTAGCCGTCACCGTCAGTCATCCTTATCATATTTTGCCTAAATCCAGACAATTCAGGGCATGTTATCGTATTATTCAATCAGTAACAATACTGCTGTCCCCGTCGATGTATCGGCGCGATAAATTACGCAAACTGACGCTTCTGAAGTATTTATTGTTCTTTTTATATGAGCGCAACATTTTGTTTGGAGTTTATTGATAAACCATTTTTTTCCTTTATATTATTTTTTTATTAAACTAACAAAAATATATTGAGTTTATTTATGATGATTTTTATTTAAATGTTTCACAGATATTTTTTCTATATAGGTAGCTCATTTGACACGGGACCCGACATAACTATTCTATTTTATCGTCGAAAATACGTCCTGAAGGATGGACATTCACATTTCATATGGAATCGTGATATTTTACATTTCATCAATACTAAAACATGTACCGTCGTACCACAAAAAGTTAAATATCTGTTGAACACTTGTCTAAAAGAAGTGTGACTGCAAAACGACCCTTATATCAACGGTCAAAGGTTTTGTTATAATTTTGGCGATTGAAAAAGAGTGTCCATGGAGTTTCTTGCCCGTTCTTCTCCATAGAGATCTACGCTTTGGAATGGGCATCTACAGTACTTTCACAGTTTTTATGTCTTGTGACTGGGACTGTAGCACCGTAACTATTTTTAAACTATTTTATTTTACTTTTGTCTTTTGACAATTCAAAAGTGCCTGTAACTGGCCTACTTGAAATAAACGATTTGATTTTGATTTTGTTTGATTTTGAACGACAAAATATGTCATTTTGCAGTTGAAAGTGTTTTTAGACAAGTGTTCAACAGATGATTAACTTTTTTGTAGTAGTACTTTTGTAGTAGAGTACTACGGTAGAGGGCAAGTGTTTTATGATGCACATTCGAACGTTCTTGAGCTGCACTTATAAAAAGGTTCGTTAACTTTCTTTGGTATTTAATAATAAAATTATTGTGTTTACTGTACTACACTAGTAATCTGCCCCGGTTTCACGGAGGTGTTATTTTAAAATAAACAGCCATTACACTAAATAATGTAGCTTTTTACCAGTGAAATAATGTTCATAATGAGTTCAGTAATTTTTGAAATTTCTTCCTACAAACTTTTCCTCTTTATAATATGAAGTAAATTGTATGTGTAAGCAATTTAAGTTCTAGAATCTCTTCTGAATATAAAATCAAAGTAAACAGAGATGCATGTATCTCAATACACAGAAGGATGACTTAATTTGTGGTGAGACAGGCACTTCTCACTGGGGACGGTGTCTATCTTGTTCCACTGATTCAGTTTGATATAATATCGTCCATGTTACCCTGGAGACGTGCGTGTGACGTCGTTTTAAATAGATTTGCTCAATTTAGAGGGATTCATCATCAGCCTATAAATGTTCCCACTGCTGGGACACAGGCCTCCTCTCTGTGAGAGGGAGTGGGCCGTAATCTACCACGCGAGCCCAGTGCGGATTGGTAGATGTCACATGTCTTCGAATTTTTTGGTTCTAGGACATGCCGGTTTCCTCACGATGTTTTCCTTCACCGTTTTGAGAGCAGTGGTGTTGAAATAAATTACACAAAGTAATGCGCCTGACGGGTTTCGAACCCACGACCTACAACTCGTAAGTCGAGGCCGATACCACTGGGCCACTACTGCTCTACCACTGGGCCACCACTGCTCAAATTTAGAGGGATTATGTCTGTTTAATAATTTTGTCCCGACAATTATAGAATTATGTACGGTGTACTGATGGATTTCGTGTCTGTAAAAATGAGGAATTTCTCTAAAACTCAAACTCCAAAGCATTTGTTAAAGGGCTTTTGAATTGTCTAAAATAAACACATTCACAAGGCATAATAACTTGAAAAGTATTGTAGTTATCTATTCCAAAGTGTATTTCTATGAAGAAGAACAGGTAAGAAACTCCATATATTTTCACCCCTTTG
Organism: Agrotis exclamationis; assembly: GCA_950005045.1. NCBI lineage: Eukaryota > Metazoa > Arthropoda > Insecta > Lepidoptera > Noctuidae > Agrotis > Agrotis exclamationis. The sequence continues at coordinate 18,159,558 of OX465436.1, forward strand.
CGGTTACTTAAGTTATAAAAGAAACTTTGGTTAAAATATACCTCCTCCAAATATAGACTTTTGTTTCAAAGTTTTGTCAAAATATTAGTTTTGGTTTTTTGAACAAACTTAGCTGAGATTTTTAATGAAACTTCACTCAGGCCGCAGTTAAAAAAGCTTTTGACAGAAAAATAAATCTTTACTAACATTATAAAGCTGAAGAAGTTGTTCGAACGCGATAATCTCAGGAACGACTGGTTCGAATTGAAAAAATATCTTTGTGTTGCCTAGTCCATTTATCAAGGAAAGCTTTAGGGCTATATAACATCACGCTGCGACCAATAGGAGCCGAGCAGACGGGGAAGGGCTAGTAAGTATATAAACTTATAACAACCAGTCACACAGAGTAAAGAGGCTTAACGACAACGGAGTCCTAATTTACTCTAGTCTTTAAAACCACTATCAAAATAGCTAAACCACAGGTAACACAGGTCTATCCTCACGCTCTGAACCCAAGCTAATTGCCGAAGCGACAGACAACCTGCCCCTGAGACCCGAACTATTCCAACCGTACCACAGATATTGATGGACCTAGATATGGATAGATACAAAAATCGTCAGCCAATTTTGCGCTCAGCCTGTTTCGGTGTGTATATTGTCCTGTTATAAATTGTTTGTTGTCGTCATTATCATTATATCAGCTACAGGACGTCCACTGCTAAACATAGGCCTCTCCTATAGATTTCTAACAGGACCAGTTGGAAGCGGCTACATACAATGCCATCCTGTGATCTTTATCTGATCGTCTGTCCACCTTGTAGGTGGACGTCCGACGCTGCGTTTGCCGATGCGTGGTCTCCTTTACCTTACCTTACGGGCCCATAGGCTATATAAGTTTACAGAACTTATACATCCATTTGATGTGAAATTTTGTTCAGAAAAATAAAAAGAACTAACAGAACTTAGACCTTTTATTGTGAATATCCACCGCAACAAGGACAAAAAATCGACAGGGAGTGAAATAATCAAAAGAGTGCGAGTTTGTATTCAACAGTACGTAATGGGACTTATTTTGAGCATTTGATATTGATTAATTTTGTAACAAAAATGTTAAAATTCATGGTCTTCCCTTTATTTCTGACACTATGTTATTTATCAAAAAAGAATCCTTATGATGAAGCCTTTCGGTCGGTACGATAAAACTACAGGATCATTTTTTTGTCGTGTAGCGGGTTCGATTCCCGGTTCAACCATGTAATTATTTAAAAATGTTTGAATGCAGTTTAAATTGTTTTTTAAATTAAAATAATGTCTTCTTTCAGTAAAATGTTCTATCTACAATATTTAAGGTAGTTTTCCTCCATGTGGCATAGCCGTGGGACGCCCTGTAAAACCGATGGGCCCGTAGGGTTCTACCATTGTTATGTACTCTAAGTAGTGCTTTTAACATCACAGTATGTAGGCAAAGAATGGCATTCTTGGTTTTCATTCAGATCGTTAAACTTGCGTTATCTAGGTCTATTTATATCTGTAGACCGTAGTATAATACTACCGCACTACGGAAACATTTTTAGTGGAATTTCAATCGCATACGGGGCTACAACAAAAACCTGCTCTCTGAGGAATTTGTGGGTCAGGAAGTAATATATCTATCGGAAATGTGGGGTTTTGAAAATTGAATGAAAGCTGGAGCTATGAAAAGAGAAACTCGGTGAGTTTTCGCATTGCCAATCTTAGCTGTTTTTTTTCAACCAGGTGTTTGATTTATACGTATACAACATTAATTTTAGTATATGAGAAACCTGAATACGGTTTTTTTTTCAGAATCAGTAACTGATTGGATTCTAATAATTTTTAGACCATGTCATATATTTTTCCCAAAAATGATTTTATTAAATTTTATCACCAGTTAATTACAATACAATCACCGTACGGTTAGGTACCTATTGCCAAACTATTATCAATGAGTGTAGGACACAGGAGGCGTGGGTTGCACAGGGTTACCGCGAAATGAGCATGTTTTTTAAGGGCAACCAAGTAACACAACAAACTTAAACCTTGGTGAATTGATACAGCTTTGAAATTTTGTACATAGATTCCTTACACAAAAAATACTAGACATTTTGTGTGTGTATTGGGTTTCGCATATTCTAAAAATAATGCTGTATAGAAATGCCTACTGCTCTCGCGTTGATTTTGAGTTTGAGGATTAATCGGCGACACATTGCGCAATCTACTATCATAAGCAGAACGTTATTCTTGTTTTCCACGGGAAGAGTACTTTAACGAGATGAATAGTACCCTGTTTTGTTCTTACTCTCTTCAAATTTGAAGTGAACAAGTTACTTTTGGCTCAGACTCACTTCATTGTAGGCTTTTTCTCTGTAACCTTTGACCGAAGCTAGAATCACGAGAAAATCCATTTTTTTTTAATCATCCAAAGAGTCTGTCCTTCCTGGATGGAGCGGAAAGGACTCGTTAAGACTAAACTTCACGGTGTTCCTTCAATAGACTTTTAGGTTCCAGAATCACGGTTACTTGTTAGGACAGTCCATCATATAAACGAATATCAAATAAAAAAAATTAAAATATAAAAGAAAAAAAATATTCTATTTTCTTACAGAAAAGCATGCAAATCACTTAATAAAAAAAATAGAGAAATTATTAACTAACTAAATCTAAACATAATAAAATAAATAAATAAAAAAAAACAAAATTGCATGCCATGACTGTAAGAAGGGGTCATTTCCAACTTGCTCCAAAAAAAGTTCCCAATGTAATCCATGACAAATTTAATAAGTTTAATAATAATATTTTTAAGTTTCGTTCTGCTCCATGATAATTTGAAAATGTTCCCAATGTGCTCCGAAAGGTGACCACTCAGCATAATGCTGTGCTGTGAGAGACCCACAGCACAGCGCTGGTTTTCAGTGGTCACCCGAAGAAGAAGAAGAGAAAGAAAAGAAGAAACAAGAGTACTGATATCAAGCCGGCAAAATATATAAAACGGTATAAATACATAAAACTAAATAAAATAACAAAACAGTACATACATTAATAAAACAAATACCATAAATTAATAAAATATTAAATTCAAATATAAAGCGAATCTTAGTAATAAATAATACCGACTAATAAATAATACGCGGGTATCATCCATCCTATGCATTTCTGCTTCATCACTTTCTCACTCAAACATTTAATTAAACGTCAGAAAACTATTACAGCTTGATCCTCACCCAGCTAATTGGTAGGTTGATAGACAACCCGCCCAGGGGAGAGAGACTATCCTGTTAGTGTGACGTCACACATCAGCCAGGGGAGAGGTAATGGGATAGTGATGGTGCGCTAAGGGACAGGGGACGACTGAATATCTATGGACCAGGTAATAAATAGATAGTAGAAATGTTTGGGGAGGAAAAAAGATTTGGCTTTTTATGAAGGTAGTTGAGACAAATTGATGGGAGGATTCTTTGGGAGAATAGATTTTGCTTTTGGTTTTACTTGAGTTCTAAATTATGTCGTGTGGGCTTATGGTAAGTATTATATTTGTTTACTTGAAACATAGTCTGACTTTGTGAAAAGTTTTGTCCAAAACTTTGTAGAAAAAAAAATTGATAAGAATTTTATAAAGGCGTAAAGAAATTTTCAGCATCGCTATCGCTGTCAACGGGGAAAATGGCCAAATGGCAGGCAGCATTGCCACGTTGGTTGGCAATACAATCAACATTGCCATCCGACAATATAATTACGTGAAAAACCCTAGCACGAGTTAACACGTTTTTGTGACGAATGGCCAAATACGTAGAATTTGTTCTAGAACTTCAGTTCGTTCAAACACGGTTGAATAACTAGGACCCACGCGAAACCGTCGCTTTAAAAATATTAGCGAGTATAACTTTAATTTTGTGCCCCATCGTTTTCCCCCCAACTTTACTCTATTCACCAGTACTAAACCAACATCAAAATAAACTATACAAAATATCTAAACCGACCGTTTTTCATCGTTCACAGTCGATAAACGATAGTCATCAAATTAAAAGCTATCAATCAAAGCAGAACGTTAGACCCGGTCGGATCCGGTCGCCGGCCGTCCAAACCGGTTCTGACAGGCTCGGCCCGGTTCGATCCGGGAGATAAGCCCGAATTGAACCGTGACAACTAATACTTTGACGTTTTTATCTGGCTTGGTGCTTGTGGTTAATCTTGAGGTGAAGAAAGAATCTTTGGTTGTTATTTCTTCTGTGTTTTGTGTCAGGATTTGAGAGCAAACTTTAAAGGAGTGTTTCTATGGTATCAGAGTTAATTAAGCCGTCTATGGAAACCTCACAGGCCTGTAGCAAGGCTTTGGACTTATATAAATCCAGGTTTTTAATGGTTTCCTTTTTTAAATCGATGCAATGATGTCCAAGATTTTATTGAATTAAAAACATACATTGCTACTTGCCTGGGTTTGAACTCACAATCTCGCGCATGAGAGTAAAGGCATTAACGTCTTGACGATCACAGATTCACGAGAAACCTCCTAACAAGAAAAATAAAGATCCTAATCAGATAATACTTTGCCCGACCTGAGAATCGAACTTAGGACCTCATGCAGAGTAGTGGCGCTTGACACCATAAACCCAACTAGGGATCAGAGTAAGGCACAATTTAAGTTTTTGTTCAATAAGAAAGTGATGAAACAATACCCAAAAGTGATGAAACGAGATGAAATGAAAACAGTGGTGAAACGGCACTTTTGTGATGCTATTTTGTTTAGTTAATGATATGGGAAAGTGATGATATGAAATGTAGCCATTACAGTATCCTTCTCTTCTTCAACGTTTAGTCACCCAATGCTGAGTGTATCTTCCAAATCTTTCCATTTCTAGCGGTTTTATGTTACGGCTATCCAGTTTCTTCCGGCCACTTTAACAAGATCGTATCAGTATCCTTACCATGGTAATAAGTCAATACAATTCCCGTATGCACGAATCATAAAGTGATCCCCTGCGATATTCATAGCCTTGTCCCCAATACCATATTTTATGGTCGTAACTATAGTCTGGATGTTCTCGATGTGCAGCTATCAATCTGCCTCGTCCACCAGCGATGGTCATCCATCATGATTAGTTGGATCGTCCATGCGTCCATTATGCCCAGATTTTTTCGTTGCCAGCTTTAAAAATCAATTTTGTTCGGTTGTAGAATAGTTTTTGTGTGTCAGTGTTTGAAATGTAGGTCAGTTGGTGTCATTGTTGGTTTGGGATTACTGTTTTTGTCTAAACTTTTATGTTCACGTGCCTACTGCTAATTTGTCATTCGACAAATTCGCAGCAAGCGCTTCCAAATATCCTTCATAATGCGAACGGCAGAAGAGTGCAACTAACTTACCTTCGTCTGCGTTCCCAAACGCATTCAACTCGAATCTCTTCAATATTACAGTAGATATGAATCTAGACGTACTGCTAATTACCATACGTACCTAGTTGCCTTCTGACCAATTCACTAAGCGCTTCTAAACATTCATCATAATGCGCACGTTGAAAGAGTCGAACTCACCACCTGCATCTGTGTTCTCGAACGCATAGAAGGCTACTTCTAAAAAAGCTTACCCTTTTGTAGACTTTGTGTCTGTCGCCTCTGAGCCCTTATCACGAGTTTTCACTATTTTACTTTACAGCGTCTTTCCAGTATTTACAGCGTTTCTTGTATGGAAAAATGGAACAGCGCCTCTGGTGTGCGAAGAAGGAACTAATTTTTTCCTTGAAATTAAATGTCAAAGTTCCAGTTTACTTTACGTCACAATAAGTGAAAACTCATGATAAGGCCTCTGGCCTTACGTACACAACACATACAGTCAAACTACTTTCGCATATAATATGTATACTAAGCTGTGTTGGTATCGCCTCCTTCTGCGAAGCAGTTATGCTCGCGAAGGAGGAGGCGGGCCGCGAGAGAGAGAGGACAGCCTCCTCCCTCCGCCCCAGCCGCAGTGGTAGACGCCCGCGGCGTCGACGTCGCGGATCTCCGGCCACCGTAGGCGCGGGCATGCGGGCGGCGAGTAATGGGCAACTCGCCACCCGACCATGGACCATGCCCAGGTCGACGGCGCGTTGTGTTCCACGCGCGCCTCAAAGAGTGTCAGCATGATGACGGGGCCCCCCTCTAGAGGGCCAAAGCCTGCCGGGGTCGCGGGACTTATCTCATTACCGTGACCCCGGAACATAAAGGGCTATTGAAGGCCACAGTGGATTTTAGTCGGTACGAGTCTGACAGTCCCTCTCGCCCTGCCCTGGGTGGGCAGGAAATGCGTCCTGCATTTGATGATTTTACCACGCTAAAAAAAAAAAAAGCTGTGTTGGTAGCTGCTTCGCTCGTGTGTTTGTCGATGAAAGGTAATCTATGTATTATACCAAACCACTACCTATCTGTGCCCCCTCCTGCGAGGATCCTCACAATGTTATCCTTCACTGTTTTGAAAGCAGTGGTGATGAAATAAAGTATACAAAGTCATGTGCCTGATTGAGTTCGAACCCATCACCCACAACTCGCATGTGAAGTTCACCACTTTTTAAGTCCCTGAAACTACTAACAGTCCCATTACTCTATATTTTCGAGGTGGCTGTTTTTGTCAAAACAAATATGCATCTTTTTAATAAACTATCTGAAAACAGAAACCGGCCAATAAGGAGACAGTACAAAAATTTACTGATTGTCAGCGGTTCCGATACCGCGTTATTAAAGAAAAGCATTATATGTATGGGTCCGATCATATTTAACAAAATACCCGATATAATAAAAAATGAGACATTACCAATTTTAAAAAAAAATTGTCAGATTTATTGATTAAAAAATGTTATTACTCAATTGGGGAATTTTTGACCGATAAAATCTGAAGATACTCGTATGACATCTCTGTATTCCTGACTTGTATCAAATGTATTGACCTCGAATTTGACAAATTTATAATCCTATTTGATTAAATTTGACATTGTACATTATTGAATTTCATCGTGACATGGTAAACTTGTATTGAATGGATTTATTTAATGTTACTGATATCTATTTATTGAGCCAGTCTTTTCTACTATAGTTTGAAAACTGTTTGCATGCCTTAGTTATTATGGTAGTTAGTATATGGATAACCTTAAACTTTTAACATCTGAAACCTGTACCTACTTTCTGTGCAAATAAAGAAATATTCTATTCTATTCTAGGATTTTCTCCAGTATCGTGGATACATTTGCAAACATATAAACCCACATGCACAAACGCCTAGATGCCGAGACGCCTAGACTTGGTCCGGGAAAAAGTACTTGTAGATCATACAAATATCTCTATCGATATACATGCTTCGTAGGGTAATCGAACCCGAAACGCGCAACGTCGAAATCCAATCGCTTAGCCGTGCCATCGAACCACTTGGCCACGATTACTCTTGAATCAACCAGTAACTAAAGCGAAGTAGTATCACAAATCACAAACATACAATAGCACAAAAACGCTATTAATTCATTATCTTAACCCAAAATGTACTTGAATGTAGTACACAGTGTTGCAGTCCCACTGCACGTGTATCTGCCTGTGACGTCACTACTTCGTAACACGCTCCCCCGGGCCGGCTGTATGTCGCCCCACCAATTAGTTACCGTGAGGATATATCGTGCAGAGTGCTGTTGCAATCTTTAATATCTATTAACTGTGAATTTAGTAGCTTGTAAACAGACAATTTCACTTATGTTGTACAGTGTACGTCGTCTGTATTTTCGAAAATATAAGATCTTATGATTTTTTCTTTCGTATTTTACTTTACTGCGTACTTGAAGTATGTATTTATTGTATGAGAAACGCCTAGTAGAAGGGCAGGCCATATTGCTCGCAGAGCAGATGACCGATGGGGTCGAAAAGTGCTAGAGTGGAGACCGCGGACTAGCAAGCGCAGCGTAGGACGTCCACCAACGAGATGGACAGACGACCTTATAAAGGTCGCCGGAAGACGCTGGATGCAGGTCGCTTCCAACCGGTATATGTGGAGATCTAAAGGGGAGGCCTATGTTCAGCAGTGGACGTCCTATGGCTGAGATGATGATGATGATGATAATGTATGGGAAATTAAAAGCGTCCCTCTCTTTTTCTATCAAATTAACGTTAAAGTCCATGTTAATAAAACGTGAAAATTCATCTCCGCTGTACAAAAAATTAGGTGTTTTAGAGCTCGTGCTGGAAAAGGAAATGCATTTTCGGCTTTAGTTGCATTGACATTGCGGCGGAACATTATATTCAGTAAGTATTGAAACGCTTGAGTTTTAGTAAGAATATATTTCAGCTAGGTAGCTGGCAAAGACCAAGTGATCTACCTACATTAATCTACATTATCCTAAATATAATAAAGAAATGTACCCACAACTTCTATCACAATAACACAATTTCATGACAAGGTCTTTCTGATAATGTATAAATAAAGGTGAAACCGCACTAGGCGGAACTGCATTTCAGCGGAACTGCGCGACACGACGCGTCAAAATATTCTTTATATGAAATATGAAATTATACGAGACATCACGCACTAAGCGGTAACGGAACTGCACTGCAACCAAACTGCGCGTCGAAGTTGAGCAACTGACCAAAAGTGTCGCGACGTGTAGTTCCGCTGGCGCAGAGTGCGGTTCGACTAAGGGCCAGGCCATTTCGTCGTCAATATTGCTCAGAGGTTGCCTAGCAACTAAATATATTTTTGTAGTGCCGCTGCAGTTCAAGTGCGGCTTACTAAAAAATGACGCGTAGTGTCGCGTAGTTCCGCTGCAGTGCAGTTCCGCCTAGTGCGGTTTCACCTTAAGTGTCTAAACACACTATGCCGAAGTTACGCGACCGAAGTTCGGCACAATTACGCCTGCAATGCTATTTGAATTACTGACGACACACTATGCCGAAATTACGTCGCGTCATAGCGTACAGCGTAACTTCGATCGGGCGTAAGTTCAGCGGAAACTTATTCTGTGACCACACATTATACGCGACCGAAGTTCGGTTCGATTACCGACGAAGATCCGGGGGCGGGGAGCAGCAGGGAGCCGCCCGCGCCACTTGCGCCGAATTTCTGCCGCGTAAGTTCGGCACTTATGGTGTGTCATATCAGCCAAATACGTCGGAACGTGAAATCAGCCGCCGAACTTCAGTCGCGTAACTTCGACATAGTGTGTTTAGACACTAAGTGTGATCACTCACTAACTCTACACGTAACTTAGTACGAATTGGTAGATGACACATAATCATAAAGAAGAATGGCAACATCTCATTCTTTCTGGGGACTGCATTAATGCAGTGTCCTCGCATGACTTAACCAATTTAATGCCTGGACTTCAAGAGGCGATGACCTTCGAGTTTGTTTCGGCTGTTTCTCAGAGAAGTCAAGTACGAAACACCGGCCTCATCTAGTTTAAAAAAAAGTATTTTGACGTGTAAAAGTGTTTGCGAAAACCTATTTGGAAAATAAATATCGTTTATTATTCAACTACATTGATTCTTAAAATACTTTCCAGAATAGTGCATAGCTGCATTGCCTCATAAATCTAAATAATTTCCGCAATATTAATAAAGCATGTCCTTTTACAATAATTCGGTTTTCCCCTATTTGTCTGGAAATGTGCGGAGACCACCTCAAAGGCACCATTCCTTTGAGTACCAGCGGACTAGCAAGAACTCCGGCATAATAACGTATTGCCTTTGACTAGAGCACTAAAACCAATGCACTTACTGCCAAATACCCGGCACGCCCTTGATTCCAGGGAAGACTGAGATTGTAAACTATGTACTTTCGCCTATTCATCTTAACAAATCTAACTGATATTATACAGGGTGTAAGAGACATCGACGCACAAACGGATACCATGGGTCCAGGACATGATTCTGGATCCCCCACCGTGTTGGAATTTTTCGTCGGTTTATTCCTATTTTTTTTTTATGTTTGTTTTTTTTTAATAGTGAGCCGCGCTTAAAGTACTACAGGTACTGTGGTACTGGACACAGTATTTAGGTATACGGTGACCTTTCATTACAAACATCTAAGAAGACACCATTTCTATTTTTATTTACATTGCTACTTTTAGTGAAAGTAGTGAATTAATTATTTTTTTATTAAAAATCTCATTGGGTTAGACAATGATGAATAGTGTAAAGTAAAAAAAAAACTCCCAAATTTTTATTAAAAAATTTAGAAAATTAGGATAAAACCGACGAAAAATTCCAACTCGGAGGGGTCCAGAATCATGTCCGGGACCCATGTTATCCGTTTATGCGTCGATGTCTCTTACACCCTGTATAATGGATGGATGGATGGTTTGTGGCTCAATGAATCAAAATGGTTGAAAGGATCTGGATGTTTGTTACTGAGATAGGTTATAGACTGTATACATAACTTTTATCCAGGTTTTATGTTCCTTTTGGGGCATGCGGGCGGCGAGTAATGGGCGAGTCGCTGTCCGACCATGGACCGTGCCCGGGTTGACGGCGCGTTGTGTTCCACGCGCGACTCAAAGAGTGTTACATAGATTAAAAGTGTGTTGTTGTATTGGTCTATCGAAAGTGCTGAAAATGGTTTATAAAGTAGAAACTGCTCAAGTGTGCACTAGATCACTTGTTGAACAGTGTATTCATGATCTTTTATTTATGTAAACTCTAATTGTTATTATTCGCCGATGGCATCAGCGATCAACTTAACAAAAACAAACAAACTTTTAACACTAGTTTACGGGAACTTTTAATGCTATGGCGCGTTCGCAACAGTGCTGGAAACAGAAAACTCAAAGTAAATTATATATTTAATATGTAATGGTAAATACGAAGTTTCAAAGGCTTAACTCAAATTATTTTTACATTTTTAGCAAGAAAATAGTCAATATCAAGTCACGCCCTCGTATTCGTGAAATATGTCCTGTACCCTTAGCACGAGTTTTCACTCTTTCACTTTACAGCGTCTTTTCAGTATTTACAGCGTTTCTTGTATGAAAAAATGGAACAGCGCCTCTGGTGTACGAAGAAGGAACTAATTTTTTCCTTGAAAATTGTCACTTTGAAGTTGTCAAAGGTCCAGTTTACTTTACGTCTCGAATACTGAAAACTCGTGCTAAGGGTACTGGTCCTAAACATGTTTTAACTTTATTTAAGAAAAAACCCGTTGCAAAACTAGAACCAAAAAAAATCCATCTACCTTTTGCTGAAACATAAAATTTCCGTATCAAAAATGCATAAAGTGTTTGTTGAATGGAAATCTAGTGTAAAATATTTATTGGAAATGTCTTAGGCACACGACAGTGGGGTGGTGACGCCGGTAGTCGGTAGTTCACGACGATCGCCTAGTAATTTTTGCCTCTGTTAGGTTTGTTTTGGAATGGAATTGCGTAGCTAGCATTTACATAGTTTATTATTTTTATAACAAAGAAAACATGACTTTGTTTTTTTTTTTAGTGTGAATAGTTTTGCAATCACATTTGTTTTTTCACTGATTTCAGGTATTTTTCCAATATGCGTTTAAAAATATACGATTGTACTTATATGTTTATGTGTTACCAAATATGGTGGCAAAATGCTTGCTGGGGTGTTGTGTTTATTCGATATAATTAAAATCGTATCACCAACTTTCGAAATCAAATAGGAAACCCCTTCTGACCGATTCTCAATGAGTTGAGTATCTCACTTGGTAAGTATGTGACACATTATGGAAAGACGTAGATTAATTTACAATTATAATTTTCATGAAAACAAAATTTCTCTTCTCGCACAGGGGAGAAATAAATATTGATCACGCCAATTTTACACCATTACGAGTTCATTTGCTTATTAAACCGTCACAAATTACATTTTGTTTTCCCTAATAATGTATTTTAATACTTTATCACATCAATTACAAGCTCGGTATAACGTAAAATTAGATTGTCAATACATACATGGTATACACGCGTCTTCCCTGGCTTATCCATTCCTTTCATCTCCGTATATTAATAATGTAAATATCTACATGCTAACCTTCCCTTTTGTGGTAACCAGAAATATTTAATTGAGTGTTTAAATTGTACGTTCACATCGGAGGCAAATGCTTGACATTTTGACGGGTATGCCAAACATGAGATTCGACGTAAGTATCGGTAATTTTAAGGGCTTGTGTTTGATGTAACTTGTTTCTGTTAAATTGTTGTGGTATTTTTTATTTATGTTTCGTTATTTGAGAGTGACAGATAGATAGCTAAACGTAGATTACTTTTATGTAAGTTAAGTTATTCAAGATGTGGATACATTAAGTAGACTGGAGAGCAGATTAACAAATAAATTTTATTTCTTTCTTTCTTTCAGATTGGATTGCAGACATCAGTCTTTGATAAGTTACGTACTGAATATCTATCAAAGCTTTCATCATCATCATAAAAAAAAAACATTGTAGTAGTTTAGTCTCTGCTCACTATTCAACAGATACTACACTGATACCTAGTAGAAAGCCAAACCATTTAAAAACTTCGAAAAAATCCAGTCAGCTACCATATTCTAATCCACACGAACCACCCAGAATGTACTGGCGCGAACAAAGCTGTTTGTTAGTGCAGTACTTTTGCCTTACACCGCGCCTCTCAAAACATCGAGTGCTTTTTCATTTCCTGCCGCCAGAGGGCGACGGCGGTGTTTATTTTATTTTCGCTAATGCCCTCCAACCGGTGTTATACAATTAAATTGTTTTTGGGAGCTATTTTTTTTTGTCTGCTACCGTGTTTGGCTTTTTAGCAATGTTTTTGTGATTTGGATGAGGATGCGGAGTTTAAGGTCAATGAACTTGGTCAAATTGTTTTGTAATTTAATTGTAAGCTGTAATGGATACGCGGGTCCGTCTTCAAAGGACACCGTTACCCTGGAACGGAAAGAGCAATTGAACGAACAGGGTGCACTTTTAGACCGTAAACTGTACTAATATTCCCAGCGTTTCATACCTATCAACTGGTATTCTTGTTAGCAAGCCTAAGTATGTTAAGTCATTGTTGAGTCATTGGTTCGTTTTCTTTCACTACAAAGAATCAAAAGAGTAAGAATCAAATCAGTAAGATAAACAAATAACTTCTCCTTTGCAATATAAAATAATGCGATCTGGTTTTTTTACGTGTTCATAATATTATTATTTTCATAATAATATATTAAAAACGCGTCCGATTGAAATCTGCGTCTATTTCATGCCGTACTTGTCCACAAAGTTAGTACGGGGCCAAATGCTCCCGGTGGTCGCAAAACTAAATACGGGAGTAACGCCCCCCTCTCCTATATTCTCAGAAAATGCAACGAAGTTTTCCACGACTGTGATTTAGACATATTTTCAGGCAGCATTACTGAATTCAAAAGAGCAGTGCTAAATAATATGTGAACTGAAACATTCCTGATTATTTTATGTTTTAATTTTGCTATTGTTTTCATTGTATTGTTTCAATCAATCTTATACCGATTACTAGCTAAACCGAGTTCAGATGAAGCAAGAAAGTTGTTTGACTTTATGGCCCTGATACATTGATCTCCTTTTTTTAAATATTGTTTTAGGTTACGATGGGACTGACATGCGCTGTGCGTTTTAAAAGTCCCTAAAATTTAAAGAAATAAAAAAAAAAACAATATTATTTCATTTTAATTTAATTTATTCTGATGATCAATTGTATTTTTACAGCTATGGGTGAAGAAATGCATGAACATTATTTAATTTTAATTCTATGTAACCAATTTTATCTCTTTATGTCATATTATTATTATTGTAAAGTGAGATGTTAACAAAATGCTGTGCTTACCTTTAATTTAGATGCATGCAATGCTACTGAATTTGCAAATGAAATGTTCTAATAATGTATTAGCGTGTATTTAGTTGGGTTGCCTAATAAATAAATAAATAAAATAAAATGCTATAGATAATTGCCGTGAATACAAGTCTTAACCTAACTTACACAAAATAATAAAGCGATAAACACCTAAGCCTAAAGCGATTAAATTAACGTCCTCTATAAATTAGCATTATCTCTATAATGATAATAAAATCGCGCATAAACTGAGGTCCGAAAACAAAGGGAAGTTATTCCTTTGTGTAGCTCTTGTGGACTTGTGCACATGTGCGCAATGTCGTGGTAATTCGATCGTGTGAACCTGGTCTTAGAGTACTGGAAGAGACGTAGATAACATTGTGAATGCGGGAATAAAACAAAAATAATTAAGTTTAACGCTCACGGGCACGCCGCAATGGCGGCGGTAAGACCCCTCTTTGAGGAGTGGCTGGAAAGGCATCACGGCGTCCTGACCTACCGCATGACGCAGGTCCTCACCGGACACGGAAGTTTCGGGAGGTACCTGTGTCAGATAGGGAGGGAAGAAACGCCCGGATGTCCCCACTGCGAAGATAGCCCGGAGGACACAGTGGAGCATACGGTGCAGGACTGCCCCGCTTGGGCAGAGTACCGCCGTGTCCTCTCGGCGGCGATAGGCGGAGACCTCTCGCGCCCGGCATTGGTCGAGGCCATGCTGCGGGGCGAGACGGAGTGGGAAGCGGTCGCCTCCTTCTGCGAAGCAGTCATGCTCGTGATGGAGGAGGCGGGCCGCGTGAGGGAGAGTACAGTGTCCTCCCTCCACCCCAGCCGCAGTGGTAGACGCCCACGGCGTCGGACGTCGCAAGACGATCTCCGGCCACCGTAGACGCGGGCATGCGGGCGGCGAGTAATGGGCGACATCGGCGAGCCATGGACCATGCCCGGGTCGACGGCGCGTTGTGTTCCACGCGCGCCTCAAAGAGTGTCAGCAAGATGACGGGGACCCCCTCTAGAGGGCCAAAGCCTGCCGGGGTCGTGGGAGTTATTCCATTATCGTGACCCTGGAACGTAAAGGGCTAATGAAGGACACCGTGGATTTTAGTCAGTACAAGTCTAACAGTCCTCATAACCTCTAACGGACTCATTTGACGATTTTACCACGCTAAAAAAAAAAGTTTAACGCTCAACGAGCTATGTAGAGGGCTATGCTCGGTGTTTCTCTACGTGATCGAATCCGAAATGAGGAGATCCGTAGACGAACTAAAGTCACCGATATAGCCCACCGGATTAGCAAGCTGAAGTGGCAATGGGCCATAATGCTCGCAGAGCAGATGGCCGATGGGGTCGAAAAGTGCTAGAGTGGAGACCACAGACTAGCAAGCGCAGCGTAGGACGTCCACCAACAAGATGGACAGACGACCTTATAAAGGTCGCCGGAAGACGCTGGATGCAGGTCGCTTCCTACCGGTATATGTGGAGATCTAAAGGGGAGGCCTATGTTCAGCAGTGGACGTTCTATGTCTGAGATGATGATGATGATGATGATGAATTAAGTTTGTCCAGGTTTTTTTTTATCGTGGTAATTTCATCTAATGAGTCCCCCTACCCAGGGCGGTACAGAAGGGACTGTCAAACTTGTACCGACTAAAATCCACGGTGAACCTTCAATAGCCTTTTACGTTCCAGGGTCACGGTTATCTAATGGGTCAGTCCCGCGACCCCGGACTTATCTCCAGTTAGGACAAAAGTTGCTTATAATGTAAATTGATCATGAGTATTTAATAATCAAGCATATAATGTATTTCTTTTTGGGTGGTACTCGTATAATCACAAAATCTCGCTCTGAGTCGAGCGAAAGGGCTTTTCCGACTCTTTACTTATTAAAAACATATTCCTTCAATTCTTTACTTTCTACTGTCATGGTAACCTTCGACCAGAGCCTCTACCATGAGTTGTCATTACGATACTCGATCATACGCATCGATCGCGTTTGGCGCTCTCATTGGTTGAGAGTTCATACAACCTTGGAGCGGGCCAATGAGAGCGCCAAACGCGGTCGATATCGATGATCGAGTATCGTAATGACAACTCATGGTAAGGGTACAGCTTAGACAGTCCTGCGGCGGGGTGGCCACAAGAAATGAAAAATATCACAAAAGCCGATGAAGAAACACGAACCACCGTATTAAAAGGATGGCACTGTTGGCGCAGCCGCGCAGTGGCTACCCAATCGACTGCCGCGCAACGATTCGTGGTTTTAACAAATACCTACAATTCGTTGTTCCGGGTCTGGGTGTTTATCTATGAGAGTTTCTATATTTGTGAACGCACCCACAACACAAGCGAAAGTAGATTGGGGCAACGTTTAAAAAAAATTGAGATCATAAAAAGTTATATGACCTAAAGGGGCATTTTTTTGCTACTTACTTGTAAAAAAGAACCAAAGAAAACTTTCAACATGTTATTACCTCAATTACAATAAAAATATTCAATAGGTGCGTCCACACAGAGCGCGCCAGCCTCGCGAGGCATTTGCTGCGCGAGGAAACTGACAAGCGAGGCTGCTCACTCTGTGTGGACGCGTCTATTGTCTTTCGACCGAGCCACGAAACAATATACGCGAGCAAAACAAAAGCCGACACTGGATGGCTAGGGCGCTCGGTCGCTCGACCGCGGCAGCGCTGTCACTTGCCTCGCCCGAGTCACGTCCACACCAACCGAGCTGCTTCGCGCGGAAAATGCCTCGCGAGGCTGCGCGCTCTGTGTGGACACATCTAATAACTAACCACATCTAGCAACGACCATATCTGTGTAGGACTATTCATTGTATTCATTGTGACTATAATTTCTTGAGCATTGATAGTGCCACCATCAATTTTCAATGAGCCGCGCTGAAAACAGGCCACAATACCATTTGAAAATTATAATTTTTTAAAACGATTGTTTTCACTCTGCTTCTCCATCTCTATCAGGTTTAAACCTGATGTAGATGTCACGACACTTCTACATATTTAGGTCCAGGTCTGATGACGGGATCTTGGAAAAGTCGAGGGAACTCTTCAAAAAATGACAGCAAATCTGTGCATTGTTTACGCAACAACACAAAATAATATTACGCGTGTGGCCAATAAAGTTAATTTAAAAAAACCGACTTCTAAAAGCACACAAAAAAGTCTAAAATAACTTTTCTGTCGGAAGTCGGTAGCAAAACCCTCAAAAAATAAGAAACAATGTCACTAATTCCCATGTGACACTTCTTTGACGTGGATCCATGAAGTAGGATCTGCATAATATAAAATGAAGAGGCCAAGTTAATAAAAGAAAACAAGCTAACTTTAACACTCAATCTAAAATCATCTGTACATAATCTTAGCTTTATAAACCTGATGATCTTAGCCAGGTCTGTATATCTAATTGAATCGTATTCTTGCAAGGATTTCTCACCGAGGCAATGTTTGCGAACGTCACCTCGGAGGCTAATAGTAGCCGCATTTGTTCTGCATGAGACTAGACCGGTCTGTATTCTGAAAGTAAGAAACGGTAGAGGTGGTATTATAAAGACATACCATACCGAATATACCGAATAGTAGTAGTAACAAACATTTACCTATTTTTTTTGGTCTGCAAATACAAATGACAGGATGAATGGGATAAGAAATACCTATCGCTTTAGTCCTTTTACGGTGTTAAAATCATCATATAAATAATTCCTTCACGTGTCCTTCGCGTTCCAAAGTTCCCTGCTTACAGAACAGTACCTAGACAGCAGACAGTTTCCAGCTTAGACAGTTCAATATTTGGAACTATCGTAAAATCATCAAATGAGTCCCCCTCAGGACCCAAAAGCGTCAAACCTTCAAAAAGATACACGGAGGTGTAATGCCATAGCTCATGTACGTTTGACAGAAATATCTATGTCTTTTAATAAAGCCTAAATCACTAATCTAGGTTGCTACTGCGCCTGGTCGCGGGACTTACCAAATTATCGTAACCCTAGAACGTAAGGGCTATTGAATGATACCGTGGATTTTAGTCAGTACGAGTCTGACAGTCCCTCCCGCTCTGCCCTGTGTGGGAGGACTTATTTGATGATTTTACCACGTAAAAAAAAAGGTTATTCGCGCGCTTGTGGACGGCGAGTAATTGGTAGAAACGTAAAGCTAATGTGTAGGAACAGGGTGATTCTTACAGACTCTTTCGCCACATCTAGGGCGGGATAGACTCACTATCAGTTTACGAAGTATTTTATCATCAATCACCATTCAGAAAAACAAGTGGTATTCTTAAATTAAAATACAATCTCCAAAACCGAAAAACTTCGTAGCTCATTGTCTCTTGATGTATAATGTATGTAGTACCGAACGCAAGCAACCTTTGTTAAAAATAAAACATTCCGGCGGTCCGGGACTTATGTAATTCTATTATGAAGACGTACCTACTTATCAAACTTTCAGACTCATGATTTTTCTTGTAAACAGTACTTATTTTGTTTGAAATAATTGTTAGTTCACTGCGCCAACCGTATCGTCAATTTATATGTAAGTTAAATATATTATAATAGATACAGTAGACAAAATAAGATAGTCATAAATAGGTCTATACGGTGGCGAGCAATTAATTAAAGGTTACAACCTACAAAAAACAATTTTCAGAAAATAACAACCTTTGACCGTATTATTTCAGATAGTGGGCTTGTAACCCCACACCAGACAAAAATAAACATTGTTTATTGTCCTACTACAGGGCAATGATCTATACCTACTTAAATTATAAGTACTTAGTTTGGCGAGAGGCTAAGCGTTAGCATAGAACGTGGTAATGCGGCCAGTCTCATATGTACACACGGCTACGCATCAAGCTGTACAAAACCAGTTTATCGAGGTCTCGCTTTGAAGTATTTCCGCATTTTAAACGATCAACTTATACTGGTTTTGTATAGCTGGATGTGTTGCCGTGTGTACATTATTAGGTGGCAGCGTTAAGAATTTTTATGCTACCTCAATGTTATGTAATGTTTTTGCTTCAAATAAATGACTTGGGTTTAAAAAAAAACATAAGCTTACCGAAGGGGCCAAATGACTGCCGAGATCGCGGGAATCTCAGAAGTGACCACGGCCCTGAAATCCAAAGGGCAACTTAATGAACAGGGTGGTTTATATTTTTTAGTCAAATCCAACCAACTAGGGCGGGAAGATTCATTTATTGATTTTACAAACTAAACAAAATGTATCTCCAAGGGCAGTAGGCTGCGGTGGTGGACGCCCACGGCGACGGACGTCGCAAGACGATCTCCGGCCACCGTAGGCGCGGGCATGCGGGCGGCGAGTAAAGGGCAACTCGCAGCCCGACCATGGACCATGCCCGGGTCGACGGCGCGTTGTGTTCCACGCGCGCCTCAAAGAGCGTCAGCTTTAATGACGGGGCCCCCTCTCTAGAGGGCCAAAGCCTGCCGGGGTCACGGGACTTATCTCATTACCGTGACTCCGGAACATAAAAGGCTATTGAAGGACACCGTGGATTTTAGTCAGTACAAGTCTGACAGTCCCTCCCGCCCTGCCAGGGGTGGGAGGACTCATTTGATGATTTTACCAAGATAAAAAAAAAAGTGCAATAGGCTATATTTAAAAAGTTCTATTTAGGGATATTTCCGCTAAAAGTACCAGCAAAGACTAGTATAAAGGCAAGTACAATATTTTTACAAAAATATTTTCGTATTCTATCTAAGTACTTATGATGACGAGGTAAAATCTCCAAGAAAGTCTCAAATATTCATCCATAGCAACATGATATTTTAATAAACTAATATTGGTAAAACAATATAATTGAAAAGCTGTAGGCACAAACAAATTGATTCTGCCCCAAATTGTCGAACAATGTTTCGATTAAAGTTTAATTTCGTCAGCAAACCATCTTCTGTTTTACAACATAACTTGATTAATTTGAAGACTAGATTTAATTAGATTCTTATAATTTAATCTACGTAGGGTATACCAACATGTACTGGGAAATTACTTTCTAGTTTGTTATAATAAAAGATGAAATATTAGATAAGCTTCAAAGTTATTTTTATTATTTGATATAGAGTTTAGCAGATCTTGGTTACGTTTAGCGATGTCGTGTCAACTGTCGGACATCACGGGGTAAAATTCTGGCCACTGAAGGCACTGGCCTATTGACGGCGAGTAATGAATGGCTCGCCGTCTTACCAAGGACAAGGCCCGAGTCGACGGCGCGTCCTGTTCCACCAATGATGTGGTTTAGAGTGCGATTCGCCTAGTCGAAACCGACTCACTCATATCTTGAAGTGATCCAGATTATAATTATCATAGAACAGACATTCTACTGCTACTACCATTAACCAGACTGATACTATTTCGGGATTATTTAAATTTCTGCAACAGACATAACCCTTCCCAAAATACTAACTCCAACTCAAAAATTCACGAGATAATAAGGCGCAGACGTCAGCAACCATTGTTCGCCTTCATCCCGACATCAGCGTAAAAACAGAACGACCATAATCTTGACTAACCCTAATCCCGAAATAAATCTCCTTTCTTAAGATACCGTACACACTGACGGCCGCACTCTGAGACGACATTTATTAATATAGTGCGGGGGGTTTATTTTGCTTTGTGCTGTTGAAAAAATAACATGGCGCTGTTGGTTCCTATCACCCGCCATATTAATTTCTATAGTCAATTTCACAAATATAATTCATTTTTATTCTGGTTCAGTTAGCTGCAACGAATCAGTATATAATTTAATCGCAACGTAGCTGAGGAAAAGCTAGAGATCTGCCTACTCTTCACTGTTGATGATCAGCTCCAGAAAGTCTTAGTACAGGTTAACAATATTGAAATGTTTCCCAATTAATATATTGTTGATTAGAAGTATCCCGATACGCGTAGAGTAGAGACACCAAACATTTTTTTTTGGTTTAACAAAAATGGACAAATCAACAATGTATTGGATTTACGAAAGTTATCGAAAAGCTCAATCCTGTAGAAACTTCGCTGTCTATTAATTAAATGTTGATCAACTATTTCTAAGCGACGTTTCTGAGTGCGGCATTAAGTTAGATATGACGCCAAGAATATAATTTTACGGCTAAAGTCGTTTTGCTGAGTTCGTCGAAACATGGCGGTGTCGCCGAAAAACAGTGAGTATCGCGAAGTTTGTCTGAATTAATTAATTTCGGTTGAGGACGGTGCTGCATTCTGATAGTGAAGGAGAAAGGACATAGATTAAGGGTAAATAGACGTAGATGTGACTATCGTTTGAACTTCTGATAAAACTGAAAGCAAAAAAAAAATAACCTATATCATCTTAAATGGTCACGACTGTACAAAAACAGTGGTATTTAAGATATATAGGTTCAAAAAATATAATATAACAGAACTCACGTATGATCAAAAATCTAAGCAGGTAAGTTTTGGTAATTTCTGCGTGTAATTGGAAAAATGCATTTATTTCGCAATAAAATAGTTATGAAGCATCTATGATTTTGTTTGCATGAATTTTCAACCAAAGAAGATGAAATAAAAATAAAGACTGGGGACTATTTTACAATGAATAATATTGATACCTTTATCAATTGTTATAATCGACAACCATATTCATGTGGTTTGACAACAGAGTCCGCCATATGACGAAAATTCCGCGGAAAATTCGTGGTACTTACATTGTTAATGCAATTTGATACAATATCACTAGCGCCACATCAAAGGAACACCCGTTGCGCGGACTCGAATTATTCAGTATCCTAAATAAATATACCTATGCTTTATTTTAAAATTATCATGTTTCTGTTATTCCTGTAAACGGTGAATACAAATTTCCAGTAATAAGTAGGTACGAGTCAAAATATCAATTTGATAATATTATAGCCAATGATTATCATAAATTAACTGTTTCGTATATAATCGCACATTTCTTTCAATTTTAGTCTTTCAAATGTAGTAATAAATAATATCGCACATTCATAATAATGAAAACATTTGAAACAACAAACTCAAATATATTTGAAAAAAAAAAATCTACAAAAAAACCTTTTAAAACAGTCCACAATGTTTATTACGTACAAAGATTTATAATTACAGAGCACATAAAATTTAATGGAGAACCTTTTCGAATAATTAAACGCTAAAATACTAAAAAGTGTAATTCTAAATAAAAAATAAATTAGCAGACCCGAATAATTTAAAACTTGGAATTAAACATTGAAACATTACTGTGAAACACGAAAGTAAATAATTATTGTAGATAGTTAAACATTTAACACTTAAGCCTCATTTAGACGATGCAAGAACTCGCTCGCGAGTTGCGTTACATTGCGAACTTTATAGATACAACTAATTCAGTTGATCTAACAAATACGCCAATGTAGTGAAACTCGCATGCGAGTTCTTGCTCCGTCTAAATGAGGCTTTATATTTACCTATTACGATTCGGGTGTTATACGAATGATATCAGGCACAAAGGACTAAATGATGGAAAATGATACCCAACAGTGAAAATGTTATTTAAATGAGTAGACAAAAGTTTACCTTGGTGGATTTATTGCAACTAAAATATATGTAATTAGTTTACACTATTACTTATATTAGAAATGGAACAATACCGATATGCAAGTGAGAGCGACTACACCAAATGTCATTATAAATATAGAATATATAGAATAGAATATTCCACAACTATCACACAACGCCATCTAGTCCCAAGCTAAGCAGAGCTTGTGTTATGGGTACTAGACAACTGATAAACTTACTTAAATATTTCTAAACACATAAATATTATAGATAAATTACACCCAGACACAGAACAAAGGATCGTGCTCATCACACAAACATTTGTCCTGGGTGGAAATCGAACCCACGACCTCCGGCATAGCAGTCAGGGTCACTAACCACTAGACCAACAGGCTAAAATAAATTATATTTATTTTGCAATAAATGATATTTAGCTTGCAAAATAAATGATATTTACTTTGCAAGTTGGTTGTTAAAAAACACTTTTATACGTCATATGATATTTTTAAAGCTAGATGTGGCCGGTGTTTCGTACCTGACTACTCTGAGAAGAAACATCCGAAACAAACTCAGAGGTCACTGTCTCTTTTAAAGTCCATACATACTGTTAAAGCCATACGAAGACCATGCAGGTGTTTGAAATGGTCTTTTAAAGAAAGAACCACACAGATTTGAGTGGACTTGTCCAGTCAGTGCAAGCATTTGTCAGTTACCGTGTAGCTCGACTCATAATTATCAACTCATAATTTAAGCGTTACATATGCAATCTTCTTGCCTTGAGATTGTTGATTTTGCAATGGACATAATTAAAGATAGACAAAAAGTACTGTCTATATCTATAGCTTACATAAGGTATTTCACTGAAAAAAATATATAATTAGTCTATCAATTAGTATAAAAAAATATATTTGACATGTATTTTTTCCATTGTTACGTGAACCAAAATTGACGAAGATACGGCACTTTTAAAATTGCCAATACGTCACAAGCAAGTACTGTTTTTTAACCGACTTCAAAAAAGGAGGAGGTTATCAATTCGACTGTATGTTTTTTATGTTTGTTACCTCATAACTTGCGACTGGGTGAACCGATTTTCATGATTCTTTTTTTGTTTGAAAGCTGGTGCTTCCCGTGTGGTCCCATTGTCACCATTTCAATATCTGATGATTTGATCCTGGAGAAATCGAGGGCAACCCTCAAATTTTATAGGCCCATACATCGTTTTTCGCAAATATTATGAAGTAATTTAAGTACTTGCGTATAGTAATCATCATCTCATGTAGCTGAGCTGATGATGGAAGGTACAACTCCTTAACAGTAAGGAGTAGGCATCGACTGATTTAGTAATTTTTTTTTTTTTTTCATTAAGTATTTCAAAGCACTACAATTTAATAAAGGTCTGGAGTATATCTGATGATGGAGCCGAGAGACAGTCGAGAGAACTCCTCAACGATTCACAGCAGCTATCTTGTGTTTGAGCTTGATTAATTTGTATTGATAAGAACTTTACACCTAGATGAGTTGTAACTGTTATTAGGGGTCTGATAACGAAGACGAAACGAAGAAAATTCCTTAATGGTTTACAGTAGCTACCTTGTGTTTGGACTCAATTCATTTATATTGATGAGAACTTTACAACTAGATGGGTTGTAACTGTCATTAGGGTTCTGATGATGAAGACGAAGAACAGTTCAGGGAACTCCTCAACGGTTTATAGCAGCTATCTTGTATTTGGACTTAATTCATTTATACTGATGACAACTTTGCACCCATATAGGTTATTGTTCGATGCAGTATACCTGCCATTTGGTCCCATAAAAAAATCATTTATTTTGGTGTTCTTGCTTATGTAAGAAAATTATGTATATGACAAGAATTTGGGTTGAATATTTAAACTAAAAAGGGTAAAATAAAAAAGTTTAAAAAAAAAAATCTAACCGACTTCTAAAAAAACAACCACGAAAAAGGGTAAAATAAACTACCAAAAAACTTTTCTTTCGGAAGTCGGTGGCAAAAAAGTCAATGAAATATAAAAGCAAAGCCACCGACTTCCGAAAGAAAAGTTTTTTGGTAGGTTATTTTACCCTTTTTCGTGGTTGTTTTTTTAGAAGTCGGTTAGATTTTTTTTTAACTTTTTACCTGCTTCTGACGTTACGAGCCCCCACTCTCTCTCTCCAATTTTGAAGCATTAAAGACGATTCGAACACAACATAACTACCAGTTAACACTTTAATCATCAACGAAACAGACACAATAACTAAACAATTGCCATAAAGCACATGGGCCCCTGTGGTCCCATATGCCCCATTCCCAAAATGGTTTAAAAGACTGTTTTTACACGTATACATATATTACTAATCATTTTTTAAATAAGGAGGATAAATTTCACAAAATTCTCCAAGAATCTAAAGAAAATTAGGTACAATATTCACCGTAGTTTTGTCAACTCTATGCCAATGGCTAAGCCGCTGCAAAGTGTCCACATTACTCTTTAAGTGAACCCGTAAGGATAAGTGCTCAACATTCACTATTCAGCAAATAAAAGAGCCATTTTCCTTGGATCTGACCGGGTAATGGAAAAACAGAGGACGGTGATCTGACGCGAAAACTGTGGACCGAGATAGCTATTGTTTGTAAGCTCAATGTAAAATGTACGTTTTTTTTTTTTTTTTTAGGGTGGCAAAATCATCAAATGAGTCCTCCCGCCCTGGGTGGGGCGGGAGGGACTGTCAGACTCTTACTGACTAAAATCCACCCGTGTTCCGTCGGATGCCCTTTACGTTCCGGGGCCACGGTATCCTGGATTAAGAAAAATCCGCGACCCTGGCAGGCATTTGGCCCCATAAGGGGCCCCGTCGGTGACGCGTGAAACACGACGCGCCACCGACCCGGGCTTGGTCCTTGGTCGGACGGCGAGCATACCCATTACCCACCGTCCGTCCGCGTGTCCCTCTGCTGTTCAGAGGGACACGCGTTGAAGCGTCCACCCGACAGGCTATTTGCATACGGGCAAAGAAACCCCTTAGGCACACAGTGCCTAAGGAGAGTTTTTGCCCGCATCCCAGGGCGCACCGGCCCGAAAAACTGGTCTTCCCCCCGGACGTATCCGAGAGGGAACTCCAGTCCACGGGCGCACGTGGAGGTTTCCTGTCTTAGCACCCCAATGTAAAATGTACTGGTAATATTGTTATTTGCCGTTTATGACTTGTATTTCATTTCATTCAAACCTGATTTACAATTGATAGGAAGCTTAAATAAATAAAATTATAATGACATTATAAGTATACATTTGTTTCTTGTTCACATAGTCACTCGAAATCTCAAAAAAAATACATGTGTTGTACTCGGAGACTGCCGCGGTGAAGCTATAGCATAACATTTTATTTTAAAAGAATAAAATCGCCTACCGCGTATATTTAACAAGAATATAATTTATTTAAAATGTTTGTGGTGCACTACTGTAATAAAGAACTTCTTCGTTGTAGGAAAAATTTATAAGTAGGTTTCATTGTGAAAACTCCTTTTGTAGCTGGCCGTTTAGAATCAGTAAGAAAAGTAAATTGTTTTTATGACGAATATTTTTATGATTTTCGAAGTCTCCCGAACTGAAACGATGTTAGACGATGCGTGGTGTCAGGTATTTTAGTTAGATTTTTGGAATTATTTTGATTCGGTCGCCGCGCCGCGCCGCGCTCAGAGCCCGCGATAAAAGCTATGCAATAGCTTAAAATTCATGTTTTTTAAAGATAAAGAAGATAGAAAGATGTTTTTTTTTTTAATTTCAATAACTTCAATTGAATATACACCTTAATAAGTAAGCGTATTGATAAAATCATCGAAAATATAACAAGAAATACCTAACCCTAAAATGCTCCAAGTTCACACACATTTTAGCGTCAGATCCGCGCTTCGAGTGTTCGCCGGAGATAAATGTGGTTAGACGTATAATTTGTACTATTTATCCAGCAGTTAACAATTATTCGGTCAGTCGGCTTAATTTATTCCAGTCTGAAACCACTATTTATATGTCCCACCTTTTTTTGTTCCACCCACAGCGGTTGAGGGTTAGCCATTTTTTTTTTCTCGTGGTTTACTAGTGGTACATCAGATAAGGGTTTAATTTAACATGATAAAAGAAAAAAGTATTGTTGTAAATAATGACTTTTTGTGGTCGCCTTTGTTTATATTAATTCGAAACGTGTAGATAGGAAAGCGTTCATATTCATGATCAAGATAATATTGTTATTGTATATTTTCAGAATTATATGAAACATAAAATCGAATTAAATATCACTAATATTTAATACATAGCCAAGACGCTAGGTCACTGCCGCGAGAGGGAGAGGACAGCGTCCTCCCTCCGCCCCAGCCGCAGTGGTAGGCGCCCACGGCGATGGACGTCGCAAGACGATCTCCGGCCACTGTAGGCGCGGGCATGCGACCATGGACCATGCCCGGGTCGACGGCACGTTGTGTTCCACGCGCGCCTCAAAGAGCGTCAGCAAGATGACGGGGCCCCCTCAAGAGGGCCAAATCCTGCCGGGGTCGCGGCTTATACCAAAAAAAAAGACGCTAGGTCGTTGAAAAACGAATGAAATGAATTATTAAAAATAAGGAAGGAGAAAAATACTATTAATTTCTCACTATAAAAGTTATCACAACGGGAGATTTTTTGAAAATTCAATTCCTCAAGGGACTTAATAGAGAATGAAAGTATCTACTAAAAAAATCGATGTTTGTTTGTTCCGTTTTCACGTTAAAATAGCTGAACTGATTTTGACAAATTTAGGTATGGACGTGGATAGAGCATTAGGGATGGTTATAGACTATATGAGTGGGGATCCTGAAAAGCCGCGATCAATAGCTACTACTATTCAATCCTTATAACTCCTCACGAAAAACGATCTCAATCCCATAAGTCTCAATAACAACAAAAGCCGACATAACAATAGGTACATGAAGTACGTTTCTTCAGATTTTTAATAACGTCCTATGCATATTCCCATGACCCAAACAAAATCTCAACGAGCTTGTTATCGGGCCTTTTCACAGATTTCCCGCCCACCTTCGTAACATGGAGGGAAAAGGGCAGAAGGCCAAAACGATGAACGAAAACTAACGCACACATAGACACGCTTCATCTAGACAGAGACACGCTTCGTCATCGTCATCAAAGGGCCGACTATAGTAGAAAACCAGCACTCTGTATTTGCGTATTATTTTTTGAAACAATGAAAAAATTTTGAACTATTAATAATAAATGAAAAAAAGTAAATCGCAATTAAATCTACCAATCAAAAAACAACACGAATTTTTATTGAACATTTCTTAAATCAATATACTTCTTCTTCTTCTTCCTGCCCTTATCCCATTCTACTTGGGGTCGGCGCAACACGTTTTCTTCTTCCATTCTCCCCTATCAGACGTCACAGTATCATTTACTCCTTTTTCTTTCATATCATTCCTTAGACAATCCATCCATTGTTACAATTATTTGTTGGACCGGGCATAGGTTGATATTTCGCGGCTGTGTCTATATAAAAGTAAAACATATACCTGCATTCATTGGCGTAACATTCCTTTAAATCGTTAGTTTCACTTCTCAGCATTAAATCTCTTGTCTAAAACCTTTTAAACTGTTTCAAAATATTCATTGGTTCCTAAACATAGGTTACTTCTTGTTTACTTTCCACATGACAGTTAGGTCACACGTCAGTTTTGACAGTTTAAGGCGCCATCTGGTGATCGCCGATTAACTATTATAAAATAATCGATATTAAAGCATATTGTTCAAAACCTCTTAAATAATATCGTTTGACCCATTCTTTAATAATTCTCAGTTTTTAGTAAAATAAATTAATAATAAAATAAAATATCCGTAAACGGAAATGATTTGGTTTTTTCAATAGGGACTTTTTTCTCGAACCTTCCTTAGCCGCGTCACATTTTTAATCTGTGAACGTTGGCGTATTTTGTCTCTGATAATTGTGTTGACAGTTTATAATTTTGTTTTTACCCAAATTATAAATAGGACCATTAACCCAATAAAAGCTGTTACTGAATCAATAATTGGAAGAGAACGATAATGGAGAATGGAATAGTATGGGATATCGTTGTGTATAATGTGTTGCCGACTTTTAGAAGTGTCGTTGGACAGTTTTAAGGTGAATTTGTGGTGCTGTAGTATTTCTTCTTGTTGACCGGGTAATCGATAATCTCCTTGGAAATCGGGGAAAGTGGCTTGTGATGGGCACCCGAACTCCAGTTTGATATCCGGTGCCGGACATTCGTGGTCAGCAGAGGAAGCGTCGCGTCATTCGCCTCTGAACACGCCGAAGTGAATCACAAGTTCTGGTTCCCAGTTGTAAAGGTGAGGATTTTTGTGGAGTTAGCGTTGGGTTGTGCATCCTCCTCCAGGGTGTGGGTTGTTTAGAGAATATTGTGATAATTCGAACGATTATTTCAGGATTCTTAATTGCGCATTCCTGGGTTGTGGCTTCGACCAGCGACCGGCTTTTCAACCTCATCCATAGCCGCCGAGGTGTCTTTCTCCTGAGCTAATTGTGAGTATTAAACCTAGCTAATTACCATAGATGGGCCGTAGGAGTTTTCCCAGTGTTTGCCCCAGTGTTAAATTATTGTTTATTCATGGACCCCGTAGTGACGTGGCGGACGCCACACAGGAACGGCATTTGAATGGAAAACTGGTTGTCCGTTAGATCCGGGCTGATTGATTTCTCCGCTCGGTCCCATAGGGAAAAGCAAATTAGTTTCACCTATATTATTGGGTCTCCGTATTGTCGATTGCAGGACAGGCCCCAGAGTAGCTCGTTCCGCCGCTGGGAACCAGAAGGGTGTCTGGAGCCCAGACGCGGAACCCGTTCCTGGAGCACGCCTGAAGCTTCCTGCGGGGACGGCTGCACGGCTGGCGGAGCCCGCCCGGCTATCGCGCCGTGCGAGACGGTTTTTTTTCCCTACCTCTTAACTTTTATTTTTTATCTTAGTACGGTTTCAGTGGAAACCGGACCTTATAAAACCGGTTTATTTTGTACCCGGTTTTGATGTCGGTACTTAACCGAATTTTACTTTGAGGGTCTTGGGCTCGTTCTACTTTCATCCGGAAGCATTGTGGACATCTTCAGCACCAGGATTCGGGATTATTGAAGTCCCTGGCGCCCAATAACTAAACTAATATTATAGAAACATATAACTGGAAGGTTCGGTTAGTTTAACACTTAATTTTATTTTTTCACTTGATCGTAACGTTTCCTCGGAACAGTACTCGGGTATCTCCAACTCCCCACGCCCCAGCTCTTTCTGTTGATGTTGTTGAAGTTTAAACTGGCTAGCTAGGTTTAGGTATTATTAATAGCTAGAAGGATTATAGAAGAATAGAATAATAATATTTCCAGTATAATATCAGAATTATCATTTCTGGACAGGATTTTCATAGGAATAATTTAAGCATAATAATATAGGCCTTATAAAGAATGTATGCCAATAAAATTTGAATAATAATATAATGTAATAATATTAATTCTGAAATAGGTGACAATAATTAATGTTGCATGGAAGTCAATCTATTTATTATTAAACGGTGTTTGAATTTAAAGTGTTGTTTCCTTCTAGCTTGATCCTTAACCAATAGGGAGAAAATATTTTGTGTAACACCATCTTTTCTTTGGCCTTCCTCGTCCTCTCCATCCATCAACATTCATACTCATCACTTTCTTAGTCACATGGGTGTCATCCCTCCTCATCACATGTCCATACCAAGATAGACTTAAATCAATATACAAAGTATTTTATTATTTGTTTATATAAAAAGTTTATTTAAAATAAAATAAAAACTAAATTGAAACAGAAAGTCCAAGGCAAATGTATTTAAAATGCTGGAGACAGGCTGCCATAATGCATGTTTACGTACCGCGCGGCTGTAGGCATTTACTTCAATCATGCGGCCGAGTTAGAGTACTGTATAGATAATAATTATTACCGTGCCTGGATTGTCTCGCAGAATTAAAACTAAATATTTTTTCCTAACATATTAATAAAATCAGTGTCTCTATTTGTTCAATCGCTACCGTGTTTCCTTAGAGGAACTTAAAGACGTGTCAATTTGACCTTCTGTAGTTGTCTCTTTAGTGTCCAAACTGCCTTTAGAGAACAATGTTTGGCCCGTCGAAAAAATGCCGAAGTAAGCTCGGCCCCTTCTATTAAAAATAAAAACGTTGGGCCAATTTGGCTGCTAATCAAAGGGAACGGAGCGAGCTGAGCGAGCGATCTTGTGATAGCTACTGTTTGTGTAGCACGGCGGATACTTGAGTGTTGTGACGTCATATTATTCGGGGTTGTACTGTGGAGTAAATTTATTTGGATAGTCAAGCATACCGTTTCATGTAAGTAATCTCAAACGAATTGTTGGTAAAAATGTAATAGGAACAAAAGAGGTATGAAAGAATCCTAGCTGTAGTTAGCGTTGTACAGTTTTGCCTACCCCCATAGAAAAATCTTAAACTTATATAAGTACTATATTTAAGTATTACTAAGTGTATTTAGGTTTAGCTACAGCTATTGTAGGTTTCATAGCACTATGAAACATTTTTGTTTGTTATTTTGGAATTTAAGCATTGTGTTATATTGTTAATCTGCAAGTAGTTGTTCAGGGTCTGGGTACTTCTGTATGTGACTTTCTATGTATATAAACGCACCCACGATACAGAAGAAATTCCTAGAAAGGGGCAAAGTTTTACCCACAAAAAAAAAACAGTAAACAAAGAAGTTTCCCCAAAAATAGATCCCTACAAAACTCATTGGAACGCCAAAGTTTATAATATACGGGGCAAGTGAAATGGCTCGATACTGAAGAGGCCTCCACAGTCCTCCATGGTCCTCCAGGGTCCTCCAAGGTTCTCGGCCTCTGCTCAGCTGAAGGACCATCGATGTTGCGCCACGATTAGCGGTAAGTGAAGGCTGCTGTTCGTCTTGTGTGCCTAAGATTTGAATGGGGGTGAATATGTATGTGGTACTGTTTCGTGTGGGGGTTAAGTGGCCATATTAGGTGCTTGGGGACATATTAAAGGGTTTACTGACATTTTATGAGCAGATATTATTATACAAATGCTTTATGGGAAGAGGTTCAATTGTAATGAATGGACAATTTTATTTTAACTTTAGCATCGAACTTTGCATAGTTGAATGGTTTTTTTAGCTATTGCATAGCTTTTATCGTGGGCTCTGAGCGCGGCGCGGCGCGGCGACCGAATCAAGAAATTCCAAAAACCTAACAAAAATAACCTAAGGAAAATACCTAGCACCACGCATCGTCTAACGTCGTTTCAGTTCGGCAGACTTCGGCAATCATAAAAATATCCGTCATAAGTCATAAACACAATTTACTTTTCTTACTGATTCTAAACGGCCAGTTACAAAAGGAGTTTTCACAATGAAACCTACTTATTAAATTCTCCTACAACAAAGAAGTTCTTTAATACAGTAGTGCACCACAAACATTTTAATAACTCGATTATCAATATCGAAAACCTTCGTCCGTTTCCGGATTTCGACGTTAGGAACTCGGTCTATTAATTTTTTGCCGAGCATGGAACGCTCCATGGCTCTCTGTGCTACTCTGAGTCTGTACACAGCCTAGATTAGGTATACAAAGATTAAATTTTAACCCCCTTACTTATAAAAACTTGTGTTGCTTAGCTACCGATTAAATATCACCTGTACTTGTCATTTCTATTTTAATGAATAGAGATGGCAAGTGACTTAAGAGCTATTTAAGATAAGTAACGTCTAATCAATGTTTATAAGTAAGGCCCTAAATGTTTTACTAATACATAAATCAATATGAAAAGAAGTCCTAAAGAAAAAATTAACTGATCAGAAACTTTTTTGATCAATAAAATCTATTGACCTAGCTACCCAGCTAGGTATTTATTTTATTAGATGTCTGAAATAATACAACCGTATTGACTTGACATTTAACAACACAAAACCAATAAAACGCTTATATTCCTTAAAACAATTCTGGCTCTAGAAGCGGTTCCCATTCTTAGTACTCGATGTTTTCATAAATATTCGGCTATGAACTTTGGTTAACCTATCTACTTTCGTATTTAATTTCCCTTGTAGGCGGTTTTCACACGATACCGTTCGTCCGCGTGATCGGGCGGTAAAGCGGATGAACACCCCTGCATAACTCATCAACGACAAACGTAAAAATACAGTACGTAATGTTATAAAAAAGTACACAAGGATTTGCATTAATTGCCATAGAGAAACTTGGGAAAATAATTTCCTTCTTTTTGAAATGTATCTGTATATCTGTATCACGTATTCAGTAGGTAGCAAGTTCACCGACCGTCCGCGCGGGCGAGCGCGTCTCATCGCCTCTCCGCGCGGAGATCCGTCAAAACATGCTCCGCTACCTCCGCCCGGTCGGCGCAGATTGACGCGTCGTTTGAGAATTATCTTACAATAACTGTCAGCACGTCAAAGTCAGACTGGAATAAAACAAGCTGATTCGTATGAAACAAGCTGATTTGTATGAAAGAGACGCCGAAGAGACATACTCGTACGTCTCCGCCCCGTCTGCGTCTTACGACCTTCCCATGTGGCCCGCGCCTAAATTTTACGTTGTTATGTTTGGACGGACGATGATGAAATGTGAAATTTCGTATACGAATAAACTATGACTTCATATGGGTTGACCATCTTCATCATCATTGATCAATCTACTGACTACAACCTCCTTCCTACCTCTTGAGCCATTTCTTGGTCTTCGCGAATCTCAACCAGTTCTTACCCAAGATCTTCTGAATTTCAATCTTATTTAAGCAGTGTATCCGTAGACACGGTTAGAGATACAATACTTTTTACCCTTGGGATAATTTCTACCTTACACAGGCGAAGCCGTAAGCAAAAGCTAGAGGGGACTAAACGGTGTGATTCCGATCTAATTGCGTATTATTGTGAAAGCTACACGCCTACCCACTTCTTGGGTTTCATACAATTGTGCCTGATATAGGTAATGAATATTTCGGTTCAATGCTCCATGATTTTGAAGGTCAAATATTTTCTCATTTAACGCTAATAAACAGAACAATTTTCCAGGGTGTGGCATTACAATAAAGGCCTCGATCACAACCACAGGCTCAACGACTCGCGATAAGAGACGTGCGCAACGCATGCGTTAATTTTACCGAGTATTTCCACATGCTGAAATGCCATTTTTGACCTCTGGAATGCCTCAAAGATCTTTTACCTGCACTCTTGACGACCTGACTAACACCTCTGAAAAAACGTGGCAATGGCCTACACTGCATGCACTGGCCCATTCTTAAAATCTCTACTATCAACATCGATGTTGAATGTTACATCAATTTGAAAAGAAGAAGAAAGAACAATTTTATGCATATATGCGCAACGCAAGGTGACTGACAGTGGCATGATGTAGGCAATGTGTTATTTGCTGTTATAACGCGCGTTTCGCTTCATCTTACAGGTCGTGGCCCAGCGTTAATGGAGTGCAATATAGCACGAATTTATTTGTTTACTTTAGCATACCATTACTTTTATTACAAGCTGCACAACACAAAATAACCATTTAAAAGATAGCGTTTTAATTTGATTGCGTTGTGCAATATGGCACCAATTTATTTTTACAATATTGTGCGGGGTGTAGGGCTCGTAGTGATATAATATCAATAGCTATAATCTTCAATATTCAACGCTTGCCCAGGACCATTGATGACCATCATTAATCGGCTGTATTTAAAAGAAAATTGTCATCTGTGAGAATATAAACGGTCGCATACATATAAGGTTAGTGTCCAGCAGTAGACATGTATGCTGAATATTCTTTTGCTAAGAAAAAAATGGCTTTATTTTTTATTTCATTGATTTTTAGCCACCGACTTCCGAAAGAAGTGATTAATTAGGTTATTTCACCCTTTTTTGTTTTGTTGTTGTTTTTGAAGTCGGTTACTTTTTTGAAAAAGTTTTTATTTTACCCTTTTTAGTTTATTTATTAAATAGTCAACCCAAATTCTTGTCAAATACAAAATTTTCTTACATAATATGCACTAATCGTGTAATCCGTCACAACATAAAAAAAAATCCATATCTCTAAAACATTGCAGTGTACCCTAAGTTGAACAATACCTAGTACAACAAAAAAAGAATTACTTAAATCGAACTTGTAGTTCGGGAGATATGCGTGCACAAACATAAAAACATACATACATACATACACTTGTGAAATTTGGCACATTTGTTCATTCAGACGCTGATATAGACTAACATAATTATATGAAAACTGGGCAGTTCTGATAATATTACATACATACGGGTCGAATTGATAACCTCCTTTTTTTTTGAAGTCGGTAAAAACAAGCGCGTACATTCACATCAATTCCAATATGGCGGAGACTATGAAAAGAGCGCGAGCGGTAGAAATCCAATGTAATTACACAGTGAGGCCACATTAAGCCTGCATTACTTTGAGAGCTACACGCCCAAACACTTTCGCCTGCGAATAAAATTCTATTTGGTATTGGAGTACGCAATGTTAATTAGTAGGTACCTATTTGGATCAAGGTGAAAGTGGAAAGATTTGCAAGTATCGGGTGGCTAAAGATTGAAGAAAAAGAAGGGAAATGTAGGGGTTAAATAGAGGCTGCGAGGCCGTCTTAAAAGGACGCCGTGGCCCTGGAACGGAAAGGTCATGTGAAGGAAGAGGGTGTTTTTTTTTTCATTGAAAGTTTGACAGTCCCTTACGGTCCATGCTGAGCCGGAGAACTCATTACAACACAAAAAAGGGTTAAGTAGTATTTATACACCGTGTTCCGGACGATATACATAAACTTCGACCAGATGTTCAAACCACGGAAGTAAGCATTTTTCATTATGGACACATTAATAAATTCTTATTTTTTGTTAATTTTCATACAAACTAAATACCTAGACGTAAATAACCCGATATGCATGCCTCTTTATCCGAATTGGCAACGTCGTATTTTCATTCATAACATTTGGCGGGCTGAAACAAATGAAATGCAAATAGTATTTGCACTAAGCGGCAACATAGGCCAAATTAAGATACTTTCTCACTGCATAGCTCAATTAAATTTCATTAAATGAAATTACAAATATCTTTGTAACGAAGCCTTTTTAAGTACTACTTCCTTTGTTGGATTTGATTTGTAAAAGCCATAGAAGTATTTGCTAAAGTTTATGGATAACGTGAAGAACACGGTGTATAGTCTTGTACCACTAAAATAATGAAATCAGTTTATTAGTAAGTCTGTTTTTTTTAAGAGGTGGTTACAAAGCTGTATGTTAAAATTATTGTTGTTGTATGTATAGATAGATAGAATACTCTTTATTATGCACACCATACAAATTAAAGGTTTATTATGCACTAGCTTCCGCCCGCGACTCCGTCCGCGCGGATGTCGGTCTTCGCGTGGATGGTTTATTTCTCCATTTTGAGTAACTCTGACAATGACATCTTATAAATATCTATTGGACCCAAATACGGCTAAGCCTATAATAATTAAGGAGATCCCTCTATTGAGCTACTGCTGTTGAGCTCGCGTTCTGTAGTAAGTATTTTTTGGAACAGTAATCAAAAAGGTCGCGCTGAAAAGCACGGTTTAAAATGACACGCATACAATATTAATTCCACGGACGACCGCTCGCCACACTGGACACGTCCGCTCGCATCAAAATTCAGAATTTATATGCATCGCGCGGCGCGGAACGCGGCTCCTTATATAGGAGTCGGGGAGGCGTGGCCCGCGTGTGCCGCAAACGGTTCAAGCCAAATCCAACTTTCGGCGCTACAGGTTACGGCGCTGAATCCACTGCGGGTAATGCAACGTGTGTTCGCGGTTCTACAGAACAACGTCTATGAATAAAACTGAAAAATAAGATTTTTTTTACGTATTTTTCCAGGATAAAATGTATCCCATTTTGTGCCCAGGATAATAAGGTATAATTATACCAAGTTTCATCGAAATCAAACCGTTAGTTTTCACGTGATGTCTGCATATACAGACAGACAGACAGACAGACAAAATTTTTTCAATATTTGGGTTTGGTATCGATCCAGGAACACCCCCCGCTATTTATTTTTTCAATATTTTCAATGTACAGAATTGACCCTTCTACAAATTTATTATATGTATAGATTATATTATGCACACCATACATCTATTCTATACATATAATAAATCTGTAGAAGGGTCAATTCTGTACATTGAAAATATTGAAAAAATAAATAGCGGGGCGTGTTGCTGGATCGATACCAAACCCAAATATGTGATTAATAAAAATTGTGTCTGTCTGTCTGTCTGTATATGCAGGCATCACGTGAAAACTAACGGTTCGATTTCGATGAAACTTGGTATAATTATACCTTATTATCCTGGGCATAAAATAGGATACTTTTTATCCTGGAAAAATACGTAGAAAAAAAATCTTATTATACTTATCTTTTATTCATAGACGTTGTTCGGTAGAACCGCGAACACACGTTGCATTATCCGCAGTGGATTCAGCGCCGTAACCTGTAGCGCCGAAAGTCGGATTTGGCTTGAACCGTTTCAATATAAGGAGCCACGTTCCGCGCCGCGCGATGCATATAAATTCTGAATTTTGATGCGAGCGTACGTGTCCAGTGTGGCGAGCGGTCGTCCGTGGAATTAATATTGTATGCGTGTAATTTTAAACCGTGCTTTTCAGCGCGACCTTTTTGATTACTGTTCCGATCAGTTATTTGTAAATACAAGGTCAGAATTACTATGAAAAAAATACTTACTACAGAACGCGAGCTCAACAGCAGTAGCTCAATAGAGGGATCTCCTTAATTATTATAGGCTTAGCCGTATTCGGGTCCAATAGATATTTATGAGATGTCATTGTCAGAGTTACTCAAAATGGAGAAATAAACCATCCACGCGAAGACCGACATCCGCGCGGACGGAGTCGCGGGCGGAAGCTAGTTACAAATATAACTTAAACATAGGGTGACACAATGGGCGGTCTTATCACTAAAAGCGATCTTTTCAAGACAACCTTTGGATGGATTAGGAAGAAAGAGAGACATACTGTAGGTAGTACTGTGGTGTACAATTAAATTAAAATGTATGTACATCTTTTAGCAAAAATAGAAATAGAAAATAACGCCAATATTATAAATAGGTTACTATTTATCAAAAGTAAAACTAAATGAGCAAATCCAATCGTCAGTTCCAAAAATTTGTGTGTTCAGTGTAAAGCCTCCTGCAGACAAACGCGAATAATCGCGCTGCGACAACGAGCCAAGCTAATTTCACTCTAAAAATACTGCGAATGGACCGCGACATGTCGCCCCGCGCGATTAATCGCGTGTGTCTGCATGAGGCTTAAAAAAAAACTCTTAAACTTTGTTATATTGTAGGTATATTATTCTAGATTTTCTGTTATTTTTGAGTACTACAACAACTGACGTATCCTAAACTTATTTTAGAAAACTAGAATCCTTACTTTTAGTATTCATTTTCTTTACCAAAAACCTTTCTACAAAATCTTGAAAACCAGTAACGCTTATCATAACACGCCTGCCCAAGATAGGCTGACGAGCAAACACCGTATTTGCGTTCAACCCACACTCAATAAGCTTCGGCATTATTCGGCCGTAATCGGCTCTTTCCGTCGACCAATAACATTAGACGAGCGGTCTAAGTAACTACCCTCGTTTTGTTGTGTTATGTGCTAAGGTTAGGTTTATCGGGATTTCTAGGATTTACGTTCTGTTAAACTGTGTCTACTTTAAAAAACCGGCCAAGTGCGAGTCGGACTCGCCCATAAAGGGTTCCGTAGCAGCAAGTAACATAATATAAAAGTTCTTGTATTTTTTTGTGTGCAAATCCTAATGCGGTTCACATGGTACAGACGCCAGCAGGTCAACCTACCCGAAAAAAATAATTAGTAAGATATTGTACTTCTGGGTTATGCGAAAATGTGACAAAAATAGGTATACCTAAAGTAAAAAACACAAATTTTGAATAACAGAATACCATTCTGTATTAGTGCATTAGTATATATTTTGACTAAACTTAGTCAAATAAAGATTCATTTATACGTAAATACAACATAATACTTAAACATAGTTGGAATACATATTACAATTTTCTTTCATACTTTCATTTCTGGTAATTACATCTTCTTCTTCATAAAACTCATAAAGCTATAAAGAGACGATTCCTTGATTCAACATTTAATTAACTTTAGTATGAATTAGAGACGGCCCCCAAAATATATGGGTCATTGCTTGAAGAATGGGGCGAAGCCTAACAGGAAATATGTTCTGCCTTTCTTAATAAAGTGTTTTTCTTTGTAGATAAAAATAATTTAGTTGATCTATATACTGTATGAATGAAGAATATTTTTGATGGGCCAGAAGTACAGACGCATGGAGGACCAACTACCCCAAT
Source organism: Agrotis exclamationis (assembly GCA_950005045.1). NCBI lineage: Eukaryota > Metazoa > Arthropoda > Insecta > Lepidoptera > Noctuidae > Agrotis > Agrotis exclamationis. Next base: position 18,198,354 of record OX465436.1, read on the forward strand.
CACCTATACCAATCGAACATTAAACTTCCACTATTGTGATAAGGTTGAAAATCTATTAGATACATTTGAAAAACAGTGTATAAGACGGGGACGCGAGGTATAATGGGGACATACACTCTTTAGGCATACTTAACACAGCACTAACGTAGCGCAAGCGCCATCAAAACGTCATTTGCAAGCGGCCATTAACAATGGCACACGTTGGCGCTTGCGCTACGTTAGTATTGTGTTAAGTTTGCCTTCAGTGTGTGATTTGCCATCATATCTCGCGTCCCTGTCTTATACACTATTCCCCTATATCTTTTTTTTTTGATAGGTCAGAGTTCCACGGTGTTTACTGACTGCACACTGCACACACGCCGCGCCGCCATGTAAAACGTTACATTTCGTTTCGTATAACTCCATCCGTCATTACCATAGACATAGCAGGTAGACGTTTACAAACTATGCACCCTTGATAATCGGTTCCCTTACCTCACAAGATAAGCCTAAGTGTGTGTCCACACTGGAAGCCTAGCGCGACGGCGGCGGCGGGCGAGGTGGCGGGCGCGGCGGCGGGCGCGATCTGTGTCCACACTGCGATCAAGCGTTTGTTTTTGTAGCGGCGAATTCAGGTGTTGCAAACCGGTGGTACAAAGTAGTTTCTATAAATCTTGTTTAAAGAAATTAATTTTAAAATGTTTTATAGGTTGTTTAGGATTGCATACAAGTAAATTATCAATCATTCTACATTTTTCTACTCAAGTATGATAAAAATAATTTAAATATGTACAAAAACATCCAACGGTAGTACTTTAGTGCATGTTCTGGTAACTAGATGGCGCTACTAAAAGACCGAAAAGGTTTGATACACCTGCCACCCGCCCGTTGTATCGGTTGTTGCCTAGCAACGCCTAGGCTCGCAAAATCGCTTGTACCAATCGCGCTAGGCCCCCGCCTTAGTCACTTCAATGTGGCCATGAGCGGCGATTTCATACATTCAATATTTCCGCGCCCGCCGCCTATGAGTGTGCGATCAATCAATTTACCCTGTAGCAGAGTTCTAATGGATTTGAGACTCCCCTTACACTGAAACGTTTCGTATGTTGGTATAGCGTTAGTTCATTATAGAGCAATTAATTTTCACTTCCCCTGATTTCCAAATGATTATCTTACTACTAAAAAAGTTTGTTAGGTTGAATGGATGGATAGATGGATATTTATTACTCTGTCACACAGAAACTACTGATCGGATTCGAATAAAATTTGGACACGTATAGTTTTCATCATCATCAGCCTATAAATGTTCCCACTGCTGGGACACAGACCTCGTCTCTGTGAGAGGGAGTGGGCCATAATCTACCACGCGGGCCCAGTGCGTGTTGGTAGATGTCACATGTCTTCGAATTTTTGGTTCTAGGACATGCCGGTTTCCTCACGATGTTTTCCTTCACCGTTTTGAGAGCAGTGGTGTTGAAATAAATTACACAGAGTTATGCGCCTGCCGGGGTTCGAACCCACGACCTACCACTCGTAAGTCGAGGCCGATACCATTGGGCCACTGCTCTAGTATAGTTAGTCTGTATAGTTTTCATGCGGGTATGAAATTCCCGTGGAATTATTAGGAAACTGCACCCGGGTAACACTACGGGCATGAGCTAGTGTAATAATACTACAATTATAGGTGGACTACAGACCCTAAGTCCCTAAGGGTGGTACCCGTGCTTCACGCAGGTGGAAAAACTAGGTGAAGCACGGGTCCACACCCAATCCATACAATGCACAATGCTAGAAATCTCCATAAACAAAAAATATGACAAACCAAACATTTTAAAGCACTTTTCCTCATTTAAAAAGTTGGCCACAAAAAATCAATCCATCACCGGAATCCGCCTCAGAAACATAAAACCTAAACGACAAACGACTTAACCGTCAAATCAGGCCTTAATGATGAACATAAAACGATAAGCAACAAAACGTAGTACTTATTACGAGATTCAAATTCAATACAGAATGCTGCATAAAGGCGCTACTCCACAACAACCCACGGCTGAGCTACACATGTGTAGCTTCGCTTCGAATGAAAAAGTAGAACTCACAACCTTCGTCCCGTTCCCGAACACACGAATCTCCTCAAAGTGTGAACAATCTTCTTCTAGGTAAGCTTACTCGGTAATCGAAAGATTTAGCTTTCGGTAAGTAAGGCTGTTACTTCTATCCTTTGCATTCGGTAACTCAGGTAAAATCGTCATTGTGACTCAAAGCCAAAATCACGCTACAGCCATGTTATCTCGAACAGCAATCCAAGAATAAATCTTTACATAATGAGAATAAAGATGAATATCATTTTGACAGTAAAGATTACAGTTAGCTGGAAAATTTCGCATGATTAATCATAACTGTGAAACCGCAGGATATGGCTGCACTGTTAGTAAAAAAACATTAAATTAATTATTTGTACTGTAATTAAGATTAGGCATTAGTTCGGACTACGGTCACGTATACAATAGTGCTGTACACACAAATGTGTGAGGACCTCATGCCTGGCATAGCAAAACTCTCCGCACAAATTCTTTACAGTGGACGACCACCTTAAACCACTAGGGGGATTATTTTTAAAAACGTTCTTCAAATACATTAGGGAGGGGGAAACAATAACTTTCGCTCAGTTGACTTCGCTAGAGATGTACGACCGAGAACTCCGTGTTAAATTGATTTTTAAAATATTGCTCAAACTTGCTACAGCTCGCTGCTTACTGGAAAGTTGTTATGGGAAATTGTGCGCCTAACACTTTAAAATATGTTGTGGGCAGGACTTGCAACGTTTGATGCAAGTATGGTGATAGAATAGAATCGATTTTTCGCTTGAAATAACCGGTTGAGCTAGTGTTGTATATTTTTCTTCGGGATTCTAAGCTTTTTTCGAGAGTAAAACTGCTTCTTGGGCTAAAATAACTGCTGTTTTTATGAGCTTGTAGTGTCTCACTGCTAATCACAGGTTTGATTATTTTACGGTGGAAGGATATACATAATAACTGGATTAAAAGATATTTATTTCATGCTAAACGTGGCGTGGGCATGTTTAAGATGTGTTAAAATAATGTTTCTATTTTTAGTCGTCGTTGTGAAACTATTTACTGGGTCTGTCGTTGTTGAGGTGGCTGTAGATACGGGTGCATACAAAAGCAATGTTATTTTAACCTAGTCTGCATTGTCCCACGGCTGGGCAAAAACAACCCTCTATTCCTACAAAAACTACTACATATTATCAAAGAAGACACCACCGCCCGTCTTCGTGGTCACGACCCCGTGTCACTGTTTCAGGACACCAATCCTGTGTTTTGCTGGCCCATAGTGTCAACAAGACAGTATAACCTACGAGTCAGACAGTTCCTTTCTACCCTGGGAGATGAAAGGACTCATTAGATGATCAATTAGATAATCGTGGCGCTCTAAGGGGGAGGCCTATGTTCAGCAGTGGACGTCTTCCGGCTGATGATGATGATGATTAGATGATCAGAATACTTAATAAAAACTTTTTTTTAAAAAAGTACCGACTTCAAAACAAATACAAAAAAGTTTAAAATAACTTTACTTTCGGAAGTCGGTGGCAATAGTCAATGACACAACAAAACAAAGCCACCGACTTCCGAAAGAAAAGTTATTTTAAACTTTTTTGTATTTGTTTTGAAGTCGGTACTTTTTTAAAAAAAGTTTTATTTTACCCTTTTTATTTTACCCTTTTTAGTTTATTTATTACATATTCAACCCAAATTCTTGTAAAATACAAGATTTTCTTACATATGCACTAATCTTGTAATCCGTCACAACATAAAAAAATCCATATCTCTAAAACTACTGAACCGATTTTGATGAAACTTGCAGTGTACCCTAAGTTGAACAATACCTAGTACAACAAAAAAAGAATTACTTAAATCGAACTTATAGTTCCGGAGATATGCGTGCACAAACATAAAAACATACATACATACACTTATGAAATTTGGCACATTTGTTCAGACGCTGATATAGACTAACATATATGAAAACTGGGCAGTTCTGATAATATTACATACATACGGGTCGAATTGATAACCTCCTTTTTTTGAAGTCGGTAAAAACGTGCCCAAAACTGCGACATAATATTGTTAAACGAAAAAACAGGAATGATATTAAGAATAACATTTAAAGTAGCATAGTATAAGGTTTATTTCGGTTATGCCCGCAGGCAAGTCTGCTTTCCTTTTATAATTCAGTTGTCCTTACAAAAAAACCCTGAAGGTAATAACGTAACTTTATTAATACAATGTAAGCAAATGAACCTGTTTGTATGTGTCGTGTGTCAGAATATATTTTAAACGAGTTAACCGCTCGAAGTTTCAACAATAAATCTTCACGGACAATGTTACAGTTTTACCTTTTTTGCGTATTTTCGTATTTATTGCCACGAATGGTGTATTGAAAATGGCGGGTTCCATGAGTGCGAGGGAAAACTGCTGCAGGAAAAATTTTAAGTATTTTAAAATCATGTTTTTCATGACGTGGCATCGATGATGAGAATTACTTAAAGCTTTACTTATACTTACAATATTACAAAGCAAATAAACTTTTTGGTCGCAGAATCGTTCGGACCGATGAGTTTTATTCAAGTTTGCGACTTACCGTACGGCAAATCGTGATCGTGGCCATGTAGTGGTCTCTTAAAGCTATTTTTTGTTTGCAAAGAAGTTTCAAAACCAACCCCGAATACTAATGAGAAAAAGCCAATTATATTCCATAGGTTCACGGTGAAAATCCAACCCTTACATACAAAGCGTTTTGAAATTCTATACTAGAATATTATAAAGCTGTAGAGTTCGTTTGGTTAAACGCGCTAATCTCAGAAACTACTGGTTCGAATTGAAATAGTACATTGTTATCCAAGGCGTGAAAGTTATTTATTTACGTCCCGAGAAGGGGTTTGGCGCCCGTAACGTAATCATAATAATCATAATCATTTATTTGTCAGAATATGGTACAAAGTGGTCTTAAGATTAGTAAGTGGTCTCATCACATTCTGCCAGTTGTGGCGTGCAAATGTTGGGTAAGTACATATAAAAGAAAACATGTGGGTGTGCCTTGATTGCATAAATTATAAATTTTCAAATGTGCCATAATAACAATAATAAATCATAGAAACATACACAAGTCTAGGATGTCAATGTATGATTACATGTCAAGAGTAATAAAAGTAATATCATAACAATGTCGATATCTTATTAATATTACAATTAAATTAGGATGTCAAATTATTATCATTAAAATGCATAACGTAGTGAGGGCGCCAATAGTTTGAGGGACTAAATAAGTAATTTACCCGAGGTAAACACTGTGCTTTTTATTACGAATACGAGGAAAGTAAAATTGACAACATAAATTATTAGCCAAAGAAAAAATGAGTGTAGATCGGATTGTCACTTTGCCGGTTATTTTGTTTTTTTTTTTTAATTTTTGTGCTGTGGCAGCCAGATATACAGCCAGGATTTTTCGTGTTCATTATTAAAAAAATTTAAAAAGTGATATTTTAGAGAAATAGTTGAATCTAAATACTTTTAAAGTCATTATTTATATTCTTAATACTTAACTATATGTTATTTTAATTTTAAATCGCTCTGTAATTTCGTGGCTGTATAAAAAGTTTAAACAGGTTCAATAGAAACGTCAAAATAGAACTAAGTAGTTTTTTTCTTCTTAAATTTGGCAGCTGTCTGTTGAAAGCGATTTTCCCTAGGGCGGCAATGGATAACTTTCAAACGGCTAATCAGACATTTGTAATGACCGACTTTCAGAGTATGAGTAATGAAAAAATATTTTTTATTTTATAGCCCATTTATCGAAAAAGCTATAAGCTATAAATCACGCAACGACCGATAGAAGCCGTGCAGCGGGTGAAACTACGGCTAACAACTAGTAAAAATAAAAACTATCGATGAAAAGTATTTAACTTCTTTTTCTTACAAAAAAAAAATCTACAGAACCACAAAAAAATTTGCGGAAAAAACGCATTTTATTGAAAGAGAATGCTTTTACCGGTATTGGTATGCCTCTACATATTATTTCGCGCGGACGAACGCGTTTTTGCTAATGGTACTCGCTCATGCGACCACTGGACATTTTTTTTTGTATAATCATATGGGTTTTCAGGTGTTTTAAGCACTTCATAAAAGTCATATCAAAAAGCTTTAGTAATTATTCGGTGATTTAATATGAATGTGTTATTCGTGGCGTTAATTTTTGTTTTATGGGTTTGGGTTGAAGGTGAAATGGCTTTTTATGTTATGAATATGCAGTGAAATCACTATCAACTTTAATTCTTTGTTAATATATTTTTTTCGACATGTTATCAACGTTATTCGTCATCATTTCCATATCCTTTGTCTAAATCTGTCTTTGGATGGGTCACCAAAGTTATGCAACGCATAGGTCTGTCTATGGATTCGCCTATTGTCTGAAAGTAAAAATATTAGAGTCAAAGTTGAAGGCAAAGTCGAAGTCATAGCCAAAGTCGTGTTAAATATTATGTATTGCCAAGGTGAGATGTCATGTTCCACAAATCATAATATGTGGTTACTGTCAAACAGGCACGTTTTTTTCTATCTGTCACACATCCTACACTTTTTGAACATCAAAACAACATTAGAATTCCCGCAATCTCCCACACCTCTTCACCACTTCTTAGGAGAAGAACTAGCGAAACAAACTCCTCAACGACACATCTGTCTGCCAAGTTAGACCAGGCGCGGTCGCAGCCTGAAATTTTGGGGGGGGGGTCACTCATTACACTAATACAAAATAGGTATTTATCTGGAATAAAATAAACATTATTGCACAAGACATATTGCACAAGATGTCAGCAAACCATAAATTTATCGCCGTTATGGGATAGTTAGAAATTTCCTTTTATTGTTTGGCAAATTTTTGATATTTTTCAACGTGACCTTAGATTTTGGGGGTATTCATGTCCCCTGTGACCCCCCCCCCCTCCCGCCTTCGAACCGCGCCTGAGTTAGACAAAGAGGACATTACAAGTTACAACATCACAAAATACGCTTTTCACCTACATCCTTTCGTATTTTTGCTGACGAATCACGATTTTCGCCTCTATTACCTTGACTTAATTAAAAATATAATTCTACCTGTGTTAATTAGGGCCTAGGTTTAATCTCTTAGCTAATGTACTTTTTTCGTCCCGGTCTCCGCTTCGTTTCTAGGAAAAGTTCGGCCGTATCAGATTTACTGAGGCTTTGCCGGGAAATATTATTTTTAATATGCTTCAGAAAAAGAATTAACGTCTTTAGCTGGCCAGGCTCTTAATTAGTGTTTTTTAATGTTGCACAAAACTATGCAACTATACGTAGTATACGAACTGGCGGCAAAAGCTCTCTGGCGTGCTACACACTTAATTTGAGTTGACTTGATTTGATCAGGCATAGTCGGGCGGCAAAATTCACATTCAATTTTGCCGCCCTATCTGTGGAGTATCAGATCAGATCATCTCTTTTTGATATAACACATCTGGGATTCGACCTACATTTGTGTTTGATCTGTAAAGATCGCGCGCGAGAACGCGACAAGAGACAGCGACAGGAGACCGCGACAGGGAGACCGAGACAGGAGACCGCGACACTTGTCATTACCTAATGTTAAGTACTGTCCAATTGCCACCTCTTAAGGTGCCGCCTTAAGAGGTGGCAATTGGACTTTACAACTGAATTTCATATCTTACACAAACCCTTTATTACACACTAACAAACAAATCACAAATACACTCAGTCGAAATTACAATACAAAAGAAAAATCGTGTCCAATCAACTGTCCCGACTGAAATCGAGAAATCGTAACTCAACTTATTCCTCGAACATTGAACCGAAAAAAAAACATTTCCGAAAATCATCGAGGCCCAGCGAAAATGTATCGCGCAAAGGAAATAAAAAAAAACACATGGCCAATAGTACTGGCTGGCGAAATTATAAATCACACTGCTCCGAAAACCTAAACATGTCCACTTGACAAAAAGGGTGATTTCTCAAAATTTATGGGCAGCCCTAGCTACGTAGGGACGTTGTACATTGAGAGTTATACTGCGTCGTTGACGTTTGTTTGCCCACGGGGGGGCAGCAGTTATGAATGTGGGTGGGGTATGAATTTGGTTGAAAATTTTGTTTTAAAATATTACATCAGCAATGGAAATGTTTAGGGGCTTATCAGAGACCCTAACATGATAACACGGTAATTAGGTAGAAAAAAATAGTTCTTCGTTAGTAGGTACACTGGAAGGGCTTTTTCATTTTCCATACAATGAACGCCGTACAAAATTCGAAAATCTTGTGATAAGGCTCTATAAGTAAATGTTGGAGAAAAACGGATTGGATTTGCAGTAAGTCTTACTCTTATAAATTAGGATAGATAAACTGAGATAGATTCCAAGTCTTCTTGGAAAAAATCATACGTGGGTTTATGTTTTTATTAAGCTATTGCATAGCTTTTATCGCAGGCTCTGAGCGCGGCGCGGCGCAAAATCCTAACGAAAAAACCTAAGGAAAATACCTGACACCACGCATCGTCTAACGTCGTTTCAGTTCGGGAGACTTCGGCAAGGGACAGGGAGAGGGAGAGGGAGAAGAACGTTTCTTGACGTTTCACTTGATTGACGTGGCTGACCATTGCCCTAATTAGTACAGTAATAAATATAATAAATAAATAATTGTAATTGCATAAGTTGATAAATAATGCTTTGCAATAGCTTTACCGCGGCAGCCCCCGAGTGCCACACGTATATTTTTATTAAGAAGTGAGTAACAACCTTCAATTTTCAAGTGAAACTGAACCAGCCAGCTAGATGGATATGTTTTGCGAATATGAAGAAGATAAACAGTCGATAAAATCAAAGAAACAAGTAGAAAGCAAGAATTTACGCTGTGAATAAATAAATATGAAACTAAACTGCATATTAGCACTGATAATGTATTCCTCACTTCTAAGCGATAATTCAAATAACAATGATACGCCGTACAGGGGCAGAATGTCCAATTTTCAAAATGTCTAATTGCCAAAATGTTCAACTCCCAAAATGTTCAAGCTTCAAGAGCGACCATATTTGAACATAGTGTTGAAGTGAAACTAATCTTTAAAATGATCTACATTATAATAATTATGCAGTATAATTACCTACGCTAATACTTTGAAGAGAAGACAGCCAAAGTCTTCAACACTATTAATTTACATCCAAAGTATTAGAGCATTATTACCAAATAATATAACTTACATAGCAAGAAACCGTATACAATATACAGCTACGCTTGGGTTACGCGAGCACCTAATTATATCGTAACCTAATTAATACGAACATCAATTTGATTCAGAGGCCTCGCCGAGAGGCCGATGAGTGACCTAGAAAATATTTCATTTGATAAAGATTTACAGACATTTTGCTGGTTTATTTGAAAAAGCTGTGATTTTTAATAAAAGGCGTTTTTAGACTGGAAAATCTAAATCAAGAGAAGGGTCTGCAAGACTCTTGATGGCAAAAAACCACTCCGCTTCTTCAGTCGACCCTTACGTTCCAGGGCCGTTGGGCAGACGTGTACCTACCAAATTTGACAGGCCTTTAGTCTAGTGGTTAGTGGCCCTGACTGCTATGCCGGAGGTCGTGGGTTCGATTCCCACCCAGGACAAATGTTTGTGTTATGAGCACGATCATTTGTTCTGTGTCTGGGTGTAATTTATCTTCTTATATATAAAAATCAATTGCTGTTCGTTAGTCTCGCTAAAACTCGAGAACGGCTGGACGAATTTGGCTAATTTTGGTATTGAATTATGTGTGGAAGTCCAGGGAAGGTTTAAAAGGTGAGGCGGTACGAAGTTTGCGCGGTCAGCTAGTCTAATATATCTTCTTCTTATATATAATAATCAATTGCTGTTCGTTAGTCTCGCTAAAACTCGAGAACGGCTGGACCGATTTGGCTAATTTTGGTCTTGAATTACTTCTGGAAGTCCAGGGAAGGTTTAAAAGGTGAGGCGGTACGAAGTTTGCCCGGTCAGCTAGTCTATAATATTTATGTATTTAGAAATATATAAGTATGTTTATCAGTTGTCTAGTACCCATAACACAAGCTCTGCTTAGCTTGGGACGAGATGGCGTTGTGGAATATTATTATATAAAAAAAAAAATATATACACACAATTCATGAATTATATTAACTGGGGGCGAGCCTGTTTAATTGGGGACGAGCTTATTACCATTAAACGTGAACAAACCGAGACTCGGTGACAGATACTGAGAAATTCCTAATGCTTAACCACAGTAACACTTTGCCCTACTCTAGAATCGAACACGAAACCACAAGCTTGTCGCGTTTGTGACCATTTGACCCACAAGGGAACTCTTTTACTATTAGCTAATATTTTTACGCTTTTATGAACTTCCTATGTAGTTCTTCTAATACATAATCTTATACATACCTGAGTAGGTATGTCAGTAAACAAATACCTGCAGTCCTGTCTATGTGCCGATACAACAGCGCTGTCAACTCAATCAGATTAGGAACGCATCAAGTCGGCACTAAGTCCCGATTAATATATAGCGTACGCTGCTACGTAGTAGAGAACGACACAAACTAAGTAGCAAATGGAGGAACACCAATGTCGATATAAAAATGTGATGTCTTCATCTAATTTGGGGGCAGTGAAGTTGGGCTACCTATTTTGAGGAAGGCGTAGAGTTTGTGACATAAAGAGCAATAGAAGCAACACGATGGACTTTAGTCAGTACGATTTTGAAGTTTGGCTGTGTGTGATCTCATCTTGGCAACATATTACCAAAGGTTGAAAAGGTTTATGGGATTAATCTTTTTCCATTCATATTAGGATCGATCTCCAGTCTAACCTGAACCTGAACAGTTTTATTTTACATGGAGAGACGCCTTCAACTCTGACCACTTCAACAGAATTAGAACTCGATAAATAGGCTTGTTGTCAGACTTTCTGGCCACTGACTACCTGTAACAATCTACAAAGATCTACTAAATAAAGAAAGGCGGGACTGTTAGTCCTGCCTTTTGACGTACTTTCCGAGATACGAGGGAAACTCGATATGAAACCCATCCCCGTTCTAACCTAGTATCACCTTGTATCACTTGACGAGAGTGTATAAACTGTTTGTTCATGTTTCAGCATAAAAGTGAAACTACACTTTCATAACATACAGTATGTGCTTGCATAACACTCAGTAATTTTAGTATGTTTTTCATGACTCTTTACTCTGAATAGCGTCACAGTAAAATTGTTCCTCCCCTATTTGCCACAAAAACATGAGTGTGAAAATGAGCACTCTCTTTGCTAATTACTCTTTGGTAGACTACATATAACAAGCGAGCGCCGTCAATTAGTGACCAATGCACCGGTTCATCTGTATTTATGAGTGAAAACTAGGTCGTTTCAAAGCAATATAGCACTAATGTGTTTGCTTTGGATGTGAGAACACAATGAGTTTTCAGCAACCCGAAATATTATTATCGTCTACTTGAAATTAAGTGCCTTTTTCGGTCGGAAAACCCGTAGGTACGAGTAACAAATAACGTAAATTATTGTTCTCTGAAAAATGGAACCTAAGCAGGTAATCTTTAATAGTGGATACAACCTTTGGCCCTGATGATAAATCTGTCACTTCAGACATTGACGGTCACCGTATACATACGTATGTATATTGATACATTGTGTTCTATACAGCACCACCTTACGACGCTGACGAAAGCGACGCGCTGACGTACGTGACCGACCATACGAGATTGACATCAGGGTAAGGGCCTGTTTCCTTAATTTACAATTATTCAGATGGCAAACTTGAACTTGGCGTATATGGGCAGAAGCCTTTGTCCAAAAGTGGACGAATGCAGGCTGATGATGAAACTTGAACTTCTCATTTTTTACCTAAAAGTACTCATGTTCATTCTACAAATACCAACTTGATGCACTTGAGTCCATAGATAAACGGGCCAAGAGGCTAATCGGTAACGATGCTCTGGTCGCTTCAAAGCTCCAGAGCCTTGAACATCGACGCCGTGTTGCCAGCCTGTCGGTTTTGTATCGGTTACATTTCGGAGAGTGTGCGATGGAACTGCATAACTTGATTCCGCCTGACCCTTTCCATCATCGGACTACAAGACGTACGGCAATGCGCCATCGGCATATGGTGGACATCCCTCCGGTGCGTACAAAGCGTTTTGCCCAAACCTTTATTGTACGCACAGCTAAGGAGTGAAATTCCCTGCCGGGGTCTGTATTTCCCGACATCTATAACCTTGGGGTCTTCAAGTCAAGAGTGAACAGGTTACTTCTAGGCAAGCGAGCTTCACCGTCGACCGCATCTTCGCTTACCATGTGGCGAGATAGTGGTCAAACGCGAAACTATCTATAAATAAAAAAGAAAAAATCTTCTGTAATAATTAAAATTAGGACCAAATATACTACTATAGCTCAACAAGATCGGAAACTACATTAACCAAAACACATCCAATCCAAATAACAGAGAGACATGTACCCAAATAATTACACTCATTGTACAAATGTGGAATTGCCTATTTCGTATCAGATCGCCTGTCGCATATGTTAGGGTTGTCACTGCACTGATAAATTATTGTTCGCGGTTTGTTTTTGACTCGTAAAATAAATATGAACGTTTTTAGGCACGAATTTGTGGCGTGTTGGTATGGATTTCCCGGTAATGTTTTGATTGTGCTAATTTTGCTGATATTAGGAGATGATTACTTTAGTGGTTAGTTGTTATACTCGTACATTAGTTATAATTAAATGAATTTGTTTATGTTATATATTTGTTGAGGTTTCAGCTCTGATGTATGTTTTCTTGAGATTTACTACCAGTAAATGACGTAGCCGAGAATACCAAAAGTCAAGGAATTACTTATGTCAAAAGTCAATCATGGTAGCAAGAGAAGTAGGTATACATAAAACGGAGAATCGTTATCAGTGGGTCGCGACATCGGAAATAACACTCACAAAACCTTCGTTAACACTTTTAATTACTTGCTAAAACACACTGATTAAAAAATAATCAAGGATCCCCGAGATATAGCTCGATTAAACACTAACAGCCTTACTACAAAAACTTAAACATCTGTTGAACACTTGACTAAAAAAAGTGTGACTGCAAAACCGACCTTATTTCAACGTCATAATCTGACATTTTTTTAGACAAGTGTTCAACAGACGTTTAAAAGTTTTTGTGGTACGAAAGTTAGTAACGCGGGAAGTTTAGTGTGAAGTAACGAAGATGTCTACCCAGACCGCCGGACCGATTCAAAGTGCTCACTTCACTCAACTGTCACCGCCCACGTGGCCTACCCCACACAGGTTAACCTGTGTCCTGTGTCGAATAGCTAATTAAACTTCCGAATCGACATTTGACTCGACTATTCGCTCAGTGTAACCATTACTCCACGCTAACCATCCCCAAGCTACTACTTGACGTTCCTAAACGGTATCTGTCAAATCTAACTACATAGTTCCTCCAATGAGAGATAGATGGCGCTGATCCAAGACCATTTTAGAGGCAATAAAACTTGCCGACTTTGGGCGCTTGTAACGACACGACATCTGTAGCTTCATTCATTTCTAGGAAAATGACCGAAAGTGTGAATGAGATGCGCTCCTCGGCGGTGAATCGCTCGCGAACGACTAACCAAGGCGATTGCAAGAGAAGCACCCCGGTCCAACGTGTATTTATGAAGTACGAGGTCCGAACAATATCAATTGAAACACTGGTAATTGTAAAAAAAGAATGTCATTTAATCAAATTAAAAAAACCGGCCAAGAGCGAGTTAGACTCGCTCATGAAGGATTCCGTAGTAGCAAGCATAAATTAGGGATATAATTATATTGAGATTAGTAAGTAATATACACAAACAATAAAAATAACTTTGTTTTTCATAGTGTTTGAATGTGTATGTATGTAATGTAATGTGTATGAATGGCAAAGTTATATTTGCGGTTTTTGAAAATGTGCTATATCTCAAAAACTGCTAACTGAATCTCATCCAAACCAATTTTCGTTGGAAGTTTTTGTTGAGGTCTACATTATATATTTTTTTTAGTTTTATCATTCTCTTATTTTAGAAGTTACAGGGGGGGGGACACATTTTACCAATTTGGAAGTGTCTCTCGTGCAAACTGTTCAGATAAAAAAATGACATCAGTAACCTTAATATCATTTTTAAAGACCTATCCATAGATACCCCACACGTATGGGTTTGCTGAAAAAAAAAAATTGAGTTTCAATTCTAAGTATGGGGGGCACCCCCAAAATTTGTTTTGTTTTTATTTTTGTGTGAAAATCCTAATGCGGTTCACATAATACATCTACCTACTAAGTTTCAACAGGATAGCTCTTATACTTTCGACAAAAAGTGGCTGTGACATACGGACGGACAGACAGACAGACATGACGAATCTATAAGGGTTCCGTTTTTGAAATTTGGCTATGGAACCCTAAAAACACATTATATTTATGAAAAAGTATGATGTTTGTTGGTTCATTATGTTCGGTGAGCCACAAACTAAGCGTTGCTTCCATCTTGTGGCTCTGGAGTGCAATTTTTCCAACGTTATTAGGTCATTTCAAAACCCGATATTTTCGTTTCTTTCGAAATAAATATAAAAGTTCATCAACACTTTAATGCCATCTAGATTTGCCCCAAAACTTTAACTATGTACTTAGAACAAAATCTGTTGCTTGTCAAATATTAAACAAGAATATTTCGTTTCTATTTTGCAAATAGGCTTAAAAACTCTTTTGTGGTGCCCAAGCAAATAAAGAGGCTAAACACATAATGAATGACATTTATGAGTCAACCCTAAAAATACATCTACACATCTTGAGAAAATTACAACTTCAATATTTTGCCGAAAATATACAGGGTCGAACGAAAATGACCTTAGTTGAATAAATACTAGTTTATTTGTTTTATTCGAAAAGTTTTGCAATCAGCTCTAATTACGCTGCGGCCACTAATATGGATTTGTTAGTTTTAGTTTTGGCCCTAAGCTACTTTATCACTGAAATATTTATGTGAAATAAAGTTGTGAGCATTAATGAACTGGATACCTATTTTAAAACTACCTAAGCAAAATTGAAAAAGTTTTTTTTTTTTTGTTGCCAGAAATATTTTTTGCTCACTTGGTGTTATTTAGTATGATCAAAAAACTATATTTAATATGTATAGTATTGGTTGAGTCCTATGATAAAAAACATTAATAATAATAATTTACAATAGAGCGGTAGATCAGCCGATGGACCCGAAAGTTATTTTTTTGTTTTTTTTTAAAGTAGTCAGACTCGTACTAGCCAAAACCTCCCTGTTCTTTGCTTTCCAGTTACACGGTATCCTGTCTAAATAGTCTCGCGACCCCAGCGTGTTTCTCGACCCTTTCATACTTTTTACTAAACTGCGTAATAGTACGTACAGTCGGTGCCCATCACTAACTGTATCACCCATCTAATACGGCAGAATAATGTTAAAGTGGGTCGGGTAATGCTGAACATCTACCAATACAATGGGTCATACAAACAAACATCACCAACCAATCAGAAGCCTCCTTCAAGTCTCATACAACTCACAAACTCAACCTACCCCATACACTTAACAGAGCGTAAAGGTAAGGAAGGAAGGAGCAATATTTCATGCAAACATAGGTCATCTCCCTTTGCTTGCAAAAACTTCGCGGGATATGCTCTGGGGGGGGGGAAGAGGGGAGGGTAGGGAAAACAATACTCATCATCACTTTTTACATATTAATAGCGGAAGACCCTACTGTTCTTTTGGGGATCCCTGTTTTATTTAAAAAGTGTTGGTGTTGACTATGGTGGCCTGAAACAATCACAGACTAATAGGTCTACCATAGTACGGTAATAGTTAAAAAAATCTAATGCTGTAAGGAGTGAGGTTTCTTACATTCTGTTGAGGACTGAAATCTTTTCTTACAGCAAAGAAAGGCATAGGTACGAACACTACTTACTTTTTACGTGATAAAATCATCAAATGAGTCCTCTCACCGGCAGGACGGGAAGGACTGTCAGACTCGTACTGACTAAAATCCAGGGTGTCCTTCAATAGCCCTTTAGTGCCGGAGCACACGGCGCGTTCCGGCGCTGCAAAAGATTTCGCCTCACAAATATTTGTCACGTATTGTGCGTCTATCAATAGGGCGAAATTTTTGCGGTGCGGCGCCGCAGCGCGCCGTGTGCTCCGGCACAAGACGGTTCCCTGATAAGACAGTACCGTGATCCCAATGGTAACACGAACACTACTGCAAGGTTGTTTTATTGTCGATATCCACAGATTTTCTAAAATTGCACCGTAAAGTTTATATTTTACAATATATTAACATAGACTGCAATAATCCAACTTCAGATAACAATATTTCTCCAGAACTGTAAATAAATACCATATTTATTTATACAAAATATAAAACTACCACAGGTTTGCATACATCCGGTACCAACATGTAATAAATTCAGGCCATCGCACTCTTTTCATGAAAATCATTTTGATAAAATAAAATACCAACTTCCTGCAATCGCGTATTACCAACATGACCAACGTTGAAAGTTTATCTCACAATTATTTTAAACTTGCTTTTGTCTGCGGCTTTGCTAGCGTTAATCTATAATTCGTTAACAGGTGCGTCCACACAGAGCGCACAGCCTCGCGAGTCATTTGCTGCGAAGAAACTGACAAGCGAGGCTGCTCACTCTGTGTGGACGCGTCTATTGTTTCTCGACCGAGGCACGAAACAATATACGCGAACAAAACAAAAGCCGACACTGGATGGCTCGGGCGCTCGGTCGCTCGGCCGCTGCAGCGCTGTCACTTGCCTCGTACGAGACACGTCCACACCAACCGAGTTGCTTTGCGCGGAAAATGCCTCGCGAGGCTGCGCGCTCTGTGGGGACGCACCTAATCATTACGGATTGTAAATGTAGCGCCATCTATTAACATAATAACGTTATTGTGGTTTTCCTCAGATACAATACTTACTTTCGGGATGAAAGTATATGCCAAACAGTTATTTGTATCGTGGTAAAATCATCAAATGAGTCCCATTCATACTGTCAGACTTGTTCTGACTAAAATCCACGGTGATCCTTCAATAGCCCTTTACGTTCCAGGATCACGGTTACCTGATGAGACAGTCCCGCGACCCCGGCAGGCATCGGTTCAGTGGTTTAGATGAGAAAAGTTGAACAAAGAAACTTACTTTCGCATTTGTAATATTAATTAAGATTCACTTAAATTAAATACGGATGATACTTTATTTCTGGTTGAAAAATCATCAAACGAAAACCTTATCTATTATTAAGTAAGCATTACAGTAAAACTGATTTATTCCCATCATATTGTATTGTTGTATTCGAACAAACAGCTCGATCCACGTTAATTAAAACGAATACAACAATGGCGCACACTAAACTGCAACCACGCTGTATTTCAACTATTTAATCATTGCGTCGAAATTGTGTGTCTAAACGCGCATAGCGGGGCTGAGGTGTGGCCTCACTGATCGTAAGGCGATTTGATCTTTGATTCTCCAAAAATTGCACAGAGTTTAAGGAATTGACTGTTCAATGCAAAGAGCTGTGGAATATTTCAGAGCTAGTTATTACCAATTCAAATTAAATATTTGACTTTAATCTACTTTATGCTGGCATTTTCTAATAGCGGCCATACACCATACTGCCTATCGTACAATCGGCATGACGATCGATTTGATCAAATTGGCAGTTCGTCCATATACACCATACACCATACTGCCTATCGTCCAATCGGCATGACGATCGATTTGATCAAACTTCAAATCGGCAGCAGTGATGCCAACTTAGCAACTTTATAGCTAGATCTAGCTATAATTCGGTGACCGACAGCTACAATTTTATAAAACTTGTGGCTTAACTTTTTAGCTAGTTTTTTACCGACTTGTTTTTTTTACCGATTTATCCCACTAGTGGGAATCAGTTGGTAATACAAGTGAAGGTCGGAAAACATTTGCTTATCGTTAAGCAAATGTTTTCCGACCTTCAAGCGATTTTCGACTTTATTGACATTTATGCAAACACCGGATTTTAATGAAGGAGCAATGATAGCTAACGAGAATGTGAGAAAAAACAAACTAAATTTTGAATGTCAATAAGGTCGAAAATCGCTTGAACCTGTTTTTTAACTTGCATAACGATAGCAAGTTAAAAAAAGGTTCAGGCGATTTTCGACCCTCCATTCCATTCCACTCCACTCCACTCCACTCCATTACAGTCCAGTCCATTCCATTCCATGGTAATACACACGCATTACCCTCCTTTGCGTCGCGCAGTCTGTTAAAAGTGTCGTTACATTTTTTTCCGCCTAGCCCCCTTTCGCAACGCGCCTTAAGGAACTTCGTTCCAAAAAAATATATGTTTCGAATTGAGAACCTCCTCCTTTTTTTTACGTCGGTTAAAAAGTAGCTACCGAATATTAGCTAGATCTAGCTATAAAGTTGCTAAGTTGGTATCACTGCTGCCGATTTGAAGTTTGATCATTCCGATTTGATCAAATCGATTTAATCAAATTGGCATGATCAAATCGGCATGATCAAATCGGCATGATCAAATCGGCATGATCAAGCCTATTGTCATGCCAATTTGATGGATTCCACGCCCACACACGGTCAAATCTAACTGATCAAATCGGCAGCGTCATGCCGATTGTACGATAGGCAGTATGGTGTATGGCCGCTATAGATTCTCTTTCAGTAGGTTGACTTTGACGTTGACTTTCGATTTTGACGTTGACCGGACTGGTCAAAGTCAAAATGGAAAGTCATATATTCAAACTAGTTCAATAATATCTGGAGGTCTTTCTTCCTCAACTTTAGCGCGGGAAACTGAATATGAATTGTGATAAAATTATAATTAATCTATTGCTTGATCAATACAACACAATATTCGAAGTAACGAATTTACCGCTATCTATTATATAGTTCTGCTAAAGTGGTTTTTAGACCCTTTGCACATTTTTACGAAAGACAGGCACAGGAAAAATAGGGTGCAAGTACGCGCTGTCACTGGAGCCCCACCCATACGCCAGTCAAAGAGACCATCTCAAAGCAACCGGATGCAACCAAATTTCATAATCACAAGATACCGGCATGGGCACTGCAATGAAATTATAGTCACTGTTTAAATATAAACAGTAGAGAGACGTCGGCAGCTCTATACGTTCATGTTAGGTGGTACCATGGGTAAATAAAAATTTCCCGTGGTACTACTAGATTGCTTGGTAGGACCACGACTATTTTTTTACGTGGTAGTACAACGGCTTCACGGGCAATAAACGATTGTAACAAAGTATTTCACTTCGTCGGCCTAATTCGTTAACCTGCTAAGTCCATTTTTGGCAAAATTGACTTTTTGATGCAGTTCGAAAATTCAGCCTAATATCTACCGTAGCATTTAAGAAATAACAGCGATATCAGCCTAAAAAGGTGACAAATGCTATGCCCGAAAAACTGCTTTCTTATCACTAGCCAATCTCCACAACGCAAACCTGCTAAATCCTGTTGAGGCCTCAGTTTTGCACTGACAACGTTCCCAAACTCACGTACCGTTTGGGAAAATTGATTATTTTATTGTTGTAATAATTAATTGATTGTGATACAGAAGCAGTAGTAAAACAATATTTAATAGCTGTCATTAATAATAATAAAATACTTAGGAGTACAACACATACTACAAGACAGACAACACATTATAATAACGTATATTGAAACTATTACTGATAGTTTATGAAGAGTTTAGCATTTTTTTTTATCGTGGTAAAATCATCAAATGAGTCCTCCCACCCAAGGCAGGGAAGGAGGGACTGTCAGACTTGTACTGACTAAAATGCACAGTGTCCTTCAATAGCCTTTACATTCCGGGGTCACGGTATTCGTAAGTCCCGCGACCCCGGCAGGCTTTGGTCCTCTAAGGGGGTCCAAAGCCGTCATTGTGCTGACACTCTTTGAGGCGCGCGTGGAACACAACGCGCCGTCGTCCCGGACATGCTCCATGGTCGGACAGCGAGTCGTCCATTACTCGGCGCCCGGATGCCCGCACCTACGGTGGCCGGAAATCGTCTTGCGACGTCCGACGCCGTGGGCGTCTAACACTGCGGCTAGGCTGTGAGGTGGACGCTGTACTCACCCTTACGCATCCCGCCTCCTCCTTCGCTAGCATGACTGCTTCGCAGAAGGAGCTGACTGCTTCCCATTCCGTCTCGCCCCGCAGCATTGCCTCGACCAATGCCGGGCGCGAGATGTTGCCGCCTATCGCCGTCGTCAGGACGCGGCGCGGCGGTGTTCTGCCCAAGCGGGGCAGTCCTGCACCGTATGCTCCACCGTGTCCTCCGGGCGATCTCGCAGTGGTGACACCCAGGCCTTTCTTCCTTCCCTATCCGACACAGGTACTTGCCGAAACTTCCGTGTCCGATGAGGACCTGCGTCAGGCAGTAGGTCAGGACGCCGTGACGCCTATCCAGCCTCCTCAAGGAGGGGTCTTACCGCTGCGATTGCAGCGTGCCCGGACCTTGGTTGCAACAGTCACTCCCTCCATACTGCCCTGAGATCGCGCCGGAGCTCTTCCCTCCGCGCTTCGAGAAGTCGAAGCAGCGGGGGTTCGCCCCAGCGATGCGCCTCCAAGCGCCACTCATAGACGCGCTGGAGAGCCGTCGCCTACAGATCCCAGGGCAGTAATCCGGCAAGGAGGTTGGCCGATTCGCCGGTGATCGTGCGGTATCCTCAGATCATCCGTACAGCCATAAACCTCTGGCAGGAGGCGTTTGGCCCGCTGAGACTGGGCAGGAGTCGCCTGAGGGCGGCTGCTGCCCGGTTCAGCTTTGGGGCCAAATACAGGAAGTGCTCCCTGAAGTTCCACCGGCTGTCGAGGACGAGTCCCAAGTACTTCATCGTTCTCCCGAAGCCGATGCGAACCCCTCCCACCGATGAAGAGTTCAGCTTAGATATTTTAATCCTGTTTCCTATTAAAGAAGACTGATTGTTAAATTTGTAATAATTAATATTTTGATTACTGATTGAATTCGTTTAACTGCACAGTTACAATAATTATCTATACACCATTAATACCATTAATTTACCATACTAAAAAGTTAAAAAAAACTGCTAAGTCCTCAACCAAATTGAAACTTCACTTCGAAAAACTGCTTAATTATTGTTTTCCTTAATTTTGTAAAATGTGTTTAGGTTTTGTTAGATATTATGTTTTTAAAATATCAAGAAAAAATATATACGCCAACGGGATTTTCAAAATTTTGATTGCTAAACTAATAAAGATATTATTCAGTTTTTTCTTCGTCCTGTAAACTTTGCAAAAACGTATTTAGCAGGTTAACGAATTAGGCCGACGACTTGTCAAGTGGTGGACTTCCAATCTTTGCACGGTAACTGGCACGTGAAGTAGCAATTACTTCTTGCGTTATCTAAGCATATCGATATCTGTGTTCATTTTACTTTAGCATATAAGTAGCCCACCGGATTAGCAAGCTGAAGTGGCAATGGGCAGGCCATATTGCTCGCAGAGCAGATTGCCGATGGGGTCGAAAAGTGCTAGAGTGGAGACCGCGGACTAGCAAGCGCAGCGTAGGACGTCCACCAACGAGATGGACAGACGACCTAATAAAGGTCGCCGGAAGACGCTGGATGCAGGTCGCTTCCAACCGGTATATGTGGAGATCTAAAGGGGAGGCCTATGTTCAGCAGTGGACGTCCTATGGCTGAGATGATGATGATGATGATGATGATGATATAGCCCTATTTTTTTATTAGTTGATAACATCGTCAAATGATTATGACTCCCACACTGGTTAGAAAGAAAGGGACAGTTAGACGTACTGACTAAAATCCACGGTTTTCCGACAACTAAGTTCCGCGACGTAACATTTAGCCTTCGGGCAAGCGTTTTGGTCTCTTATTACTACAACTAGCTTCCGTATTTTTTCAGGATAAAAAGTATCCTATTTTATGCCCAGGATAATAAGGTATAATTATACCAAGTTTCATCGAAATCGAACCGTTAGTTTTCACGTGATGCCTGCACATACAGACAGACAGACAGACAGACAGACAGACATACAAAAATTTTTTTAATCACATATTTGGGTTTGGTATCGATCCAGCAACACCCCCCGCTATTTATTTTTTCAATATTTTCAATGTACAGAATTGACCCTTCTACAGATTTATTATATGTATAGATTATCTACCTACAGCAAAACATATAATCAACATATCAATTATCAGGCTCTGAGATCCGATGCCCTGTAATTACTGGCAGATATCCCACGTAACCAGCTTGTGCGCGATCTTAATTAATGCGCAGTAATATCCGCGCTAAACGCAAACCTGAGCAATCGCACGGATTTGACTAATTGTTGCGAGATATGGGGTTTCAATCTGATCACATATCACGTGGGTTTCGGTTTCTGGTGTTTACAGGTGTTTTAGTTTCAGTCAGACCCGGTTTGAATTGCTTTTGAAAACGTATCATACTAATACATTGATTACTAGTTAGAGATATACTTAATACTTATCTCTACCTAAACCGTTTGGAAAAACAAGGACGTAGTTATATTTGTGGGTATATGACATATCTCTTCAATTCATGCTACTTTTATAATAATCTAAATAATTTTTGCTTTCTTGTAGATCTTTCTGATCGCCTGTTTTGCATCAATTATTACGGTCACTCCTAAAGATTGAAACTTGACTACTAAATATTATGTGCCAGTAAGTTCTGCAGCAGCCAGAAACTAAGCAATATTCCCCTGAATAAACACAATTTACCTAACAGATTTACTCCTCTATACCTTGCCCAGTATCACATAGAATTACCAAAGCGATGCACAAGCGCCAGCTAACCGCTGCACGACAGCACCAACCTGTGGTCTGCCGCTAAATGTCAGCGAAATTAACGTCTCACTTGAGAAGCTACAGCGCTGCATCAAGCTCCATATTGCTATCATAACTCAGCATAATGTTGTACGGTGAAAAATGAAGCGCTTTTACACGGCATGTGTTTAAATTGTGAATACGTTCGAAAAGAAAGTTGGTCCATGTTTGAATAATGCGGTTTCAATTTGAATGATGCGTTCGGAATACAAAAAGGTTTGAAATGGAACTGTGTTTTTTCTTTTTTTTTTCTTTTATAAAATGGACTTAGTTCTTCATTTGTATTTTAAAATGTTGTGCTTTCATTCTTTTTTTAAAGGAGTATATAAGGACGATGGTGTGTTTATGGCCACTAGTGTAAATATAGCTAAGTTTGTACAATCAGTACCTAATAGTAAAGCGATCTTAAGTTTATCAACACATTTTCCACAATGTTTTTTCACAACCTTTTACTGACAGTAGAATGTCATTTAAACGCCAAGATATCCTTGCCGCACTAAAACTACAGTTCCAATAATATTTTCCACATTTCCGAGTACAAAACAAGACAGTGTAAAACCACGGACCGATACATTTTCCCCCACCCGGAGCCAGGAAACATCTTTAACAAACGGCCCAGAGAATTCCCGCTAATTCCCGTGGTCAACGCTTAACGCAAAACGCTAAAGTAATTTACGTTTACAAATGAAACTTTAAGCGTGGTCGTAAATTTTAAAAAAGAGGGTCTCATAAAAATACAAGTTGCTACCTCAGTAACTGCGGCCCACTTCTTAACGTTATCTTGTTTAGATTAAATATTGCGATGTTTGTGGAAAGTAATGAAATGTCTCTTAGGGCTGTACTTATTTTACCAGGACACTATAGTTAACAAAATGTTTGTATGGTTTCGCAAATAAGCGGACACCAGGTGAGGTACTCTATAAAGAGTTGTATTCGTTTTATTGGTCCTGATGAAATAGGACTTACTAGGAATACTACATAATAGCTATTCAAACCATTCTGAACAAGTATTCTAAATGGTCACAAGAACTACATCAATATTCGTTGAAAAATTTTAAAATTCACATCGTTGTCACACCAAAACACAAGTCAATTTAAATATATAGAAATTAACTTAGTCAGATTTTTCTTTTGTGACAAGTGTATTTAAATTTCCTAGTTGAATTTTTACATCATATTCATGTCACGTCAATTCCATATGCTTAACATGTTATTTTACTTACCGCCATGCTTAGTACAAGTATTCGATATAATAAATTAATAAATTATAGATGTAAACCCATGCTAATTTAAAAAAAAACAGCATGGGTTTACATCTTCACCATACAAATACAAACAATAGTTATAAAATACATTTTGTTTTATGAAATTCCCCAAAAAATTATATAATGTTTTATTTGCAAAGATCTATGAAAATTATGCCTAGTAGTCCAGTCATTTTAGATTTATCTGCGGAAAAACTCCTATTGAGCTGATTTTTACATTGACTGTCCAGATCTCTATCACGGTGTTATAATGAAGATGTGCAAAATCGACATTAATATGGTGCCGGCTAAAAAAGTTATCAAGGTCAAAAGGTCACGAAAATCAGTTTTTTGCTAATATCTGAGAAGCCTGGTATACAGTAAGCTAACACGATACAAGCGGTTTCTATTCTACAATATGAAACCTGCGAAGTGCCTTCTATGCAAAATCGGATATCTGTACATGATGCTGTTGCTACGCTCATAAGTAATTACAATGTACGTACTTGTAATCCACCTTATAAAGGTGTACCTTATTTGTACATTATTTATTTGTGAACAACATTTTCATGCCGAAGACTCATTCGTCAACTCGCGCGCAATTAACTCGCTCGATCGAGCGAGTTGGCACATTCCGATTTTAATTATTTTTGTTGTCGTCAACTCGCGACTGAGCGAAAATTTACAGTCGTCTACAAAAGTGTTTTTATAAAGGAGGTGTTTTTTTTTCGGCCCAAACATGTACCGAGGTACAAATTACTATTAAAATTCCTTCCAATAATTAGTATTTTTAGCAGTATTTAAAATCCTTCAATACTAGATAGAAAAAGAAATAAAAGTTTATGAAAAAACACTACCTCGCAACGTAACTGCGTTCAAAGAAACGTTTATGACAGCATTTACGGCTGTCAATCTGTTTCATCTGTCAAAATCACGTCAAAATATGACATCGGTGTTTCAATATTTGACAGTAATATGACAAATGGATAACAACAACAAAAGAAAAAAAAAACTATCGGTCTAGGTCGGGAGCCCTGGTCTTTTGGCCGGTAGATAACCAAACGCAAAAAATAATACGAAATGTGAAATAAATGTATTTTTTAAATTCTTGTTTCCTTGATTATTCACAAAAATGTGTACAAGAAATAAAAAACTTATCTGTAATACATAAATAAATTCTATAAAGTACATTTTTGGATTTTCACACGTTTATAAAATGAAGTAACGAAACGCATCATCGGAGACGTAAATCATGACATTGCCAGATTGAAATTCTTGGGTTGCAAGTTTTAACATCTTTGATCGACGATTTCTGGTGGTACAAATGCGCGAATAAATTCAACATATTTTTATTCAAAATCTACGATTTTTTTCCTATAATTTCGTACTTTTGTCCTTGAGGTACACGGTTGGGCCATTATTGTAGGGAAAAAAAAACATCTCCTTTAACATTTAATTTAATTGAACCTACTTCACATGTTTAAGACATGAAACGTATAGAGGTAAACTGATTGTCAGGAGGTCGTCTTAGAGGTGAAATACTGCTCGCGGTTCGAATCTTTCTTTCCAAAGAAAAGCTTTTTTTAAGTTACCATTTGGCGAAATTATTCAATGATTTTATGTACATATAATAGGGTACATACTTTTTTTTTTTAGGGTGGCAAAATCATCAAATGAGTCCTCCCGCCCTGGGGCGGGAGGGACTGTCAGACTCTTACTGACTAAAATCCACCCGTGTTCCGTCGGATGCCCGTTACGTTCCGGGGCCACGGTATCCTGGATTAAGAAAAATCCGCGACCCCGGCAGGCATTTGGCCCCATAAGGGGCCCCGTCGGTGACGCGTGAAACACGACGCGCCACCGACCCGGACTTGGTCCTTGGTCGGACGGCGAGCATACCCATTACTCACCGTCCGCAAGCCCGCTCCGCCGCTGTGCCCTCTGCTGTTCAGAGGGACACGCGTTGGAGCGTCCACCCGACAGGCTATTTGCATACGGGCAAAGAAACCCCTTAGGCACACAGTGCCTAAGGAGAGTTTTTGCCCGCATCCCAGGGCGCACCGGCCCGAAAAACTGGTCTTCCCCCCGGACGTATCCGAGAGGGAACTCCAGTCCACGGGCGCACGTGGAGGTTTCCTGTCTTAGCACCCCAATAGGGTACATACTTAAAATATCGATGTTCAAAACATCGAAAATTTTAATATCGATTGTAACAAAATATCGAAAAATTTTACATCTACGCTTAAAACGTCGAAGATTGAAATGTCGATTGATTAAAATGTCGAATGATTCAAAATATCGAATGACATTATGCCTAAGTTCAAAATGTCAACGTTTAATACATCGAAGTTCATGATATCTAAGTTCATAATATCTACGTTAAAAATACCCACTAGTTGAAATATCGGTCAGAAACCGGATAAAAAGTCGGACTCGCTTTTGCATCCTTAGTCAAATTGCTGATTACCACCTATCAAGGTAAGTAGACGGAACCCCGCTTCGCGGGGCTCCTATTTCTGTTTGCAAGGTTTAAAGTAACCTAACACGAAGAGGATGGCGGGGTCTTTAATTTTCGATTTTATGGTCTTTCGATATTTTCATTTTCGATGTTTTGAACATCGATATTTTAAGCGTAGATATTTTAATCTTCGATATTCAAATATGTACCCTAATAATTAGCCAAATGGTATACTCGTATTTTTTTGATATTGTTGATTTTACTTTGTTATATTTGTTTAGTTTAAGTCATGTTACATACTAGGTTATTAACCAAAATCTTTAAAAAATGTGATATTGTTGATAATCTTCAAAATGTAGGTAACATAATATGAGCAGTTTTCATGTTGTAAATTATAAATACAGAATAGGTATATCTATTAAAAAAACTTTTTCATAAAAAAAATGTTACCGACTTCCGACAAAAAAGTTCAAAATAACCTACAAAAAAACTTTTCTTTCGAAAGTCGATGACTTTCTTTTTAATTTCATTGTTTTTTTTTCACCGACTTTCGAAAGAAAAGTTTTTTTGTAGGTCATTTTGAACTTTTTTGAAACTGGTGCCATTTTCGTTGTTTGGCAGGGCCTGTCCAATTGTCCATACTGTATAAGTCAATGACTGCACCAAACTAAATGAAAATTTTATGGGACCAAATGGCAGATATACTGTATCGAACAAAAAAAAATCATCGAAATCGGACCAGAAACCTCGGAGTAATCGATGTAGACAATGTTGAAAACTTTTTAGGTTTTTGTTGATTTTTCAAAAAGTGCTAGTCCGATTTCGGTAAAATTTTAATGGAACTATTCGGGAAGTATACCCCTTTCTAACAAAAAAAAAACAAAGAATTTTTCAAATCGGTTGGTAAACGACGGAGTTATGTCCGAACAAACATTAAAAACAAATATATATAAGTATACAAACATCCGAATTGAGAACCTCCTCCTTTTGGAAATCGGTTAACAAACTACATTTCTTTTATTTCATATTCAAATCGTACAACGCCTTATACTTATAAAGTAGGTTTCTATATTGAATTTATTATATTATAACACTTTTATAGATGACTGTACCATTTTTCGCTCTAGTCGCGAGTTGACGACAACAAAAATAATTAAAATCGGAATGTGCCAACTCGCTCGAGCGAGCGAGTTAATTGCGCGCGAGTTGACGAATAAGTCATGCCGAATATGTGGAACTTTTCAGGTTTAAAAACCTGATGCACCATATTTCACGCGAATAAAGATTATTATGTTCTATTTTAGAATCAGGATACCGTCAAATGAAACTATTTTTGATATACTCCCTTAGATAAGTGACAAGTGATTTACGTAAAAGCGCAGTCTTTAATACATTTTCAAGTTTATACCCAAACGCACAAAGTTGAAAATCTATGAGCGTTTTTGTTCGTTCCGTTCGTTAACGCTTAGTAGTCGCAAAGATAATATAGTAGTCGTCTGATTACATGGAAGGTCTACAGCCTTACATCATTTGCAAAGTACCTATACGAGCTTGTTTTAATTTTAAATTGTTTCAATCCAATTGAATATCCATCCCTTTTTTACACCATACAGTAACATTAAGGCAAAAAGGAGAAAAAATGAACCAAAAAAATTTGCTCAACTAACTACCAAACACCATCTGTTGTCCTAGTACCAACACCTTATCATCACTGTATAATTAATGGCAGGGACCGACAGAGAGGCTCCTTTCGCGTCGTGCCTCACCGTGAGGACAAAAGAGGCATGCGTGTGAGGAAAACAAAAGACGGTAGACGTCTTAGCACGATTATGTGTTCGTACATGGTGTTTACTAAACACGCACTTTAAGTGAGTGCATGTACTTCTTTGAGAAGCATAGCTATGAACTAAAGGGATTTTAAGCTATTGCATAGCTTTTATCGCAGGCTCTGAGCGCGGCGCAGCGCGGCGACCGAATCAAAAATTTCCAAAAACCTAAGGATAAAACTTAACACCACGCATCGTCTAATATCGTTTCAGTTCGGGAGACTTCGGCAATCATAAAAATATCCGTCATAAAAACAATTTACTTTTTCTTACATTCTTAACGGCCAGCTACAAAAGGAGTTTTCACAATGAAACCTACTTATAAAATTCTCCTACTACAAAGAAGTTCTTTATTACAGTAGTGCACCACAAACATTTTAAATAAATTAAATTCTCGTTAAATATACGCGGTAGGCGACTTTATTCTTTTAAAATAAAAAGTTATGCAATAGCTTCACCGCGGCAGTCTCCAAGTGCCACGTATTTTTTTTTATGAATATTAATTACACACATTTAATTCACGCCTTCTTCCCATGGGGGTAGACAGAATCTATAGACCGCCACCTGCTACGTCCTTACATACTCCTTTAACGTCATCCACATTCATACATATCGTCATACACGCACGCCGATTGCGAGTACTACGCACCCGGCCCTTTTTTTAATATGAATAATATAATGAAATACTGTGGCTGTTACTAGTGATTTCGATCGCGTGTCTCAAAAAAATATCCCTCGAACATACAATCGGGATAAAACTATCTTAAATATTAATCCAGACTATCTGAGCAGCAAACATTAAAATCTGTTCATTAGTTTTTGCATGAAAGGCAAATACACACATGTATTCACATTCTTTCGGATTTATACCTAATATTAGTAACATAAGCATATGCCACGGGAACATACAATAAGGATATAAGGTATCCATGGTATTCCTATGTGTTATTCCAAACTGTAAGCTATATTTGAGCCTTTCTTCAATATCCATTCAGCCCTTCGGAGAAGATTGAGTAACAATCATCCATCCATTCATCAAAACCAGTATTTTACATGAAAGGACTGTCTAATGACCTCCATGACCCATTTCATATTAGCCACGACCTCCTCTATCTAAACAAATGTTTAAGATAATAGATTTTTCTCACTAAACAGAGACTCCTGGAAACAAACCCGTCCATCTTCCTACATTCCTCTCACGCCAGCACATTTATGTACATTGACATAACGTCTAGTTTTCAATAGCAACCAGCCAGTTTCTCGTACTCGGATAAGATTTGTTGTCACAACGGATAGCGCGCAGTCCACGTACTGAACTCTGTTGCACATTATTATTAGTGTGCGGCGACATGATGGCAAAGATTATGTGGGAAGGCAGAAAGGACAGCTGTTGAAGAGAATCTTGATGTTGGAAAGTACCTATCACTAAATCAAAGGACCTCATTTTGCCTTCTAAAGATAGCTGGCAAAAGAGATGGTCAGACCAAATGGGCCAAGATTCATCATCTAATTGGCTACTCTTATCATCATTTTATTTGGGAAGAGAGCCACAAGTTTTGTTCATCCATCATCGCATTATACAGGGTTATTTGTAAAACACCAACCACCTCTTAAGAGGTCATTCCACTCATTATAATAAACAACTTTTACTATGGGACCAAACCCGAAATCGTGAAAAAAAAAATCAGGTGTTTCCCTACATTTTGACGAGTTCTGCGAACATAAAGTACGGAACAGTTGATATTTTTTTCGTGATTTCAGGTTTGGTCCCATAGTAAAAGTTGTTCATCATAATGAGTGGAATGACCTCTTAAGAGGTTGTTGATGTTTTCCAAATAACCCTGTATAATACGTTCCAGCCTTATGATCTTTCACATATTGTCTGTCTATCCAATCTGTAGTCTTTATAGCGACATGTCTATGAAAATGGATAACTATTCTGATGGTCAGATGGAGCAGACTAGTCCTGGATGCGGAATGCCTGTCCTCTGACAGGGCGATGTGTCGCAGCCTGGGGTGGCCTATGTCCAGCAGTGTACTGTGATAGGCTGAATTGCGCCTATCACAGTACATTCCTGATTGAAAATATGTGACGTAGTTTTTTTTTTCTACAAGAGCACATCCCCTCTTAGGCACAAACCAACATCGCCTCTGCATTTTACTCTATGGTATTTAGTTATGAATTTTTCATGGTGCGGCCGGGCGCCCATGTGTTCGGCACGGTAACGCTGCCAGTGTTACGTATACCGATTACGTTGTCGACTACATTCGATGCCAGGCTGCCATTACCCAACTATTTTCGAGTTAGTTTCAGAATAGGAAATTTTTCTTACTGTTTTGTCGAAATATTGATGAGTTTTACTATTTGTTTCGTTTTTATTGAAAGGGTTTGCTCTTGACCTCAGTCAGTTAGTCCTTCCGCGTTTGGTGGAGTGGACGCGAGGGATTGTCAGTCTCTTGCTGACTAAAAATCTAGATGTTTTCTTCAATAGGCATTTATGTTCCAGGGTCACGGTAACTTTAAACAGTCCCGCAATCCCGAAAATACGACGTCTAAGATTGATGTTATGCTACTGATGTCCTCGCAGAGTCCTGTTTTAGGCGAAAACTCCATCCATTGTTCTTTATTCCCCAGCATATTCCACTTTGACATTTTTATTTTTTTATTTTGGATTGTGCCCTTTTGATGGCCATACGAACGGCCCTTGTTACATAGAACTTATATAACTGACAAAACGTGGGTCTAGTATCTGCTTATTTTCAAACAATTTTGTGGATTGTTTATTTCGTGTTATTTGCCTGGGTTATAAAAAAAATATTTTATTACACGCAGTTGTAGTCACTTATGAAACGTCGAAAAATAGGTACATAGTTTAGATACATCGTTCCCTATACAAAAAAACTTCAAGTTAACTACCTTTTAACAAAATTGTAAAGGTGCTGATAAACTTAAGCATCGCTTGTAACAGAACGTCGACCATTCGCCGTTTTTAATTTTGCCGAACATAACAAGTAACAGAGCCGCGCATAGAGCCAAACATCGCTACGAACATTTAAACGATCTTTCTAACGAACGCTCAAGTTTATCAGCGACTTAAGATGCACGTGTTTGCAACTGCCATACAAATTACAATCCTTAGCAACAGCTGTTACTGGCTAAACCCATTACAATCATATCAACCTACTAGCAAACACTCCAGTTTTATTGGAGCCTAACAAGAGAAACCTTTTATCCTTTGGAAGGGTAAATTAGAAACAGACTAAGGCTACGACCGCATAGGCAGTTGGCTGACTTAGCGCCTAAAGCTTAGTGGCTTGCAATCTAGCTATTTGCTAGGATACACGGTGGCCGCACTGAGAGGTGGTTTGAACAGAGGTTCTCTTTTAAAAACTGATGTAATTAATATTTCATCCATTTGTTACGTTCGTTTCAACCGCGCGGCCATGGCGTTTTTTTTAAATAAAAACCATCCCAAGTTTTTGTAAAAAATGTAAAAGTCGATTCCCAAAAACCATAGATTTGTCAAAGCAATGGCTAAAAAGTTATAAGGGTTTGAACGTGGCCGCGCCACCGAAACGCGGCGAACCGCGCGGCCATGAAGATCTTTAAAACTAAGCGTCGCAGAGACCTGATTTTTCAGAAATAGTAGATTGATTTTGTAAAAAATTTGTAAAAATATAGAAAAAAATCCTGTGTTTATATTTTAGGAGCTATAAGGCCAAAACCTCATGGCCGCGCCATTGAAACGATGACAAAAACGTTATCGCCGATATCTCGCTGAAAAAACATCGCAGACGTTTGAAGTTTTTTGTAAAACACAGATTTCACATTGTCAAAAATAGTAAAAATACAACGAAAAATCCTAGGTTTATATTTAAGGAGCTATAAGCCTAAAACCTCATGGCCGCGCCATCGAAACGTTGAAAATTTAGTTTTTCGCCAATATCTCGCTGAAAAAGCATCGCAGAGGTCTGAAGTTTTTTGTAAAACCTGGATTTAAAATTGTCAAAACTAGCAAAAATACAACAAAAAATCCTAGGTTTATATTTCAGGAGCTGTTGAAGAAAATCTACAATGCGTCTTGAATATGTCGATTAGGGTGACCACAGATTAATATTTACAGAGACGTTTTTTAATTAGAAATGAATTCTCAAGGATTCGGTGAACAATGAGGAGCTATAATATGGCTATTTCTTTAAAAATCACGTAAATTAGAGATTGTTTGCTTACATTAAGGTATATTTCTTTAAAAAGTAATTGTTAAATACTAAGCCAAGTTATATGCCAAGTTTCCCTTGAAAAAATTTTAAATCTAGGTTTTACAAAAAAACTTCAAACCTCTGCGATGCTTTTTCAACGAAATATTGGCGAAAAACTAAATTTTCAACGTTTCGGTGGCGCGGCCATGAGGTTTTAGGCTTATAGCTCCTGAAATATAAACCTAGGATTTGTCGTTGTATTTTTACTATTTTTGACAATGTGAAATCTGTGTTTTACAAAAAACTTCAGACGTCTGCGATGTTTTTTCAGCGAGATATCGGCGATAACGTTTTTGTCACCGTTTCAATGGCGCGGCCATGAGGTTTTGGCCTTACAGCTCCTAAAATATAAACACAGGATTTTTTCTATATTTTTACAATTTTTTTACAAAATCAATCTACTGTTTCTGAAAATTTCAGGTCTCTGCGACGCTTAGTTTTAAAGATCTCCATGGCCGCGCGGTTCGCCGCGTTTCGATGGCGCGGCCACGTTCAAACCCTCATAACTTTTTAACCATTGCTTTGACAAATTTATGGTTTTTGGGAATCGACTTTTACATTTTTTTACAAAAACTTGGGATGGTTTTTATTTAAAAAAAAACGCCATGGCCGCGCGGTCGAAACGAACGTCATTTGTTTCGTCTAAAACGCCTCGCTCCTAGTGGCAAAAAACCAACACGTTTGTTTACCTGGATACACGCTAAGCGACTAACTAGGCTTCAAGCGCAGTGCGGCCGTTCGCGAACTTGCTAGTACACACGGCTACACATCAAGCTATACAAATCCAGTATAAGCTGACCTTTAATTGTGTAAAAAGATCATACAAAGCGAGGTCAAGACAAACTGGTTTTGTATAGCTTGATGTGTAGTCCACCGTACGTCCGTTATACCAGGATACTCGCTAGGGTCTAGGCGCTAAGCAAGCCACCTGCCTGTGCAGACGAAAGCTTAGGCTACGTCCGCACAGGCAGGTGGCTTGCTTAGTACCAAGACCTTAGTGGCTTACAATCTGGCTACTTGCTAGGATACACGGTGGCCGCACTAAGAGGTGGTTTGAACAGAGGTTCTTTTTTAAAAACTGATGTAATTAATATTTCATCCATTTGTTTCTTCCAAAATGCCTTGCGCCTAGTGGCAAAAAACCAACACGTTTGTTTACCTGGATACACGCTAAGCGACTAACTAGACGTCAAGCGCGCAGTGCGGCCGTTCGCGAACTTGCTAGTACCGGTTCTAGGCGCTAAGCAAGCCACCTGCCTGTGCAGACGAAAGCTAACAGTTTCTAGAAAATTACTTTAGATTAAAACTTGAGAGAATTAACACTATTCTTATAGTTATTTA
Source organism: Agrotis exclamationis (assembly GCA_950005045.1). Classification (NCBI taxonomy): domain Eukaryota; kingdom Metazoa; phylum Arthropoda; class Insecta; order Lepidoptera; family Noctuidae; genus Agrotis; species Agrotis exclamationis. Next base: position 18,232,490 of record OX465436.1, read on the forward strand.
CGTAAAGATGATTTTGAGGACAGAACAATTCAGTTGCAAGTGGGATTCGAACCCGCGTCTTCTGGATTATTAATTAGACCATCGCAACTCACACTTGCAAGCTGAATTTTCTATTCCCTCGTTTGAACGTTTTGGTAAGAAGACGCGGGTTCAAATCTCACTTGCAACTGAATTTTTCTTTCCTCAAAAATCATCTTAACGATGCGGGTTGCATGCGTTATTGCGTTTAAAAAAAAAAAACTTATTTACGTTATAATTATGTAGACAGCACAAGAAGAACTAAATGTACTGACGAGTAGTGCACATAGGTTGTCTTGTATAAACAATCTAGATGAGGTTACCTGAGTGCTACTACTCCCGGTAACGCACCGTCGCGTCGCACAACTGGCAAAGTCCTTCTTACACTAGGCAATAGAGGTTCGTACTGTTATATTAAATTATTCACCAGAATCACATTTGATCAAATTGCTGATCTGGCTTAAGTTGTTTACTTCCTAATTTGGACTTAGCAACGTATTTCGAAATAACCAAAGCGCTGAGCTAGCCTAAGTTGTTTCATCATCATCATCATCATCATCATCTCAGCCATAGGACGTCCACTGCTGAACATAGGCCTCCCCTTTAGATCTCCACATATACCGGTTGGAAGCGACCTGCATCCAGCGTCTTCCGGCGACCTTTATAAGGTCGTCTATCCATCTAGTTGGTGGACGTCCTACGCTGCGCTTGCTAGTTGTTTACATGGTAATTAACACAAGTTCGAAATCCCGGTCGTTTCTAAAAAATCAATCTTTTAGTAGTTCGGGTTTAGACTTCGGTGTGGACACAATAATTCCTTTTAATCTTTATCTTTATTAAACTGCAAAATCCAGTAAAAAGTGTTTTTTTTTTTTAAGTCTCCAACATCCCACCCCGTAACAGTACACCGGCACGCGTCAATTGATACCAAAGTCGAAACGTATCGTTTTATTTTTCCAGAGTCTAAAATCGAACCCGAGATCATACTGAAAGTTCTTCTAACCACTAGCTACACACATCAAAAGTGTCTAGGGATCAAGCATTTTTATGCGGATTTCTTGAGATTGAGATGTGGCTTTGTAATAAATTTATGATTTTATAAATTTATATGGATCCTTTTTGGTGCATTTCATAATTTGAATCAGGAACTGTGAATCAAATTCGAGTAAAAGATGAAAATCAGCTGTCAATATTTTCCCTATAAAAACATACAACGCATTGAAGACATTATTAGTGCTACTGTTTCCCTACTACTGATTAAAACCAACGTTATTATGGAGCGGCGACGTCATTTAAGCAGGGAAGAAATGCTCAGAGCCGTGGGAATGATAGAGGCTGGTTCCCGGCAACGTACTGTGGCTTTAGCTCTGAATACAAGTCAGAGTGTTATCAGTCGACTTTGGACACGTTACCGAAGCACTGGTACCGTGGCTGAGCGCCATGGAGGACGGTATCGCTGCACCACACGGAGACAAGACCGATACATTCAAATCTTAACTCGAAGAGCTCCAACAATAACCGCCATGATGTTAGCCGTGAGGCTTCATCACTCTTCAGGGAACTTAATTAGCGACCAAACAGTCAGAAACCGCTTGCATGAAGTGAACCTTCATTCCCGAAGACCGCTACGGGTACCACCTATAGCAATGCACAATCGTAGGATTCGATATCAATGGGCTCTTGAACACAGAAATTGGGCAGAAGAACAATGGCGTTTCGTGTGCTTTTCTGATGAGTCTCGTTTCGGTATGAGACCGGATACAAGACGTATACGACACTGGAGAACCCCTGGACGCCAACAGCGATTAAAATCCTGCCAGGAAGTCCATCCTTATAGTGGTGGAACCATCATGGTATGGGCGGGTATTTGGATCGGCGGAAGAACTGAGTTGATTTGGATCAGAGGCAACCTCAACGCTCAAATTTATGCTGAGACGATTGTATCAGACGTCATCGTTCCTCTACAAGTGCAAATCGGTCCCTTATTTCAGTTAATGCATGATAATGCACGACCGCACACCGCAAGAGTTGTAAGACAGACTCTCGCCGCAGCTAACATCAATGTCCTGCCCTGGCCTGCTCAGTCGCCAGACTTGAATCCGATTGAGCATGCATGGGATATGCTACAGAGAAGAGCTCTGCCGAATATGGAGGGGGTATCCAGTCGCAAGAAGACCTTTTTTTGTTGTTGCAACGAACATGGGCGGCCATTCCACAGCGTGATTTGGATGAACTCATTTTGAGTATGCCAAACCGATGTTCTTGTGTTGTTAGTGTTCGCGGTAGAAACACGGATTATTAATTGTTTAAGTTACCCAATAAAATTTTAAAGAAAACTGTTATTTCAGTCTTTTTTTCGAACTTTTGTGTTAGTGGTTCAAATGTCAAAAATCCCTTTATTAGGAAAATGGCAAATTTCTTTATTAATGCAAAGGTGACTTGGTTTATCGTTACTGTGACAAACGAAAACACTTTATTTGATGAATCCTTAAAGAAAATTTTAATTAATATCAATCAGGAGAAAAGTTATTGCAAAAATATATGTTGATCCCTAGACACTTTTGATGTGTGTATTTCGGGCACGCCGCAATCGCGGCGGTAAGACCCCTCTTTGAGAAGTGGCTGGATAGGCGTCACGGCGTCCTGACCTTCCGCATGACGCAGGTCCTCACCGGACACGGAAGTTTCGGGAGGTTCCTGTGTCTGATAGGGAGGGAAGAAACGCCTGGGTGTCACCACTGCGAAGATCGCCCGGGGGACACGGTGGCGCATACGGTGCAGGACTGCCCCGCTTGGGCAGAGCACTGCCGTGTCCCCACGGCAGCGATAGGCGGAGACCTCTCGCGCCCGGCACTGGTCGAGGCCATGCTGCGGGGCGAGACGGAGTGGGAAGCGGTCGCCTCCTTCTGCGAAGCAGTTATGCTCGCGAAGGAGGAGGCGGGCCGCGAGAGAGAGAGGACAGCGTCCTCCCTCCGCCCCAGCCGCAGTGGTAGACGCCCGCGGCGTCGGACGTCGCGGGGCGATCTCCGGCCACCGTAGGCGCGGGCATGCGGGCGGCGAGTAATGGGCAACTTGCCACCCGACCATGGACCATGCCCGGGTCGACGGCGCGTTGTGTTCCACGCGCGCCTCAAAGAGTGTCAGCATGATGACGGGGCCCCCCCTCTAGAGGGCCAAAGCCTGCCAGGGTCGCGGGACTTATCTCATTACCGTGACCTCGGAACACAAAGGGCTACTGAAGGACGCCGTGGATTTTAGTCAGTACAAGTCTGACAGTCCCTTTCGCCCTGCCCTGGGTTCGAGGACTCATTTGATGATTTTACCACGCTAAAAAAAAACCACTAGCTATGTCTATCTAGCTAGCTTCTAGTCCAAAGCCATGTGTTCCCAGAGAGAGATTTACTCTGACAGAGGATAGCCCATAGATAATAAAAATAGCACGACTAGCTTGACCAAATGACTATTCCTTTGTTATCATTTTATTTTTATCCTTTCTAAAAGTAAAATTGCTAAGTAATATAGAGGCAACTACTAGCAAACCTATGTAAAAGTCGGCAAAGGCTTCCGAGTGAGAATTGATATAATAAACAGTCTGCTTCACGGCCTCCGTACAATCTAGCACTTAGCAACACATAATAACTACACAATATAACACTACTAACATAGGAGAACTACGAGTAAGGAAGCAAGGGATACGGCATTGTATACAAATGAGAAAAGTTTTGTCGATGTTTTTCTTTTTCTCAAGTTTTAAGACCACCAGCAACAGAGAGATATTTCGCATTGGGAACCTGGCACCTGAGTAAAAAAATGTTAGCCGTATGCGAAATAGTTAAAGTGCCATTTCAGCGGGTGCCCAATGTGGTATAGGTAAAAATGAGATGCCTCGGGTAAACTGGACGATTCCAATACGACGCGACGATGCCAAAATAAAATCAACCAAGGATCTAAATCGTTTAGGGTTGAAGTCGTGAGTCAGGACTCAATACCGTGCTGGATTAAATTCGATAAATACTGAAAGGTATCGTTTGAAGCCTATTTTGTGTCGATAAGATAGTGTTGTCACTCCCTAACAGTGTGTGTCACGATGTGCGGCTAACATCTCACATAGATCCAATGACCTATCACGAAGAGAAAGATAATACATTTATTTGGCAAACAGCATTCACATAATTCTATCGTTATAAAAACAATTAAAATCATATATTTAAACAACAGAAGAGCAAAGAAACAGAACAATGCCAGGCAGCGCCAAGCGCCAAAAAGGCACAGTTCAACAAATACATCGGGCAGCCTGACGCTTGGTTTCAACCAAACCTTTGGCTGTGATGTGGCGAACGTACATTTCAACAGTTCACTCACACGACGTCAAAACATACACTATCTTATTTTCCTACCTCAACTTCCTCGCTCCGAAACCCAACACACGTACAACATAAGACCTAACTATAACTGAGGAAGGCTTTCGCCGTGACGCAGCAGCCATTTTCACTAGGATAATAAGCCGCACTTCCCCGCCACCTGTACAAGCAGAGCATTAATCTTCTTTGCTATGTCGAGGAAAAAATGACAGTTTAAAGTTGAAAGCAGTCTTCTTTCTGCATAATGATTGCACGGATACTGCTGATGGATAGTTTAAGAACTGCGGAAGAAAAATAGATTTTTATATTAGTCTTTGTATTTTTTTAATTATGATGCTGGTGTGTTTATCAATTAGGGAATTAATTTTTTTCATCTTAGCGAGTCGATGGCAAATGATTTTATATATTTTGTTTAGCCCAAAATTCAGCTACGCGAACCCCGCTCATTGATGCAGTCATAAGGTCGTCAAGTGTACAGGTGACAGGACTTGCGGTACAGGAGAGAAGGTGACTGTGGGGACACGTCGCATTGTAACAAGTATAAAAGAAGTTATTGAATATTGGAGACGGGTAGCGCCCTCTATTGACAGAGGCGCGAACTAATAGGAAATAGTTGCAGTTTGTGCAATGGTCCAATAGATGGCATTGGAGAGTAACATATTTATTTTCTCGACACTTTAAATTCTAAATAAAATATAATAAGTACATAGATAAAATTCAAATAATTAATTGTAATAGATTTCAGTTGAATTAAGTTTAATTAAATACAGCATGGTCTAAAATACAAAGGACTGAAGGCTGGTCTGAAAAAGTTAAAATGTTGACGTTTAACTTTTGGGGTTTTTTTTCTTGGAGCATGAACACGCGATTAAGACGCTGCTTAGAATATTTAATATTTAATTAAATAAGTAATGACGCGGACAAGGCGTGGAACAGCGGCTAAAATGAAAGTGCATTAATATAAAGGAACCGCATATGCGTATGTTTCCATAATTATTTCCTGTTTTGTTACAATTACATAACATCATTTTTCACCATGATTTTGTGTTGAAATGCTCATGGATTTCTTTCTGATGTTGTTCTCAGGGTTCCATCCAACCATTAATTTTAAAGATAAAATACTTAATTAACAATAAAACGTCTTCTCAACGCTTGGCACATGATTATGAAGTAAGCTAGGACAAGCTCTGGTTTCAAGCCACGTGTTATATACTACAAATCACACAGGCTGCTGTTGCTGTTTGCGGTACATACCCATGGTTCGACCTGGATAGATGGTAGTAAGTTCTACCTGAAGTAAGTGTTATATTTATAACCTAACATTATCAGGAAACTTGACAAGTGCTGTGATTATGTACTTAGAAGTGTGCACCAACCTATTAAATAGCTGAGAAGACGGAAGCATCTCTTTTATTTCAATCAATACCTCATGCAAACAGAACCCATTAGTCTCATGGCAATCTACGCTGGCAGCTGGTGGCAAGAGACGAAAGGACCTTACAGCATATACATTTGAGGTCTGAGCCGTCAGTGAATTAATGATTTTATTTGTTTTACCTAGTGAGTCGTGTAATTCATTCAGAATACTACATGAAATGGGATTCTCTAATGGACTCCAAATGTGAAAAGAGTTTGTACGCCATTTCATAATTATAAACTTTCAACTCCTTATTTTATTGAACCTTCATTCGCATTTATGCAGAATTTCAAGATGCTTTATTTAAAAAAATATAAATATTTCTATGAATAATTTAAAATTGAAAATGCCTTACGGCGTACATGCTCTTAATTTAACATTTTATGTTATCAGCATTCTTTGAACTGAAAAACAGCAGCGTGATAACATATCCGAAATATTACGTATACCAGAAAAAATATGCATTCGCAAAATCATCGAGAACATAGCAGAGGAACAAGATATGCCCTCGCTTCCGAAGTCGTGCTCAACGAAGCCACAAAAACGAAGATAACAATTAAAATAAAGTAATATTCATTTCGGAAGAAGGCCTTACTTGTAACGAAACTTATTTATACACCGTGACTTTTTAGTCGTCTTACAACGGCAGCCCAGTTCATGTATCCAATGACTAGAACACGTTTATAATAAAAAAATAGGTATTTAAGAGATTTGAAAAATTAAAAAATAAAATTTTAATTCATTATTATGACGCAAGGAGTAGTTAAAAACACCCTTGTCTCATCGAAAATGGATATGTAATGATCTACCCGACTATTGCGCTGGGTAGGTATACTCTACAGCTTGATACGTAAACATTTTCGTATTTCTAATGTACCTATTTATTAATAATAAAAATTATTTTTAACGATTAAAAAAAAAACTAAACTCGACTAGATGTATTTTAGGTCGGGTACATTAAGTGGACCACTTTTGTAAGACGACTAAAAAGTCACGGTGTATACAAACAGCGGAGCAACATCAATAATGATAAGAGAAAAATTAAGTTCGAAAGTACTTGAGTGTGTCCATTATAGGCCCAGTAAATCAAATCCAATATTATATTTTTTTTTTAATCTAAAATTTTGGTGAACATTTAGCACCAGATCTCTACATAATCTTAATCTAAATACAAGGTGACTGATATAGTGATCTATCAACGCACAGCCCAAACCACTGGACGGATCGGACTGAAATCTGGCATGCAGGTAGATGTTATGACGTAGGCATCCGCTAAGAAAGGATTTTGTCCAATTCTACCCCCAAGGGGATAAAATAGGGGATGAAATTTTGTATGAAACTTTGTCAATTTTAAACCGATAGGGCTGAGACTTTGCAAGCATAAAGCTACTATGACGTAGGCATCCCCTAAGAAAGAATTTTGATAAATTCCACCCCTAAGGTTATAAATAGAGGATCAAAGTTTGTATAATACTTCTTAGATATTGGACGGATCGGGCTGAAATTTGGCATACAGGTAGATGTTATGATGTAAGCATCCGCTAAGAAAGGATTTTGATCAATTCTACCCCAAGGGGATGAAATATGATGAAAGTTGTATGAGACTTTGAAAATTTTAAACCGATCGGGCTGAGATTTTGCATTCATAAAGCTACTATGACGTAGGCATCCCCTAAGAAAGAATTTTGATAAATTCCACCCCTAAGGGGATAAAATAGGGGATGAAAGTTTGTATAAATCTTTTTTTTATGTTTGATGGATTTGCTCTTGGCCTTAGTCTAGGTCAGGAGTGACTAAGACAAGGTCGACGATGGAGCGAGCTTACCCAGGAGAAGCCTGTTCACCCCTGATTAAATAGGGGATGAAAGTTTGTATAAATCTTCTTAGATTTTCGACTGATTACGCGAGCGAATCCGCGGGCAAAAGCTAGTATGAAATAAAGACGCTCCTTCCATCTGTTCGCTTAGGTCTTGCAAACTAACCAAGAAACAGTTATGTACTTATTTAAATTGTAAAATTAACCTTATTATTGAATTATTATTTTACTAAATAATAATTTTATAATAAGAATTATACTTAATTCTTGACGAAATTAGAAAGATGTATCTTCACAGCTCACAACAGCATACTTAATTCTTGCAGTTCCTGTTGATTTTATACTTGTATTCAAGGTTCCGACATGTGAACCTTGTCGAAACCTCGGGCTACTGATGAATCTGTAACAAAGAAATTGATATTAGAAACAATTCACAGATCAATGTTAACATCTGCGTCAACTTTGGATTACCTACTCTATTCACAAGTACAAAAAGTTCGTTTTCGTTGGACATGACCACCCTCTAATCTCACAGTTAACAAAACCGGCTCTAGTAACCCCAAAAATGATAATTATTTTGTAAGATGGTTAAAAAAACACTTTTACACGTCACAACCAATATTTTTAAAACTAGATAAGGGCGGTGTTTCGTACATGACTACTCTGAGAAGAAACAGCCGAAACAAACTCAGTGGTCACAGTCTCTTTTAAAGTACAGACATTGTTTTGCTCAGGTCATACAGGACCATACGGACACGGAGCACCATAGGACTCTGACATGCCTTTAGACTTATATTGATTATACATTTAAGTACAGGTTACCTCACGATGTTTTCTTTCATCGGTGTCCAATTTTAACTAATAAATACTTTTGCATTAAAAAAGAAACATTGGTATACTCGGATTTGAACTCACAACCTCGTGCATGAGGGGAGCAATGTTAAGCTCCGAACCATCATGGCTATAAAGAACTTAGAAGTCAACATTTGCAAAGGAAATTTCATTAACTTCGTGTTTTGATTTATCACAAAGTGTTTCAGTAGATTTAACAACAAAGTTGTACTTAAATTCATTGCCTTAATTGACTTTTTAATTAGGCATAAAGTTAGGAAACGCCGTCGCTAGCTCTGGTACGGTCTAGCGTGATATGAATATCAGATTTTTTCATAAACGCCTGGATTAAAATGTAGTTCTAATAAGTATAAAGTGAATTTGAAGAAAGCTTTATGCTTATTAAGCTCGTAAAATACAGGATATATAAATGTCTATGTTGGTGCCAGTTAAGATGTCAAAAGCGGACATTGACCCCTACCTAATAAGTCCTCGTATAATGACATAAGATCAGAATTAGCATTTTTATAAAATACCGAATTAATTAGTAAGTATATTGTAAGGATATAAGTATCCAAGTATTCATAAGATATCAAAATGGTAAAAATATTTCACCTATACCTAAGATTTTATATTATTTTTATCTTTAAGACTCACAAGTGAACACTATCATATCACAGGAAAATGCTAATTCTGATCTTATGTTGTTATACGAGGACTTATTAGGTAAAGGTCAATGTCCGCTATGGACATCTTAACTGGCACCAACTATAGTGTCTACCTAAACAAATGACATACATAAGCTTACTAAGTACTATATTCCCCGAAGAGAAAAGTTTATTTGACTGAACGAGCTAATCTCAGCTGCGAATTGAAATAATATTTTTGTGTTGGTTAGTGTGTTCATCGAAAAAGGCTATAGGCTATATAACATAACGCTACGACCAATAGGAGCCGAGTAGCATGTGGAACCGTGCAGTACAGCTTTTTTTGTTTTAGCGTGGGAAAATCATCAAATGAGTCCTCCCACTCAGGGCAGGGCGGGAGGGATTGTCAGACTTGTACTGACTAAAATCCAAGGTGTCCTTCATTATCCCTTTACATTCCAGGGTCACGGAATAAGTCCCGCGACCCCGGCAGGCTTTGGCCCTCTAGAAGCCTCGTCATCTTGCTGACGCTCTTTGAAGCGCGCGTGGAAAACAACGCGCCGTCGACCAGGGCATGGTTCATAGTCGGCCGGCGAGTTGCCCATTACTCGCCGCCCGCATGCCCACGCCAACGGTGGCCGGAGATCGTCTGCCCCTGTTCATCATGGTCATGTTGCTTTAGCATATATTTCTCGTAGCTAAAGCAACGTACCTACTTATACTTTACCTACGAGTCAATCCATACGCATACATTTATATGCCTCAGCTCATAATGATGCATAATTCAGAGCAACGTCAGCGAAATATTGACATGGAGTGATGGATGGCTGCAGTGACATGACATAACCTACAACATACTGCAGCTGCTGTTCACCTGAAATCTGGGAGGTCACGAGTAGATCTAGCACCTACGTAATAGTTGGTATACCTATTATAATATGTTGTAAAAATAATGACTAGGAGTTCTTTACGGTGCATCCACACCGCCGGTAACATTTGTAGCTCAACGTTTCCAAATGTTGCTCGGTAACATCCGCCAACAAAATGTTACTAAGTGTTGACGTGTTACTGTAAGTTGAGTAACGTTGCTCAACATTCGGTAACAATGTTACCCCCATTATCTAACAATTTTGCCGATTGTCGAGCAACGTTACTCGACATACAGTAACACGGCAACATTTGTTGTTGGATGTTACTGCGGTGTGGATGAGTAACAATCAACAAATAGTAACAAGGAGCCACAAAAGTTACCGAATGTTGCCGAATGTTACCGTGTTGCCTTTTGTTGCTCCACAAATGTTACCGGCGGTGTGGATGCAACGTTACAATTTTGTAAATATGCTAGTTGGTGGACCTATATGTTGGCAAAATAATGACTAGAAGTTCTTCACAACTTTACCTATATGCTTTTTCAATATTTGTTTTTGCTCCTCTTTGCTTGTTTTTTTAGGGTTCCGTACCCAGAGGGTACAACCGGACCCTATTACTGAGACTTCACTGTCCATCCGTCCGTCTGTCACCAGGCTGTATCTCATGAAACATGATAGGTAGTTGAAATTTTTACAGATGATGTAGTCAATGTAGTCACCTCATTATGACGTAATTAGCATAAAGGATGTATAAAAAACTTTTTTAAAAAAAGGACCGACTTCAAAACAAATACAAAAAAGTTTAAAATAACTTTTCTTTCGGAAGTCGGTGGCAATAGTCAATGACACAACAAAACAAAGCCACCGACTTCCGAAAGAAAAGTTATTTTAAACTTTTTTGTATTTGTTTTGAAGTCGGTCCTTTTTTTAAAAAAGTTTTTATTTTACCCTTTTTAGTTTATTTTTTACATATTCAGCCCAAATTCTTGTAAAATTTTCTTACATATGCACTAATCTTGTAATCCGACACAACATAAAAAAATCCATATCTCTAAAACTACTGAACCGATTTTGATGAAACTTGCAGTGTACCCTAAGTTGAACAATACCTAGTACAACAAAAAAAGAATTACTTAAATCGAACTTATAGTTCCGGAGATATGCGTGCACAAACATAAAAACATACATACATACATACATACATACATACACTTATGAAATTTGGCACATTTGTTCAGACGCTGATATAGACTAACATATATGAAAACTGGGCAGTTCTGATAATATTACATACATACATACATACACTTATGAAATTTGGCACATTTGTTCAGACGCTGATATAGACTAACATAAATGAAAACTGGGCAGTTCTGATAATCATCATCATCATCATCTCAGCCATAGGACGTCCACTGCTGAACATAGGCCTCCCCTTTAGATCTCCACATATACCGGTTGGAAGCGACCTGCATCCAGCGTCTTCCGGTTCTGATAATATTACATACATACGGGTCGAATTGATAACCTCCTTTTTTTTGAAGTCGGTAAAAAAATGTTTTTACTTAAGAAGCAACTAATACTAGTATTTTAATTCCTCTATGTGCTGACAATTTTCAGTTTTCTTTGGAAAAACTTTCCGTTTTAAAACTGGAGCGTGTTATGTGCTAAGCAAATATACACAAGTTTCTTAGAAATGTATATTTTATTCAAATCTTACTTAAATTCTTTAGAGATGAGCACTAAAATCGTTCTGATTCTATGATATAAAATCCAACGATGAAGCACATAAAATCCCGTCGTTAAGGCTCTCCAATCAATATAAAAAATGTTAATACAACACTCCATAATGGTTTCCGGACAAAATTAATATTTTGTGAAACAATGTCCCCGATATTAAAACCAGCTGTTTAATACTAACAAAATATTCTCAAAAGAATTTAAGGTTTAGCTTTATTACAATGAAGGGACATTAAAATTACCATTTTTATGCTTATAGGTAAATTTTAGAGACGTACGTGATTACTGGGAATTTTATAGTGAGGGGAAGTGTCGATATCGATTAATTAATTTTCGATTATTTTCGACCGATGTAAATATTTTTTGAAGGCCACGTGCGTCTGGTGGTCGATACACAAAATGTTATAAAACCGAAACTTTATTCCCTTAAATTTCAGCGGACCCAGTTGAAAACCAGCGTCTGGTACCAGAACTAAGCCTATTTGGCATAGCCGTGAGGCACATAGTGCCTATTGTGTTCTTTCTTCGTGTTTATTGTCTTACTTTCTTACTTCTTCTTTATGGATATTTTTTCATCAGGAATTCCTCAGTAGTATCCACGAAGTCTGGATTTGTGACCGATTGGTGATTTGCCCCTTGTTACATGGAACTTAAAAAACATGGAAGTTACTGGTGAAAAGTGGGTAGACTTTTGAAAAACACTTCAATCATTAAATACCTGATGTTATATTAGGAAGTACAGACTATCGATTTACGATTAGACTGATTACTTTGGAATGCTGTAATTATTTTATCATGGAAGGTACTGACATGTAACTGCTCTAGTTTAAAGTGGGTATCGATATTATTTATTCAAATGTAATTGGTATTCTCTACCTTGAACTTGACATTTGTTGTGTTACTATGGATTTATGGAATGAATTTCCAATGTCAAAATTCATGTACTAACTTTAGTAATGACTGTCGGAAGTTTGTTTTGTTGTAGCAACGTTGAAAAAGAGCTGTGTTTAGAATATTTCACACCCTTTTTGATGGTGTGACGAGAGTAAGAAGTGTTGTCTTGTGCTGACACTTGGACAGTCATCATCATCATCATCATTTCAGCCTATTGCAGTCCACTGCTGGACATAGGCCTCTCCCAGGGAGCGCCACAGCGCACGATCTCCTGCTTTTTTTATCCAGCCACTGCCAGCCACCCTCTTCAGCTCATCGGTCCATCTTGCCGGGGGCGTCCCACCCTACGCTTACCTACACGCGGTCTCCATTCGAGAACCTTCCTACTCCGCCTATCGTCGGTTCTGCGGCAGACATGACCAGCCCACTGCCACTTCAGCTTGCAACAGATTTGGACAATATCTGTAACTTTGGTCTGCCGTTCTTATGGCAGACCAATGGCAGGGATAAAATCCGGTATGAGGAAGCCCTCATTCCGGATTTTATCCCATAGTGAGACCCCAAGCATAGACCTTTCCATAGCTGCGTGACATGAAGTCGGTGGGCCAGCTTGACTGACATGTCCCATGTTTCGGCTCCGTAGGATAGGACTGGAAGGACGCACTGATTGAACACCCAGCTTTTCAGGCACTGCGGCAGTGGCGACGTGAGGATATGACGCATTTTCCCAAATGCAAGGAACAGTAGTTTCGGTGAAATGTATTTACACCATGACGTGTCCCCCAGCTGTCGACACAAAAATCCCTGGAAAACTTATCTTCATCATCAGCCTATAGCAGTCCAATGCTGGACAATTCACTCGATCACCAGCTACACTCATCCAGCTGCTACCGGCCACCTTGCGAAGGTCGTCGCTCCACCTCGCCCGAAGGCTGGTGGAAAACTTATATCGATTAAAAAAAACCACAACACCAAAGACAACACTATTAAAAAACCTTCTGATTTAGGTGGTGATTTATGTACAATAAGGGGCAACTTTTAATTTCGTAACGTAGCTATGTCTAAGCTATTTGTTTGAGGCTGGTTATAAAACTGTCTACTCCCTGTGTTTTATTGTTTTGAACGTGACTTTTTAGCTGTTTGCATGTTGCCTAATTTGCTGGGCGATTTATAATTTTGTGGTATTAAAGGTGGTGTGGTATTAAATGGGAGAAAGATGTTGAAGTAAAATGAGCTTTAATGCTACTCAACTGTTTTAGTTAATTATAGTAGTTCTAGCGCCAGTTTTGAAATTGTTTGTTCAAGAAAGTAATTATTCTTGATAGTCGAAGAAGTGTAGAATAGATGACATGGGAATTTCTACATGTGGTAATTCACGCCTGTAATTCTCTAAATGGTAATGTACGCTTACCAAATAAGTACACCAATATTGCGCTAGTTACATCTAAAGGTGGGTACTCACTTAGCAGTGTTGCATGTAACGTATCAGAATCGGTATCGAGTGAGTAACTACGTAGGCACGAGCCCGCTGTGAGCCGCTCGCGCGTGGAGCGCAGTAAGTTCGCAGTGACCCGCCGAGTGGCGGTTTCACTGCGAACACAAAGGCGGCTCGCAGTGTGCTCGTGGACAGGAACACGACCGCGACTGTAGTGAGTACGTAGGCGCGAACTACGAACGGAAGAAAAAATATTAAATCTAATTAAGGTTTGAGATAAAATGTTGTCAGCGTGTTGTCGTCGCGAGCACTGCGGATCCGGCAGCTCGTAACTAGATACGCAGTGAACCGTGGACGAGCCGTACCCACTTGGCGGTTGATACAGTATCTGATACGTTACATGCAACACTGCTAAGTGAGTACCCACAGGCCTGTCTCACTCCGCGGTGTAGGCATAAAACTGCAAGTAGTTGCGGGGCCATTATGTCGTGGCCCATTCACTACGGCTGCCACGCGCCACCCGTTGTGCACGCGCTCCGTCTCCTTAATATTTTTGTTACGTTACGTGTAGTTACGCACAAGTTTCTTGCTTTAGGTGCTTTTGGGAAATTAATAAAACAATATTATTATGAAGAAAAAAAATAAAGTACTTACATATTTAGTAATGATGAACAAAATTATCTCCCTGCTTGTGAAGTATGGGTTTAATTGATCATGATTAGGTAGGTTACAAGTTTGGAAATGAGGCGAGATACTAAGTGGAGGGGGGGGGTGAGCCTACTAGACGACCAAGATAAAAAGACGACACTCTCACTCACCTTAAGCTGAGTACTAAGAATTAAGATCGGTAGAAGTAGAAAGATGTTTGCGTTGTTGTTTAAAAGTTCTAACTCAGAAAATGGCCACACTACGCATTCAAGGTCAGCTATCGTAATTCGCTGCGCGCCTTTTTTACCTACCTACAAAGACACGCAACGCGGGGCCTGTGACAGTATGCGATAGTAATTGGTCGGTTACTAGGTTGAGTGCAAAATAATAAGGACTGGCTATTTTGACATAAACGATAAAAATCTTTTAAATATTATTCTTTTTTTTTTGTAAGACCTAATGTTCAAAAATATAACAATAATAGGTAGAAAAGATAATATTATTAAAAATATCATTCCTCACGTAAGGTGCCGCAGGTACCTACTATTAACATTCTGTGCTAACAATCAATAATGTAGGTATGTAGTAATCGATGACAAAAAGTAATTTAACAAATGCATAAAATACGCATAGGTTCCTACCTATTTCTGCCTAAACTCGCAAGTCGCAACCCTATTGGGCTTGACCCATAGTAACCTTTTAATGTCGTTGGCGTCAGATAAACCAAAATAAACTCTCGCGCGTAATCATTCAGTACATTTTTGCTTGCGCACGGGAAGTTTAGGCTATTATAAAAGTAGGTGGGCGGTACGGCTGCCAGTTAAAATGTACTTTATTCTCTCGTACATAGATTTTACATTTGTTTAATTTTTTTTTGGAGTGGGACTTCTGTTGTACTATTAAGTATTCTGTGGTACCCAGCTTAAAGTGTTAATATGCCGCGAGCCTATTGACAGACCGCGTGGCATCTCAGACCTGTGTCCCAGCAGTGAAAACATTATTTAACATTATTATGTTTATTGACCATAGAACCAACGAGACAGTCCTTTGAAAAATGTCTTACAACACCTTTTTCTGCCACTAAGAAATTGCTCCGTTCTATTGAAGAAATTAAACGCTAGTGTTTCAAACATAAGGTTTATTCTCCCTTAATACGGCAATACAATACAAGCGTCTATAGTCGATTATGACCACAGACTAACAGGTGTCCTGTCTACCAGTCAGCAAACCTATTTGACAAACAAATTGCGATGACCACTCTGCTTGCTAAGCTTTGTAATCATGTCAACTTCCCCTTTATAGACTGTTGAGTGCTGTGATCGTTTGGAAATGATGACTGTTGCTTCATGTGGAGTAAGCTACGTGGTTACTTCTATTGCAAACTTACTAAAGTGTGGTCATTTTTGAGGAAAGAAAAATTCGGCTGCGATTGGGATTTAAACCCGCGTCTTCTGGATTGGACTTGAGAAGAGCGTCGCATTCATGCGTTCAAAAAAAAATTAAATTAAAAATTTAAAAAAGCCCGATATAAAAACTAAGTTCCCTTTAAAAAGTAATAAATAATAAAACAAATAAAAAAAATACGTCGCGTTGGGGGACCGCTTCAAATTATTTATTTATTTACGATTTTTTTCGGTCCCCCAACGTGACGTATTTTTTTATTTGTTTTTATTATTTATTACTTTATAAAGGGAACTTGGTTTCTGTGTCGGGGTTTTTGTTTTTTTTTTTACTTTTTATAGGTACATAATTATTTTTTCGTACCACTTGCTCAAAAATGTGACATTCTATGCCACAAAAAGCGAACATAACAATAGTCATTTTTGATCTGTTAAAAACAGGGAAAGAAAATTGTACTGAATTTCATTCATCCTCTAGGGGGAGAATGTGATTTAAATTTGGAATACTTACCGAAAATACTGAACGACATCTGTGAAACCATTGAGTTTGTATATAAAGCATTATACATCTTTTTGAAAAAGGAATACGCATTTATTATGCAGTTATGATTATTAAATAAAATTACGAAAACCGACGAGGCCGTCTGAGCTTGATGCCTTTGCTTTTCCGACAAAAAAACATTAGTCTAGGAATTTGCCACATTTTTGTTTTCTTCATATTTTGTTTAGTTTATTTTAATTGTCATTATTTTCAATAAATCCTTATCTCATATTATTATTGTGTTAATTTTTTCGCAAATGGTACGAAAAGTATTTTCCTTGGTGATAAAGCTGTCTTAGTCTTGGGTGAACCTAAATCCCTCGCTACACTCAGGACTCGTCTTAAATCACTCGCTTCGCTCGTGATTTAAGTTTTTAACACCCTCGCTACGCTCGGGAGTAAACCTCGAGTCCTTCGTTACGCTCGCGATTTAAATCGTCACCCGCGACAGAAGACACTGCTTTATCCCCTTGGTTAATAATCTACTATTTCGTACCACTTGCTCAAAAAAGTGACATTCTATGCCACAAAAAGCGAACATAACAATAGTCATTTTTATTCTGTTAAAACAAGGAAAGAAAATTGTACTGAATTTCATTCATCCTCTAGGGGGAGAATGTGATTTAAATTTGGAATACCTACTTACCGAACTACATCTGTGTTTACACCATTGAGTTTGTATATAAAGCATTATACATCTTTTTTGAAAAAGGAATACGCATTTATTATATGCAGTTATGATTATACTACGAAAACCGACGAGGCCGTATGACCTTGATGCCTTTGCTTTTCCGACAAAAAAATATTAGTCTAGGAATTTGCCGCGTTTTTGTTTTCTTCAAATACTACGATAAGTTTATTTTAATTGTCATTATTTTTAATAAATGCTTATCTCATATTATTATTGTGTTAATTTTTTCGCAAATGGTACGAAAAGTAGAGTATTTTCCTCGGTGATAAAGCTGTCTTAGTCTTGGGTGAACTTAAATCCCTCGCTACACTCAGGACTCATCTTAAATCCCTCGCTTTGCTCGTGATTTAAGTTTTTAACACCCTCGCTACGCTCGGGAGTAAACCTCGAGTCCTTCGTTACGCTTGCGATTTAAATCGTCACCCGCGACAGAAGACACTGCTTTATCCCCTTGGTTAATAATCTACTAATTCTATATCATTTTATGTTGTGCGGTTACAGCACATTGAAAATCATCTTTAACAGAATTGCAAAGACTGAGATGTAGTAATTGATACTCTCACTTGACAATCCGATTTCCATTTCCCAATTTTCCCATCACCAATTTTCTCATCAAACGATGCTAAGAACACTCTCGATTAAGTCATCAATATTCCCTTTTTTGCTTTCATTCAAAACCCCACTCGATTTTATTTACAAACCTTCGGTAACTTTCACCCTTCCCCACTTTCACCCCCATAACTTTTAAAAGGCTCAACCGATTTTCATCAAACATGTCTAAAAACACTCGCACGTAAATCACCTTTAATACAAAAAAACTAAATTGAAATCCCTTCAACCTTTCGGGTTCTCCGGTGCCACAGACAGACAGACAGACAAACACGTCAAACTTATAACACCCCTCTTTTTCCGTCAGGGGTTAAAAAAAAATTAAAGCCTCGAGCAGACACACACGATTAATCGCGCGGGGCGACTTGTCGCGGTCCATTCGCAGTACATTTAGAGTGGAAATTAGCTTGGCTCGTTGTCGCAGCGCGATTAATCGCGTGTGTCTGTTCGAGCCTTAAGTGTTACCACACAAATTACCGCCATTTGTCAAAGAACGAATTCGCTTATGGTCTCGCGACCGATTGCAAATGGACAACGATTTAAAAAAAAACGTGTTACCACACATTAGTAAATGTGATTGGATACTTAGTACTAGTGTATTTAGTGGTGGTAATCTCGAAAATTCACTTCGAGCCCTTTACACATGAAAGAGAGAAATCAATATTGTTTATGAAGTTACCAGAAATCCATCACAATAAAAAGGTATGGTAAGAAAACGAATGTAACGATTGTATACGCTGTTTTATTTTTTTCTATTTTGAGGCTAAATAATAATAGCCGCACAGGTCGATCTTCAAAGTTAAGCCACGCTTGCCAAGGTTGGTCTGTAGATGTATGACTATCGTTTAAAACCAGTAACCTCGAGTCTAGGAAAGCAAGTTAAGCCATTTTCGTCGCATCAATTGTTAATCTTCGACAGTCGTTACATTTAGTCAGAAGCTCGAAAATCTTACTACCAATGATAATAATAATAATATTCCACAACTATCACACAACGCCATCTAGTCCCAAGCTAAGCAGAGCTTGTGTTATGGGTACTAGACAACTGATAAACATACTAATATATTTCTAAATACATAAATATTAAAGATAAATTACACCCAGACACAGACAAAATGATCGTGATCATCACACAAACATTTGTCCTGGGTGGGAATCGAACCCACGACCTCCGGCATAGCAGTCAGGGTCACTAACCACTAGACCAACAGGCCAGTCACAATGATATTATTGTGGATGTCTCAGACAGGCAATCGCTTCATATAAAATACTGATTTTCAGCTGAATCCGTTTTAAATGGGAGTGACACTTTCCTGTTTATCGTCAATTCAAAAGTGTAATTTAGAAGCAACTGGCTTTGTTGAAGCAATTGAATTTTCATTGGAATAAGAATATAATATTTAACAAAGTTCAAGACCACAAAATAAAACATTTACCTCAACTATTTTATCTTTAACATCGCATACCCAGCCGGCTCAATGAACGTAGATTTTTCCCGGAATTTCCTGCAGGTACATCCATCAGGTATGTATTATTAAGAAGGCGCTCCTCCTCATATGTCGTATTCCATAAGGAAGCAATGCTCATATGAAATGCCTGTTGAATTATTTTGCGAGCTCTTTGTTACAATGGCATTACACTCCCTCTTTGTTGTCGGTTAACTATTCAATCTTTTGACGCGCGTTTTAATTTGAATGTTTCGAGTTTATGTTTTTTTGTGTATATGTGTGCGTGTGTGTGTGTGAGGAGTTTTTGTGAAAGTGTGAGTAGAAAAATGGAATGGAATTTTGTGTATGTTTCATCAAGAAATTCATTTCGAACCTGGATTTTTTCTGCTTTTAAGTATTGAAGCCAAAAAGAAAATAATATGACATTTTATTACGCCTGTTGTCTCAAGAATGACACGCTGATTATATCTTTATTAAGCCCACATTTCGATCCAATTGATGTTATAACCGGGCACGAATTGATAATATACATAGACTGCTGCTATAAAAAACTGATGGAAACACCCCGATAGAGTAACAGAACCTTCTGTTAAGGTTGTGTTACTCTATCGGTGTGTGTACTGTGTGGTGGTGTGTTCGTAAGAGTCTGACAGTCCCATCTCTCCACAATGGGAGGACTCAATTGATGACTATAAAAAAAATACACAGACAAAATTGTCCTCAGAAATTTATCTGGAAATCTCATTGCTCAACAGTAACGCTAGCAACCACTAATAGTGTCCGCCAGATAAGTCTGGAATAACGGTCATTGATCCGACTTGTACGACTTGACTTGTTGTTGAAAATAGTGCAAAGGCAACGTTCGAATTTCAAAACACTATTGTTCGAATTTCAAAATAAAATATATGGCCAAAGTCGCTACTTAGGTACCACGATACGTATGTTTTAATCGTGTTACGACACTTTCTTTACAATTTTTCGTATTTTTTGAAATATTGTAATACATTGGTACACGGGGCTCAACGAATTTTATTCCAGACTTATCTGGTAGAGACTATAGTTGATTGAACCAATCAGTAAACTCTAAACAGTTTCTATTATCAAAAACGAAATCCAATCTCACAACAAGATAACCTACAAACACTAACAAAATCACTGAAAACATACAAAGACGGGATATAACGAAGTGAACACAATTCAATTAGGTGACGTCACTATGTAAATTAGTTGTGTTTGGTATCCCGGCGTTTCCCGTCAAGATACAATAAAGGCGTTATCTGCGTGGCACACCCTCGCTGCTCCGAACAATAGGAGGACACTACGTATAGCGTGCTATAGTTCGTGGCGTGGATTAAATAGAACTGGATATGAAATGTGGAAGAGAGTAAGTAATGATTTTAACGGGGATTGGTTTTAGAGATCAATTAATTGAGAAAGAGGTAGCTTGTGCCGTTGTGTTGTTATATAGATTACAGTTTTATAAGAATTTCGTTTCATATACACGCAGAGAAATGTCTGGCTACCTATACGAGAACTTCTGGTTGCAACCGTGACAGCCAGACTCACTAGTTGACTTTACAACATTTCTAGTAATAAATACTAAGTAGTAGAGATAACAAGGAGTTAGTATTTATTACTAGAAATGTTGTAAAGTCAACTAGTGACTCTTGCTGTCACGGTTGCAACCAGAAGTTCTCGTATACATTTCTCTGCGTGTACAATTTTGATCAAATTATCATTTCACAGAATAATTATTAGTACGCAGAAAACTTACATGGACAAAATGTAATGTGAATAATTTATGTGATTCTGTGCATACTAGCTTTTTTATAATTATTTGGTGTAGAATGCACATCAACCTAACACAATCCGTCAAAAATCTTTAATGGATTTTCAACCTTATCATAATAACAGAAAGTTAATGTTCGATTGGTAAATTATGACAGATTCGGGTAGGTTGACCTGCTGGCGACAATAAAGTATATTCCGTATGTCAAAGAGTGGCAATCATTAATCATTTCTGTGTATACGACCATGTTGCGTAACTCAACATTTTTCCTTGTCCCACATAAATGTAAAGATATAATTTACACGACTATAAATTCCAACACAATAAAAATAAGTTAGCTTATTGTTTTAAACTGTCCATTTAGAAAGTAATTATGAATTGTTTCATTAAGAGAAAACCATCAAAACCATAAATGCGAAAATGAGTTTGTACACTTGTTCAAATAGTTAAATCTATTTTGATGAATTTTGGTAGAGTTGCCGTGGAGACGGTTATAGGCTACTTCTTTCTGTATTAAATAAGTCTTCAACCATTTCATCATATATTTATATGTCTAGAAAACAAGAACCATGTTAAAAAAAAACACACAGAATCGTTTCAAGAAACAGCGCCAATCTGTAACATTTCTTATCCAGCGTTCATTATTCCAAACTCTCCCATGGAATACAGCAACAAACGGGGTGAGCGATAAGTGTAGATGCCAAGGGTTACGTTTCATACAACATGGCGGTATGGTGCCCCGTCACAGCTTTATAGCCGCCAAGTTATAGCCAAAGTTGTCGCCTTTTTACCCATGAGCGGGTCGCAACCATAAGATTTTCAGATAAGGTATTTTTTATGAGGGTTGCCCATGATATCCGTTTAAACAGGTGGTGGGACTGTTTTGTAATAGGTGAATGGTGAGGACTTTAGGTTTTAGTGGACGAAATGAACTGTTCTGTTTATAGATATATTTAAAATCGATGAGCCGCACTAATATATATTATAAACTAGCATTTTTTTATCTTGGTAAAATCATCAAATTAATGATTCTTCCTGCCCAGGGCGGGGCGAGAGGGACTGTCAGACTTGTATTGACTAAAATTCACGGTGTCCTTCAATAGCCCTTTACGTTTCGGGGTCACGGTTACCTGATGAGACAATCCCGCGACCCATTATAGACTGGCATAAGCCTGTGGCTTTGGAGTTTGTTTATTTTTCGCTAGAATCGTGCTTCTGGATAAAAAAAAAACATCTTATTTGCAAAGGTTCAGCTTATAAAATATCCTGTATAACATCCAAAAACCATCCGGGTCCGTCCCGGAGTTCTTGCGTGAGAGAGTAATATACATCCATCCGTCCATTCATCTTCCTGTTCAATGGACTTCGTTTAAGGGCGCGCGGTGCCGTTTTTAGACTGACTCGCGGCCACCACTTATATCCTGGAAGAGATTGGACACTACAGTAACTTCCTTTTGTCAAAAAAAAGAAACTTCCTTTTGTCAATAAAAGAGAAACTTCTATTTGTCCAAAAAAGGAAATTTCTTTTGTCAAAAAAAGAAAAACTTCCTTTTGTCTGAAAAAGAAACTTCCTTTTGTCAAAAACAAAAAAAAAATCCTTTTGTTCAAAAAAGAAACTTCCTTTTGTCCAAAAAAGAAACTTCCTTTTGTCCAAAAAAGAGAAACTTCCTTTTATCCTTAAAAGAAACTTCCTTTTGTCAAAAAAATAAACTTCCTTGTGTCAAAAGAAAAGAAAGACACTTCCTTTTGCCATAATAACTAGCGCCATTTTCATACCCATTGTATCAATGGCCATTCAAGTTATGATCTCATAGAACAATTTTGTTGGTTTACCATCTACAATGCAGGCTAGGCTAATTTTGCGGCTTGGTCAGTGAACTGGAACGCTTAGCTTGAACAGCGCTAGTCAGCTGAAATTCATGCTATAACAAGTTTCCAGCTAGAATGTTGCTCGGTAACCCCTCGTATCGTTATGATAAGTTTTGATGCTAATTTTTGTTCCAAATCAATCTTATTGCCTATTTTACCAGGAACCAGATATTTTTAATAAGTTGTTGGCTTATTTAAAAACATAGGTAACATTCATAAACTCACGCTGTTTTCCTATTGAAGAGAGCTCAAGTTATAGAATGCCACCTGTTCTAATTCTTAAATGTGACTTTCGCATCGTCCATATTCACTAATATCGATATTATTTGCAAGTTGAAGTGGCAATGGGCAGGCTACCGCTCGTAGAACTAACAACGGATGGGGAAGAAAAGTTCTCGAGTGGCGACCACGGACCGGAAGACGCAGCGTAGTACTACTAGGTGGACCGACGACATCGTGAGAGTCGCGGGCAACCGATGGACGCAAGTGGCGAATTGTCGTTCGGCGTGGCGGTCTAAGGGGGAGGCCTATGTTCGGCAGTGGACGTCTTCCAGCTGATGATGATGATGATATTATTTTCTTATACATATAGAAGCACAATGTACTGCCCTTCCAAACACACTTCCTGCATAATCTGACACAAACCTCCTCACTTAAGAGGGAGTGGATCTTTATCCACTATTCAGTGCACTGCAATGTTATTTAATTCGGAGCTCTTGCCACTAAGCCAGAATTTGACCATCCGAAGTAGGAATAATGCATTTCTCTAGTAAATACAATGTATTTTCTCTTAATTTGAAGCACAAGTATTTAACTGGCATTTAAGTAACTGGCATGTCCTAAAACCAAAACCTCATACATAGTAAAACACCAAATCTAATTCACACTTTTACTAGATCGAACAGTTTTTACCCGGGGCTTCGTCCGCCTCTATACATAACTCTGTGTACGGTTCAGCAATAAAGCCTCCTGCAGACGCACGAGATTAATCGCGCGGGGCGACATGTCGCGGTCCATTCGCAGTATTTTTAGAGTGGAAATTAGCTTGGCTCGTTGTCGCAGCGCGATTCGCGATGCGAATCGCGTGTGTCTGCAGGAGGCTTAACGAACAAACAAACTCACTTTCGCATTTACAATATTGGACACTGAAATGAACATGATTGTCTTCACAATTATATTCCAACTTATTTGGAAGGATGAGGTCAAAACATCTATCGCAGTTGCTACCGGCGTCCCTCGCGTGTACCTCGTAAATTATCCCACAGTGGAAATATTATCCTATGTTTTATTTCAAAATGATCTTTTGTTTGTTTTGCAGTCTGGTCAGCTCTGCTATCCCTTTATCCGAATGGATGTTAGTCTTTTCGGACTATTTCATAATCCGCTTCGAACAGCTTTCAAGCCAATATCAGCATTTCACACGTTGTATATGTGCCGCCTGACCTGCGCAACCCAATTTCTGAGTGGCACCAATATTCAAACGTTAAGCCTTCTATCCATGAAGGCAAATGGAACTATTAAACCTGTGTTGAAAATGTAGTCAGGGCCTAAACGAATGCGTACACATACAAGAGTGAATCACCCCCATCAATATTGAGAATGATTTGCTAGAAATATCAAGATTGCTACAACCACCATGGTCAGCTCGGCCGAATTTGTGAAACATCGAAGCCAATCCGAAGCAATTCCTGCAATTGTTTTATTTCAGTCCATGCCCCATCCTCCGTTAGTGGTACACTTGATGATAATTGTTATGACAGCATCAGTGAGCTGAGTTCACATTTTTTTAGCGTGGTAAAATCATCAAATAGGTCCTCCCACCCAGGGCAGGGCGGGAGGGACTGTCAGACTTGTACTGACTAAAGTCCACGGTGTCCTTCACTAGCCCTTTACGTTCCGGGGTCACGTAGTCCCGCGACCCCGGGGGCTGAGTTCACATAGCTGAATTTTGGGCCAAACATAATATGAAATGATTTACCATTGACTCGCTAAGAAGAGGAATCGGCTTGTGTCGGTCGGTTTGTTCATTCGGGTTTACACATCATTCGATTCGGCCATATTTGTGGAAACGAAAAAGCCGACCAAAACTCAGCTGTTACAAAACCGAGTGAAAAGGTGTGGCAGTCGAGCGGTTCATGATTTTGTATTCGGTATTACCGATCGGCTGTACCGACTATGCCGGGCCCGCCTATGTGTATATCCAATAACAGTTGAAGTTGCTGGCACCAGTTATGCTACTATAAGCTTTAATGTCGTCTTAATTTTCGGTATATTTTCCTATAGGGCTTCTGACTATCCATAAATAGACAGTTATACGTCATTTCTTTTGACAGCAGATACCTAAAGTTCAACATCCTCGCAACCACTCAAACCTATGCAAAGTAATATAAACATTGAATAAGCTAACCCATTCTTAACCGTTGTGAAATTTACTTAACGCAGTAATTCCCAAGTAAACCCTTTATAGTGGTCTCTAACCCGTACGTAGTGTTGTGCACTGTCTTGATAATCCCGGGATACGGGTATCTCCGCTTCTCGATGTTCTGCATTCTACGACTGATCTCGGATTCTGTGTGGCTATTTCTGTAGTGTATTTTGAATAACGTTACGATTGTAACTTAAATATGTCTTGGATAGCAATGCTTGGGTTGTTGTGGACTTATTTCGAAAACAAATTGTTTTAAGTGTTCTTATGGTGCATCACAATAAACTAATGTCGATGTAGAAAACATGAATTTCTTATCCAGTAGGTATTTAAGACTAATGAACAGGAACTCAATAAAAACCTGGTATAATAAAGCTTCCAATTAATTAATATTAAATCTTATTTTGGCAAATGCAATTAACAACTTTACTAAAACTTTACTTTTAATTTCCGTTTCTGTCCAAAAATATTGCAAATGATTTGCAATATTTTTGAATATTCTTTCCCTCTAGATAAATACCATGTAAAATCAATAGACGTAAGAGGCAAGCGAGTAATTTTCCTATTAAAATTTATAAATCCGGGATATAGGGATTTTCTTCGAACACTTTGTATCCCGGGGCCGTGTCCCGTTTAATAACAACACTAATCCCCGCGTGTGTGGGATCAGTGAGGTGTTGCCTTATTATAATACCGTAAATCCTGACAGTTAGTGGTTACTGTTACTGTCAAGTATACAGGTTCGATGCTCTGGCGTATTATTTTCTGAATCGTAACGCACGTATTTGTGGTGTGAGGTATCAGTAAGTTTTTGTTGCAATATTAGATTAATTAATTTAACTCTTCTGATTCTGCAATTCGAAATAAAGGTGGAACGAGGTTTAGTGTTCAGATTTTTATGGGACTTACTCGCTTACGACTTTGTAGAGTTTTTTTTTTTTCTTTTCAGACCCACACTTCTAGAATTTAAAAGTTCCAAAAAGGTCACTATAAACTTCGTTAAACCTCATGATATTTTTTTTTCCACTTGGCTTACGTGCTTTTATTAAACGTTGAGCAAGCGATCTTGAGTTCTGTTCTTCGTTCCTGGCGGCAATAGGTGCCCAATGACGTGGGACTTAAAAATGAACGGCGAAATATTTTATTGTGATAATTGTTATGTACAAACAACAAAAGAGATATGTATGAAGGCAACAAGTTTTAAACTGCTTTACAATGAAGTAATTAATACAAGTTTCAGTGTGTCTGCGTACTACAATTTCTTGACTGTGTGGCATACAGCCAAAGGAAAACCGTTTTATAGCTGTTTTGATGACCGTACCTTCACTAAAACAGTACAATTAATGTTGAAAAAATATATTGGGAGATCATTACTCTGCTGTGGCTTTAAAAAAATAACATAAACACAGTACCACCACCATTAAATAAAGAAAAAAGATAGAAGGGCACATTTCCGCCTCCGCCCATAAAGCATAAGACACAATACATTTGGCAGGGCACATAAATCGGGTGGCCATGTTAAATATTCGTTAAGTCGGCCCTCGGCTTCGACGCGCCATACGTTATAATATCGGATACATTTGCCGTTTGTTTAAATAAACGTTTTAGATTTACATAGGGATGAGCGTTTGAAAGTTCGCATTTCAAAGAAGCAAGTATTTTTTTTTGTGGCTCAGGAATGAGTTCATTGAAGGAACACGATAGCCAAATGGACGAGGGTGCTAAAGAGCCGAGAACAGCAATAACAAATGGCCACGCACACCATAAAAAGGTCAGTAATTAGCCATCAAATGAGTCCTCCCGGCTTGAATGAAGTGAACGGACTATTAGACTTTTACTACATAAAAGTCCACCACGTTCCTTGGGATGTCTCTTAAGCTCCAAGACCACGTTGCTTTGACAGTCTCGTGACTCAAATGCTACACGAGTCTCCTTCGATAATGTCTTCGCGAGGAGGAACGTTCATTCCCAAAATGTTTGCTGGCCGTGATCATCATCTTATTCCACAGCCCGACCTCGTCCACCTTCTCCTTCCGCTCTTGCTTGCCAAGCTCCACGCTCTCGTAGAACCCTCATACAGGATATACCTGCGAAAGCAGCAACGTCGGCATCGTCTGACCATCTTGCTATCATCAAGCTGGTTGAAATTTGAATGCTCACAAACTTATAATTATTATATTTGTAAGATAGCTGTAATTACAATATTTTGTTAAAATGTGAACACCGCCACGTACCTTTTTACTTTTTTTATTATTTCTTATTATTTTAGTCTAGATTTTCAAGGTACATTGCTTTCATATTATTTATTTCAAATGATGTTATAAAAATATTTTTCGTACCACTTGCTCAAAAAAGTGACATTCTATGCCACAAAAAGCGAACATAACAATAGTCATTATTAATCAGTTAAAAACAGGGAAAGAAAATTGTACTGAATTTCATTCATCCTCTAGGGGGAGAATGTGATTTAAATTTGGAATACTGTATACTGAACTACATCTGTGTTTACACCATTGAGTTTGTATATAAACACATCTTCACATACATCTTTTTGAAAAAGGAATGCGCATTTATTATGCAGTTATGATTATTAAATAAAATTACGAAAACCGACGAGGCCGTATGAGCTTGATGCCTTTGCTTTTCCGACAAAAAAATATTAGTCTAAGAATTTGCCGTGTTTTTGTTTTCTTCAAATACATAAACGTTAAGTTTATTTTAATTTATTAATCTTCATTATCTATATTTATAAAAATCAATTGCTGTTCGTTAGTCTCGCTAAAACTCGAGAACGCCTGGACCGATTTGGCTAATTTTGGTTTTGAATCGTTTCTGGAAGTCCAGGGAAGGTTTAAAAGGTGAGGTGGTACGAAGTTTGCCCGGTCAGCTAGTTTTTAATAAATGCTTATCTCAATATTATTATTGTGTTCATTTTTTCGCAAATGGTACGAAAAGTAGAGTATTTTCCTCGGTGATAAAGCTGTCTTAGTCTTGGGTGAACTTAAATCCCTCGCTACACTCAGGACTCGTCTTAAATCCCTCGCTTCGCTCGTGATTTAAGTTTTAAACACCCTCGCTGCGCTCGGGAGTAAACCTCGAGTCCTTCGTTACGCTCGCGATTTAAATCGTCACCCGCGACAGAAGACACTGCTTTATCCCCTTGGTTAATAATCTACTAGTAAATCATTTTTAAAAAGAGTAAGTTTTTAAAGGTAGTGTGTGCACATAGGGTTTTTTAATTAATAATTATGTAAGAATCTCTATTATATTCGAAATCAGGCTGAGGTTTAATATTACTAGTAGTAGTCGAGTCCTCTCGCTCTTCGACGCGAAATTTTAGATTCTGTAATTAAAAAATTAAAACATCCGCCCCTGGCAACACTGCATTCAATCGTCATTCGTTTTCTTCGCGCTCACAAGACGCAACGGAGAAAGTTTTGTGTTCTTAAAAATTAGTATTAAACACAAACCAAGGATGCCAAAACACAATAGAAATAGTGAAGAAGATAAGGAAAATAAGAAAAGGAATAAATTGGCTCGAAAGATTGAAAGATACAAAGCCAAAATGGAACAACATAATAACTGTAAGTTTTTTTGTTGTTTTCTCATTGAAAAAGAGTACAATGACTGAAAGTTATGATAGTGTGTGTTACACTCGGAGAAATTCAAATTCACGTTGCTTTAAGGGTTTACAACCCCTCATTTACTTGAGATTTAAATGATCAAAGTCTAGCATGTACTTGTCCGGTTGGACGGAAAAAGATTATGGCAGTATTACGTTCTGTCTCCTTTTTGTTGAAAAGGTTATGCTTTGGGTCAATTCAACATTTAGTATTTCCAAAAAACAATGTACCTATGTCCTGTTGGACAGAAAATTAAGACAATATGTGTTACATTTTGTCTCCTTTTCGGTGAAAAGGTTATCCTTTGGATCAATTTAACATTCAGTACTTCCAACAAACTATGTACCTACCTATGTCCTGTTGGATAGAAAATTAAGGCTTAATGCGTTGCATTTTGCCTCCTTTTCGTTGAAAAGGTTATGCTTTGGATCAATTTAACAATAGAAGAATTATGATTGGGTAATTTGTGTTACATTTACCTAAATACCTCTCGTTGAGAGGGTTACACTCAAGTTTAAATACCTATGTATTCTGCGTGCTACATGTTCTTAGCGATCTAAGGAGAAACCGGGGCACTCCCTCTACTTTAACAAGAAAAGATCCAATAGCATCAAACATAAGTGGCCTCTACACAAAGTGATGAACTAAGATGAAAAATACTATTACTTGAGTTATGGACTGGAAGGATATATTGCCATAATGTAAATATTATTACAGTAATACTCATGATCTGATTACTAAAACAATCAATTGTATAGTCCATTGTAGACTATAAACATATACCTACTTACTCTGAACGGTTGGGTTGTCAGATGGGTGCCTAAATGCAAGGAGTTAATATGGTCACTCATGAAAACAATTCCAATACTTTTGCTCTAGAACAGCAACCAGAAGAAGAGCCATCGGGCTATATTTTTTTGCTTTAAGTGCACTAACCGGTTCTAAGAGGGATTATGTGATGTGAATGTTATTGAAAGAATGCTAATGGAGGGGCTAGTAAAGGAGCAGACTTACATAAGCCTGCACTTGTACCAAATAATGCTATATTACTAGATGCATGCAATATAATAATATGACATGCTCGGAGACGGTTTCCGTTGAATATTCAACCTACACTGGCAATATATTTAATTATTTAATAATAAAAGAGACTAATCTTACTGTGACTGTCCGTCACGTACCCTTGTTTTTTAATAACAAAATAGGTTATTTATTTTAAAATCACCACGTGACGTCGGGCGCCTAAAGTCATTAAGTTTGTATTTTATTTGATGGTTTGGCACTTCCTTGTGATAAATAGCTTTTTGAAATACCCATTTCTTTACTGCAATAGCAGCAAAAACTATTGACTAGGGTTGAATTCTAAAGAAACTTTCCTACTAATTATCTTATACGCACATGTGTTAGCAATAAACGGAGCCACGGACGAACACTCAATTGAACCTTTTTAGAACAATTGAGACGCGCAAAAACAAAGCAGATTCGGACGAAAGACGTTATAAAAAGGATCGCAGAGACCGTGAGAAATGCAAGTGCCTTCCGAAATGGAGACGCAGGTAATCGGGACCGCCATGGAGATGGCGGCGGACAGTTGGTGCTTGACCCTCGAGACTTACACACGGGACACCCGGGTGCTCCAGGGGAGGATCGGGGGAGGAGTTGATCTTGGAGCGTCTCGAGGTGCAGACGGTGGTCTTCAGGACGTAAGATGAAGATATACGGTGGGCGCTGGCCAGGGAACGGGGGCGTATTACTGTATTTGTTTGAATTGATTAATTAAGTCAAAGATTAGTAGTTAAAGTAAATCGAGTGCTAGTAGTCAGTGGAACGCGAGAAGGTGAATGCAGAAGGCGGCCCGATGCTGGAGGTCAAGCAGGTGGCATTTGAACAGTAGTTTGTAAGTAAATTACAGACTAATTCTCTTGGTAAGTGTTAATTATAATTAACTTTATAGTAGCAGTTTGCTGAAGGCGCTGGGTGGCTGTTATTAATCATTTATTTCAGTACAGCGAGCGACGCCTGCGCAGTACCTTATTTTATATTATTATATCACGTCTTATATGTTCTGATTCCTTATCCCATAACCTAGCAGTGATATATCATTGGTGTTTGGTTATAATGACACGGAGAAGGACTCTGTCAACACTCTACATGCACCCCGCGCATTCGTCTAATACTCTGTACAATGACTCATCTGACTCCTGACTCCTGACGATATTCGACTTTTATCTGAAGTTCCACAAATCAGAGGCAGAACTGCGTCCATAGTTCGATCATGCCATTTATATTATCACCAGCCAATGCGGTGATAATATAACTGTGCCGGTGACAAGTATAGGCGATAATCACACGCATTGCTAATATTTTGCCAATTAACCAAATACTGGTGATGGTTACTGTTTCCTGCAGTCTTGCTCAGAGACTTTGCGTGTTGGTTGATGGATGCACATTTCTAGTTGGGGTAGGCACCACCAAGTATGTACCGTATCTCCCATGATTTGATAGCTCCGTTCCAAGAGAACGCTAGGGTCTGACAAACGTGTCCCGCTAAGACCAACTATGGCCAATGTGCCCAACATTGTCGAATCGACACTATTATATTAGCCAGACACGCAATTACGACTGGGGCCCCCGCTTAAATACGAAATGAGAAGTGACGATATTATCCACTTCGGCGTTCAGCAATACAAGCGTAAATGATCTGCTATAGACTGATTCTACGAAGCGCTTGCGCAAGTTGTTTGTTTTGATTGCCAATGGGTTAGAGCCGTAAGGGTATAACAATAGTACGCGTGTGTAGGTGAGTAAACGGTAACGTGTCTTCCTCAATGACAGATGAACTTCTCAGATCTTTGTCTTAGGTGTTGGGTAGGACATGTAGAATAATGCATAGGGAGCGTGATCTGTTAGGATTCGTAGCAGTGTCCTTAGTGGAGCTATGCGCTTAGGCCTAGCGGTCGCGTACTGGGGCAGTTATTGTAACCGGATTTACATGCCATAGAAATGGGTTAGAGTTAAACAAAAGTAACTTGTTAACGTAACTTAGTTAAGCGCAAGCGTAACGTTTCCCTATCACATTTATATATTATTATCTTTGCTGTCCTCTTGTCTTATTAGCTTCATAATCCTTATTGATTTGTTTTATCTGATTTGATGTTATTCATGTATATTATATAACTGGGAACTCTCAGCACTAACTTACTGTGGTCCCCTCCCCTTTGCTGAGAGTTCAGTCCTCCCTGTCCCGGCGGAGGCCGCAGTATGTCATTGGACGTGCGCCACGGCGAAAGAGCGGCGAGCGGGGCTCTATCGCTGCCCCTTCGGGGGCACCATCCTCATATTTTCCACTATATTTATGTAATTTAAGAAAAACGAAAATTTTATCAGCCTAGGGTAATTTATGAACAGTCACATGTGGTGCCGTGACCAGGATTCTCGTCATTAAATGTACTGATTCACTTCAGTGCAACGAGAAAGAACAATATAATGGGTTACTACAATAATAACACAACGTAATTATGTATATGATTCAAGAGATCGCGAGAGACGGCTATAAGTTACAGCCACTAGGTACGATAAGTTTTATTTAATTAAATAAAATGTTGAAAACCAATATTACTTGATTCTAACACTGACAGGTGACGGGTTCGACTCCCGCGTAATCTATCAATTAATGTGTTATAGTTACTTATATTGAAACGGAAATAACACAACGTAATTTTAGTTTTCTAGAGATAACGAGAGGCGGCTTTAAATTACAGTGATTACAATAAGTTTTGATCACCATTTATTGAATGAATCAAATATTGGTATCGGGTTCAACTCCCGCGTAATTTATCAATGAATGTGTTAGATTTTGACACGAAAATAACACAACACAATGTTAAAATTTTATAATAAACTGTGAGATGGTTTGAGCTTAATGTGTTTGTTACGTTAACTTGTGTTTGTTCACCATAATTAAATGTTCTAACTAACCACGCAGGTAGCGGGTTCAGATCCCGTACGACTTTAAAGTGAACGAGTTGGTTTACGTTGTCATGGAAACAATACAACGTAATTTTAGAAATCGCGAGAAACAGTTGTGGGGTGTACATTTTAGCAGCTGAAATAAATAAATTAGTTGATAAGATATAACGGTCTCGCGATGGATTCTTCAACCGTTAACAGCG
Organism: Agrotis exclamationis; assembly: GCA_950005045.1. Taxonomy (NCBI): domain Eukaryota; kingdom Metazoa; phylum Arthropoda; class Insecta; order Lepidoptera; family Noctuidae; genus Agrotis; species Agrotis exclamationis. Next base: position 18,265,733 of record OX465436.1, read on the forward strand.
GGTTCAATTCCTGCTTGATTTATTTGTTGTTGATGTGCTTGCACTACTGTGTCAATGATCTGGTTGTACAATAGATGATGAGTGATAAAGTTCCTGTGTCACGGCTTGTGTTCTAGGTTCTCAAAGGAATTGTTGGTTGGAAAGGGTTGAGTAATAAATAAAGCTACTGAATAGTGATTATCATGACCATAATATGTCAGGAGGTATTTTTAAACTATATAAAATGAGTGTTTGTTAGAGTTGCTATGCTACTCTAGACAAGGGTTGAACTCCCTGTTAACGTAATTTTGATGCCCGACGATACACTAATTGATTTTGAAACGTGTTTTCAATGACACATGTATTTGTGCGTATGTGTCACGATATAATTGTGATGCGCCCTTAATCTCGGGGTAGATTTCATATTGTTACTGTTTATACAGTAAGAAGGATGCAGCTTTATGATAACAATTGATTTACATGTCAGTAAGTGTTACCGTAAGAGATTAACCTTTCAGACTCTTCGAATTAAACCATATAGATGAATAGATACTCGTGTGGCCCAATTTCAAATTCCAGGTTGCTTGAGACTTCGCTGAGGCTGTCACTTCGCTTTGTCTTAACGTTTGGGTTATGTGTAAGCACGGGTCAACTGCAGCCGACATTCTACGGACTTCCAGGGCGGCTGTGTCGAAGACAGCGCGTCAGCGTGACTCCTTTTTCAAAGCTAAGTTTCACTTTTATTATACTTCACAGTTACACGATGTTACGGGACTAGACCTCGTCATCGCAGTTAAAAGAACGCGTAGTATCGTTTTGAATTTTAGACAATGCACCTATTCAGTGCCGGCAGACAAAGGATCCTACAAGGGAAAGTTAATATAAGCATGTTGTGGAAACTATTGGCGCAGTGGCTAAGTAGTCGACAGTTGCGCGGCGTGTCGCGGGTTTTAGCCCGCACGGAACAAATAATTGTAAGTTTTATAAGTTCCGGGTCTGAGTGTTTGTGTATGTGAGCTTCTGTGTTTGTGATTGCACTCATGATACAGGAGAAATTCTTAGTGAGTGGCAATGGCAATGGTTAATTAAAAGAAACAACCGATTTTCAGTAATCGGATTTATTTATCGGTTATACCATAGATAGCCAGTAATTATTTGGCCAATCTAGGATGCCTATATTTTCAAGTCAAAGACAAACTTAATTCATAAACGAATTAATACGAATTGATATTCGAGAGACGGAGCGGAAAGTAAGGTTTACTTATTTGAATAGCACGTTTGGCACATTGGCTGATCGATTATTTTCTGTGCTGAGTGTAACGGGTTCGATTCCCGCATGGAATTCATATTTATATTTAACTGCAGGCAGTTGTTCTGCATCTGGCTGTTTGGGTATATGGATTTGGATGAGTATGATTGCACCCATGAAGAAGAAATTACCCGTGGTGTGGAGCGACGTATTGTTGCGAGAAAAATTTGCATATGATAAATAGTATACGTTACAGAACATGTACATTTTCTGATATAATTTCCTCACATTAGTAGAATCACAAGACCAATCATCCGTCTCATAATCGGAGGGGGGAGACTAATAGGGATTAAAAATAATTATAAAAACGTGTAGGAGATAATTATTCCGATTACATGACATTAGTTTTCTAATATGACTTCTCAATGCTAGTTGGAATCCTGGAACTGCTCTTTCCTCTTAGAATCGGAGGGGGGCGACCAATTGGAATTAAATCTAATATGTCTATGTGCGGACTATTTCAGCCACCGGATACAACAGCGAGCAGTGGGTTGAGGAAAGGCCTCTGTCCAGCAGCAACTACGATAGGCTGAATTAAGAACGAGGGAACACCGTATAGGTAGCGTCACTCACAAATACTCTTGAAAGAGACTCTGGTATGTAAATCAACATTATTAGCATGCGCAGGTCTTTTGAAATAAATTGAATCGCGGTTTAATGTACAATTAAGATTCAAAGAGTATTTTACTGGAGGATCAGTTCGAACAAAATAAATTTAATAACATTTAGGATCGAAGATGCTTATGCAATATTACACGAATTTATGGCAAACAATGCATCTTATTAGATTCGCGTTCCAGCTAGAGAATTTATAGTAACCAGTTTATATCGATAATAAAAATGGGTGTACTCGTATATAGTATTGTAACGTCACGGAAATGCACAGGTTTACCCTAATGTGAAAGCTCATCCGCTGAACTGCGTCACGCGTCTGATTTTCAGAGGGGGGAATGTGACTGTCCGTCACGTACCCTTGTTTTTTAATAACAAAATAGGTTATTTATTTTAAAATCACCACGTGACGTCGGGCGCCTAAAGTCATTAAGTTTGTATTTTATTTGATGGTTTGGCACTTCCTTGTGATAAATAGCTTTTTGAAATACCCATTTCTTTACTGCAATAGCAGCAAAAACTATTGACTAGGGTTGAATTCTAAAGAAACTTTCCTACTAATTATCTTATACGCACATGTGTTAGCAATAAACGGAGCCACGGACGAACACTCAATTGAACCTTTTTAGAACAATTGAGACGCGCAAAAACAAAGCAGATTCGGACGAAAGACGTTATAAAAAGGATCGCAGAGACCGTGAGAAATGCAAGTGCCTTCCGAAATGGAGACGCAGGTAATCGGGACCGCCATGGAGATGGCGGCGGACAGTTGGTGCTTGACCCTCGAGACTTACACACGGGACACCCGGGTGCTCCAGGGGAGGATCGGGGGAGGAGTTGATCTTGGAGCGTCTCGAGGTGCAGACGGTGGTCTTCAGGACGTAAGATGAAGATATACGGTGGGCGCTGGCCAGGGAACGGGGGCGTATTACTGTATTTGTTTGAATTGATTAATTAAGTCAAAGATTAGTAGTTAAAGTAAATCGAGTGCTAGTAGTCAGTGGAACGCGAGAAGGTGAATGCAGAAGGCGGCCCGATGCTGGAGGTCAAGCAGGTGGCATTTGAACAGTAGTTTGTAAGTAAATTACAGACTAATTCTCTTGGTAAGTGTTAATTATAATTAACTTTATAGTAGCAGTTTGCTGAAGGCGCTGGGTGGCTGTTATTAATCATTTATTTCAGTACAGCGAGCGACGCCTGCGCAGTACCTTATTTTATATTATTATATCACGTCTTATATGTTCTGATTCCTTATCCCATAACCTAGCAGTGATATATCATTGGTGTTTGGTTATAATGACACGGAGAAGGACTCTGTCAACACTCTACATGCACCCCGCGCATTCGTCTAATACTCTGTACAATGACTCATCTGACTCCTGACTCCTGACGATATTCGACTTTTATCTGAAGTTCCACAAATCAGAGGCAGAACTGCGTCCATAGTTCGATCATGCCATTTATATTATCACCAGCCAATGCGGTGATAATATAACTGTGCCGGTGACAAGTATAGGCGATAATCACACGCATTGCTAATATTTTGCCAATTAACCAAATACTGGTGATGGTTACTGTTTCCTGCAGTCTTGCTCAGAGACTTTGCGTGTTGGTTGATGGATGCACATTTCTAGTTGGGGTAGGCACCACCAAGTATGTACCGTATCTCCCATGATTTGATAGCTCCGTTCCAAGAGAACGCTAGGGTCTGACAAACGTGTCCCGCTAAGACCAACTATGGCCAATGTGCCCAACATTGTCGAATCGACACTATTATATTAGCCAGACACGCAATTACGACTGGGGGGGCGCTTAAATACGAAATGAGAAGTGACGATATTATCCACTTCGGCGTTCAGCAATACAAGCGTAAATGATCTGCTATAGACTGATTCTACGAAGCGCTTGCGCAAGTTGTTTGTTTTGATTGCCAATGGGTTAGAGCCGTAAGGGTATAACAATAGTACGCGTGTGTAGGTGAGTAAACGGTAACGTGTCTTCCTCAATGACAGATGAACTTCTCAGATCTTTGTCTTAGGTGTTGGGTAGGACATGTAGAATAATGCATAGGGAGCGTGATCTGTTAGGATTCGTAGCAGTGTCCTTAGTGGAGCTATGCGCTTAGGCCTAGCGGTCGCGTACTGGGGCAGTTATTGTAACCGGATTTACATGCCATAGAAATGGGTTAGAGTTAAACAAAAGTAACTTGTTAACGTAACTTAGTTAAGCGCAAGCGTAACGTTTCCCTATCACATTTATATATTATTATCTTTGCTGTCCTCTTGTCTTATTAGCTTCATAATCCTTATTGATTTGTTTTATCTGATTTGATGTTATTCATGTATATTATATAACTGGGAACTCTCAGCACTAACTTACTGTGGTCCCCTCCCCTTTGCTGAGAGTTCAGTCCTCCCTGTCCCGGCGGAGGCCGCAGTATGTCATTGGACGTGCGCCACGGCGAAAGAGCGGCGAGCGGGGCTCTATCGCTGCCCCTTCGGGGGCACCATCCTCATATTTTCCACTATATTTATGTAATTTAAGAAAAACGAAAATTTTATCAGCCTAGGGTAATTTATGAACAGTCACATTACCAATCTTAGATAAGGCATTTCAACTTACTAAGAGGCAACAAGTGAACTGAAATCTTGTACTTATTCAAAATTAAAAGAAACGGTGTAGACTTCCACCACCATAAAGGGAGCAACCAATAGACTTCATACAAATATTATTATTGGAAATACAAATAAGTCAATTCCATGAAACTATCAACAGTTCAAATAGCCCTGCCCACCTCCAAAAAACAGAAGTCAACAACAAAAACACAACAGAAATACCTCAGTGACAACAGTCATCTCCCAGCCGACCCCAGGACAAGTACCAGTAACAGTTAGTGGTAATGTTTGCTGCTTGCTTTGTATATTTCTATTCATACTGGGAATCTATAACCAAAGATTCTATTATATAAGACTGGGTACTATACTCTACTCCTCTTTTTCAGTCAACTTGTACAAGATAAGATTCCAATATACCTAATAACTCTTTCATTAAAACTGAGAGACTTGTCTTATTCAAGAAATAAATAAACTTTCATAGCTAAGTTCTGTTAAACAGCTGACCAATTTTATCCATGATTTTCTTTTTAATCACAGATTTATAATAAATCTTTAAATGTTAAATAATTTCATTATAATCAACCATTTCAGACTAGAATATACAAGGATTGTATCTCTATGTAAATTAGATCATAAAGGTGCTATACTATTAGTAGCAATTAAAGAATATGGTTAGAAATTTTTGCGGCTCACATCTAACAATAAGCTATACAAGAGGTCTTTCACTTAACCCTTTGTATTTAATCAGCCTGTCTTTGTAGTTAATCAGTCTGTTTAATCAGTCTCAAAGATCAAGGTATAAAATTAAGTTAATAAGATGATTAATCTGTCCCAGAGTAACATAATTATGAAAATGCCTTTTTTGTACAAGTATAAAAAAAAAAAAAAAAAAAAAAAACTATTGATTATTTATTTTTGATGATAAACAAAGAAAACAATTCAGATGCCTCCTCAGGTTGTGAATGGTCAGGACTGGTGATCAATTCTAAATGCATGACTAAGCCCCGCTATATTTTGTTTTATGAATACCTACTCAATATTAAGTTTGTCCTCAATTAGCAATATTATTAGAAAATTTGGTATCAATTTGCATTAGGTAACCATCTACGAGTACCTATCTCATAATACAGTTTAGTTCACATAAACACTTTATAAAGAAAACATTTTTCAGCCCTAGAGTAGAGATAAAGAGGAAACAAAGTCAGAATTACTTTGGAGGAATAAACAACATTATTAATAGTTGTAGAGATATTATACAATGTGTCTGATGTGACACGCGGGAGCGTGTCAAGCCAAGTTCTGGAGCGCAGCTCACCTTGTTCTTAATTTTAGAAACATTTTCAGATGCATTACTAAGTGGTTGAGATACACATTACAAGGGGCAAAGTACTAGGGACAGTCTGTCAGTCTGGGAATAACAACATAAACTATTTAAGATTTCTTAGATGCATACTTTACTTTGTAGAACTTCGTGATCAAAAAAAAAAAAAAAAAAAAAAAAAAAAAAAAAAAAAAAAAAAACTGTGTTATTTTGCGTAGTAGGTCTGACAACATTACTGCAATAGCTCATATAAACTGCGTGGGAAGAGTACCTACAATACTCTTCTATAAATTGCACTGATTTTTGCTTAATAAAGAGGCTGACTTTGAGTCTCGTAATTTCAATGCAGATAAAGAATGGTCTAATGGTCTAAGGTTTCAAATTAAGAATAAAAGATAATTTTGGCCATCCAGATCCTGATCCAGAGAGTCTCATAATTCCAATGTAGATAAAGAATGGAGACTAAGTTGTCAATTCTATAATAAATAGTTTTGGCCATCCAGAGAGACCTTTTTTGCATATCGGTTAAGATCATAAGTGTCCAAAGTACATTTATTGGGATAGGGGTCCCTAGATGGCATAATCTCTTTTTCTAAGGTTTTTCCCCTTTCTTAGTTTACTGTTTAAATCTCTCCATAAGATTAGAATAGATAGGGCTAAAGAAATGGTAGTCTTTTTTTTTTTTGAATTCTTTACTAATCTCTGAGTTAATAACAATTAGACCTTCTGATTATATTTTAATGTCTTCTTTTAGAATTAGTTATCCTCTATACCTAAGCCGGGGGGCTGGTATATTATCAAGCAAGCAGTCAAGAGGAGAATAATATATGTATGTATATATATTCTTTAATGCCTATCATTTTACAAAAATAACTTACATAAAAACTAAATTTTGTGCACAAGGGTGAGTTATTGATTTTGATAGGTAGATTATCGCAGAATTCGCTGGAACAATACAATGGAATCCTGTGATAGTAGTGGTCTAATATGGAAGACTATAAAATAGATTTATTCATGTATTTTATTTCTTATAACTTCACTTCATCCGCGATCAGGGCACTTGCAACAGTGCCGAAATATCGGAAACTCAAAAAATAAACAATTGATTTATCAACTTTATAAAAAAAAAAAAAAAAAAAAAAAAAACTTGACTTGACTTATTAAAGTCTTCCAGAAATTATCAGTTAACTGTCGCAAATCGACACTCATATAGAGTCATGTAAGTTCAGAGACGATAGAATCTAACATTTAATTTAAAGGATTTTTCAAGCTATGTCTAACTAACGCAAAATACTTGTTACTACATTTTAGAGTTTTAAACTACTCTCATAATAGCTTCAGTTAAGAAAACTTTACAAAGAAGTTTGTTAGGTTGATTGCGTCAGCCACAACACTATGTGTCCAAATTTTGTGGTGTAAAAGTATCAATTATTAAATAGATTAGTAACAAAGGTGCGATTAAATTAATGGATTACAGATATTCTATAAAACTCAGGTCTGTGTAAGACTAGAATGTTCATCAGACTGGTGTTACCTTCCTTAAGTAATAAGCCCAGATATGTCTACGCATAAACTGTCATATAATAAAACAAGAACGTTCAACTACTAGCAGCAGGGCCTTATACAGTCAATTAATACATTTTTGTTTTTTGTACATTCTACCAGACATGCATATTCTTAAAATGCGCATAGACTAGGCTTAACTGTGGACTCTATACTGCAGGCAGTGAGGGGTCATCGAGGTCGTTTACCTTGGTAAATCATTATAATAGACCAATGATGTTCTTTAAAATAAAATTTGCTGGGACATTAAATTTCATCAAGTTTTAATACCCGTAGTTAATTAACCTTAATTTCAGTGTTATATTAATACATAATAATAATTATTTAATACATTTAAGAGGAATATTTAAAGTTAAAGACTGTGATTGTCTTTTGATTTTGATATATTTATTTGATTTTCATAGATTATGCAGATGAAGTGTGACTCCAGATGTTTAGTTGGAATTAGAAAGATGGGATTTTTTCATTTAAGTCAAGGTTAGCTATGATTGCCTGGTTATGTACACAAGCAGACGTATATCAAGATAATTATATTCCCATTTGAAAAAAGAAATTTTGGGTATTGAAACAATTTGCTTTTAACATAAATATATTATTTTATGTTCTCTGAACATCTACTAGTAATATTAAACCTCAGCCTGATTTCGAATATAATATAAGGATTAAACGAACTTACCTAGTGAAGTTCTATCCTTATTATATGAAGAAATCAGGCTGAGGTATGAGATTCCCACCCTCCCAAGATTAACTTTCAATTAATCTTCCCTTATGGCGGTACTTGGTACCACTGCTCTAAACTGAATGACGATTGAATGCAGTGTTGCCAGGGGCGGATGTTTTAATTTTTTAATTACAGAATCTAAAATTTCGCGTCGAAGAGCGAGAGGACTCGACTACTACTAGTAATATTAAACCTCAGCCTGATTTCTTCATATAATAAGGATAGAACTTCACTAGGTAAGTTCGTTTAATCCTTATATTATATTTCCAAAGGTAATTTGATTGAATAAAATCCAAAAGAGTAAGTATGGAGTTTCTTGCCCATTCTTCCTCATACAACCTACCTTTGCGAATGGGTGTAGATTCATTCCCATCCCATCCCATTTCCTTAATTTTAATAATCGACGTTTCAAAGTGCCTCTTTGATGGCCTAATTGAAATAAATGTTGACTTTGACTTGCTGCCGATGACCACAACTCCTCTTTCCTGTACCCTGAGCACGAGTTTTCAGTATTTGAGACGTAAAGTAAACTGGAACTTTGGCAACTTCAAATTGACAATTTTCAAGGAAAAAATTAGTTCCTTCTTCGCACACCAGAGGCGCTGTTCCATTTTTTTCATACAAGAAACGCTGTAAATACTGGAAAAACGCTGTAAAGTAAAAGAGCGAAAACTTGTGCTAAGGGTACAGTTCTCAGACGCGGCCCATGATATGTACCTACTGACCTTTAAAATGACATTTGAAAAGTTTCTAACTATTTTTTAGAGTTTAAAAAAAACTGGTCCAAAAAGCCAGTAAGAAATAAAAGTGTATACCAGACAATACATAAATCACCTATACCTAACATATATTTAACCAACCTTAAAAAAATACTGCTTCTTAACTAAAAATATATACCTCTACTAGTAACAGCAAATGATCTACTGTGGAAACAAGTGTAGGGAATTGTATATTTTGGGCGTATTTTATAGCAAGAATAATAAAAAGAAGGTAAAGTAAGCATTTCTATTCCATTCGAAATTTGCAAGCTCTAAAACCAAGTTATTGCTCCTCCCCCGAAACAGGTAAGGCATAAAATAATACTACTTACATAATATTTTTATCTGCCTACTATTGATAGTGTATTATCATTCTTTTGGGTCCATATTTCATATTCGATGCTTCTGCAACGAATATAATGTACCTACAATATTAAATTTTCTTCTACGAAATTATGCCGTCCTGGGGGTGGGTATTACAACGTCTTAAAACCAGGCTTGTTCCGGCGAATGAAAGTGACAGAGCTATACAAGTCGTCTAGTGCCATCTCGTTCACTCACAGGAATACGGCCGGTTTTAAGACGTTGTAATACCCCCACGGTAATAATGAAAAAGGAAAAGTTAATGTGATGGTTTTTCATCATATTTTATGTTTTGAAATCGTCAAGTAGGGCCTTTCGCTCTAGATGAAGTGGAAAGCTAGGATTGTCAAACTCGTACTGACTAAAACCAACCCTGCTCAATGGCAATTTGCGTTCCACGACCTCGGTATACCCCTTCATACATTTCCGTAACCTTAAATCATATCAGTTTCTTTTAGCATTGCCGTAGTCGGCTAAAAATAGGGGAATAGTGTATAAGACGGGGACGCGAGGTATGATGGGAAATCACACACTTAAGGCAAACTTAACACAATACTAACGTAGCACAAGCGCCAACAAGACGCCATTTGTTAATGGCCGCTTGTAAATGACGTTCTGATGGCGCTTGGGCTACGTTAGTGTTGTGTTAAGTATGCCTAAAGAGTGTATGTCCCCATTATACCTCGCGATTATTATCCTCCCCGTCTTATATACTGTTCCCCTACACTAGATTGACATTCATGGCACGGAAAAGCTCACGAATATCGATCCAAATGAAAGTGATTTAAAAACGATTGGCATTTGTTTTGGCCTAAGGGCGTGGTTGTTCCTCACTAGATCTACCCTGAGATATTCCTGTTTGAGCACCGATGCTTGTTTTCTGTGCGAACCACAGCATATTACCATGGTTTATCATAATTATATGCCATTTTAACATTACGCAGCATGCTTATGCCTTACAACCAGCGTCACTGAGGAGTTTTAATCTGGATTGTGGAGGTTGGACACGCAATCGCTCTATATAAAATATTGCTTATTACCCTGAAAGCCGACCAAACACATTTGGAAAAAAAAAGCTAGGCAGATTAAACGAATGTAACGTTGATAACAAGCATAGCAAGCATATTATTATATTGTTCGCCGAACATTCGTTCGCTCGCTTCGCTCAAAACTCCCTTTCCATAATAAGTGGCCATAAATCGTTTGTGTCGCAGATGACTCCCGCCGTTTCACTTTTAGCCTTTTTTTCGTATTATTTTTACATTTCAGCGTATTCTAAAACGCGTGTTACGATACGGTAGGGTATCGAATATAACCTTGTAAATTTAGTCTCGGGAAAAAGAGGTCGTTGTAACCCTCAGCTGAAAAAGATGGATTGCAAAAATAATATTAAACAGCAGGCTGATTTTGGCTGTGTTATCTGCGGGACTAGAACGGCCGCTTGGCAATGTTGCTTAACGTGTCCGTTTTCAGCAATCTCAGAATATTCCTCTTAAGACCTCTTCAAATCAATGCAAACGTTCTGTTGAAGGTCGCGGGACTTATCTCATTACCGTGACCCCGGAACATAAAGAGCTATTGAAGGACACCGTGGATTTTAGTCACTACAAGTCTGACAGTCCCTCCCGCCCTGCCCGGGGTGGGAGGACTCATTTGATGATTTTACCACGCTAAAAACAAAAGGTTCTGTCGAAAAAATCAAATAACTCCGACTGACTAAACCCAATCGAATTGAAAATTGAAAATTTACGTCAATCTACTCCAATAAAACTCATCTCGTACAACTCATAATTAAGACTACTCACAATAAACATTTCATCAAACACATAAACAAACACAAACATTAGCTAATAATAAACACTCATTATAAACCGTCCATCTCGTCAAACATCTCACATACCTCCCTATTAAACCAGTGACACAGTTCACAACATCCTGTATATTCAGCTCACGTATACGGGGTGCGTGCACTTACCCCCCTCTCACGTTAACCCCTTCACTGGATACATTGTCAAGTAATAAATTAAGTTTTCCTTATGCGGTGTTGCCGTATCGTTTTATTTATTGTGTTTCTTTTTTTTTGTTTTTTCGGTACGTAATTGCTTCTGTTTTTTGTGTGCACTTGATGGTTTCTGTAACTGCTTGGTCTAATGGTCGTAACTAGCAAGCTTTAGCCAATTGTGAACTAAGTAAGGTACTATAGTTATGCTCTCTAGACATGTATCGTATGTCCGTTTTTTTTTAAGCTATTGCATAACTTTTAACGCGGGCTCCGAGCGCGGCGCGGCGCGGCGACCGAATCAAAAAATTTCAAAATAACCTAACGAAAATACCTGACAACACGCATCGTCTAACATCGTTTCAGTTTGGGAGACTTCGGCAATCATAAAAATACTCAGATATCCGTCATAAAAACAATTTACTTTTTCTTACTGATTCTAAACGGCCAGCTACAAAAGGAGTTTTCACAATGAAACCTACCTATAAAATTCTCCTACAACAAAGAAGTTCTTTATTACAGTAGTGCACCACAAACATTTTAAATAAATTATATTCTGGTTAAATATAATTTATTTAAAATGGGAGGCGGTAGGCGATTTTATTCTTTTAAAATAAAATAAAAAAATGTTATGCAATAGCTTCACCGCGGCAGTCTTTTGTTGTGCCCTTCGCGATTTTTTATCCTGGTAAAATCATTAAATGAGTGCTAGATTATCAAACTCGTACTGACTAAAATCCAGTTTCCTTCAATAGCCCTTTACGTTCCAGGGCCATGGTTACAAGATGGACAGACCCGCGACCCCGGCAGGCTATGGCCCTCTAAGGGGAGCCCCGTATTGCTGACATTACTTTGAAGCGCGTGTTGAGCACGACGCGCCGTCGAGCTGGGCGTGCCCCCTTTTCGGACGGCGAGTCTCATATTACTCGCCGTCAGCATGCCCGCGCATATTACGTGGACGTCTTCAAAGTCAAAGTCAATATAGCTTCTGCTACAAAATCTTTCGCATGATCTTTTGACTCCAGACCACCATATCATTAACCACTGTGACCGCCAACACAATTTTCGACCACCTCTCGACCGAAGCTAAAAACTAGTATTTCTAAAACGCGAATAGTTCAGGTTTCCTCCAGCCATTAAAGGCGTAGCCCTCATAAAGCAAAGGTCACATCGATCAAGCTATACCACAGCGCAATCGGTCAGCCCAGTAAATCAAAAATAGCCCACCTGGCCGATGACAAACATTTCCGAAGCTAAACAAGAGCTATTAATCCAGGAACGTTTTGAGAGCGCAATTGAAAACTGGCCTTAAAATGACGCTTTATGAAGCAACAATTTAGAACAACTTTGATTATTAGTTTTTGAGCAAGTTCACGGCAGCCATTTTAGTTCAGAGACACATTTGTGAAATGCGTTGATTAAAAGTAAGTATTTATGAATGTTTTTTTCGCATGCATATTTTGACCTTTTGCGAATAGTTTTCCACTATTTTACTTCATCATCATCATCAGCCTATAAATGTTCCCACTGCTGGGACACAGGCCTCCTCTCTGAGAGAGGGAGTGGGCCGTAATCCACCACGCGGGCCCAGTGCGGGTTGGTGGATGTCACATGTCTTCGAATTTTTGGTTCTAGGACATGCCGGTTTCCTCACGATGTTTTCCTTCACCGTTTTGAGCAGTGGTCATGAAACAAATTACACAAAGTAATGTGCCTGGCTGGATTCGAACCCACGACCTATACAAACTCGTAAGTCGGGGCTGATACCACTGGGCCACCACTGCTCTAATCCATTTTACTTAGACACTGCTTATTTTTTCGACCTAAGAAACGACGACGTATGGACTATACCTGTTCTCCGCGATTTCAACCGCTCCTTGTCAGCTCCTATTGGTCTTAGCATGATGTTATATAGCCTTAAGCCTTCCTCGATAAATGAGCTATCCAACACTAAAATATTTTTGCAATTCAAACCAGTAGTTCCTGAGATTAACGTGTTCAACCCTATAAATTTAGTTAAGATGTGAAAGATTTTAATCACTTGGAATAGCACAAGCCGTAACAGGGAAGCATGAATGAAAAAGGCTCTTGCGTCGACCATAAATAAATTGAAACAAGGGCGTCTTCTGGCACATTATTTTACAACAGTTAAAATACATGTTAGTATTTTCCTTCAATTAAAATGTATGTCACTTTCATCAGATTCAGGTAACAAAGTATTCCGATAAAAGGTCATTTTAACGATGGAGATTTCTGGCGCAAAAAAATTAACAACCGGGATTTTGATGGGCCTTTTACGCAGATTGTTTTTAATGATTGGAATTTAAAAATGCCATGAATTTTTCGACGTTGATATAACAACTTCAACCTTTTTTTTGTAGAATTCATCATTCCTTCATTGTTCTACTGAAATAATAAGTGTTTGATCAAAGTCGATCTTTTTGTCACCATGTTACTTGAAGTCGGCCCACTTTTTTCGTGGATTATTTCCTATTATCCATCATACTATTATCACTTTTTTTATATCTCGTCTTTTCTCCAGTAACCCTTTTCTCATCATCCATCAACATTTATATTCATCACTTTTTAATCACACGAAAATCGAATCAGTAATTAAAAAACTCTTATGAAAGCAACATTTTAGTGATCTAATATTTCACTTGTCACGGTCGGGGGCACCAAAAACGCCACTCAGTTTTCAACAGCCAAAAGACACTCAAGCAGTATACTTGAAAAGATTCCTTTTCTCACAAGTGCAATGGACAATCATTAACGTCGAGGTTTTCTTACATTTTTCGCAGGTAATGGCTTTTATATTTGACGTTTGGCCTCTAAATGGGTCAGGAAAACGGTTCCGTAGATTGAGTGGAACGGTATCTGGTCGTTCGTTTACGTCCAATCGGTTTTACTTTGATTTTAGAGGGAATTTGGCGATGATTGGCGGCTGTCAAGCATGACTGATGGGTTGGCTTGAGGCTGAACGTTTTCATGTTTGAATGTCAGATCAGATTTGAGGTATGTTTCGTTGCGTATTTTGGTAACTGACATCCGAAGTTAATTCGATATTCACTGCCCACTGCTTTTGTTTTGAACACATCAAGCAATTAAAACCTCATTCGAGATATTTAGTATACAACGCATCCTCTGCACAACCCACTGCTCAAAAAGGCTGACTAACTACTCTACAAAGAACAGCTCATTTTTTGTAAAAATAGGGTTTTTGTTATCGTGGTAAAGTCAAAATAATGTAGGGCGGGATGGGAGGGACTGTCAGACTAGTACTGACTAAAATTCACTGTGAAGGCCAATTACGTTCCACGGTTTCCTGATGAGACAGCCCCGCGACCGTGGAAGAATAGTGATGGGTGGAATTTACCTTCTAGTGGTCTACAGATGCCCGGTTGCCGATGCAATACAGGCTTCCTGTACCCTACGGTGACAACTGAGCGATCCTAATGGCGATGGTAGACCTCACCAACGCAACCTGTCTCGTGACCACCATCCCGTCGGAGACTGGCGCCAAAAAAGTTAGGTTTATTCCACTTTGTTCACTTTAGACACATTTGGTGTCCTCAATTCATCATCATCGTCATCATCAGCCTATAATGTACCCACTGCTCAGTGCGGGTTGGTAGATGTCACATGTCTTAGAATTTTTGGTTCTAGGACATGCCGGTTTCCTACGGATGTTTTTCTTCACCGTTCTGAGAGCAGTGGTGTTGAAATAAATTACACAAAGTAATGCGCCTAGCTAGGTTCGAACCCACGACCTACAACTTGTAAGTCGGAGCCGATACCACTGGGCCACCACTGCTCTCAATTCACCCGGAAAATATTTATATGAATTGAGTGGACTTATTCGGTGTCCTTTTTTCACCTCGGAATTGTTTCACCCAGGTGAACAAAGGCGACTATTCTTAAATTTAATCACCCATATCAAGGTGGCTTCCATATCATAATCAGGTGATATCACCCAGGTGAACAAAGTGGAATAAACCAACAGTTACTATATATTCTGTCGGTGCGCAGGAATTTCTGTTCCTCCTGGGAGAGTTCGCTCCATCTTAGGTCTCATCTTTTTTTCTAATCTAGATTGAGGCCAAGAGAAAATCTATTTTGGCCAAAAAAAATACATGTGGCACTCGGAGACTGCCGCGGTGAAGCTATTGCATAACATTTTATTTGATTTTAATAGAATAAAATCGCTTACCGCGTATATTTAACGAGAATATAATTTATTTAAAATGTTTGTGGTGCACTACTGTAATAAAGAACTTTTTTGTTGTAGGAGAATTTTATAAGTAGGTTTCATTGTGAAAACTCCTTTTGTAGCTGGCCGTTTAGAATCAGTAAGAAAAAGTCAATTGTTTTTGTGACGGATATTTTTATGATTGCCGAAGTTTCCCGAACTGAAACGATGTTAGACTATGCGTGGTGTCAGGGTATTTTCGTTAGGTTTTTTCGTTCGGTTTTTGGAATATTATTGATTCGGTCGCCGCGCCGCGCCGCGCTCAGAGCCCGCGATAAAAGCTATGCCATAGCTTAAAAATATTTATAAAATTTTGTAGTCCTATTTTGTGGTGGTAAAGTCATCAAATGAGTCCTCCCCCTTATGGCGGAACGAACTGTCAGATTATGTGGTTTTTACCGTTATAAATATGTTGTTAACCTCTAATGTCATTACTTCCGTAATTTTGTATAAATGGGTACCCCGACTTCCTAAAACTGAGCAGTTAGACGGGATTAGACTGCCTTTAATAAATTAGGAACATGATGCCGTGGAGTCACGCGACTGAATTTATGACGGAAGGTTCAGTCTACCTGAATGGACTAATTGAATATTTAGAGTTAATTTATAGAGTACCTACATTATTTCTATGTTTTGATATGATTGATTCTTTCACTCGTATTGACACTGTTCATAACACTCAAAAATAAACTTGCAGGAAAATCCACACTGAACTTTTATGTTGTAGGTAAAACTAATGTAATTAACCTACCCATAAATTATTTTAATTTACTTTCTAGTAACCCTATAGTTATCTTTATACATGAAACCCAACACACACACACATGAAAACCTGAAATCGCGAAAAAAAAATCAGCTGCTCAGTACATTTTAACGAGTTAGGCGAAAATAAATGTACTGAGCAGCTGATTTTTTTTTTCGCGATTCAGGTTTCATCCCATACTAAAAGTTGTTCGTTATGATGAGTACAATGACCCCTAAAGAGGATTAAAACGACTAAAATTTAACCATGTGGAATGACTTCCCGGGGTACACCGGACGGACTAAACACTTCCCGTCTTACCACAAAAAAGTTTTACGCTTTTTTTAAACAAGCGTTCAACAGACGTTTATCTTTCCGTGGTACCACGGTTAGTGTCCTATTTAGTCAAGGTTTCACCTATTCTTCAGGTTTTTCTGAATGCTGGCGAACAACAGAAACACCAGAACGGTACAAAAACGCGCTGGGTAGCTGACGACTGTGTCAAAATTGCATGAAACAATGTACGCACAGAACCGGCAAGTATAACAAGAAATGAAGCAACTCTTTCTGCTTCATTTTAACAGAAAATTGTTCCATGATTAAAGAATAAAAAGCTTGGCGATTGGCCATTTTAATAAGTCCGTCAGTTACCCGGGTCGACGGCGCGTTGTGTTCCACGCGCGCCTCAAGGAGTGTCAGCATGATAAAGGGGCCGGGGCCTCTAGAGGGCCAAAGCCTGCCGGGGTCGCGGGACTATCTCATTGCCGTGACCCCGGAATATAAAGGGCTATTGAAGGACACTGGATTTTAGTCAGTACAAGACTACAAGTCTGACAGTCCCTCCCGCTCTGCCCTGGGTGGGAAGACTCATTTGATGATTTTACCACGCTAAAAAAAAAAACACAACGTAAACCAAAATAGACGTAGATACGGCGATATTTCACAACATTTAATACAATTTTTGCTGAGTTCTAACAAAAGGAAAAAATACGTATTCCTTATTGCTCAATTCAATTTTTGATTATTATTGATGCTGTCAAATAGCTAATTCCTCAAAAATAGATCTTGAATGTAAACTCCTTAAATTTTGCATTTCAGCGACAAGTTCACAGAAGTAGTAAATATTTGTTCAAGTTATTACCGACCACTTATACTTAGGCTAAGCCTCTGTCGAGCTATTAATCCGTGGCTGAGGCGACTGAGCCCAAGTGTTTGTGTTTCGTACTATTTAGATACAAACGGCTTATAGTCGGGGTTAGAACGTGATAAATTGGCTGAGAATAGGTATTTTTGTGAACTTTGTGAGGATATTTTGGGTGCTAGGAAGTCAGCTTTTGTTTAATTGGTTTCTTGGGATGTTGCCTCATTTAGTCTGAATAAGCGTCGCCTTTTATCATCTGCTGTTTGATTACCAAACTTATGGGGTCGACTTCCTGTCTCACTGTTTAGAATTAAATTAAATAATAATAAATAATATTCCACAAACTACTTATCACACAACGCCATCTAGTCCCAAGCTAAGCAGAGCTTGTGTTATGGGTACTAGACAACTGATAAACGTACTTCTTTATTTCTAAATACATAAATATTATAGATAAATTACACCCAGACACAGAACAAATGATAGTGCTCATCACACAAACATTTGTCCTGGGTGGGAATCGAACCCACGACTTCCGACATAGCAGTCAGGGTATAACCACTAGACCAACAGGCCTGTCAAATATACCTTAAATACCTATTAAATATTTTTATTATTGCTTTCAATGATTGCCTTCACACCGAGAGTTGTACCACTTCAAGCATACAATAAATCTATGAAACAACTTAAAACTATGTATAAGTATGCAAACGAATATAAACTTTTAAAAAATGGACCAATACGCTAAAAAAATTGAGTTTTAAAAAATCGAATGTCCACCAGATTTCTGACCCTTGCTAATATTCGAAATTACGCATTCTTTTTTTTAATCTACAATATTTCTTTTTGACTAAAATGGCAACGTAAGTTTCTCTAAAACTTTTATCTAATTCAGTAAGTCGATTTTACATTTCGAACGAATAATTCGAAAAATTAATCAACTTTTCTTTTTTCCAATGCCTCTTTTTTACAAACGGCCAGTATAAATCACGTTGCTGAAAAGAATCGCAAATAAAGAATAAAATAAAAGCGCTGTTTACTATGCATAGGTTGTGTGCAAACGTGTAGGACTGTAGGTGCTATGAGAATTGTGATAGGTGCCATCTGTTACGTGTTCCCACACCCAACGAAGTTAGTATTGGTTTGTTTGGCAGGTAAACTATAGAGCACCTCACCTTTTTCACCGTGTTCTGTAAAGTTTTGAGATATATTTCTAAATCTTATTTTGCGTGGTAAAATCATCAAATGAGTCCTCCCGCCCAGGGTGGGGCGGGAGGGACTGTCAGACTTGTACTGACTTAAATCCACGGTGTTCCTTCAATAGCCCTTTATGTACCAGGGTCACGGTTACCGAGTGAGACAATCCCGCGACCACGGCAGGCTCCGGCCCTCTTAGGGGGCCCTGTCAGTTTGCTGACAGCTCTTTGAGGCGCGCGTGGAACACAATGCGCCGTCGACCCGGGCATGGTCCATGATCGGACGGCGAGTCACCCATTACTCGCCGCCCGCATGCCCGCGCGTACGGTGGCCGGAGATCGTCTTGCGACGTCCGTTGCCGTGGGCGTCTCCCGCGGCGGCTGGGTCGTGATGTGGACGCTGTCCTCTCCCTCACGCGTTCCGCCTCCTCCTTTGCTAGCATTACTGCTTCACAGAAGAAGGCGACCGCTTCCCATTCCGTCTCGCCCCGCAGCATGGCGAATGCTGGGCGCGAGAGGTCGCCGCCTATCGCCTCCGTGAGAACACGGCGGTGCTCTGCCCAAGCGGGGCAGTCCTGCACCGTATGCTCCACCGTGTCCTCGGGGCGATCCTCGCAGTCTAAATCTTAACTTAACTTATTTTAAAACACACCTTTTTTGGGCAGTAGTGTAATAAATGCGAAAGTGACTATTTGTTTTGGTGACACGCCTAAACTGATGAACCAATTTTGTGAAATTTTGGTTCAGCGGTTAATGGGACCCTAATCGATTGCAGGGTAGGTGAAAATGGGGGTAGGGGGGAGCTTTTAATATAATATCTTCAAAAATTTGCAGCCATGTGACATCTACCAAACCACACTGGGCCTGTGTAGTTCTTCTCAAACATGCATGATTGTGTACCAGCAGTGGAAACTTAATAGGCCGAATTTGCTTATGTTTTGCTCATACATTCTAACACTCTGGTGAAAATCATTTGTCAAGGGCGAAATTTTTCACTAGTGAAATACTTTTGTAATCAAATAAGTGGTTTGAGGTATTACCTGCCTACATCCAGACTTCAAAAACCTCTTTAAAATATTTGGGTTTTTTAATAATATTGACTGTTAGCGTGTCGATGACAATCTAAATTTAGTCGACCCAGCTTAGCGAGTTTAGCGCCCTCAGAAACTTTCCTTAGCTCCTGTAATGAGCTTTTAGCTGTTTACCATGCATAGGTTGTTGCGTGTAAACGTGTAATGATGCTATGAGAAATGTGATAGGTGCCATTTGTTTCATGTAGAACAGACGCTGGAGATGGTATTGCTTTGTTTCTTAGGTAAACTATAAGACCCATTAAAATACCGTTAACTATATACTTTTTCATTTTTTAGGCATAAATAATAAAAAATGGGATTACTTATTAATTTTTAAAATGTTTAGTCTTCCAAAAGTGCCAAATTCATATCTCAGTTCTGAGGGTTTTTGTGACATAAGGTAAACTTGAACTTAATTTTGATGGAAAAATTTAAGAAATTAGGTACCTACCTATATATTTTATACAAGGGCCCTTTTTCATTTTCTATACATACGCCTTACATACCTACTTCTGTACGTAAAATACAGTTTGTACTAAGGCCTCAGTTCTGGGCCAACTCAAAACATCTTAATCCATACCAAACACTGAAGTAGTTTTCAAGCAACTAATGACCTTACCATTTGCATCACAAGAACCTAAATGGACCGAAAGACATGCGCAATCTATGTATAACTTGAAACAGAATTCAAAAGCCAAAATCGTTCTGATTTTAACAAAAATCCTGACAAATGCTCTACTCTATTATGTAAATGCAAATGGACATTTGACTATTAATATATTTTAAAAGTCGCTCTAATGTTTAAACCCTCACTTGATACTGATAGCCCCCAAGGGCTAAACAAAATGAGTGCGACACAACATTGAGAGATGTCTGCTGCATTTGTAATGTTGGTCATCCCTGCTATCGCCTGGTATGTCCCGCACGCCTATAAATTGTAGCCTATCACTGTCGTGGCACTTCGTAGGTAGGTACAGAAGTTCTAGAGAAGACGAGAAATTAATAGTAAAAAACTTTAAAAAAAAAAGTACCGACTTCAAAACAAATACAAAAAAGTTTAAAATAACTTTTCTTTCGGAAGTCGGTGGCAATAGTCAATGACACAACAAAACAAAGCCACCGACTTCCGAAAGAAAAGTTATTTTAAACTTTTTTGTATTTGTTTTGAAGTCGGTACTTTTTTTAAAAAAAGTTTTTATTTTACCCTTTTTAGTTTATTTTTTATTACATATTCAACCCAAATTCTTGTAAAATACAATACTTGTAATCCGTCACAACATAAAAAAATCCATATCTCTAAAACTACAGAACCGATTTTGATGAAACTTGCAGTGTACCCTAAGTTGAACAATACCTAGTACAACAAAAAAGAATTACTTAAATCGAACTTATAGTTCCGGAGATATGCGTGCACAAACATAAAAACATACATACATACATACATACACTAATGAAATTTGGCACATTTGTTCAGACGCTGATATAGACTAACATATATGAAAACTGGGCAGTTCTGATAATAATATATTACATACATACGGGTCGAATTGATAACCTCCCTTTTTTTGAAGTCGGTAAAAATAACTAAAACCCGACTACGAAATAAAAACTTTTTAAAAAAAAGTACCGACTTCAAAACAAATACAAAAAAGTTTAAAATAACTTTTCTTTCGGAAGTCGGTGGCAATAGTCAATGACACAACAAAACAAAGCCACCGACTTCCGAAAGAAAAGTTATTTTAAACTTTTTTGTATTTGTTTTGAAGTCGGTACTTTTTTTTAAAAAGTTTTTATTTTACCCTTTTTAGTTTATTTATTACATATTCAACCCAAATTCTTGTAAAATACAAAATTTTTCTTACATATGCAATAATCTTGTAATCCGTCACAACATAAAAAAATCCATATCTCTAAAACTACTGAACCGATTTTGATGAAACTTGCAGTGTACCCTAAGTTGAACAATACCTAGTACAACAAAAAAAGAATTACTTAAATCGAACTTATAGTTCCGGAGATATGCGTGCACAAACATAAAAACATACATACATACATACACTTATGAAATTTGGCACATTTGTTCAGACGCTGATATAGACTAACATATATGAAAACTGGGCAGTTCTGAGAATATTACATACATACATACATACACTTATGAAATTTGGCACATTTGTTCAGACGCTGATATAGACTAACATATATGAAAACTGGGCAGTTCTGATAATATTACATACATACGGGTCGAATTGATAACCTCCTTTTTTTTGAAGTCGGTAAAAAACGCGTACTGAAAAGTATAAAACAAGAATATTATTCATTTGACCGATATTGTGCTAGCCGTGGTCGTATGCCACCTGCGGTTGTATCACGCAATCTTTATTGGCTAGGTGCACATTATGTCTTTCAGATTAAGGTTTAGATCGCAATCTAATTGAAAGCACATAATTAGGCGAATAGTTTTGCACTTTCAAATGCGTCCATAAGGAACTTTACGTAGTGTGAACACGGCAGGTCGGACAGGTCGTATTGAAAGTTAATAATGTTTTTGGAACTACAAAAACAAAACCTAAAAACAAAAAACCAAAGAGTTTGCCTGGGGGGGGGCAAACTTTTTGGTCCTGGATCTGTCTGAAAGTCGTGTCTGACGGATAAAATGTAAGACAAAGGCTTATTCTTGCCATATATTTTTATCTTTTTGGCTGTTAAAGCTAGCTGCTAGAATAAAATAAAGTTCTTTTTTAAACAGTATTTAAGTTGATTTGGATTTGGTTGTTATCGGATCAGAAAAAACCACGGAATAATCTGTATTTAACCTACTTACATACTTAAAAGATACCAAGCGAATTATGAACCTCCTCCTTTTTGAAATCGGTTAAAAATGAGGATTCTCTCTTACAAGAAAGCCTTAAGCCTCCTGCAGACACACGCGATTAATCGCGCTGCGACAACGAGCCAAGCTAATTTCCACTCTAAATGTACTGCAAATGGACCGCGACATGTCGCCCCGCGCGATTAATCGCATGTGCCTGCAGGAGGCTTTAAAGATCTTCATAAATTCAGACGGCACGGTTAGCGTTGGCTGAGCGATTGAACTGCTGCGATGCGTGTCGCGGGACTCGCGGGTTCGATTCCCGCACGGAACAAATATTTGTATGATCTACAAGTAGTTGTTTCGGGTCTGGGCGTTTGTTTATGTGAGTTTATGTGTTTGTAAACGCACCCACAACACAGGAGAAATTTCTAATGTGGGGCAACGTTGAAAATAAAACAAAAAAAAACAACCACAAAAAAGGGTAAAATAACCTACAAAATAACTTTTCTTTCAGAAGTCGGTGCCTTTATTTTTTATCATTTCATTGTCTTTTTTGCCACCGACTTCTGAAAGAAAAGTTATTTTGTAGGTTATTTTACCCTTTTTTGTGGTTGTTTTTGAAGGCGGTTACATTTTTTTTTTGAAAAAGTTTTTTTATTTTACTCTTTTTAGTTTAAATATTGAACCCAAATTCTCGTCAAATAAATCATTCTCTTACATGTGCACTAAAATTTTGTAATCCTTAGCACCGGTAACAAAATCGCTCACGTGCACAATAAGTTAATAAAATTCCCTAAGTATCTCAAAAACTACTGAACCGATTTTGATGAAACTTGCAGTATTCCGTAAGTTAAACAATACCTAGTACAACAAAAAAAGAATTACTTAAATCGGACTTGTAGTTCCGAAGATATGCGAACACAAACTAAATCAGTCGATGCTTACTCCTTACTGTTAAGGAGTTGTACCTTCCATCATCAGCTCAGCTACATGAGATGATGATTATCATACGCAAGTACTTAAATTACTTCATAAAATTTGCGAAAAAGGATGTGCGGGCCTATAAAATTTGAGGGTTGCCCTCGATTTCCCCGGGATCCCATCATCAGATCCTGAACTGATGATTATGGGACCACTTGGGAAGTATACCCTTTCAAACAAAAGAAAAAAAATCCAAATCGGCCCAGGCGTCTTCGAGAAATCGGGGAACATACATAAAAAAAAAAAAAAAAGATTCCGACGAATTGAGAACCTCCTCCTTTTTTTGAAGTCGGTTAAAAAAAACACCTTCTTAAACTAACAAACATTGGCGATTGACCTTCTGAATTCCCTTCTTGTAAACACAAAATACATAATTTCAAAGGTATATGCTCTGTCACGCGGTTACACCTGTCTGCTTTCAGCTCGCAATTTTTAAATACAGCAGCATTTTCCAGATGTTTAAATCCGTCCATTCTCCAAATCAGAACAAAATATGTTGTATGTTCGATCGTGTGACAGGATTTTTTGATGAGAAATATTTTCATTATTTCATGATTTAGAAAGCATTTTTTTCCAACAAAAGGGTATTTTGTAAGGCTGTTTCGGTTAAATAATCAATCCCTTTTAATTCATCCTTAGAGTGAGAAGACTCATAATAGATGACTCTGACATAATCGGGGGCCACAATAACGGGAAATGCCGTTAATTATCGCGATAATAGACTTTAACCGTCTAACTACAAAAAGTTAAACATCTGTTGAACACTTGTCTAAAAGTGTCACCGTCAAAACGGCATTAATATAAGGGTCGTTTTGCAGTCACACTTTTTTTAGACAAGTGTTAAACAGAGGTTTAACTTTTTGTAGAATATGTTTATATGAACGTCCATTTTCGCGATAATTAACGACATTTCCCATTAGTGTGCCCCCAATATTGGGATGTTTTTGTAGTTCCAAAAACATAATTAACTCTCAATACGACCTGTCCGACCTGCCGTGTTCACACTACGTAAAGTTCCTTATGGATGCATTTGAAAGTGCAAAACTATTCGCCTAATTATGTCCTTTCAGTTAGATTGCGATCTAAACCTTAATGTGAAAGACATAATGTGGTAGTTGCACTACCAGTTTTACACTGTAAAACATTAATTAACAACCTTTCATGGGCTGAGGAGAGTACTTTTGGTTCAAAAAGATTTTAAATAAATTTAGGTGTTAGACAAATTGGAATACTTAGTTATCCGTTGATAATGTGTGAACACCAATTTATTTTTTTAGGGTTGGTTTCGTAGTAAACGTTGCTTATAAAAATAAGCACTTTCAGCCGATGAAAGGTTGTTAACGTTTTACAAATAACCCTGTAAATATAAGAAACTATTATTAACGTTAAGACGCGTAGACGGCATAACACATTTCTACCTAAATGTAAACAACGTTATTCGAACCACGTCTCTAATACTTGCAAATAGGTAATTATATACCCATATGTACACACGAGCACATAAGTGCTTCACTTAAATGTTATCGTACGAGCTCCATTAAAGTTATTGGTATGTCCAAAAAGTAGGTAAAATAGTGTTATTTATAATGCTTAATGTATTAGCTCGTGACAAATGACGCGTCTGACGCTGGGGCATAAGCTGAGGGCCATGTGGCCTGACAGATGACAGAATACCGCATCTGATAATAAAGTAACAGAAATAAAGGACCTGTTAGTGAGAGAGTTTCAGAGCACCATAATTGCGTGATACATTTCAATCGCAAGTCCTTTTATTTTGTCATTTGAACAACACTCATGCGTCTTTTACTTTGTTGAGCAGATGTAAGCTACTTGCTATTGCTCGCAGCAGGTTCGCCCCATCTGTATCTGTACCAAAAAATTTTAAAATCGGTTTGACTCTTTTTATGTGTAAACGAAACATTATTTATACAAACGTACACACTTTCACATTTATAAGTAGGAAAAAAGAATTTCCATCAATATCTTTCGAGAGAGAGAAAGGCCTTTGCACAGCTGAGGGATCAAGTAACAGTAGTAGTAAAATTAGCAATTGGGATGCAGAACCACTCTTGATAAATAGAAAAAAAAACAAAATTGTAAAACACATTAGAAAGTTATTATTGAAATCATTACCGTCACTCTATCAGAAAAACGGTAACCCTATTAATTGACAAATAAATTAAAAATCTATGAAAGAATTCAAGATAAGAAAGAAATATAAAGTCTTGCTTCGACGGAAAACAAACATTACCCAAACAAAGTCCTAATAGGTACCACTGTGTATATAACTCCGCGAAGGGCCAACTTTTCGATAAAATGTATATTTTCTACGTAATTGCTGTACTCATCCACAGCGTCCTGTCGGTAACACCATGCCAAGACGGTACAAAAATCGTAGCACAAGAAACCAAGAACCCTGAAGATCTTCTTGGAAACTGGACCTACGTATACCACTGGGACCCCAAAATAAAATTCGACAAAGAATTCCTAGACCATGAAGATTATGAATGCCCTCAACTACATTTCGAAGAAGCCACCCCAGAATTTGTGGAGAAAAAGAAAGCCGAATGCGCAAAAGAAGACATACCTTTCAACTGGGATGATGTCAAGCTGAGAGTAGATGCTCCTGTACTGAAAATGGATGAAGGTATGATCATAATTGGAGAAAAGGAAAATTGGATGGCAGTAGACTGTATCACGATAGTCAGAGTCGTGATTAAGAAAGTGAATGATTACATAGCTATGGAGAGTCCTGATAGAGATTCAGTTACTGAACTGCTTGTCAAAGATTCCCCGACTTTGGACGAATTAAAATGTATTGCACATAACTTGGATGTCCCCAAAGGTATGTCAGGATTTGGAGTTTGCTATAGGAAGTGAAGGGAACTGTATTGATGTGAATTAAATAAAAAATATGAAAATGAGAAATGTGATTTGATTTCCGATTTATTTACTAAAAGATGTAAAAGGTAAAGTACTGACGAACCAATATTTTGAATGGAATTGCTGTAAAATATGACTCCTCTTAACTGTGACCATTCAGCATAATATGTTTTACCTATGTAATAGCTCAAAAAAGATGTTTGCGAGCAATATTTAAGCTCAAAACGACCGATAGTTGCAAGCCATACTTTAAGCAGCACAATATCCTGACACACCCGTGTATTTATATTTTGGAGGTAGCTATGTTCGTCAAGCAAAATCCAAGTCGTTTCCTGCGTATGTCTGATGTAGCTCCAAGAAATAGGCGTGACAACAGTACATTATGTCAAATGAGGTGTCAAACCGCTTTAATGCGCAAGAGTGTTTACTGCATGGGCCCAATTATCTATAATAAACTACCTAGAGATTGGAAAGACTTGAATACTTTGCAGTTTAAGAATAAAATACGCAATTTTTTAATAGATAAAACGTACTACAGTGTTCTTGAGTTTCTTTCAGAGAAAAGGATTTGTTGAATCTTTCCAGTCTTCATTAGATAATAAGAAATTCAATTGAGGAATATTTTAATGATAAATTAATAATTTATTGCAATTATAAACACTGGCATTAAATAATTTGTTGACTTTTAATTATCTTGACATACTTTATAAATTATTTTGACATTTATAGTTATTTATTGTTATTATTTTTTATTTGACATATCAATAGTTCCTCATTTAGGTCCGACATAATAATAAGCATGTCCTAAATGAATATTTTTGTACGCCTCCCGTCATAACATAGCGCTCTGTCTAACAAACATAATATCTGTCAATAATTACCTATGTTAACAAATAAATGCTATTCTATTCTATAGTGTTCCCACTGCTGGGGCACACGTCTCCTCTCTTAAAAAGAGAGTAGTCTGTAATCCACCACACGGGGAAAGTCGGGAAAGTGAAGGTTGGAGAGTTGGACATCTACTTCCACCTAATTGTAACACTCAAACAAGAACAGTTATTTATATTCCAAACACTATCAAATATATAAAATTCTCGTGTCACAGTTTTCGTTGCCATACTCCTCCGAAACGGCTTGACCGATTTTGATGAATTTTTTTGTGCTTATCCGGTATCTATGAGAATCGGCCAACATCTATTTTTCATCCCCCTAAATGTTAGGGGTAGTCCACACCTAAATTTTTTTTCAATTATGTATTTATATGGCAAAACAACGTTTGCCGGGTCAGCTAGTTTAGCTCTATATACAGGGTGTAAGAGACATCGAGGCACAAACGGAGGGGCACCATCCTCATATTTCCCAGTAAATTAATGTAATTCAAGAAAAACGAAAATTTTATCAGCCTAGGGTAATTTATGAACAGTCACATGCCGTTTGTGCGTCGATGTCTCTTACGCCCTGTATAAAAATCAATTCCACTTTTCGTTGTGACTTTATAACTCAAGAACGGGCTCACCTATCCAAACCAAATGTTTAGGCATTGTTCGGAAAATCGGTCGAGTGGTTCTTCATTTATCACATTTTTAAACACGTAACGAAGCCCGGGGCGGGCCGCTAGTATTTTCACAAAAATACAATCATTTGATTAAATGTTGTCTTTTCTACATATCATTAAAATCAATTTTAAATAGACAATCAATAAAATGATATAACTGTCATGGTAATAGATAAAACAAGCTATGACGTATTAAATTATAATGTTGTTAACGCAAAGCATCTGCTCATAAAAACTAAATTATCAAATCACAAGAAACATTAGCAAATGATAGCGGAGACATTAGGCACTGTTATTTATGCCTCATTCTTAATTAGTTATTATGCAAAAATCAATTAAGGAACCCCATAAATATAATGAAAGAAAATAATTATATAAAACACTATGACTTTGACAATTGAAATCATTATCCTACTACTCTTCTACAAAGTCTTAGCTGAACAAAGTTACGTTATTATACTTATAAAATACAACGAACAAATCCAAAGAACAGACGAAAACCATCATGGTACCTCTATACGTATTAGTTTTGCTCATCCACGCTATATATTCCACCATGGCTTGCGAAGATGGAGTCAAAATAATATCAAAGGAGACCAAAAATCCTCGAGATCTCGTCGGAAATTGGACCTACGTATTCCAATGGGACAGCCTGAAAAAAATCGACAGGGAATTCGAATACTATGACAAAGACCGCGTCCTTCGATGCACTGGAATTTCAATTGAAGTTATTACTCCAGAATATGTCAAAGCAATGGAAGATGAATGTGGAGATCATATGCCATTCAATTGGGCTGACGCAAAATTGAAGTTGAATGCTCGTCTGATGGGGACGAAAGGAGGCATCCTTATCATTGGAGAAAAGGACAACTGGATGATGATGGGATGCAAGCAGATGGTGCGTGTTGTCATGAAGAAGGTGTCTGAAGATTACATTGTGATGATCATCCCGGAGATAGACCACACCTCTGTAATGTTTGCCAAGAGGACTCCGACCGTGAAGGAGTTGGAATGTATCGCTCATAACGTAGATGTGGGCCAGGGTTTGTCCGGATTTGGACTTTGTGTTTGATTTTAATCATAATACATTATTTTATGTTGAGTAATAAATGATTACTTCTAAAACTTCGTCTGCCTTATTCAAATAGCAATACTTCAAATTTTTGTATTGCTTCATCAGCATTTATGTAGGTACATTGTTTCTTATAGAAATTGAGGGACACCTTATATTTTATTTTGATAAACTTTTAGTTTGGATAGGAGATGTTAGAAATACTGATAAACACTCAATTTGAAATCTACAATCAACTTTAGATAATATCTTACAAAAATAACATAAAATCAATCGAGATTATTAACACAAAAAAAAAGTTGCACTCAGCATTACCCAATGCTGAGTACAACTTTTTTTAGATAGCTTAATATAAAAGAAGAGAGAGAGAGAAACACAAGGTATAGAATGCTACTACCAAAATATTCCGAACCTACAAAAATTACAAAAACCGTGAACAGCATGTAATCGCTTCTGCCGTCTATGGAACCATAGTTTTGGAACTGGTTCCATTCGAGGCTTGTCTTTTACTTACATGGAACTGGTTGATTGACTGGATTTGAACGCTTGACATGAAGGACGTAACTGTCTACGCAGTATTTTTTCCGTGGAGGAAACTCATGACTTACCACTCTGCCCACGACTTTTTTTTTTTACCTGGTAAAATCATCAAATGAGTCCTCCCACCCCGGGCAGGGCGGGAGGGACTGTCAGACTTGTACTGACTAAAATCCACGGTGCCCTTTATGTTCCGGGGTCACGGTAATGAGAGATAAGTCCCGCGACCCCGGCAGGCTTCGGCCCTCTAGAGAGGGGGCCCCGTCATTATACTGACGCTCTTTGAGGCGCGCGTGGAACACAACGCGCCGTCGACCCGGGCATCGTTCATGGTCGGGCAGCGAGTTGCCCTTTACTCGCCGCTCGCGCCTACGGTGGCCGGTGATCGTCTTGCGACGTCCGTCGCCGTGGGCGTCCACCACCGCGGGTGGGGTGGAGGGAGGACATTGTCCTCTCCCTCACGCGGCCCGCCTCCTCCTTACTTCCTTACTCCGTACTCCTTACTTCTGCCCACGACTTCGATCGCGTTAGGGATTTCAATACCGACGTCACGTGATCCTGTAATACCGTAATCTCGGATATTTCGGTCTTTTTTCAATCACGGTATTCATCGATACCGTGAGTACACTGAGTACGGTATTACACACAGCAATGATGACACCTCTAGAAAACCTTCACCTGATGAAATCTCATAATTATTATATTTTTCCAAACTGACACATCCGTTTAAAATATAACCATAGTGAAACAGAAAATACTTAGAGCGACAATATGATTGGTTTGTGCATAAAATTATTTTAAATTAAGTTATAGTAATGTGATTACCAGACCAGTTGTCAATGGTTTTAGCAATTTGGTGATTCATATTGTAGGTTCGGAATATAATATTGGCATTGGCAATTGGCATTAGCATTAGCAAGTACGGAGTTTCTTGACCCTTCTTTTCCATACGAACCCACCGTTGGGAATGGGTGTGGAATTTTCTTTTATCTAAATAACCGACCGACGTTCAAAAGTGCCTCTTTAACCTAATTGAAATAAATGATCTAATTTTGACTTTGTCATTCTATACCTTGTGTTTCTCTCTCTCTTTTCTGTTATCTTTTGCCAACCAATGCTGAGTACAACTTTTTTTTGGGTTATAATCTCGATTGATTTCATTGTTGTTCTGTCAGATATCTAATGTTGATTGTTGATTTAATATTGAGAGAAATTGTATAACAGTATTTCTAAAACCTCCGATCCAAACGAACTGTTTACTAAAATAAAATATAAGGTACCACTGAATTTCTATAAGCAAGAATCTGCATAAATGCTGATGGAACTATTTGAAAAATCATATACAGCCAGGAATATTTAGAAGTAATTATTTATTACTTAACATAAATAATGTATTCTAATTCAAATCAAGCACAAAGTCCAAATCCGGATAAACCTTTGCCCACGTCTACGTTATGGGCAACACATTTCAACTCCTCTATGGTTGGGGTCCTCTTGGCTAGCATTTCAGAGATGTGCGCCATCTCCGGGTTGATCATCACAATGTAATCTTCTGACACCTTTTTCATCACAACGCGCACCATCTTCTTACATTCCAGCATCATCCAGTTCTCGTTTTCTCCAATGACAAGTATACCTCCTATCATCTTCATCAGAGGAGCGTCCACCTTCAATTTTGCGTCAGCCCAATTGAATGGCATATTATCTCCACATTCCTCTTCCTTTGCTTTGACATATTCTGGATTAATAACTTCCATTGACATTCCAGGGCATCGCATGACGTGGTCTTTGTCATCGAAAGGGAATTCCCTGTCGAATTTATTCAGGCTGTCCCAATGGTAAACGTATGTCCAATTTCCGACGAGATCTTGAGGGTTCTTGGTCTCCTTTGATGTTATTTCGACTCCATCTTCGCAAGCCGTGGTGGAATATACAGCGTGGATGAGCAAAACTAATACGTATAGAGGTACCATGATGGTTTTCGTCTGTTCTTTGAATTGATATTTTATAAGTATAATATAACTATGTTCAGCTAACACTTTATGGAATAGCAGTATGATAATGAGTTCACTTGTCAAAGACATCGTCTTTTATATAATATTGGCTCTCATTATATTTATGGGGTTCCTTAATAGATTTTTGTAAAATAACTAATTAAGAATGAGGTTTAAATGATACCGGAGACATTAAGTACTGTACCTAATGTCTCCGGTATCATTTGCTAATGTTTCTTGTAATATGATAATTTCGTTTTTATGAGCAGGTGCTTTACGTGAAATGCATGTGAACTACAGTTACATTACCATATTAATTGCCTATTTAAAATTGATTCTTTATGATTTAAAGAGTGAGTTTAGTCAATATTACTTGTTTAACTGAAGTAAAAATAACAATGATAAATCATCACAACATTTAGACGTGCACAAAATCTAGACACTGTTAATGACTGTATTTCTAAGGTTCAAAATTGGTTTACTCTAAACAATTTAGTTCTTAATGAAAAGAAAACAAAATGTATTAGATTCACTTTGCCAAATGTTAGAAGTAGCAATTGCGACATTTTATTGAACGGAGAAAAATTGGATTTTATTAAACAGACAGTTTTCTTAGGAATCACGTTAGACGATAAATTACAATGGGGCCCCCACATAGCATCTCTAGCGGGGCGACTCAGCTCAGCCGCCTATGCTGTTAGAAAGATAAGACAGTTAACAGACGTCGAAACTGCGCGTTTGGTTTACTTCAGCTACTTTCACAGCATTATGTCTTATGGCATTCTACTGTGGGGCCGGGCAGCTGACATTGAATCCATTTTTATTTTGCAAAAAAATATACATGTCGAATTGAGAACCTCCTCCTTTTTTTTTCGTCGGTTAAAAAGAGAGCCGTCAGAGCAATTTACAATCTAGGTCGTCGCGAATCTCTTAGGGAACTATTCAAAAAGATTAATTTAATGACAGTGCCTTGTCAATTTATTTATGAAAATATAATGTATGTTAGGAAAAATCTTCATCTTTTTAATAAAATAAGCGATAGACATAATTTTAATACTAGAAATAAAGATAAAATTGATCAACCTTATTTTAGATTGTCCAAAGTCCAAAAATCTTTTATGGGGTACTGTGTTAAATGTTATAATAAAATACCTAGCGAAATTTTAACCCTAAATGAAAGAAAGTTTAAAAGTTAAATAAAAAATACACTTAGTAAACAAGCATATTATAAATTAGAAGATTATATCCAAGATAAAAATGTTTGGAAACATGCTGGTCCTGCTCCATAGTACAATGTAGGGCTTAAGCAGAATCAAACTGGTTGAAATTTGAATGCTCACACACTTTTTATATTTGTAAAATAGCTGTAATTGCAATATTTTGTTAAAATGTGAACACCATGTACCTATTTGCGTTTTTTTTTT
The DNA here is from genome assembly GCA_950005045.1 of Agrotis exclamationis. Classification (NCBI taxonomy): domain Eukaryota; kingdom Metazoa; phylum Arthropoda; class Insecta; order Lepidoptera; family Noctuidae; genus Agrotis; species Agrotis exclamationis. The sequence goes on from OX465436.1 coordinate 18,298,635, forward strand.
ATTTCTTATTATTCTATTTTTTTATAATATTTAGTCTATATTTTCAAGGTACATTGCTTTCACATTATTTATTTCAAATGATGTTATAAAAATATTGTAAAACATGTTTAAAAAGAGTAAGTATGGAGTTTCTTGCCCATTCTTCTTCATACAACCTACCTTTGCGAATGGGTGTAGATTCAATCCCATCCCATCCCATTTCCTTAATTTTAATATTTCGACGTTTAAAAGTGCCTCTTTGATGGCCTATTTGAAATAAAAGATTTGACTTTGACTTTGATTTAAACTCCCTCATAATTATTGTCTATGTGAGATATCATACTGAGCATTTCGTGGGTAAAAATTTCAGAAAAGAGAGACAGAATCACAAAGCAAAGAAGACTGATACCAATTTATTCCTAATCTAAAAAATGAATCATCAAATGACTACAACTTGTAATAAGATAACTGATATTGATGCACCACACTTAAGGTAGTGTAAAAGATCAATTAAGAAACCAATTAAAAAGCATTTAAACGTAGGTCTGTAACTCAATTGTTAAAGACCTACGTTCATTACAAAACAATTCTTCATTATAACTGTATCAGGTTTTATTCATGGTGTAGCTGCCAAAAGGAAAAACCATCATGAGCTCTTTACACATATTAGCTTTGTTCATCCACGCAGCTTATTCAACTACACCTTGCCAAGATGGAGTCGAAATAATTTCAAAAGAGACCAAAAGCCCTCAAGATCTCATTGGAAACTGGACAACCGTATATCACTGGGACAACGTGACCGGATTAGCCCAGGATGTCATCAATAACAGGGCTTCCTACAAGATTACATGCCCAAAGACTTAGATTGAACCAGTTGACCCAGAATATGTTAAAATGAAAAAAGCCGAATGCGTTAACTTAATTTACTATTTAACTGGGCAGATGCGAAATTGAGATTAGATGCTGCTCAAACGAAAATGAAAGGAAGCATCATTGTCATCGGAAAGACGGAGAATTGGGTATTCGTGGAATGCAAGATGATTTTTCACGTAGTGCTTAGGAAGGTGCCTGGTGATATCATCGTGTTAGTCTACCCGGAGATGTATAATTTCACTGAAATGCTTTCCAGGAGGATTCCGACTATGACGGACTTGAAATGCGTCGCCCATAATATAGATGTGGGCAAAGATTTGCGGAACGGTTTCAAACGTTGTGCTAGTATGATTTAAAATACATTTCTCTGTGGTGAATAAGAATCATTGTATTGAACCCGACTTTAATTTCTTATTTATTGCTGTGACCGTGATTTGTTAGACAGTAATTTATTCAATGAAACGATAAAAATTACAGGAAGATTTGAGTATGAATGTGGACGGCTATAAGATAAAAGGATGACCAAAGAAAATATTGATAGACAACGTGGAGGAGAATGTGACTATAAAGGAGGCGCCTGCTGAGATGAATTACAACAGTAAGGAGGCAAGAAAGTAGGAAATGGACGCGCTGATGCTGCGTAGACCCCAAATATATTGATATAAGGACAGGAAATCGATGATCAATTAATATCGTTATGTTATTATTATCATAAGATAAATGAAAAGAAAACCTGGTTCGAATAAATGTCAACGACAGCATTCCTCGAGTAAATACCTGCTAATTTAGTAAACAAACATAAAAGTTTCGTAAATCTGTTGAAAAATCTAAGTTGAAAAAGAAATCTGGTCAAAGTAAGATCCACGTGGATCCACAAAGTAAAGGTATAGGCGTTTGAGTCGAACACGAACATCCCGCAGACGATAAACGCAGTTATATTAAGAAAGTTGGTCCGTACTAAGCGATAGTTTAAAATCTCGATATTCACCACTAAAGCAGGAACTTTAAAACTTTATCTGTGGAGATTTCGCGCAATATGGAAACCGTGTAGTGAATGCGTGTTTGCATCTTGTTACAGACTTAGATTTTGATAGAAAATATTGGAATAGTGGGAAAGTTGGAGTTTATTGGCTGTTTTAAAACAATATATACAAGACACGATGGATGGATCATTTGAAAGATGATATAGCAAGAGAGAGGCTGGAGGTAAACGAATCTGCAATCGAAGAACTATGACAGGCCTGTTGGTCTAGTGGTTAGTGACCCTGACTGCTATGCCGGAGGTCGTGGGTTCGATTCCCACCCAGGACAAATGTTTGTGTGATGAGCACGATTCTGTATCAGTTGTCTAGTACCCATAACACAAGCTCTGCTTAGCTTGGAACTAGATGGCGTTGTGTGATAGTTGTGGAATATTATTATATTATTATTGTGGAATATTATGAGGAATTGTGAAAAGTACTCAAGGGAGTCTCGAGGCCCGTTTTGATGAAAACTAAAATTGCATCATTGGATTTTTTTTTAAATCAACATTCCTAGCCAGGATCCGAAACCGCTGATTTTGAAAAAATAGCATCACAAACTGTGACACAATTCGATAGTTTCGCTAATAAAGATCAAATTCTGGAAATTATGATCTTTACTATAAACGATGATGGAAAACATCGAGATGAAACCGGCAGGATATAGAACCAAATATCCGAAAACATGCATAGGTACTGGGCCCACTAGGTGGATTACTTCCACTCCCTCTCACAGACAAGAGTCCTGTGTCCCAACAGTGGTAACATTACTGGCTGATTGTAATGATGATGTAATGTGTGAATAATTGTGCATAAGTAGGACAATTTTTTTTAATAATAATAATATTCCACAACTATCCCACAACGCCATCTAGTCCCAAGCTAAGCAGAGCTTGTGTTATGGGTACTAGACAACTGATAAACATACTTATATATTTCTAAATACATACATATTATAGATAAATTACACCCAGACACAGAACAAATGATCGTGCTCATCACACAAACATTTGTCCTGGGTGGGAATCGAACCCACAACCTCCGGCATAGCAGTCAGGGTCACTAACCACTAGACCAACAGGGCTGTCAATTACATTAAAACATTGTGATAATTGAGTTATCGAAATTGTTAACAAAAGTAAAAAATAAACCAATTACATTTTTAATAATCACAACAGCAGTAAACAATTCTCTGATAAAACATTTTTGCTGATTTCCGATGTCCAGAAACAAACACTAAATATAATAAATGGCCTGATAACTGGAAAACACTCCAACTATTGGCTAGGCAATAACTTGAAGTACACTCGAGCACATAAGTCGTTGTGTAAGGAGTTGCAAATTGATATTAGCTTTGTTGTTACTTAGGACGCGGTAGCTTGCGTTCTCGTCTGATTTTGCCGATATGCATCATTTGTGAATGTTGTAAGTTTGGGTGCTTACCTTGTTTTTACGATGGTGTATATTTTTGTTTTACGGCATGTGATCTACGTAAATATTTTGTTATAGCCAATAGGCAAAGATATGAAGTTGCTGTTATATAATTTGGTATACAAAAAATACAATGAAATAAAAATATACTGTTTGGTTTTACGTTATTTTTCGAGTTTACGAGAAAATGGATGGAAATACATGTTTTCACATTATATTTTTTATGACAATCTTTAATAAAGAAACAGTGTAGAACAGTAATACAGGAAAATATGAAAAAAAAAACAATATCACTCCTCAAAAAAAAAGAATCCGTACAGTCAGCATACACGTGATTCTCGTCACGACCGTGACACGGGTCGGGTACGGTCAGCACAATTTGTCTCTTGACCGCAATACATCCATCAATTACCCGCTGCAGATATCGCCGATGCGGGAGCGAGAAATGTGAACAGACCCTTACTGATTTTCTGTGATGTATATTTGAAATAATTTTATTTGGCGTACGTTACGTTTGCTCTTGGTCCGGTAGTCGGAGCGAAATATGTGTGCGTACCCTTAATTTTTTTTTGGGGATTGAGGTCTATATCTACTGATAGTAGTTTGGTATTGTGATATTGGTAAACACAGATAAATAATTTCTTATTAGCAGCCAATATAGACCCGATGTAATATGGGTCACGCCGTTGAATCGGGACTGGTCCTTGATCCGACAGCGAGCTAACATTACTCGCCGTCCGCCAGCCCCTCGGAAACGGTGAACGGAACTTGCTTCGCGATCCCCAACGGCCTGGAGACGCCCGTCTCCAGCAGCGACTGGTAAGTTAGGTGGATGATTGCCCTACCTCACGCATTTCGCCTTTTCATTATCGAATCGAATAACATTGTCCTTTTCTGAGTATCTGCAAGGTCGCGAGACTGTCTTATCAGGCAACCATGACCCTGGAACGTAGAGGGCTATTGAAGGACACCGTGGTTTTGTACTTGTAGTCAGTACAAGTCTGACAGTCCCTCCCGTCCCGCCCTGGGTGGGAGGACCCATTTGATGATTTTACAGCGATGAAAAAAAATCGACGCGCTAAAGAATATCTTTGAACTTTTCAATCCAGATAATTAAAAACAGGCAAAACTCTTCATGAAAAATCAACAACGGAGATTTAGATACCCATTCGTCTTGAAGGTATTTCGGAAGGTAATGATAAAAAGACACTCTTTCACTTATTTTTTCTCGGAAAATTGTTAAGGATTATTTAATTTGCCGACTTCGTGGAAAGGGGTGCGTCTGAGAAAAAGGGTGCCAAATAATTATAAAAAGAAAGGGTCCAATTTATTTATTTTGGGCAGTTTGTTTGATGTATAAAGGAACGTTGAGGGTTGAATTTGTGGGTTCTCTCGAGAGAAATACACCTTCTTTGAAGATCTTAAGTAATATGCCAAGGTTGAGGAAATGTCTTTCAAGGCTACCACGGCCTTGGAAAACGAAGGGCTGACTGCTGATTTGGCTGAAAAATCGAACTGTCCGTCAGTTAGATTTCCAAAAATATTTGATATGCCTTTTTTCTTTCGTTAAGAAAACCAAAATTGACGATATAGGCACATTTATAATAACTTTTTAACAAAAAAATCAAACCGACGAAAGATTGAACTGAAAAGCTAAAAATAAATTTTGAGGCGGCGCCAAACAAACATACAAACATGTACCTAAATTAATTATTTGAAGCGAAGCATAATTTTATTGTAGCTAGGTTGCTTTTCATTGATTGTTTCTTTGGCGCCGCCTCAAAATTTATTTTTAGCTTTTCAGTTCAATCTTTCGTCGGTTGATTTTTTTGTTAAAAAGTTATTATTTTTAGCTTTTTAGTTGTATACCATGATTAGAGTGTTTAACACATGGAAAAACCCGTCTTCCCTTTTGTCATTGTCAACGTAACCGTCACAGTAATTAGTATTAACTGTTGAGGACCTGTAACTTGAAACTAAAAACTCCACTCTCAGACTGTCAACGACTGTCAAATCCCAACTATGTTTAAAGTTCTTATCATGATGAATGAAATGAGCCCAAATACGATATAGTTGCTGTTAACTGTTGAGGATCTCTTGCTACTGCCTTCTGTCCTCATCATCAGACCCTCGATGACAATTATACTCCAGCTAGGTCTAAAATTTTCATCAAGACTAATGAAATGAGCCCAAACACGATATAGGTGCTGTTAACTGTTGAGGACCTCTTGCCCCTGCTTTCCGTCACCATCCTCAGACCCTCGATGACAATGATACCTCAGCTGGGTCTAAAGTTCTCATCAAGCTGAGTGAAATGAGTCCAAACACGATATAGCTGTTGTTAACTGTTGAGGAACTCTTGGGACTGACTTCACAACATAACAGGGATCTGGAGTTGATCTGATGATGGTGACACCATCATGTTATCTTCTCCACATCTCTGCTATATAGTAATGTCCTCAGAACTACATATGTTAACTTTATTTCAAACGAATCGGTTCACAACTGAAAATTCTGTAGGAAAGTTGACAATCAATTCCTTTTTTTCTACCCTTAGAGGCCGATTTTAGTTTTGAAATTAAAATAGGACCAACTTTGAGATATACTCTTTCCAACAAAAAAAGAATTTTTGAAATCGGACCACGCTGGGAAAAGTTATGCGTGGTCATACATAAAAAAAATAAAAAAAAATATACATGTCGAATTGAGAACCTCCTCCTTTTTTTTTCGTCGGTTAAAAATTACCAATACGTCACAAGCAAGTGCAGTTTTCACTTGTTTCAGTCGTCACTACGAGCCCCAACCCCCCCCCCCCCCCCCATTCTGAAATTGAAAGTTAAGTAATGCAAAAAGAACGACGCGACGTCGAAATTAAAGCCTCCTGCAGACACACGCGATTAATCGCGCTGCGACAACGAGCCAAGCTAATTTCCAAAAATACTGCGAATAGACCGCGACATGTCGCCCCGCGCGATTAATCGCGTGTGTCTGCAGGAGGCTTAAAGCTGGGCTAGTTAATGAGTAATGTAACCTATAATTTTCTAAGAAATCTGCTAATAAGCGTCAAATAATGACAGATTTAACTTACAAGTATGATTTTCACCATTATGAAAGCAGAAGTGATTGAATAAGTTACATATACAAAGAAAAAAGCATATCCCGGCCATGGATCACCACTACATCCGACTTAAAAAAAGTTAAAAATGAAAATATGCAATCTGCAAAAGTGTGCGATAAAAACAACGATTTTTTAATCCTCTCTAAACAGAATGCTTGCCAAATACATACAGGAAATGAGGATAAGGTCAATTCACAGTTTACAGTTTTTTTAATACCCGTAGTTCAGCGTTCAAATATTCCGAGCCCCTAACGAAAGCGTAACACTTGTTTATAGCCGTTTAAAAACTTTTAACTGAACACTAAAACTGCATTTAGATCACACCATTGCAATTTCAACTGTAACTTACCAGAAATAGAGTTGAAAATTTGTTTGTTCCAAGTATTTTGGAAGGATTAAGTCGTCTTCTGTTTGAGTACGAAAATGAAAAACCTCTTTCCCGCACTAGGAACGTATTTCGTATATTATTAAAAATGTCTTATAGTACATTTGTGGGAAATAATTAGTTTCTGCAGTAAAATTTTAGCACCCATTTCCTCGAAGAGCTTAGTTGAAAATTTCAAGAGTTTTATGTCACACGTTCTTTAAAGATAGTTGCTTAATTTAATTTTTGATCATATATTGCGTTTATATCGTAGACATAAAATTATTTGATATAAGAAATTCAATTTTTCAAAAATCCCGCATTTCATTTACCTGTAGAAAAGATCAACAGATTACGTATTGGACACATAAATATGACACACAATCATTTAATAACTAAAACTGACAGAAATAAATGCAATGTGGATTTGATTTGACTGTTCATCACCTTTTAATTTAATGTTCAGCTTATGATAATGAAAAACGTTCGTGTGACCTTCCTGATAGCTTAAAAGATTGCTTAAGCAAGGAGGGATGTAGTCGGACGTTGATGTTTCTGGGGATGATTAATATGTATAGTTTGGTGTAGCTTTGAGAGTGTAGCCTGGGATGTGTGGCTTAATGATATTGAGCTACATGTGTTGGGTTGCATTCTCTGGGTTGTACTGGATTGTACGTGTTGGTTATTTTTGGGCACATTAGCGTTTGATTGTGTCCCTCTTTGTTTAAGCAATATGTATTGTATCCTAATGTATGTACGTAAATTAATATAATTATTGTTAACTGTGGTCGCTGTGATGTTGACCTGTGATGTTAGAAAGCGACCTTAAATAAATAAATAATAAAAAAAAGATTGTCTTCCGTTTTTTTCCACGAGTTAAAGACAACTCTGTTCTTATAGATTTAGATGTAGATATCCATACTCAATAAATACCTACATAGAACGCTTTAGGATGTTATTAAACCTTCAATTGAAAGTGTTTTCTTGTTCAGCTGTTTAGCGAAGTCGATCAATAAGCCTGACTGCTTAGCCAGCTGATCGTTGATCAGTTGAGGGGTAATGATTCTCAACGAACTTCAACCACCCACCCACAGAGAGTAGGAGGATTTCCAAATGCAAAAAAAAAATAGTGTTGGTGCTAAAATAATAAAAAAATCTTCAATCGCTCCCATCTCTAAAATATATAAAGCACTGAAATACGTATATACGTGCATAAGATACATCAACGAACAAACGCGTTTTTTAAATCATCCCAGACAGACATCATAATCATACGCCATTGCCCTCATCAACCACTATGCATTACACACGTTAAACCGCAAAACAATCCCTCTCATAAAAACACAATAATACCGTCACGGAACCTCGAAAAGTGCTGAGCAAAAACCGACCGAATCCTGCCCGAAAAACCGACAATATTGTGTTACACCGGGCATTGAATGACGGGCACAATCGAGACGCGCTCGGTAATTTTCCTGCTGTTTTTTATCCGAAAAGAACAATGGAACTCATTTTTGGGCACAATGAATTTCATTTTGGTGCCGAAAATACATTGTCATTAAAATCGTCCGTTGCAGGAAGAAGGGTTATCTAGGTGTCCTGAGTTTGTAGCAATTAGCATTGAATTTGTGGGTAGTTACGGTTTATCGCGATGTGAGAGGATGGGTCGGATTCTATTAGTTAATACTTCTAATTGTTTTTAATCTGCGGTCGAGGATCTGGAATAATCTGGATAGACTATAATACATGCACTGATTGTTTGCTGTTGATTAGTCATTTATTTATATTTTAAATACTTTTAAAACGATTCTGAAACATAACTCCGACCAACGTTTCTCCGCTGAACGATTTGCCGACAGAATCTTTCCACGACGAACGTTTCGCCGACAGAAAGATTAAGTCATGAGTATTGTATTTCATGAAGTATTGTACAAATGAAGCCATTTAGACGAAGCCCCGCCACGCGGGGCTTCTATTTCTGTGTTCAGGGTTTAAAGGAACCTAACTAACCGAACCTCGGGGTGCCCCTGATATCGGATTTAGTTACTAATATTTTAATGTCAAACAATGTCTTTGTCGACGAATCGCCTGTGAATGAATCGTTGTGTCGGCGAATCGTTCAGCGGAGAAACGTTCGTCGGAGTGATGTTTCAGAGTGTTTTAAAACTGCACAAAGGAAGATTTTGGGGGAGTCTTTTGCCCGGCAGTGGAACAGCTTAAGTATAAAAAACACTACCCCCTAAAATGAGTCTTGACTAATCTAAGGTAAGTACTGAATTCCGATTTTTAATTTAGAAAAACTACAGTTGCGTAAGCAAACGTGACTGTAAGTAGGTCCTACAATTCTTGACTTTGGACTAGTACGACTTGATCAGAGACTAGTTTGAACAACGTGTACTTGTTTGCACAGGAGTTTGGCGTCAAGAATAGAGTGTACGAATATTACGTCTCTAGTCATATCTTCATTAAGTTACTGAGTGCTCTATGCAGCCGTCAAAAAATCTCCAAATAAAAACACTGATATTATTTTCCATTTTAGCAAATAAGGCAGTTCCTACTGTTTATTTGCCGCAACGGTATAATATTTACAGCTGAATAAATAGTACCATTTTACTAACATTCCATCACAATGTCATACATAAAACCGCACTTTTGTGATTTCCAAATGTTAAGGTCACCTTGGGTCTCCGGCTAAAGGGACAACCCACATCACAATATCTAGACCGGAAACGAACTTGTCTCGACCGGGGATAGAACCCTAAAGCTTTTGATTATGAGGCGTCTAGACGAGAGTCTTTTTTTTTCAAACAAGCTGTCTAACTATGATTGAACCAAAAAGATTATAATATTAGGATAAAGCCTCGAGCAGATACACACGATTAATCGCGCGGGGCGACTTGTCGCGGTCCATTCGCAGTACATTTAGAGTGGAAAATAGCTTGGCTCGTAGTCGCAGCGCGATTAATCGCGTGTGTCTGTTCGAGCCTTAATAGGTTTTAGGGTCTAAAATAAATAAAACTTCTTGTTAGAACAACCATTTTCTGCCTCTATCAGAATTGTTTATCAGTATCACACATCGAAAGAAAACCCTTTAAAAAGCCATCGCATTTCGAAACCTCCATTTAATCCTTTCAACTCCCCCATTCCTTCCCCAGAACCCATAAACATCCCATAGAATAAAACAGCACACCATAAAGAACCCCATTTAAATAAACCATTCTAAATTCTACATTAACTGCTAGACTATTAGTTGAGGCATTTCTCACCGCGTTCCTATTCCAGCCACGTAGCAATTAGGAGCCGTTAGTATAATCCGGTCTAAACCGGCCCGGTCCAGTTACAACCAGTTTTAGCCGGTTTTCATCGAACATTCGTCGGATTTGTTGCGTGTAGATTGTTTTTGTTGGCGCCCAACGTGGGCCGAATCTTAAGAGGTCCTAATGTAGACTATGTCGATTTTGCGAATGTTTGTGTAAAACATGTAACTGTTTGGATGTTATTTATAAGGGATGCTGTTATGGATGTTCGGTTGTGCCGGATAATCTGGGTAGATAAATAATGTATCGGGTCGCTTGTGCTTATTTAAGTTGTGATACAAAAGGGGTGTTTAGATGTTAATGTTTTGTTGAAAATACAGATTTGAATGAAATAAACTGTTTGATGTTTCTTTTATGTGTATTTAAGCTATTGCATAGCTATTATCGCGGGCTGTGAGCGCGGCGCGGCGCGGCGACCGAATCAAAAAAAATCCAGAAACCTAACGAAAATACCTGACACCACGCATCGTCTTACATCGTTTCAGTTCGGGAGACTTCAGCAATCATAAAAATATCCGTCATAAAAACAATTTACTTTTTTTTTACTGATTCTAAACGGTCAGCTACAAAAGGAGATTTCACAATGAAACCTACTTATAAAATTCTCCTACAACGAAGAAGTTCTTTATTACAGTAGTGCACCACAAACATTTTAAATAAATTATATTCTCCTTAAATATACGCGGTAGAAAAAATGTTATGCAATAGTTTCACCGCGACAGTCTCCGAGTGCCACATGTATTTTTTTTACTGCATAATCTTAAAATTTTAGTGTTGGAAGGAACACCAAACATTACTAGTACTTCTAAAGCCACAACAAAACTTTACAATCATTTAAAATTATCACAATGTTCATGCAAACACATCATATGCAACTCTTCGAAAATCAATATTCACGTCACATAAGTTATGAATTCTATTGTAACACATTCTACTGATAGTAGAAACACAACTAGAATAACATCGATGTAGATACCATTATCGACAACGTTTCCTTCGCCCACAATTTTTCTTTCACCATAAAACCGTATACCGTCAGGCGTCCGTTAAATCTTTACGGTTTCCACTTCCCGACTTGCACCCGGGTCTTATCCGAGTTACCCGGCCCTGACAACCGAGTGCACACGATATTCACGATTGTATAACCGGTTACCGAGCGGTTCTTGCATATATTTTGCTGATTTGTGTGTAAGCGGATGATTTCATGCATATTTTGTATGACATAATTATCTGCATTAATGATACAGCAATATCATTCAAAATATATGCTAACTGCAATGAAGGTAGTATTTGCCTTAAATATCATAAATTAATATTATTAAGCTGGTTTTTCGTCTACGCCGATGCCTCAAGGACCTGGTGGCCTACCACGAGCTCATAACGCTATCCAGTTTACACTCAGGGAACGAGATGGAGCTAAACGACTTGTATAGCTCTATCTCTTTCCACAGCCTAAACTTGACGGGGTCAAAAGATTTTGCTCAAAGGTGCAGTCTACTTGCATCAACTCTACTTAATATTCTGGGCTTTAATATGTTATTTCTGTATGTTCATCCAAACTCTCAAAGATACATGTAGCACTATTACTAGTACGCAAGACTTGAAATAATTCTCCTTCATCGGAACTCAAAGCAAAACGGAATAGTTTTTTTAATTGTCATGTCACCTTTTGTCAAAAAATATGATATAAACAGTCAAAAAATGTCCAGGTGATGCCCACAAATCATAAAATTTTAAAAATAGTATTAAATTGGAAAACATGAACGATACAAATATAAAAATGTAAATTGTACACTTAGAAAAAATTGCTGATAGTTGAAAAGCTATCAAAAAGATTACCGAATTTTAATGCTTTCTACTTGGTAAGTTAAAAGTTTAGTGACCTTACCCCATTCTTCAGAATGAAAGAAAATCTCAGGATAACATATCATACAAAGTCTAAAACTATTTGAGTAAGCGTTGTAAAAGAACATGTACAATTTTGTACTGTTTTTTCCATAACAAGCATTGTACGAGTAATAAGCTCATAATGTCCTCACGATTGGGTCTCTCCTCTGTGAATCTGTAATTTGTGTTGGCTTAGGTCCCAAGACGTGGTGGAACGGATTAGGGATATCAAATCTTCGAATTCATGTTTCTAGAAGATTCTTTGCGTTCACTTTTACTGTTTAGATAGCCTGACGGTCATATAAATTACGCCAAATCTATCTAACTTTTAATGTAATTTAAACTTTATGTTAATCTTTGTTATAAAATATCTGTGTGCCAAATTCCATCCAAATCCATTCAAAAGTTTTTGCCTTAGGCTTAAAGATTAAAATCCATCCATCCATTCATCTTCACAAACTTCCGCATTTGTAGTATTTAGCAACATCACAAAACTCGTAAATGGAATATTCCATTCTATTGTTCCAGTAATAGAGTAGGTAATTGAAAAATAACAAAGTTTTAATTTTTTGAAGTGTCGCTTTTAGAATCCCAGTACTGACAAGTTTGTAATATTTTAGCTGAAGAAACGTTCGTATTCAAGGATGCGCTGAGGCAATACTGCGATGATCACACCAGACGACTCCACAGAAGATATACTGGTACTTGAGTTTGATTCTTACGACGTTTATAACAGAATTCCGATTTAATTTGAAAGTGAATTCTAGAGAATTTTTGTGGAAATAAAAATTCCGATTTCCAGATAGATTTGAATCCACCATGAAAAGTTAAAACAAAGGAATGAAAGATTCGGCCTCAATTTCATGGAGTTGCAATAGCCAAATTAGTAAGGCGCCTGGAGTAATTATCCAAAAGACGCGGGTTTCATTCCCACATGAAGCAAAATTTTTCTTTCCTCAAAAATCCTTAAGATTTGTACCTTCTGATTTAGTACATCATACCCTCTTAACAACCGGGCTATCGCAGTCATTGTCACGGTGTCGAATTTCTGAATTCATTTGTAACGCCTTGTGGCGATGTTGAGGCCATCTATTGTAGGGTGAGCAGTGGTGGCCCAGTGGTATCGGCCTCGACTTACGAGTAGGTCGTGGGTTCGAACCCCGTCAGGCGTATTACTTTGTGTAATTTATTTCAACACCACTGCTCTCAAAACGGTGAAGGAAAACATCGTGAGGAAACCGGCATGTCCTAGAAAAAAATTCGAAGACATGTGACATCTACCAATCCGCACTGGGCACGCGTGGTAGATTACGGCCCACTCCCTCTCACAGAGAGAGGAGGCCTGTGTCCCAGCAGTGGGAACATTTATAGGCTGATGATGATTGTAGGGTTTATTTCAAACTGGTCGGAGCTTCAAATCCTGCTCGATTTTTTTATCCCACTAACTAAATAGTTACCTATTCTGTCTCCCACAGAAAAGTCAAAGTTTCCTAGAATGGTGGTACTTGGCCCCAGTCGTCTTCGCCATTGTAATGTTCCTATTAATAGGCAGTCTCTTTGAACATAAGATTGAAGCTTTCTGCCGTAACATTGGTAAGTATTCCGCACTAGTAAATAAAATATTAGCACCTGTAAACAATAATTGTTGGAACTGTAATCACACAATAATCTATTAATAGGGTTTTGCCCTAAAAAATGGAATTAGTCCGTCTTTTAGATTATTCAAAAATAAGGGACACGTATTTTTTTATTTGTAAATTAAACTAAAATTGACAAAGATATTATAGCCTATTAAAGTTACGTGTAACGTCGCGCCGCGTGACATTTTTTCGCGCGGGGTGACGTCACACGTAACTTTAATGGGCTATATCTTTGTTATTTTTTGTTTAATCGAAAAAAGAAAAAATACGTGTCCAATATTTTTATATAATCTAAAATACGGACTAAATAGAATGTAATTATTTTGAACCTGGAAACTACCCTATTATACAGAGTTGGCAAAACATCATGGATCAAACGAAACAGGGTGATAGTTGGGGCTATGGCAGTAAAATATTTCTGCAGCAGATCCCTAACTTGATCTCCTTAAAAGTAATGACTGTTTGAGTATTTCTTTTTTCCAAACAAGTGCCCAAAATTGGATAATTCTTTTTATTTATGTTCCTTATTGTCAGGACAAGGTTTGTATATAAGAAAACATAAAAAGACACCGTAGATCGATATTTTGAACCCGTGCGAAGCCGCTGCGGGCCGTAACAAATAATAATAAAATATCACTAAAATTTAAGTCCAATAAAATTCTTAGCGCTTCCTTTTAGTAGTAATAAATCAGTATTGTTTATTTTTATTTTTCTAAGTAGAGATTTTAGAGAGGAAAAAATAAAAAATTAACGAGGTGATTATAGATTTAATTTGTGGTCGCTAAATTGACAAGTTAATATTTGGAACTGAAAAGTGTATTGCCGAATACCAATACAGGTTAGACTGAAAAAAATAAAAATTAATGATAGAATAGATGCAAAAAAATCGCACTCACTTGACAGACGAGAGATACAATAACAAAATTATAAAATAACTGTGAAAAAATATTGGAGAACAAACAACATGAAAAATATATTCCATAAAACTAAATTCGATAATTATATAATAAACTTTAATAACATTATATTTCAGCGGTTCGCCGTCAAGCGCAACTATCGCAACAAACAGAAGAAGCCCAACAAGAAGTAACAGTCGCAGTAACAATCGAAGCATCCAACCCCCCATTGGAGGCAGTCAAGACCCCGTCGCAAAAGAGCATTAAGAACCCGGGCGAATGCTCGGTCGAGAATAAAGTCCAAGCAGAAAACATGAAAGCCTAATGTATACCAAATCAAAGAAAATTCTACCTAAAATTCTCTACTTTATGGGTGAAAGTCCACAGCCCCATTTAATCAAGTATCAGAGCATGCTGACAACTATTCTATGTATCAACAATGTCTTGGTGCATTACCAAGATATACAGAATATTTTCTTCAAGAAATGTGATGTTATCGCCAATAGATTTCATGAAGTCTCAGGCCCTCTGCCAGAGTTTAAGAGTGTAGATAAAAAACCCTGCGACCGTAGTGGTTGGTGGAACTAAACACCACGATTAGATATTACTACATTAGATATTTGAATGTATTTGTAATCTTCATCATGATGAACTCCAAATAACTAAATTATAACAGGCATGGTTCTAGAATTGAAATAAACACTACCAAATTTCATTAACACACGGCCTCCTTATTTTGTGGATACTTAAAATATAAGTCATACTAAATCGAGTATACGACATAAATAAATTTACCACAAAATAGGTAACATGAGGAAGTTTTTGGCGGATTTCTTGTATGTGCAACGAGTCGCCATGGACTACGAAAACATTTCCGACACAATGTGCAATTATATCGCGGTTATAGAGGAAATTGTATCTGGCAATTATACCATTCAGCAGGTTGCTCCTATGTTCTTGGGCATGCGGGAGAACACTTCTAACCAGCTAGTCCAAGTGAGCATGGATAAGATCACAATGCTGATACTGAGTGCTGCACGCCGCACGAGTACGCTAGAATACGTAAGGATCTGTGAGCAGGCGGCCAAAAGATATATGCGAAAGCGCAAAGCATACATGACTGATGGGGCATCCAGCAAACTTGTAGTGACAGCGGCGTGAGTGCTTGCTTGAAGTAGTCAGTATTGACTGCTGCAAACTGCAACTGTATGTTCTACGTCGGCTCGAGCGGTCGAACTGCTTCGGACGGTCGGTGCAGTCAAGCATACACTGCTCGAGTAATCCGTGTATGGGCGACCTAACTTCAATACCCAATGATCTTGTTCGGATCAAAGTAAACAAATAAAGACGACTGAAAACAATCGTATCACTAGTACCTTCTAGGACAAAGTAGTTTTCGAAAGTCATGAATATTCCTTTTGCTCCGAATCTATTAATAACAAATTGTAAATTAAGTCTAAGTACTTAGTCTTTGAGCAAACAAATGTAAATGTTTCAAGCGAACCACTTTTTGACAAATATTCAATAAAGAAATTATAGAATACCTGGAAATATGTCTTTTAATATGGAAATCACGTTTATTACTTTGTCTGTCCTTGTTTATTCTCAGCTATGATCCCCGACGGCGTCAGCGTAATATGTTACGCTGACGACACGCTCGTCCTGGCGGAGGGAGAGTCGCATCAGGCGGCGGCCGACCTGGCGACGCAAGCGGTTGCGACAGTCGTCGAAAGGATCCGGCAACTGGGACTCGAAGTGGCGCTGCACAAAACGGAGGCCATGTGTTTTCATGGTCGCGTTAACGCGCCACGGTCTGAATCCCAAATTACGGTGGAGAGGGTTCGCATCGGCGTCGGGAGGACGATGAAGTACCTGGGACTTGTCCTCGACAGCCGGTGGAACTTCACGGAGCATTTCCTGAGTTTGGCCCCAAGGCTGAACCGGGCAGCAGCCGCCCTCAGGCGACTCCTGCCCAATCTCGGCGGGCCAAACGCCTCCTGCCGTAGGCTGTACGCCGGTATCGTGCGGTCCATGGCCCTCTACGGGACCCCGTGTGGGCCCTGAGCATCCGGACGCGACCACTAAAGTTGGTCGCATGCCAGAGGGTCATGGCTATCCGGATGATCTGGGGATACCGCACGATCGCCAGCGAGTCAGCCAACCTCCTTGCCGGATTTCTGCCCTGGGATCTGGAGGCGACTGCCCTCCAGCGCGTCTATGAGTGGCGCGTGGAGGCGCAGCGCCGTGGTGTAACCCCGCTGCCCCGAGAAGTCGAGGCGCGGCGGGAAGAGCTCCGGTGCGATCTCAGGACAGTATCGAGGGGACGACTATCGCAACCGAGGTCCCGGCACGCCGCAATCGCGGCGGTAAGACCCCTCTTTGAGGAGTGGCTGGAAAGGCGTCACGGCGTCCTGACCTACCGCATGACGCAGGTCCTCACCGGACACGGAAGTTTCGGAAGGTTCCTGTGTCTGATTAGGAGGGAAACAACGCCTGGGTGTCACCACTGCGAAGATCGCCCGGAGGACACGGTGGAGCATACGGTGCAGGACTGCCCCGCTTGGGCAGAGCACCGCCGTGTCCTCTCGGCGGCGATAGGCGGAGACCTCTCGCGCCCGGCATTGGTCGAGGCCATGCTGCGGGGCGAGACGGAGTGGGAAGCGGTCGCCTCCTTCTGCGAAGCAGTCATGCTCGTGAAGGAGGAGGCGGGCCGCGTGAGGGAGAGTACAGCGTCCTCCCTCCACCCCAGCCGCAGTGGTAGACGCCCACGGCGTCGGACGTCGGCAGACGATCTCCGGCCACCGTAGGCGCGGGCATGCGGGCGGCGAGTAAAGGGCAACTCGCCACCCGATCATGGACCATGCCAGGGTCGACGGCGCGTTGTGTTCCACGCGCGCCTCAAAGTGTCAGCATGATGACGGGGCCCCCCTCTAGAGGGCCAAAGCCTGCCGGGGTTGCGGGTCTTATCTCATTACCGTGACCCCGGAACACAAAGGGCTATTGAAGTACACCGTGGATTTTAGTCAGTACGAGTCTGACAGTCCCTCCCGCCCTGCCCGGGGTGGGAGGACTCATTTGATGATTTTACCACACTAAAAAAAAAGCTATGATCATTATAAAGTGTTCGGCTACCTGTTACCGATACTTTAAGGAGATATTAGACACAACTTTTTATCAACAAATCTAAAAAAGATTTATCATGGGGTATGTACAATATAATGCTAATATCTTCGCATCAAATGATCGTACTACCGTGAAAAAAAAAGTCAACGTTAAAGCTACCAAAAAGACCTATACGCTCAGACAATAACATTCCTATGTTATTCACCTGGACCCGTACTGTCTCCCAAAGACCAAGCCCCCCCAAAAAATACGCACACTCCACCACATTATTAACCCAATCCGAAAATCTCGCCTAAGCACGTCTAAGGAGCCAGAGACACCTAGCCTTGATAACTTGGTCTACGTGAGAAATAATTCCACGCACGTCTTAGAGGCTTATTTAAAATTAATCCCAAGCCTTTAGGGGGTTGTTTTGTTGTCAAACTTGTTGCTGTACTGATTTGAAGGGTGGATATGCTTGGTGGCAGGGATATTGAGACCCTCACACTTATTTTCCTCCCGTAACATGATACCTTGGGCCTGTGACGGCTAGGGTTGCCAGGTCTTAAAACCGAAAAGCCGGACATACCAGTCAAACTAAAGGAAGATTCGGTTCAACTAAACGGTTCCTCTAGCCGTGCTAAGACGAAAGCAAGCGCGGCTAGTGCTAGTTACTCGCTTGCGCTAGTCATATAAGATGAGGTGGGCGGAGAGGAAACCAAATCATGACTAATATAAAAAATTATGTAACTAAAAAGCCTAACAAAAGCCGGACAGGCCGGACACGGTCTAATTTGGCCGGACACGCAACCAAAAAGCCTGACTGTGTCCGGCTTTATCCGGACGCCTGGCAACCCTAGTGACGGCAATAGGATATTTTTTTAATATTGCAACATTTTAGGACGTTTTCCTGTCTCGTGGTTGCATTTCAAACATTAACACTCGTATACACAAAAATTGCCAGAACCGGAACAACTACTTGCATGTCAAGCAAACACTGTGACTCAACTGCAAAATCTCCATTTTTTTATTGCAGAAATTGAAAGTCCGAACAAAAAATCATCAAGTTTTGCATTGAACAAAATCGAAACTGCAACTGCTTTCTGGATCAAAATAAAACTTTAAATTGCTCTCCTGTAAAGTTACGTGATTTGCAGTTTCGATACTGTTCGCATTCACAGTCGATTAATTCGGTGCGCAGTAGTCGATCGCATAGCCAGTGCGCCAACATGCCATCAAAATGGGCTGGACGCGAGAAGCAAAGAACTGGTTGACGTGACGACGTTTGAAGGAGCGCTAGGCGCGGACCATAGCTGCATAGAAAAGACGTATAAGACGAGGACGCGTCGCGGACGGGCGAAAATGTATGAGAGTCGCGCCCGCGACGCGTCTCTTCTGTGTGTTCACGTTCGCGACGCTTCTATACATTTTGTATGAAAGAGACGCCGAAGATACATATGTCTCCGCCCCGTCTGCGTCTTACATCTTTTCTATGTGGCCCGCGCCCTATGTCCAATAGTTGTCGTCTTTTGGGTATCAAATGATGAAGAAAATGAAAACATTCAATGTCCCATAAAATAAAACAAAGGGTTTTCGAGAAGATTATAATTGTGAGCTCACTTTTTACGATAATTATTTGACCGAGTACGATTTACTTTGAGGATCCTCAAGTCGATATTTTTGTCGATGGAATGCGAATTATTGAGTAATTGAGTTTTGAGTAGGTTCACAATAAATATTAAGAAAGAAATCGCGCGGGGCGACATGTCGTGGTCCATTCGCAGTACATTTAGAGTGGAAATTGGCTTGGCTCGTTATCGCAGCGCGATTAATCGCGTGTGTCTGCGGGAGACTTTACAGTTAAATCTATGCTAATTTTACAAAATCTATTATGGGATATATTTAAAGCTCCGTGTCAAAATTTCTGTCACAAACGGGTAAACACATTATGAGAGTGAGGCTGTATTTAGATTCCCGATAATTTCGTACAATAATGAAAACAGAGGCACGGTGCCCTTGTTTATAAAAATAACACTCTTGTCTTGCAAATCGACAAATGTTTTTTGCCAAGATTAGACAAATATGTACACTTGTACACTCGTCTAGCAATCCTTCAAATGGTATTGAACACCCACGTCTAAATATTTTAACCTTATTACTTCATTTGTGTCCTCAGCTTCATTTAACCTTAGGCATTGTTTCATTTGAACCCTGAATTCCATACAATACAATTACTTCAATACCTATATATAGCTATGGTTTGAAAATGAGAGAAGTCTAGCCGTTTAAAAAATTCACGTTAGAATGACATTGTTACTGTAAGCTTTTAGTCATCGACTCGAGAAGAGGATAGGTAATAAAATAATGCAATGGAAAAAGATAGCTGTAAAGACTATAATGCGACCACAATAGTATGAAGCTGACATGGCGCCATATTGTGACGTCATGCGTCATCTCAGTTTCATTCTTATCGAGGTCGCACAGTAGGAATAGAAGATTGTCTAAGTTTGTGTAGTTTCTTTCATATTCATTTTCTAGCTACCAGGATTTCATAAAACTGCGTAGCTATGCAAAAACATCCACCACAAGACAATTGAACATCGTCCCAATTATGTTTTTTTTTGTTCTCATGTAGCCACGGAACAGGCCCAGGTTACCTTCGACCTTGTCACGACATGTTACCCGTTGATACTCCGCCGCAGCCGTGTACCCCTGCCCGGGGTAATTTCCCCAGCGGCTGCGATTTTGGGAGCGTTTACTATGAGACCAGCGACTACTGGCGGGGAGTATTTTTTTATCGTGGTAAAATCATCAAATGAGTCCTCCCACCCAGGGCAAATGCTTCGCGGTGCTGCGCACTCTGTGTGGACGCACCTAATGAAACGTCCTGATCCACAATAATTATAGCTTTCATTGATGTTTACGGAGAATCACTGAATCTTAAATCACACGCCTACTCGTAGTTTAGGAGCTTTTTATCTTTTTTATCGTGGTAAATCATCAAATGAGTCCTCCCACCCAGGGCAAGGCGGGAGGGACTGTCAGACTTGTACTGACTAAAATCCACGGTGTCCTTCTAGTCCTTTACGTTTCGGGGTCACGGTAATTCGTTAGTCCCGCGACCCCGGTGGCGGAGAGTATTTTTAGGGGAGTTTAAAATGTGAAGTGACTTGCTGGCATGTCAGTCAAGGGGAGAACTAATTACTTACATTTAAAAACGGGTAAGTAATATATGATATAACTACAAAATCTCTAATATTCACAAGAGATAACAACTGAATGTATAATTTTATTTGATATCACGATCTCTTAATATAATAAACGATTGACATAATTTTATAATGACTAATTTCTATAATCATAACAATCAATGAATATAAAATCGTTTTGTATACCACTCAAAAGACATAAAACTTATTTGGTCTAATTTTTTTTTTCTTCCTGGTATGTAATCTAACTCTGATGTACCTAGTAATAGTACCACCTACCATGAATACTCGACGGAGCCCCGCTTCGCGGGGCTCCTATTTCTGCGTGCAAGGTTTAAAGTAACCTAACACCTAACCTACCTAACCTGTCCGTGTCGGGGTTCCCCAAGTCCCGAGCTCGCTTCGCTCACTCTTGCATACTAGGTCAAATAACTGATTACTACCTGTCATGCTGGCTCGACGGAGCCCCGCTTCGCGGGGCTCCTATTTCCGCGTGCAAGGTTTAAAGTAACCTAACAACCTAACCTGTCCGTGTCGGGATGTCCCAAGTCCCGAGCTCGCTTCGCTCGCTCTTGGATACTAAATTTTTCTAATAACAAAAGCATTCGTGAAGGCAAACAATCAAAGTCCAAAGGATAAGCCAAAGTCATCAAAGAAAATGGTTTAAACGTTAAATTATATGTTTCAAAAGTTATCATAATGATTTTCGCTTAAATAAACGTTATATCAAATAAAATTATATGAAATGAGTTTTAGAGTAACACAAACATTATGTGTAAAGAAATTATATCAATCGTTGGTATTTCTCACGTTGATTATATCATCTGAACGTTATTGAAATGAAAATATATCAAATAACTTTATATGAAATGAGACGCACCCTTTAAAAACTCATTTTAAGTCTGGCTATTCTGAGAGATATGATGAAAGTGTGGTTAGATATTCATGTCATCAAGCCATTGTTTTACTTTACCACCCAGTACAATTGACTTGCACGCTGCATTCGGACTGTTCTTTAATCATCATCATCATCATGACAGGCCTGTTGGTCTAGTGGTTAGTGACCCTGACTGCTATGCCGGAGATCGTGGGCTCGATTCCCACCCAGGACAAATGTTTGTGTGATGAACACGATCATTTGTTCTCTGTCTGGGTGTAATTTATCTATAATATGTATGTATTTAGAAATATATAAGTATGTTTATCAGTTGTCTAGTACCCATAACACAAGCTCTGCTTAGCTTGGGACTAGATGGCGTTGTGTGATAGTTGTGGAATATTTATTATTTATCATCATTTCAGCCTATTCCAGTCCACTGCCGAACTTTTTTCATCAAGACACTGCTAGTTTTATTATTCGGGTGATCGGTTCATCTTGCCGGTGGTCCCACGCTACGTTTACCTACAAACAGTCTTCATTCGTTTGTTCTGCAATCATCATCATCATCGGCCTATAATATTCCCGCTGAGACATAGGCCTCCTCTGTGAGGGGGAGTGGACCATTGTTCTTGAATAATAGTGTGGAAATGAAACTAACATTGGAATATAACTCTGTCTCACTATTTTTATTTTATTTTTTATTTTTTTTTTATTTTTTATTGAAAGGAATAGCAAACAGTTACATTATAAGAACTTATAACTAATGTGTATAACTAAAACAATTTTGTTAATAATATAACCCACAACGCTATCCACAGGTAGACATAAAAGTTTAGAGAGTAAAAAGAGTAATCGCTAGGAGTTTATGTCGCAGTTCGAGCTATTATAATAATGAGCATAAATAAAGTAAAAATGTAGTCAAAGATAAAGAGAGAGAGAGAGGCTACAATGTATGGGGATTATTTAGTAAAGAGGAGCGAGTGAGGCTTTTAAATCTACTCATTGGACAATTAAAGATGTCAATATTCTTAAAATCATTATTATACGAGTCAACCATACGGCGGACAGGTGAGCGCTGGCCAGAATTAGTTCGGCAATGGTTTAAAGCAAAAAGAGTACCTGCACGCATCTGCCGTCTATGGAAGGTTCTAGGTACAGCGTAACAGATCATGTTATTAAGATCTATACAATTAAATTTGTTTCTTACAATTTTATATAAAATAATGGCTTCAAGGTATTTTCTACGAGAGCTAAGGGACAGGAGGTTGTACTTGCTGAGTAATTGCGGGTAGGGGAGGTAGGACTTATGGCATCTGTAGTGCATGGCACGTAAGAATTTGTACTGAACATTTTCAACCATTTCAGCATATTTTTTGTAGAAGGGGTTCCAAACTGACACTGCATACTCTAATTGCGAGCGAACTAGGGCCTTATACAAGCATAAATAAGACGAGGTTCTCTTGAAGTCAAGAGTAGAACGCATGATAAAGCCATACATTTGATAAGCTTTACTAACGATTTTGTTAATGTGTGAATCTAGGCATAGCTTGGAATCGAGTATTACACCGAGATCGCGGATTGAGTTTAATTTATTGAGAGGCGCATGACAAAGGGTGTACACGAAGTTAATAATCCGTTTATTTTTAGTGAAAGTAAGGTAATTGCATTTGGGTATACTTAGCTTTAGTTTGTTCCTACCACAGTAGTCTGTTAGTCTGTCCAGGTCTTGCTGTAATAGAATGCAGTCGCTAATGGATTTGATGGATTTATATATTTTTAGATCATCTGCATATAGTAGAAACTTTGAGTTGTGAAAACAATTACCTATGTCATTAACAAATATGATGTATAATAACGGCCCAAGGATCGAACCTTGTGGTACCCCGGACGTGACTTCGATAGTTTTAGATCTGTATCCGTTAATTACTACCCTTTGGGAGCGATTTGAAATATATGACGCAAACCAGCGCAGCAAGTTACCTCTAATTCCGTTGAAGGCTATTTTGTCTAGCAACAATTTATGGTCCACCTTGTCAAAGGCCTTACAGAAATCTGTGTAAACTGCGTCTACTTGCAGGCCATTATCGAGGCTGTCAAACAAAAAGTTGGAAAAGGACAAGAGGTTTGTGGTAGTAGAACGCTGTTTAACGAAGCCGTGTTGTTGCTGTATTATGGAATTATGCAAAGATGGATATATTTCATTGTGGACTAGTCTTTCGAAAACCTTAGACAAGGCGGAGAGAATAGAGATTGGACGATAGTTCTCCACTCTCTATGTAAAGAAACTGATCGCTTGATTAATTTATTTATAACACGTACCTTACTCTCCTCCGCAACTTGCCTGTACAGTCAAGTACTCTCTTAATTCAAACGCTTGATAACAACGCATACTATTTGCCCACAATGCTCCGGTTAAACGGGCAGATTTTATTATTTTAAGCTCAGACCGTTACCTACGCTATTTGTACTGATACTACGGCAGCAAGGATATTATGCGATTATATTAGTATTACGTGCCTTTTGCTCTTCTAAGTGGTATTATTGAGTTCACTTTTGTAAGTAGATTGTTACATGGAAAATTAGTTTTAAAACTGTAGCAGATAAGATATAAATTCGAGTTCAAATATTGAAACATCTAGGTGCCCATCAGGTGGGGCACGCACCACAGACACCAGCAACATAAATCTGATATGACGAAGAAAGTTGCAAAAAATCCTGTTGCAATCAACTCGTCGTCCTCATAGTCCGATCATGGACCATGTCCGGGTCGACGACATATTGCTGACAATCCTACGGGTCCCCACAGAAGGTCTGTCTAAACATCATGCTCACTCAAATGTCTCGCTGATGGTGGTGCGTGTGTCGGATCATTTAGTTCCCTTCAAAGTGGTTGAGCTGAATGGTGCTGATGCATGTCATGTTACAGGCGCTGTGAGTAGGGACTGGTCATATTTTAACTGCCATTTATTGATCATCATCATATCAGCCGTAAGACGTCCACTGGTGAACATAGGCCTATTGATAATTTTATTGAATTGTGTTTTTTATAATTCCTGGGACCTTTTTTTTGCTTGCTATATCGTTCTCACACAATGTACCATCTCAACTTAAAATGAATGATATAACAAAGATTCTGTAATAGTTTTGGCGATTGAAAAAGAGTGTCCATAGAGTTTCTTTCCCATTCTTCTCCATAGAGAGATCTCTATGGAGAAGAATGGGAATGGGCACCTTGGAATGGGCATCTACGGCACTTTCACAGTTATTATGTCTTGTGACTGGGATTGTAGCACCATAATTATTATAAATTATAGTTTTAACTTTAGTCTTTTGCCAAGTGCCAAGTGCCTATTTGAAATAAATGCTTTGATTTTGATTAAACAGGTAACCGTGATCGTGGATCGTAAAATGCTTAATACACTTTGCCCAGACTTAGTAATACTACCTAATCAGCTACACTTTTTTTTTTTTGGGGTGGCAAAATCATCAAATGAGTCCTCCCGCCCTGGAAGGGACTGTCAGACTCTTACTGACTAAAATCCACCCGTGTTCCATCGGACGCCCTTTACGTTCCGGGGCCACGGTATCCTGGATTAAGAAAAATCCGCGACCCCAGCAGGCATTTGGCCCCATAAGGGGCCCCATCGGTGACGCGTGAAACACGACGCGCCACCGACCCGGGCTTCGTCCTTGGTCGGACGGCGAGCATACCCATTACTCACCGTCCGCAAGCCCGCTCCGCCGCTGTGCCCTCTGCTATTCAGACTCAGAGGGACACGCGTTGGAGCGTCAACCCGACAGGCTATTCGCATACAGGCAAAGAGACCCCTTAGGCACACAGTGCCTAAGGAAGAGTTTTTGCCCGCATCCCAGGGTGCACCGGCCCGAAAAACTAGTCTTCCCCTCGGACGTATCCGAGAGGGAACTCCAGTCCACGGGCGCACGTGGAGGTTTTCTGTCTTAGCACCCCTAATCAGCTACACTTTCCATCAAAATTAATAGGAATGTAGAGTTGACGTAAAAGCATGTTACGTTACCTAGATAACTAAACATAATACGTATTTAATATCAAGAAATAAAATATGTATTACCTACCTTCAAAGATTGAACCTGCACCCCGACATTCCAACCTTTAATTAAAACAATCAAGTATTAGCGAAAGTCTGCGACTTATTCCGAACTTGTACTACACTGCTAGGGTTGTCAACCTTACTATATTATGATTTATTTGTCTTTATGTTTTACTATGCCACCAATATCGTCATAATCATCAATATCGGGAAGACGTCCATTGCTGATCAGAGGCTACTTAGACCCCCGAATGACAATCCGCACAAACTAATATAGCTAAAAGAAAATACTTGTTTTGTATGTTTTAATCGATAAACTCAAAAACTACTGAATCGATTTTCGAAGTGACTTGAATTTTTTGATTTGATAAAAATCGCGGTGCTTTATTATTCAGATAGAGGGCACTTTTTTTTTTTTTTTTTTGCGTGGTAAAATCATCAAATGAGTCCTCCCACCCCGGGCAGGGCGGGAGGACTGTCAGACTTGTACTGACTAAAATCCACGGTGTCCTTCAATAGCCCTTTATGTTCCGGGGTCACGGTAATGAGATAAGTCCCGCGACCCCGGCAGGCTTTGGCCCTCTACAGAGGGGGCCCCGTCATTATGCTGACGCTCTTTGAGGCGCGCATGGAACACAACGCGCCGTCGACCCGGGCATGGTCCATGGTCGGGCTGCGAGTTGCCCTTTACTCGCCGCCCGCATGCCCGCGCCTACGGTGGCCGGAGATCGTCTTGCGACGTCCGTCGCCGTGGGCGTCCACCACTGCGGGTGGAGCGGAGGGAGGACACTGTCCTCTCTCTCACGCGGCCCGCCTCCTCCTTCGCGAGCATTACTGCTTCGCAGAAGGAGGCGACCGCTTCCCACTCCGTCTCGCCCCGCAGCATGGCCGCGACCAATGCCGGGCGCGAGAGGTCTCCGCCTATCGCCGCCGTGAGGACACGTCGGTGCTCTGCCCAAGCGGGGCAGTCTTGCACCGTATGCTCTACTGTGTCCTCCGGGCGATCTTCGCAGTGGTGACACCCAGGCGTTTCCTCCTTTCTCCTTAGACACAGGTACCTCCCGAAACTTCCGTGTCCGGTGAGGACCTGCGTCATGCGGTAGGTTAGGACGCCGTGACTCCTATCCAGCCACTCCTCAAAGAGGGGTCTTACCGCCGCGATTGCGGCGTGCCCGGCCGTCGGTTGAGATAGAGGGCACTTAGGCAAACAAAACATATGAAGGACATAATGTCTTAAAGCGTCAGGTTTCAGAGTTATTTGCCTAAAACTGAACCTTGGACAAACAACTTTTTGTCTTTTTTTCATCCCTGAAGGTGTGCATATTGGATCGCAGGATTCACGAATTACCGTGACCCCGGAACGTAAAGGGCTATTGAAGGACACCGTGAATTCTGGTCAGTATGAGTCTGACAGTCCCTCTCGCTCTGCCCTGCCCGCACTGCTGAACGTAAGCCTCCCCCAAAGAGTGCCTACCATCCCGGTCCTGGGCAGCCCGCAACCATCCTCTGCCAGCCACCTTCCTTAAATCATCGACCCATGTTGCAGCAGGGCGTCCTACACTGCGTTTGCCCATTCGCGGTCTCCACTCTAGCACATATTTGCTACATCTGCCGTCTGTCCGTCTACAGACGTGGCCGGTGGCCGGCCCACTTCCACTTCAGCATGCTGATTCTACGCGCAATGTCGGTTACTTTGGGTCTCTGGCGAATGACTTCGTTACGAATTCTATCCACCAGAGAAACCCCGAGCCATTGCTCTCTCCATTGCACGCTGAGCAACCTTAAATTTGTGGACCAGGCCTATGGTAAGTGTCCACGTTTCGGCTCCGTAAGTCATTATACGGGTAGGACACACTGATTATAAACCCTGGTTTTAAGGGATTGTGGGATTGATGATTCAAATATATGACGCATGATGATTTTACCACGCTAAAAAAAAGGTATACATGTTGAAGTATGAAAATGATGACAATGCTAAACTGGCATTTTTTATACCCACAGGTACTTTTATTTTTTTAACGTGGCAACCCTAAAAACTGTTGAAGGGCAACTAAAAATCTAGAGAAATTAATTTCTCACGACTACTGTCGACCTCCGAGTCACCGTTGGTTAAACCTGTGACAAAAAACAACTTAATGCTGCAAACAACTTTACCAAACAAATTAGAATTTACTTTATGCTAGTTCTTTTGGAATAATTTGATTTATTTGAGAAAATATTAAATTTACTTTTGGTTACAATAACCTGCACTTTTTCATTATTTTATATGGGTTTGCTCTTGACTCTACTCTAGGTCAAAGGTGACAAAACCTACGACGATGGAGCGATCTTATCCAGAAAGAGACAGATGTGAAATCGGACCTAGGATAAAAAGTTGAGAGCAAATAACTGTAATTTCGATTTATTCACAACATAATAAATGAAGTTTTTTTTTTTTTTGCATCTCGCATGTTAGGTACCCTGGATGAGGAATGAGGAGAGGAGGAGATAACACAATTACTGGCGAAAAAGAGTACTCAACTTCGGAGGATCATACGTTTCAGATATATCTTTGTATCACAATTCGATTCCACATCGATATCTGTTATAGGTGGCTGTACACTCTCGCTGAGACACCCCGGGACAGGGAGAACGCAAGTCTCGGTGTTCCCGACTTGTGATGATTCCCGATATCCACCGACTACTTATCCCATCACTGTATTCGTAAGCCACTGAAAAGTTTGCACTTTAATTCTGACTTTCTGAAAGCCATAATCAATGCTGGCAACCACCAGAAAAGCGCTGAGACAATGAAGCCCTACGATGTCTCGGATATTGAATTTAATTGTTTTGGTTCCACAACGATATTAAGAAGAAATAATAGTATACAAAATAATTCAAGTTTCCACCATATCAAATGAATAACGAGATAGAACAAATCAAGGCAAAAAAGGGTGTGTTAGACAGTGAGAATTACTTGAAAAATCGTTTCATTGGATGGACAGTGGTGGGGTTGAGAACTGAGGACATCGAGAATCATCGTTTTCCACGATTTGTGTGTTGTACTGTTGTCTCATTAGAGACATAGTGAGAGCTCTCAAAATGTACAGCCACCGCGAAAATATCGAAAAGTAAATTAGGCCGAGATACACTGTCATACGCATTAATGAAATTCATAAATTCATGAGCATGGCACAGTGGATGTGCCATCAAATATTCAACGCCGGTGTGCTCGTGTGTAATCAGAATACTAAAAATGTTTCTTTTCGTATGTAATGTAATGATTTTTATTCGCAATGTCTTTCTAATGTCGATAAGGTTTATTTCTGGCAGTCGCGTGGGCTGATGTTGGCTTGTCTTAATTTAACCGGTTCTGCTTCAATGACTGTTTTTGTATTTCAATTTTGTTGATGTTGAAGATTTGACTAAATAATTTTTGTTCAATTTGTAATTACTCGTTTTTTTTAATGAAACAGAAAATTTAATTCACTATTATAAAATGGTATAACCTATATACACCGTGGATGTGGGGCATATAAAAACTAATAGGGGAACAGTGTATAAGACGGGGACACGAGGTATGAAGGGAAATCACACACCTAAGGCAAACTTAACACAAAACTAACGTAGCACAAGCGCCAACAGGACGCCATTTGTGTCTGGCCGCTTGCAAATGACGTCCTGATGGCGCTTGCTCTACGTTAGTGTTGTGTAAAGTATGCCTAAAGAGTGTATGTCCCCATTATACCTCGCGAATATTAACGCCCCCGTCTTATACACTGTTCCCCTATCATCTTTGAAAGAAACAGTGTTCCTTATTGAATTTGGAATAAGATCTATTTTGGTACCTAAGTCAAAAGCCAATAGCTATTTCAATCAAAGGATACATCTGAATGCGTTCGGAGCTGCTTTGATTGAGGGCATTCCCTTTGATGTTGGTAACGAACGAACCTCTACAACAGATACCTACATCAACAGGTACATATTCGTAAGATTGAATCACTGTAATGATTTACTAGCTATAAAATATAACTAGAAAAACATCCCACGGGCACATAACACCGGGAAAACGATATCCTATTGTCCACACCTACCTCTAAGTCCTATGTCATCAAAATCCGCACAGCCGTCTTGATGTGATTGAGGAACAAACATTTATTCATCCATCTACTGCGGGATGCTTTGGATATAATCCTCGTAAATTGGCGTGAAGCATACAATCGGGGCATACAAGGGGAAGTATTAGCTCTAGAGTGGAAAAAAATATCTAGGCTGCTAAAAAATATCATAAGGTTCAATATTCTTTGGGATTACGATATTGATTCTATTAAAAACCTCCTTAACATAAATATGATTCTTTTCATACGCAAAATATGAGCAACTATTTAGCTGACATCATTGTTGTCAGTGAAAATGAGATTAAAGGTGAAACCGCACTAGGCGGAACTGCGCGACACGACGCGACGCGTCAAAATATTCGTATAAGAAATTATACGAGACATCACGCACTAAGCGGTAACGGAACTGCACTGCAACCGAACTGCGCGTCAAAGTTGAGCTACTGACCAAAAGTGTCACGACGTGTAGTTCCGCTGCCGCGGAGAGCGGTCCGACTAAGGGCCAGGCCATTTCGTCGTCCATCTTGCTCAGAGGTTGCCTAGCTACTGAATATATTTTTGTAGGGCCGCTGCAGTTAAAGTGCCGTTTACTAAAAAATGACGCGTCGTGCCGCGCAGTTCCGCTGCAGTGCAGTTCCGCCTAGTACGGTTTCACCTTAAAGGAATCTTGCAACTCAAAGTCAGCCTAGATGTATCGTTTTAATCTGAACGTTACTGACTCACCTCTCCGTCTCAAGTGCTCAAAGTCTTCGTTACTCGATCCCTGTTTCCATGGCAACGGTTACGTGAATCTCCTTTAAAACTAGAAAATCGTAGGTGTCGGTTTTCTTTAATAATAATATCGAGGTAGTCAAGAGCTATGCTCAGAGTTCCTTTGCGGGATAAAATCCCGAACAAGGATATTCGCCGAAGACCCAGAGTCACCGACATAGCTCGTAAAATCAGGACCAATCGCAGACCATATCCCTCGTAGAACTAATAACTGATGGGGAAGAACAGTTCTCGACTGGCGCCCACGAATCGGAAGACACAGCGTAGGTAGGCCGCCCACTAGTTCGACCGACGACATCGTGAGAGTCGCGGGCAACCGATGGATGCAAGTGGCGAATTGTCGTTGGGCGTGGCGGTCTAAGGGGGATGCCTATGTTCAGCAGTGGACGTCTTCTAGCTGATGATGATGATGATGATGCTACGCCTCGTCTATGTTCATTATTTTCATACTTGAAAATATGAAAGTTACTTATATTGAAAAGAGCCAATTTTAATCTAACAAACAATTTGTCCAAGACTCCGTTTCTCAGCCAAGCAATTTCGTACAACAAAGTTGCTCATTGCCAATAACAGTGCTAAGTTAAACAGAAGTATCGAATAAACACGGTTCACGTAAACTCGAACTAGCCAGAAAGGAAAACAAGAAACCCATTACGTATTCCAAACAACTTTTTTTTTATTGGCAACATGTTAAATACGACTCAAGGAAGTGGCCTGCGTTTGTTTAGGACTAGTCAAATAACCTAGCAGAACAAACTTACACTTTACACTTGAAAAAAAACCCTTAATCTCTACTATAGTCTTTATTAAATTGGAATAAGGCGGATTTTTTGTCAGTGGTTAGTTTTAGAGGTGTAGTCAAAAAATGGAGGGTAAGTCAAGACTTGATAGAATTAAAATATAAGTAGCAAATGTTAGTGTATCTATTTGAGACGTGTGTTTGTCTTATTTGTGGATGCTTTCAGTGTAGTGTCGGCTTTATGTGGTGTCAGATGTCAACTATAGTGTAGTCTGGGTTTTATAATACACTTGAATTTAAGGATTTTTACCTATGAAGCGGAAGAGGTTAGTAAGTATCTCTCCTTCAGTAGCCTTTTGCATTCTAGGGTCACGGAAAGCTTAGCGTGACCCTTATGTTGAGCTCAGGTGGTCAGGGTATCTGCGGGAATTTCCAAACAGGTGCTTAAAGAGTCCCGCAAATACCTTGATCACCTAAGCTCTATAGTAAATATATATAGTATTTGATACGGTGCAACAAGTAATCGTTTGGTCTAACTACATTCGGCCAAGTTCACAACTGCATACAATAGCAAAGTGACGTAGTTCTTGCATAGTTATACACACTCAGCGCTCACATTTGAACTAAGAAGCTGATTCAGCGCTTTCAAGCAGTATGCAGCTAGTTGTTTTTAGAGTTAACTCACACCGAGACGCGACGCGGACCTGACGCGTCGATACTGGAGATAATTATGTATCTTTTCGTGTAAAAAATAAAGTCAGATTTTGAATCGCTATTAAAAAGAAGTGGGAGTACCGTGGGCCGGAACGAATGCACCCGGAGATCGACCGCGGCGAAAGTGTATGGTGGTGACGATCAGGAGCCTTACCACGAGCTCTTAACGCGATCCAGTTTAGGCTGTGGGAAAGAGTCAGAGCTATACAAGTCGTCTAGCGTCATCTCTTTCCCACAGCCTAAACTGGATCGCGTTAACAGTTCATGGTAGGGCACCTGATCATGTTCGCGGGGCAGACATGGCCAGAAATTGCCCAAAATAGAGAGGTTTGGAAGGAAAAAGGGGAGGCCTTTTCCCAGCAGTGGGACACAAATCAGGCTACAAAATAGTTATTTGTGCAACAAGAGAGCAAAGTCGTTTTTTGCTGCGAGTGCTGATTTTGAATCCTGAGCAAGCGAAGGATACAACGATTGAATCACGAGCGTAGCGAGTGATTCTAAAGTTGAATCCTGAGTGTGGCGAGGGATTCAAAGGTACGAGATGCAAAAAACTTTGCTCTCGTGTAACACACATAACTTTTCACTTCAGCAGCGAGAACACTTTAGGAGATAAAATAATAAACAGGAATAGATAGAAATAACTATTAACTTATTCAACTCTTTACGCGAGCCACGAAATTTTATTCCTGCTCTTTTATTTAAAATAATTATGGCGTGTTCGGAAAATAAAGCACCCATGATATTTTATTATTCAAAATATTTACGTAACATTATTGAAACTAGAAATAAATATTTACAGGTTAAATATCAGTTTTATTTGCAGTAAATACTTATTTTCGTTTAAATACTACGTATACATATAAGTTAAAAATTCAATAAATTACACTACCTAAGACATAATTATCTTTTTGCAAAATTTCTTTAATTAGTTCAAACCGAGCGTTTTTGTCTTTGAGATCGAATTCAAAATCGGAATTTCGAAAGGGCTGGTCTTTGTCCCTCTCTCTTTGTAATAGCGGGAAAGAGATGGAGTGTAAATGTTTCGAATTGTATGATTAACCCAAGGCTGAATAAGATATTCGCGGCTTTCTGAAAACAAAAATTAAAAAGTTACTGCGCGCACATATCAATAGAGCTATTCAAAATCTAACTCTATTTCCTACACGAAAAGATACACCTGTCACAACCCAGCGCGGCGCCGCGCTGTATTTTATTGGCGAGTCAAAATCTAACTTTATTTACT
This sequence comes from Agrotis exclamationis, assembly GCA_950005045.1. NCBI lineage: Eukaryota > Metazoa > Arthropoda > Insecta > Lepidoptera > Noctuidae > Agrotis > Agrotis exclamationis. Next base: position 18,331,987 of record OX465436.1, read on the forward strand.
ACACAATAAGATACACATTTGCACTATCGTTGTGTCACGTCGCGTTGCGTCGCGTCTCGGTGTGAACTGACCCTTAGAGGTATTTTAGGTCGGATACATTAAGTGGACCACTTTTGTAAGAATAAGTCACGGTGTATAAATGACAACCGTGGACCAACGACGACGTCGCCGTCGCTATAACGTGCTTTTCAAGGCACGAAGGATCTCGCTATGATAGATGGCCTCACATCCATATACCATTATCAACTATTATTATAATATCTATCTGCGACTGTTATTATTTAAATAACACAATATTGTTCATTTTTTTTTAATTAAACTCCAAGACACAAATATATACACTTTCATTTATAAATGTAAATAAGAAAATACAATTATTCATGTCTGGGACCTTAACAAGGCAAACAAATCATTTGAAATTATAATTGTCTGGCAGTCGGGGTACATAATTGGTTGCATCGATAGTATTTTAATCTGTTTCTAGTAGTATTAATTCATTAAGATAGGTAATGGTTAAAAATATTCAGGACTCATTCACAGGTATGATTTTTAGCCCTGACTCCTAAGTTGCATATACCTACTTATTAAGCTATAGCATAGCTTTTATCGCGGGCTCTGAGCGCGGCGCGGCGCGGCGACCGAATCAAAAAACTACCAAAAACTTAACGAAAATACCTGACACCACGCATCGTCTAACATCGTTTCAGTTCGGGAGACTTCGGCAATCATAAAAATATCCGTCATAAAAACAATTTACTTTTTCTTACTGATTCTAAACGGCCAGCTACAAAAGGAGTTTTCACAATGAAACCTACATAAAAAATTCTTCTACAACAAAGAAGTTCTTTATTACAGTACTTAGTGCACCACAAACATTTTAAATAAATTAAATTCTCGTTAAATATACGCGGTAAGCGATTTTATTCTTTTAAAATAAAAATAAAATGTTATGCAATAGCTTCACAGCGGCAGTCTCCGAGAGCCACATGTATTTATTTACTTTTTTTTAAACAATCATCATTTTCTCTTTATACACCAGCTACCCTTTTCTTGTCTAACCTTCATAAAAATACAGGTATGTTTATGTGATTGAGGAAATTATGCCTTCTTGTAAAAATTAATAAAAATATCACATGATTCAGCTAAAATCATTTGCAAGCCAAAAAAAACTGGTATTCTATCTTAAAGCATTTCGGTTTCTTTCGCCACGTCTTTAAAAATCAGATGTAGATATAGAAAGCCTTTTTTACCAGGTAAAATCATCCAATGAGTCCTTCCACCCTGGGTGAGGTGGAAAAGACTCTCAGACTCATACTGACTAAAATCCACGGTGTTCCTTAAATAGCCCTTTATGTTCTAGGGTCACGGCAACCTGATAAGACAGCCGAATACAGATACACCACGGTAGAGCACTTGTAGCACACTTTTAGGTGAGAGACATCTGTACAAACAGCCGCGAACTGGCTTAACGAAGAGGCATTGCTGTTAGTTCTAACTAAGGCGGTAGATGGCAGTATAGACGGTACTTGGGCTCTTGGGCTTGGGTACTAGAGTACATTCAAAATCTTTTTTGAAAAGACTCAAAACTGTACTCTAGTTTGTAAATAAATAGAACCTCACTATAGTATAGGATTATAATATCTAATATTTTAATGACGTGAATGTGTTATCCACAATGCTTTTAATCAACGACCATATATAACTAGACTCCTAATCACAGACGACCGATGTCTGTCAACACATTAGGTAAAAAAATCTTATAACCGTCGTGACTCGACCACTCCTGTGAGTCCCCGTGTCGCACTGACCTTGAGTTAGCCAATCAGAACGCAGTATTAGCCAATCAGAACGCAGTACCCCGTCTCCCTCGCTTACGTCGTACCTCAGCGACTTGACAGAATAATTTTCGTTAGTCAGATCGTGCATGAAGCGTCTAGTTATAAATGGTCGTTGCTTTTAATAAATTCTTCAAAATAAATACAGAAAATACCACACATAAAATAAGGGAGGCGAAAAAGCTTCCTTGTCACGCCCAAGCGAATATCGGTAAACAATTAAAATTCGAAGTGAAAATGCGTGAAATATGATGTGTGGTCCAAAGTGCTGAAGAAAGCGGCCGCGATGGGATCTTTTGAAAACTTTTTCCCATCAAAAACAGTTGAACGCATGCTGGTATGACATGAATAATTGTAATATAATAATTATACAGGTTACTATCAATTCCCTTATTCATTTTTTCACCTTATCATATAGGTACATTTTTTAAATATTTTTACCAAAACCAAAAAAAATATATAAATAATAGTGGCCCACCGGTATCGGGAACAGGGTCCAAGCTACCGGCGGCGGCGGTCAGGGCTTCAAAGAAAAGAACCTCCTGACAATGCGTGCCGTATCCAAAAGAACTGCTTTCTGAATCAGGCCCTTGATCCAGCTGCCTAACGAGAGCCTCCTGAGATATTGGTCGAGGCTATCAATTTATTATTAGTGTTTTCGACCACGTCAATGGGATCAAATATTAACAAGAAAAAACAAACGATACTTCATAATAGAATGAGTTAGTTATAGCCGTGCCACACTAACGATATTTCCCGTTGATTTTCGCCATAATTAGCGACATTTCCCATATGTGTGACCCTAGTGTTATACATACTATATCAGCCGTTCAGCACACTGTTAATAATGTTGTTTTTTTTAGCAAACCCGCAATTTCTCTTATCTTGAACCACAACCAGCAGATGCAGAGAGGCATAATCCTTGAACATATGACGCCTGGGGGCTCGGCAGCAACCATTAACTACTTATCAGAGCTTGCAAATATTCCACACATCTTTATTGGGGATTTTTTATGATTTAACACTGTACTGGACTAAGTTCATTCTTAGCCCATTCGACGCTTAAAGTTCCATTTTGTATGTGACTTGTAAGAAGTCTCTTTTTCTGAATAATTATAAAGAAGCGAGAAAGGTATGCCACTAAAACACTGAAATCAGGAGAAGATTTCCTCTTGGTCACAATGTAGCCCAGCACGCGTAGCATGGCGATTCTATCTCTATTCTACCAAGAAAAGACAAAGTTATTTCATCGTTATTTCTATACAAATCGACTGTTCTTTTTGCACAAATATGACACCATTTGTACACTATTGAACGTTTATTTTCTACATATTTTTTTATATTACCATGCTTAAAACGCTAAAAATATTTCTACGATCTGTCATTTTGTCTTTTCTTCCGTCGACAAAACCCATTTCTACGGCGCCATGCTACGCCTGCAGAAAGATGAGACCTTTTTTCTTTTTTATCGTGGTAAAATCGTCAAATGAGACTCATTTGTCTGTCAAACTTGTACTGTATCCACGGTGATCCTTCAATAGTCCTTTACGTTCCAGGAAACAAAGAGAAAAATATGCTGTGTTGAGCACCAAGTACTATGAGACAAGGTCAGTGAGATGCTGCTGTATGTATTTTGTTTAGGAGTGAATCCCCATTCACTCGTTGTACCGAAAAGCGAAAGGTATATATAATAAACATAGAGGTGTGACATCCGTTTGACTTTATACTGCCTAGTCTGGAGACAGTCGTAATCATGTGACGTTTGCAATATTATGTAAAGGCACCATTGTAGAAAAGGTCAAGAAGTGAATGCTTTAATAGAAGCATTATAAAGTTTAGGAGTCATCAGTACAGTCAAGCCGAAATTACCTATTGGTAAAACTTGCACTTCAGAAATCTGACACTGCTACGACATAAAGGCAATGAATGAGGTTGACTGTACGTCTACAATTTATTTACAGAATAGAATTTTATAAAAAAATCCAAGAATAAGCGTTATCAACATCAAAACAAACGTTTTTAAACGGAGATGATCACAAACACTATCATTAAAAACTTAATACCTAGTTAAAATTCTAATAGAAATCATAAACGTAATTTCAAAACCAGACACTATACCTAAGCCGAAACACCTGGGGTGCTAAGACAGGAAACCTCCACGTGCGCCCGTGGACTGGAGTTCCCTCTCGGATACGTCCGGGGGGAAGACCAGTTTTTCGGGCCGGTGCACCCTGGGATGCGGGCAAAAACTCTCCTTAGGCACTGTATGCCTAAGGGGTTTCTTTGCCCGTATGCAAATAGCCTGTCGGGTGGACGCTCCAACGCGTGTCCCTCTGAACAGCAGAGGGCACAGCGGCGGAGCGTGCTTGCGGACGGTGAGTAATGGGTATGCTCGCCGTCCGACCAAGGACCAAGCCCGGGTCGGTGGCGCGTCGTGTTTCACGCGTCACCGACGGGGCCCCTTATGGGGCCAAATGCCTGCCGGGGTCGCGGATTTTTCTTAATCCAGGATACCGTGGCCCCGGAACGTAAAGGGCATCCGACGGAACACGGGTGGATTTTAGTCAGTAAGAGTCTGACAGTCCCTCCCGCCCTACCCAGGGCGGGAGGACTCATTTGATGATTTTGCCACTCTAAAAAAAAAAAAAAAAAGCCGAAACACCTAAAAAAATAAGTAAACTATGCAAATGACAGTAGGTATAATAGCGGCCATACACCATACTGCCTATCGTACAATCGGAATGACGATCGATTTGATCAAATTGGCAGTTCGTCCATATACACCATACACCATACTGCCTATCGTCCAATCGGCATGACGATCGATTTGATCAAACTTCAAATCGGCAGCAGTGATGCCAACTAAGCAACTTTATAAGTAGCTAGATCTAGCTATTATTCGGTGACCGACAGCTACAATTTTATAAAACTTGTGGCTTAACTTTTTAGCTACTTTTTTACCGACTTGTTTTTTTACCGATTTATTCCACTAGTGGGAATCAGTTGGTAATACAAGTGAAGGTCGGAAAACATTTGCTTATCGTTAAGCAAATGTTTTCCGACCTTCAAGCGATTTTCGACTTTATTGACATTTATGCAAACACCGGATTTTAATGAAGGAGCAATGTTAGCTAACGAGAATGTGAGAAAAAACAAACTAAATTTTAAATGTCAATAAGGTCGAAAATCGCTTGAACCAGTTTTTTCCACTCCACTCCACTGTAAAAAGTGTCGTGACAATTTTTTCCGCCTAGCCCCCTTTCGCAACGCGCCATAAGGAACTTCGTTCCAAAAAAATAAACGTTTCGAATTGAGAACCTCCTCCTTTTTTTTACGTCGGTTAAAAAGTAGCTACCGAATATTAGCTAGATCTAGCTATAAAGTTGCTAAGTTGGTATCACTGCTGCCGATTTGAAGTTTGATCATTCCGATTTGATCAAATCGATTTGATCAAATCGATTTGATCAAATCGATTTGATCAAATCGGCATGATCATGCCAATTTGATGGATTCCACGCCCACACACGGTCAAATCTAACTGATCAAATCGGCAGCGTCATGCCGATTGTACGATAGGCAGTATGGTGTATGGCCGCTATAAGTGGGCATAAAATAAAGCTAGACAATAATAGCGGATCATTACTGTCTGTGTCAACTGTCAAACAGTTAAACACATCACTAACCCACTTTCACCATTTACTGCAGTTATCCTAACGTTATGTAATGTTTTTGAAGCTTATTGCATCTGAGAACATAAGGCATTTGTCCGAACGCTAACGACCCTACCGACTATTATTTTCTCGCTGAAGAAAAGGACAAAAGCAGGTCCTATGACAATAAATGATGCTCCTAAATATTTATAGTTCATCGCTAGCTGTTCACAGTGCTGGCAAAAACTCTCTCGACACTATAGTTTATCGCAGCGATTTACAAAAGATAATACTCGCTCAGCGATACTCTTGCTCCATGCTACTGATGCGAGTAAACGCCAATCGCACAGGAAAACTCGCTTATAGCCGAGCGACAAAACTGTTGGAGCTCCACGCTCGCTGCTCGCCAACTCGTTACTAGCTCTACTCGCTTCTCGCTGATCGTCGCCGGTGAAACAAGCAAGTGCTTTGCGAATAGCTGAAATATAGTACCTAGTATAAGGTTTGCTACAGAATGGCAACATACATTTGACTGCATTCATTAACAGTTCATTAGGTACTTAAAATAATCCACTAATTTGAGAGGCGTATAAATAACAAAAGCCTAATTGCAGTGGACACGCTAGAGTAATTTGCGATCCACAACATCTCAGAAAGAGAGAATAGCAGTGGAAATGTTATCTGTACTAGCATTATAAAGAGGTCTGACTCATACATGACAATGTACTTATTACAGAATGTTGAAATACCAAATATTTCACACTAACTGTTCCCCGTGGTTTCACCCCCAGCTTCTATTGGCCGTAGCGCAATATACAGGGTGGAATTTTGTAATGCCACCTGGAGGGAAAGTACTCTTAATACTGCAGATAGAAAATTTTACTCAAATGAAACATTCCTTTATTTTTGAATAGAAAGCAAACTGCATTCAAAGATTTCCGAAAATTCTCTGGAAAACCAGGACTACCGTTTTTTGTAAATAATTAAATTAATTTAAGATTTCCTGGTTTTCCTTTCATTTAATTTATCATGTTTGTTAGAGAGATTTCATCCTTATAATTGACCCTAACGATCGATGCAATAAAAGTACAGGCAGGCCTGTCTCACTCCGCGGTGTAGGCATAAAACTGCAAGTAGTTGCGGGGCCATTTTGTCGTGGCCCATTCACTACGGCTGGCTGCCACGCGCCACCCGTTCCGCACGCGCTGCGTCTCCTTTACATTTTGGTTACGTTACGTGTAGTTACGCACAAGTTTCTTTTTTTGGTGCTTTTGGGAAATTAATAACACAATATTATTATGAAGAAAAAAAATAGTACATTTATTTAATAATGATCAACAAAATTATCTACCTGCTTGTGAAGTATGGGCTTAACTGATACTGATTAGGGTAGGTTACAAGTTTGGAAATGAGGCGAGATACTTCTGAGCCTACTGAGGACCAAGATAAAAAGACGAATATCAAACCTGACATCACTCTCACTCACTTTAAGCTGATTACTAAGAATTAAGATCGGTAGAAAGTGGAAAGATGTTTGCGTTGTTGTTTAAGCACGTTCAAACTCAGAAAATGGCCACACTACGCATTCAAGGTCAGAGATCGTAATTCGCTGCGCGACTTTTTTACCTACCTGCAAAGACACGCAACCGCAACGCGGGGCCTGTGACAGTATGCGATAATAATTGGTCGGTTACTAGGTTGAGTGCAAAATGATAAGGATTGGCTATTTTGCCATAGACGATAGCAATCTTTTAAATATTATTCTTCTTTTTTGTAAGATGTAATTTTCAAAAATATAACAATAATATTTATAATAATATTATCTTATTGTTATAAATATTATTCCTCACGTAAGGTGCCGTAGGTACCTACTATTAACATTCTGTGCTAACAATCAATAATGTATGTAGTAATCGATGACGAAACCAAAAAAATATAGGCTGATGATAAATACAAAATTCCTTGAGGAACATAGGTATTTATGGTCATAATGTAATTTAACAAATGCATAAAATACGCATAGGTTATATCATAGGTCCTACCTATTTGTGCCTAAACTCGCAAGTCGCAACCCTATTGAGCTTGACCCATAGTAACCTTTTAATGTCGTTGGCGTCAGATAAACCAAAATAAACTCTCGGGCGTAACCATTCAGTACATTTTTGCTTGCGCACGGGAAGTTTAGGCTATTATAAAAGTAGGTGGGCGGTACGGCTGCCAGTTAAAATGTACTTTATTCTCTCGTACATAGATTTTACATTTGTTTAATTTTTTTTGGGAGTATGACTTCTGTACCTATAGTACTATTAAGTATTCTGTGGTACAGGGTATAATTTTTTCAGATTTTAGCCGGTTCGATTCCCGGGTGTGCGAGAAGAGAATTTTCGAAAATCTTTGAATGCAGTTTGCTTTCTATTCAAAAATAAAGGAATGTTTTCTTTGAGTAAAATTTTCTATCGGCAGTATTAGGTAAGAGTACTTTCCCTCCAGGTGGCATTACAAAATTCCAAAATTCAACACAAAAAGATTTTTTTTAATCGGACCAGTTTATCAGACAGACAGTAACCAGATTAGCGCGTTCATCCAGGTAAACAAACAAACTCTTAATTTTTGTGATATAGTATCTTAATTAGTAAGTATAGATAAAAAAAAATAACAGCAATAATTGATACGCGCAGTGTTACTTAGTTTCATATACTAGCACATCAATCTACACCAATCACTCTATTTTACAGATTTTTTTAAAAGCAGAAGTTTCACAATCAAATCGGAAAATTCTGAACAGAATTCTTGGTAGACCATCAACTAAGCAATCTGTAGAATCCTTCAACTGTGGATGGCTTCGTGCCTTCGTGAAAAGTTTGTTTACACCTTCTAGAAACTCGAACACATACAGACAAAGAAAATTACTTAGCAGATTATCTAAAAAACTAACTAAACACTGTTAATATTATAATAATTACGATGTTAACAATAAGCGTAAAATAAAAAGTGAAAACATTCTTTGCGCACAGATATAACGAAGTATGTACGTAGAGTATGCGTTAAAGTGTCAATACGAATGTAGGTTGACCACATTGTTAGAAATGGTGAGACTGTTTCATTTTGCATCCATGTATTTTACGAATATATGGAATCGCAACATTTGTGTCTAGACCGTTGCCAGGGGTTTCGCCAGCTACAACTCAAAGATGATCTCGCAGGAAGATGAAATCGAAATAAAAACTATTCAAATCCGTTCAGTAGTTTTTGCTTTTACATGCAAAAATTACTTGTCTTGGATATCCATGTTCAGAAACTTTCGCATTTATAATATTAGTGAGGCTTTTTCCAACTATACAGGGTGAATTTTCCAACTGGACGTGAGTCACATTTGGTAAATCGACGTACCTACTTAAAATTTCACCATTGGGAAAATAATAGAACGTGTTTTAAAAAACGCTCCTGCCGCGTATGATAATTTTCGAATAATAATATATCTATTTTAATCTTTGTGTGAGTGATAAAGTTCTGTTTTCTTTTCATCATAATCAAAGTTTTAAGATGGCCTGTAACTACAGGCATCATCAAAAGGCCTTTTAAATCAAAACGCCTCTTGCATATTCATGAGATGCATATCTCCAAAACCGGTTTATCCCACATACAACAGAAAGCATGGGCACAGAATTGGAGCGTACACAAAGTACGTTTTGCAATACTGAGAGTGAAAGCTCTCAAGCATCTGACGGAGCCACTGCGGCTCTGACAACGTTACCTGACACACGGCATTATGGTAAGTTACCTCAAGTTACGTATTATTACCTCATTTCACTACGTTTAAAAAAAACATTGGGAAATGTCTATGGGACAGGCGTTTTAAAAAAAAATTAAGTCTAGTTTTGAATTTCGAAGCTTTAGTGCTTCGAAAAAGGCGGGAGTAAAATGGAATTCCATTCATTTTTGCATTAATTTGCTCCGTCTACTGTTGCGTGTTAACGAAGTTAAAATGTGGATTATTAAGTAATTATTATTATTATTATTATTATTATTACTAGCCTGTACTGTCCCACTGCTGGGCAAAGGCCTCCCTCCATTCCTTCCAACGGTCTCGATTGTGCGCCATTTCCTTCCAATTCTCAAGGAAGGCATCCAGTTCGTCCCGCCATCTCCTTCGCGGTCTGCCTCGACGCCGCCTCGCCGTTTCAGGGCACCAGTCCTGAGCTTTGCGGGCCCACATCTCGTTCGGCATGCGGCAGACATGTCCTGCCCAGTCCCATTTAAGTTGGGCAGCCTTTTGAGCCACGTCAACGATCTGTGTTATGGAGCGCAGTGTAGTGTTTCGAACATGATCTGTTATTAAGTAATTGGCTGTCTAAATTGTAAGCTTATTTATTTTGAATTTCAAACAAAGACGAACTTCAAAGTATAGTCTTCGTATTCATTGTTTACATGATTTGGAATATCAAAATATGGAGAACTCATCTGCAACGTTTTTTATTTATTTTTCTTAATTAATTTATAAACTTCATTTATTTGATGTGTTATTATTTAAATTATTTTAAATAATGATGATAACTTTCATTACACTGAAAAATATGTAAATAAAGCCTCATCAAGAATATTTTTATATTATAATGTCTTTGAAGTTCTTACACAACTCAAAATTTAAATAAAAATTTTAAATACAGTTTCAATGATAATGATGCCTTTGATGTTAATTTGATTGAAGTGACTGGAATAACTTTAAATCATCCATCCAAATAAAAAAAAAAAGCTAAACTAAGTTTTCGAAAACCGAATTGATTCCTTTTTGCGGTAAAGAAGACACGCTTGCTAAAGATTAGATTGTCAAAACCGGAGGGCGGGGAATTATTACTCGAGGAGAATCCCTGAGCACAAGTCTTGGAGCCTGTTCGCGTATGAACGAACTTAAACTATAAGTAATAAGGTTTGTTTTCGGATGAAGTGCAACTGATAAGTTAAGCCTATAGATCTTCAGAGTACTTGTGTCCTCTAGACCAGAGCCCTTATCACGAGTTTTCACTATTTTACTTTACAGCGTCGTTCCAGTATTTACAGCGTTTCTTGTATGGAAAAATGGAACAGCGCCTCTGGTGTACGAAGAAGGAACTATTTTTTTCTTTGAAATTAATGTCAAAGTTCCAGTTTACTTTACGTCACAATATCTGAAAACTCATGATAAGCAATAATTATAAGTAGTTTAAAAAGATTTATTAGGAAAAATGTTAGCTAGCTAGCTTTGCTAGGACATAATCTTTTTATTAACCGACTTCAAAAAGGAGGAGGTTATCAATTCGACGGTATGTTTTTTTTTTTTTTTGTATATTTGTTACGCGATTACTCCGCCAATTGTGGACCGATTTTTAAAATTCTTTTTTTGTTCGAAAGGAGGTACTTCTGAGGTGGTCCCATAATCACCAAGTTGGGATCTGATGATTGGATCCTGGAGAAATCGAGGGCAACCCTCGAATTTTATAGGCTGACACACCGTTTTTCGCAAATTTTAGGAAGTAATTTAAGTACTTGCGTATGATAATCATAATTTCATGTAGCTGAGCTGATGATGGAAGGTAGAACTCCTTAATGGTAAGGAGTAGGCATCGACTGATTTAGTTTGAGTTCGCATATCTCTGGAACTACAAGTCCGATTTAAGTAATTCTTTTTTTGTTGTACTAGGTATCATTTAACTTAGGGAATATTGCAAGATTCATCAAAATCGGTTCAGTAGTTTTTGAGATAGGGTATTTTATTAGCTTATTGTGTACATGAGCGATGTTATTACTGGTATTATGGATTACAAAATTCTAGTGCACATGTTGTATTTGACAAGAATTCGGGTTGAATATTTAAACTAAAAAGAGTAAAATAAAAACTTTTTCAAAAAAAAAATGTAACCGCCTTCAAAAATAACCATAAAATACGGAAAAAAAACATACAAAATAACTTTTCTTTCGGAAGTCGGTGGCAAAAAAAAGACAATGAAATAAAGAAAACAAAGACACCGATTTCCGAAAGAAAAGTTATTTTGTATGTTTTTTTTCCGTATTTTATGGTTATTTTTGAAGGCGGTTACATTTTTTTTTGAAAAAGTTTTTTTTTATGAAAATGAATAACTATGTTGGATTGAATATTAAGTCACAAAATAATATACATGAAAAAAAAGCAACTGGTAGGGGGTCGCGAATTATTTCTTCATACTAAAGGAGCCGTGCCGTGAAAAAAGTTGAAAAACACTGCTCTAGACCAATAAGGCATTAAAAATACTGCTATATAAAACCCCCTCTTTATAAATTCCAGGGAGCATCACACAGCGAGCACACTCCAAAAGCAAAAGCGGAGAAAGCAGACCTGGTGAGCAAGATCAAGGCGCGGCTGGCGTCCGTAGACCCCAAGAAGGCGAGGGAACTAGGGGGCGTGTTCCTCTTCAATATTATTAAGGGAACCAGCGTTTATTCTTGGAGTAAGTTTATTTTTTATCTTGCCTTCTCTGTCCCACATCCTCCTTCTTCTTGTGGACCCGCGCCTCCTTCCAGTTCATCCCTCCTGCACCGTCTCCTTCCTGGCCTTCCGCGACCTATTGCCATAAGGAACCAGTTTAGAGCTATATTGGCACACAGTTAGTTAAATAATAGTAACAGTTATGATTCGAATTTAAAAAAATTCGCAATATTACTATTAGCTGTAACATCGAGATCTTTTTTTTGTCTTTGAGTCGGCCCAGAACTGGGCCATGAGTTGGACACGCTCAGGAGCGTACCGTCCATCAGCTCCTGTAACGAACAATTGGCAGGGCATGCACATCAAAAATAATCTTTTTCATTACTCATACTCTGAAAGTAGGTCATTACAATGTCCGATTATAATAATAAATAAATAAAAAGCCTTTATTATTTCCCATCACCTAAATATTACATGTATGTACAACATATTAGTTAGAATAATCATTTAATCTTGGATAGGAACCCCAGTTTGGGTATAGGCCTCCTCCAATTTAGTCCAGTTATCTCTGTCTTTAGCTTCTTTAATCCAATGTCCGATTAGCCGTTTGAAAGTTATCCATTGCCGGCCTAAGGAAAATCGCTTTCAACTGACAGCTACCTTTAAGAAAAAAAAAACTAGTTCTATTTAAACATTTCTATTGAACCATGTTTAAACTTTTTATACAGCCACTAAATTACAGAGCGATTAAAAATTACAATAACATAAAATTTAATATTAAGAATATAAATAATGACTTTAAAATAATTTATTTTCAACTGTTTCTCTAAAATAACACAGATTTCGAAATTACTTTAAATTACCTACTATAAATTACTTATTTAGTCCCTCGAACTATTAGCGCCCTCACTACGTTACGTCTCGGGACCCCGTCTCGGGACGTAAATAAGTAACTTTCACGCCTTGGATAACAATGTACTATATACCATGCGCGTCGCATGCGTTATTGAGTTTAAAAAATAATTAATAAGTATGGTAGACCCTATCTCATTATACAACATTGATTTGGCTGTAATGTCAAAGTGTTGTTTGGAAGTAATTAGACACTAATCCAAGAGATGGCGCTACGTTACCGAAAAACGTTCAAAAACGAGGAATAGAAAATTTCAGCTCACAAGTGTGAGTTGCGATAGCCTAGTTGGAAAGGCGTCTGGAGAACTTATCCAGAAGACGCGGGTTCGAATGCTACTTGCAACTGAATTTTTCTTTCCTCAAAAATCATCTTTACCTAACCACCAACTTTTTGATACTGGGCTAAGACGTAAATGCTTATGTGCAAGTTATGATGCAACGCACAATAATAATGTAATAGATTATGTTATTACAGACTAATAGTAATAGTAACTATAATGGCTGTACATTGAAGTTACCTACTATGTTTTCATTTACGACGGCAGAACCAGTCTTACCACAGGGTATCGTATTGGAAGTCTGATAGTCAGTCGCTCCATGTAAAATACTGATATTCAGCTGTCTGGTTTGACTGGAAGCCGACCCCAATATGGTTGTCAAAGGCTAGGCAGCTGATGATCGTATTACTATCGAAAATAAGACGGCCACATCCGTCTTATTTTCGATAGTATCATTTCCTCTCTTCATCTAATCATTTTCTCTCTTCATCCACAGCCTTAGACCTCAACAAAGTGACAGTCTACGAAGGAGAACCAGAAGAAGATCCAGACACCACCTTCACACTCAACGAACACTACTTCAAACAGCTGGTGACAGGTCGAGAGGACGCCAGGGTCATCATGCAAGCTGGTCGCTGTTCCGTCACAGGAGACATCATGAGAGCGATGCAGCTTGAACCTTATATTAAGTTGGAGTAGAGTTTAGTTTAGGTCAGTGGTTCTTAACCGTTGGTCCGCGAACAACCGGTGGTCCCTGGAAGTATCCAAAGTGGACCGCGGAGCCATCTGATTATGTGACAATAAACAATGAGTCGACACAACGCGACCCGCGTGTCACGTGGAACGAGCAGCCGGAATCTGTCTCAAAAGCGAAGAAATTCAAAAGTTAATAAAGAGTTACATTAAAAATCTTATTTTTATCTGTACCGTAAATTTGAATTTATCTTATTCGAAAAAAACTGTGGGCTTTGAATAATTAAGTACCTAACTCTTTACCTCCAAACCAATAAAGCAACTGGGTGCATGATCTATGGGTTAAACAATTTGTCAAGTGGTTTCTCATGCGTAAAAGGTTAAGAACCACCTGAACCACTGGTTTAGATTATTGTAAAATCAAGTGAATCACCTACATAACTTGTGTTTATGTGACTCAATATTGTCTGAGATAATTTCGTTATTATTTTCATCAGCGTCATCATCATCATTATTCAATACAAGCCTAAAAGCTTGACTCATAACCTATCACTGTTCATAATTTAAGCTGCCTGAACTGTCTGCTTGTCTTATTGGCTAGCTAGCTTGCACGTCACTGGGCATTGGACAGCCTAGGTATAGGGGAACAGTGTATAAGACGGGGACGCTAATAATCGCGAGGTATAATGGGGACATAACACTCTTTAGGCATACTTAACACAACACTAACGTAACGCAAGCGCCATCAGGACGTGATTTGCAGGCGGCCATTAAGAAATGGCGTCCTGTTGGCGTTTCTGCTACGTTAGTATTGTGTTAAGTTTGCCTTAAGTGTGTGATTTCCCGTCGTACCTCGCGTCCCCGTCTTATACACTGTTCCCCCCTACCATCTTACTGTGTAAGCGTAGTTTGTCTCATTTGCATGACGGGGGCAGATGCAGTCATCATATTACAATTAAAATCAAGCATTTTCAAAAATAAAATATTTACAAGGAAACCATTTCGCACAATGTATCAAACGATGCTTTCAACAATTCATCAATGTTCATAATATAGTCATCATCGTCATTGAACAAATGAAAGTCCTAATCAAGAGTGATCTTATTTAGTTGTTAGTTTCGGCGGGTTGTTGTAAGTTCGCCACAAAAATAATTCCCCACGAAAATAAGTTTTGATCCTGTTCTCCTAGTACTTTCTGTTCAGTTTTCACATTGTGTCCTCGTTTTCGATAGTTTTGTGCTGGATTTTATTATTTTATTGTTCTGCTATCCGTGCGGAACAAATAAATAGGGCGAATTTAGAATAACCAAAAAAAAAACAAAAACCTTTGGCTAATTTATACATACTTATTTTTCGTGGAGAATTAATATTGTGGCTAACTTACAACAACCCGTATCGACACCGCCAACACTTTTTCACTATCATCATCCCATCATTTAAATCATCCATGAACCTTACATATACATTATATGTATAATTATTAAATTCAGCCATCAGTTGATAAGTAGTAGATGTGCTGTTAGTAAATATTTTTAACCGCCGGTGCTAAGGATTACCAAATTCTAGTGCACATGTAAGAAAATGATGTATTTGACAAGAATTTGGTTTGAATATTTAAACTAAAAAGAGTAAAATAACTTTCTTTTTTTTTAATTAACTGCCTTCAAAAGCTACCACAAAAAAGGGTAAAATAACCTACAAATAACTTTTCTTTCGGAAGTCGGTGGCATAAAAGACAACGAAATAAAAAAAAACCACCGACTTCCGAAAGAAAAGTTATTTTGTAGGTTATTTTACCTTTTTTGTAGTTGTTTTTGAAGGCGGTTAATTTTTTTTTAAAAAAGTGATGTATTGGGTAAATTTTTGTTCAATGTCTTGAAACAACGGGATGGGGGACTTTGTTCATTGGTCACAAGCCCAAATATCCTTACCAGTTTATAACCATGTGGATACTTACCATGTTTACTATGTGTACCGTAAACTCAAAATATGGTAAGTTTTAATGGCAATATTAGCCCAACCAACAGTTTAAAAGCTTTGGCGTAGTTATAACTAAGTATTCAAATTATAGTAATTATCGAAAATTTACGAGAAAACCGCACAGCCATCCGACCTCCGGAAACCCGACCTCATTTCTATAAGAAGCTATGATACCCAAGGTTGGTTCGTCATAATATAATTCTAGAATCAAGTAGTTAAATTAGTTATAAGTTACCCATACGAGATAATTTGTTAAGTTTGTTTAGCTTTAATTTAATAAAATTGGTTCCAATTATACATTTGTCATTTAATTAGTCATTTATAAAATTCATCTAAGAGGAAGCATACCCTCCTCACGGCGGCGATAGGCGGAGACCTCTCGCGCCCGGCATTGGTTGCGGCCATGCTGCGGGGCGAGATGGAGTGGGAAGCGGTCGCCTCCTTCTGCGAAGCAGTCATGCTCGCGAAGGAGGAGGCGGGCCGCGTGAGGGAGAGGACAATGTCCTCCCTCGGCCCTACCCGCGGTGGTGGACGCCCACGGCGACGGACGTCGCAAGACGATCTCCGGCCACCGTAGGCGCGGGCATGCGAGCGGCGAGTAAAGGGCAACTCGCAGCCCGACCATGGACCATGCCCGGGTCGACGGCGCGTTGTGTTCCACGCGCGCCTCAAAGAGCGTCAGCATAATGACGGGGCCCCCTCTCTAGAGGGCCAAAGCCTGCCGGGGTCGCGGGACTTATCTCATTACCGTGACCCCGGAACATAAAGGGCTATTGAAGGACACCGTGGATTTTAGTCAGTACAAGTTTGACAGTCCCTCCCGCCCTGCCCGGGGTGGGAGGACTCATTTGATGATTTTACCACGATAAAAAAAAGAGGAAGCATATCCACAAATTAGGAAGCATAAAATTCCTGCCCGCAAAATATGTTACGAAAGAATTTTAATAAGGTAAAAACTTTATTTTACGTAGTATAAATTCATTCTCCCACAATGGATGGGGCAAAATCAGGACTGTCAGACTCGTGCTGGCTAGTCCACGGTGTTCCTTCAATAGCCCTTTACGTTCCAGGATCACGGTTACCTGTTTGGACCATTTCGGCCTTTACAAACCGCTTTATGAGCGTCAAGAAGCTCAAGTCAAAGTTTTATTTTCGGATGAAAAATTTGACTGTTACCGGAACTCGAACACTTAAGTAAGTACTCAAAACTTCTAGCTAGACGTAAAAATCAGATAATCAACATAATAAGAGGGTCCACGCCTATAATGCCCGGAAGGTTAAGCAGACGAGATTGACAGTAGACGCTAGACGAGACGCACACATCGTTCAATCAGATCAGTTCTTTTTAAATCCCATGAAGGTACAAGGGGCGAAAACTCCGTGGCTGCTACTTAAGAATCCCTAATAGAACATTCCTAATTACCTATCTAACTACACCTCTTTTTGTAAACTCGGTCAAAAACAGTAGACATTCAAGTTTGACCCACACCTAATATGGTATTAATAGTTTTAGCCTTTGGTACTATTTTTTGTGGCAGTACCGTTAGCAACGGTACAGACGTGAGATACATTTTATATTTACGACTGACGTGACTGACTGATGTAGGGCAAAAACTACTTTTACAGATGAATCAAAGTTGATTAAGATATATAATTATAAAGCTCTTAAGCTTGTTTGACGGATGGGCAAAAAATGTGAATGTATTTAGAAACGTATTGGAAGAGTAGTTCAAGAAAGTTTTGTAGCTTATATCAAAAAATGTGTGTGTTTAAATAGAATCGTTCTACTGGTAAAACCAACCACTGTCAATCTAATAAACTGACAAACAGTGCCTAGCTATGTTATATGAGCAGAATATGTAACAATAAACTCACTGGAGTGGAGAAAGACTAAAACGAATTCATCAGACTAAAAATACCTATAAAAAGCAAAATTTTACAAATAATGTAGGACCGATCTTTGAAACACTCCGATCATTTGATTCCAAAAATTATTTCACTGGTAGAAAGCTACGCTATTACCGAGTGGCGGCGAAGTGATTACCAGAAACTATAATAGTGCTAGTTATCGAATGAACTATAATTTTATGCGTCGTACCACAAAAAGTTAAACATCTGTTCAACACTTGAAAATAAGTGTACCCAACTGCAAAACGATCCATATATCAACGTCAAATGCCGTTTTGCAGTTGACAGTTTTTTTAGAGAAGTGTTCAACAGATGTCAACTCACCTCACACTATTGTCAACATTTGACAACAACAATTAACAACATTCTGTATAACTTAACAAGGCATTAAAATACGCTAAAACAAAGTAAGTATACCTCTACCGGACGGGACAGGTTTGCGAACGGTACCAGAGGTTTACCCGTAGCCCGTAGGTCATGCACCTCTGCCGGCCTGTCTCGAAATAGAGCCGTCTTAATAGGTTAAGGCCGTATTTTTATGTGATGTGTGGGTTCTTTATGTTTGTTCGTTTGAGTACAACTCCCGTCCCATTTTTTGGCGTAACTTTAGCTTTTTAGAACCTTATTTCAAGCGCGTTCGATCATCGTTATACATATTGCAAATGGCAACTGCGTAAAACTGTGTTTCTGATTTTTGAGCAGAAGCTTTTTTATAAGCAATTAAACCATCAAGATACGATAAAATTTGTCGATAATAGAATTCTTAGAATGAAAAATAATGTAGAACTTAGTACCTAGGTACTTGTAAGATGTCTTCAAAATATTTTTCCCGAAGCTATTCATAAGGCTGGTGCTCCAACTGTGATTAGAATAGGTACATCACAAAATGACAATATTTAAGAAAAGCTATGCGAGTTTTAAGTTCAGAACTGGATCTTAAACGCAGACATGTCTTAATCCTTGCACAAAGTGAATATTTTATAGGGCTGAGTGAACAGCTATGCTATTCTCTACGAGTATCATCGCATCGCGACTCTACGATGCGATGTGCTCTTCGAAGAGGTAACTTTGAGATCGTCAGTACCCATACCACGAGTTGTCATTACGATACTCGATCATACGCATCGACCGCGTTTAGCGCTCTCATTAGTTGAGATTTAATACAACCTTGGAGCGGGCTAATGAGAGCGCCAAACGCGGTCGATATCGATGATCGAGTGTCGTAATGACAACTCATGGTATGGGTACAGATCGTGTAGTACGAGCGGTAAAAGCTAGTGTCGCTGTCAGTGGCTTAGTGACACTTAGTGTACCTATAGTAAACTTTAGTTTTAGCTGCGTGGCGAAGGCGCTGTCACAAGGCTGTATTTATAAAGAATAGCACTGCTTGTTTTGCTCGTTCGTCGTAGACCTCATCCATAATTTTCTATCAAGCGAGATCGGAGTCCAGAACAGGCAATAAAAAAGGATCATGCGAAGCTTTTTCTTAATACTACGGAATCCTAATCAATGTTTTTATCAATAAAAAACCTGTTGGTATGGAATTGCAGATGTCCAGTCCGGTTATTAACTAGAAAACGTAAGATTATTATAGAGCACACCTACGGTTCGCTATTAAGACCTTATGTGTAACTAAATAAGTATGAATAGTATGAAATTATGAGTATTTTTATGGGTATAGTTTTATATATCAATGGCCATTTCTCGTCATGAATTTCACCCCTATAATTTTGTGACGTTGACAGCAATACGATCGCTCCTTATATGGGACTTGGTCTAACTGGCGAAACGTATGTGTACACAACTACACCTCAAGACGGATCAGAAAATCAGCAATGCCGGGTGCGAGAGGTCTCCGCCTATCGCCGTCGTGACCTGCACCGTATGCTTCACCGTGTCCTCCGGGCGATCCTCGCAGTGGTGAAACCCAGGCGATTCTTCCTTCCTCATCAGACACAGGTACCTCCCGAAACTTCCGTGTCCGGTGAGGAACTGCGTCAGGCGGAAGGTAAGGACGCCATGACGCCTATCCAGCCACTCCTCAAAGAGTGTTCGAACCTGCATGGATTCGAATTACGTTATGTAGATAGATAAAAAAGTCGTAAGATATCGGAGACTTCCGTCTCCTTGTATACGAAGGGGAGATTGGCCGGTGAAAGCCGCGATAAGGGAAGAGTGAAAAGTTATGGCAGAGACCTTTGTCCAAGTGAACCAGGAAGTCGGAATTCGTTAAAATTATATTAGTTTTGAATTTACGTTTAAAAATTTAAACTCTTTGACATATTTTAGGCACCAATAAAAAGTAATTAAAGTTAACTGTCCATACTCAACGACTATGGAATGACATTTAAAATTGTTTTTAGGGATTTTAACTAAAACATTCTCACTCTCCTGCCAATTTATTTGCGGTTAAATAATAATAATATAATAATAAATTAATGACAAGTTCAGAACAAAAATAGCACAATACTCTGGAATGGACCCAGCTGTCCGTCCAAAGCTACCCAAACTTAAATACAGCCCTAACCTATTTCGCTTAGTTAATTTATTTAATGAGAATATACTCACACAATTTATGTCGGATGAAACACAACTTATTGACATACACCTTCTTATATATTGCACGGCCGTTGTTATATCAGAAGAACTAAACTTTAAAATCACCGAACACACAGGCACCACAAGAAAAAAACAGAATGTAGAACCAGCATGGCAACAGAGACTAGAAAAGAGCATAGAAAAATTACGGGCAGACATTGCCAGACTCACTCAATATATCAATGGCTGCAGATCAAATAAAGTAGTAAAGAACGTTGAGGCTATATTTAGGAACAATATTATACACACAAGACACGAAAATCATAATAGAACACCTGAAGATTTTTTAGACACCTTGAAACAAAAATTAGCGCTTAAGTCTCATAGGCTCAAAAGATATAAAAAAGCACAGCAACGGAAAACTGATAGCGCTCTGTTTAACACGAATGAAAAAATATTTTATAGAAATCTACAAAAACCAAAAACCGACAGAACTGAGGAAAACAACACACACTCACCTAACCTCCCTACAAAAGAACAACTCGAAACCTATTGGGCTAGTATCTGGGAAGAGCAAAACTACACAACGAAAAAGCATCTTGGATAGTTAAAGAAGAAGAGAAATGGCGAAATATCGACGAAATGGAATTTAAAGAGATAACAGAGTTCGATATTACACACATTACAGCTAGGTTACATAATTGGAAAGCGCCTGGTATAGACAAAATACACAATTTTTGGTACAAAAAGTTAACTTCATTACACAAATTCATAGCAAAAAATTTAACAGATATTGTATTAAAGCACCAGAATACACCGGAATTTATTACAACAGGTATTACATATATGCTACCTAAGACATCACAATACACATCAGAGCCCTCCCAATATAGACCAATAACATGTCTCCCAACAATTTACAAGATATTAACATCAGCACTAACAAAGAAAATTAACACACATATTTTACACAACAACATAATAGCAGAGGAACAGAAGGGATGTAGACAGGGCCATATGGGATGCAAAGAACAGCTTATAATTGATTCCACTATACATAAACATGCCACCTCTAAAAATAGAAATCTTCACTGCACCTACATAGATTATAAAAAAGCTTTTGATAGTATACCACACTCCTGGTTAATACAAATTTTAAAAATTTATAGGATTAATCCGAATATAATAGATTTTTTGCACCATATAATGTTACAGTGGAAAACAACATTACAAATAAATTGTAACAACAGTAATGTCTCAACACGACAGATATCTATAAAAAAAGGCATTTATCAAGGTGACTCTCTGAGTCCCCTGTGGTTCTGTCTTGCCCTCAATCCTCTGTCTCATTTGCTGCAGAGCTGTGGAGCCGGGTACAGCCTTAAAGACACTACAGACGAAACAACAATATCACATCTGATATACATGGACGACATCAAACTGTATGCAAAATCAGAAAAACATTTATGAAGAAATTAGTAGATATTACAACAGAGTTTAGTAAAGATATTAATATGCAATTTGGTTTAGATAAGTGTAAAACCCTTCACATTGTTAGAGGAAAGGTACGACCCGGTAACTATACAGTGAATGAGTCGGATACTATAACCGCATTGGAACCAAATGACCTATATAAATATTTAGGGTATTCGCAACTAAAAGGTCTTGACCACGTAAAGATTAAAAATACACTAACTACAGAATATAAGAAAAGAGTAAGCGCTGTCTGTAAAACACAACTTTCTGGTAAACATTTAATTAAAGCCTTAAACACATTTGCTATTCCAGTACTGACATATATTCATTCGGAGTAATAAAATGGACCAAAACTGACACAGAACAATTAGAAAGAATTACACGTACAACACTCACAAAACACAACAACCTTCACCCTAAATCCGCCATAGAGAGGCTCACAATAAAACGAGAACATGGAGGGAGAGGCCTCATAGATATCCAGCACCTATGGCGGAAACAAGTCAGTAGATTAAAATCATTCTTCCACACAAAAGCTCGCACTAGTCGTATACATGAAGCAATAGTAGCAAACGATCTTAACTACACTCCACTCAACCTAAATGATCAGATAGAAAACCAAAACACTACAAACGATGACCCACAGACACAAAAAATAGAAGATTGGAAAAGAAAAGTACTCCACGGTCGGCACCCTCATGACCTGGAGCAACCCCACATTAACAAAGTAGCTTCAAATAAATGGCTGAAAGTAGGCACCTTATTTCCGGAAACGGAAGGATTTATAATAGCAATTCAAGACCAAATAATAAACACAAAAAACTACAGAAAATACATTATCAAAGACCCTGCAGTAACTAATGACAAATGTCGCAAATGCCACACACACCCAGAAACCATCCAACACATAACAGGCGCATGCACAACTCTCACACAGACCGACTACACTCACAGGCACAACCAGGTGGCCAATGTCATCCATCAAAAACTAGCACTCAAACACACACTCATCCAAGACGCCGACACTCCTTACTATAACTATACACCAAAAATCACCCTGGAAAATACTACACATAAGCTTTTTTACGACCGCGGCATTCTTACCGATAGGACAATCCACTATAACAGACCAGATATAATCCTACAAGACAAAATAAATAAAATAACTTACCTAATAGACATAGCAATCCCCAATACACACAACCTACAGAAAACAATCACTGAAAAAATTAGCAAATATGCAGACCTCAAAGATGAAGTCACTAGAATCTGGCGGCAAGAAAAAGTGTATGTAGTCCCAATAGTTCTTTCCACAACAGGCGTTATCCCTAATCATCTCCTCCATAGCTTAAAATTATTAGACCTAAAAGAATCCCTATATATTACACTACAAAAAGCTGCTATATTAAATACATGCAGAATTGTCAGAAAATTCATGCAAATAGACGAGAACGGAATAGGACCTAATCACAACACGTAAACACCCACATTTAATAAACACTACACGCTACATTTGCTTTGGTTTCGGCCCGTAAATGTAGCTAAAATCCAGCCTAAGAGCTGAGCAGTGAAAACACTTACCGTAAATAATAATATTCCACAACTATCACACAACGCCATCTATCAACGTCCCAAGTTAAGCAGAGCTTATGTTATGGGTACTAGACAACTGATAAACATACTTATATATTTCTAAATACATACATATTACCTATAGATAAATAACACCCAGAAGACACAGAACAAATGATCGTGCTCATCACACAAACATTTGTCCTGGGTGGGAATCGAACCCACGACCTCCGGCATAGCAGTCAGGGTCACTAACCACTAGACCAACAGGCCTGTTTAAATGTATGTTAAACTTTGAAAATTAACTTAAATGCCAATTTACAGCAAACATAAGTCAGTGTCTCAGTTCAGTATCTAGCTTACAAGTCCTTGGACCTCCACAATATTTCCTTTCAATATGTTATTACTTCATTAGTCATTACGCACAATATCCAGTTCTGCCGGTAACCTAACTAATTAACTTTTAGTTAGATAATCGTTAGAACGGCCGGTGTTAAGGACAACTGCAAGACCCTTTACAAGGAATAAATATATGCACTTCATGTACTGGCGTATGAAGAAGTGTTTAGCAAAATAATTTATTAAGTTTTTATCTAGGTTAGACAGCAGTGGTGGCACAGTGGTACAGGCTTCGATTTAAGAGTTGTAGGTCGTAGGTTTGAACCCAGCCAGACGCATTACTTTGTGTAATTTATTTCATCACCACTGCTCTCAAAACGGTCAAGGAAAACATCATCGTGAGGAAACCGGTATGTCCTAGAACCAAAAATTCGAAGACATGTGACATCTACCAACCCGCACTGGGCCCGCGTGGTGGAATATTGCCCACTCCCTCTCACAGAGAGGAGGCCTGTGTCCCAACAGTGAGAACATTTATAGGCTGATGATGATTTATCTATGTAGATGATACTGAAAATTCATGAAGCACACCATGAACCACATATGGTTCAGGGTAGGGTTGCCATCTCTAAAATTTGGAAACCAGGACAAGACGCGTGAAAACCCCGGATTTTAGAGCCCAGAACCCGGACATGAGTCGAAGTGCGCACCGTGGCAACTGCGTCGGGAGGGGTGGGTAAACGGTGAAGTGTGCGTGTGTCGCGGGAGGCCCAGGACTTTAAATTTTTAAACCCGGACTACAAATGAAGCCCCCCCCCCGGACGCTCTCCGGATCCGCTCCTCTAAACTAGGACAAATCCGGGGAAACCCGGACGGATGGCAACCCAAATTCAGGGCGATTGGGCCTACTGCCTATGTTACCTCACATAACGTTCACGGTTATTAATAAAATAGTCGAATTATGGTAACATTCGTCCAAGTGTTAAATTGTCCACATGTCATAATAACCTAATATTATATTGCTATTTGGTTAGAATGAAGTTTTGCTAAAATCAACAAGTGTTAGAATGTCCAAAAGTCATATTGTGCATGTCTCCAAATGCTAGGTATTGTGATAAAACGACGCCTGGTTTTTTTTTTTGTCAGTAGGTAATGGAAAAAAATAATTATTTATTATTTTAATAGCCCTTTATGTTCCATTGTCGTTAAATAATTTAATATGTAGATATAAAATAATTTTCAGTTTATATCATATGGACATTTTGTCACTTGATCTTTAAAACAAAACTTTTGACTTATTTACCTAACGTTCGTCCAAGTGTTAAATTGACCACATGTCAGGACAATTTAACACTTGGACGAACGTAAGGTACCATAATTCCTACATTTATGTGGGAATGATTTTCTCATAGGTCATAAAATGTCCAGATTCCGCGTTCCAAACAAAACGTAACGTTTTTCGTGAAGTCGCTTTTTTTTAAGTGTGTGAGTGTGCACCACCACGCACATATTAAAATATTTTCCTTGAAGATGTTCACTAAACTTATTTTACGTAGGAATCGAAAGACGCGACGCGACGCACGGGGGTAATTTTTCTTCCGTGTTTTTGGCTTCAATTCTCAGTAGGTAGCTTAGGGGCCGTTCAAGTTTTACGTAAGCACTATGGGGGGCGAGTGGGTCTTTTTTTTTTTGCTTTGCTTATTTTGGATGACATGGGGGGTAAAGGAGTCTACATGATGATTACGTCATCGGTAGTTATTTACTTTTTTACACGAATGGCAACCCTCACATTATCATTATCTTTGCTTGAAAACGAAATGCATTTTCGGGGATTCCCACGAAAAATGTTTACGTAAGCATGGGGGGAGGGGGTAAGAGCTTTGCTTACTTTTGCTGACAAGGGGGACAGGGGGGTAAATAATTGTAATAAATCTGCTTACGTAATACTTGAACGGCCCCTAACTAGGAATCTGGACATTCTATAAATTAATCTAAGGGCTGATTTTTCAATAGTCAGATAATTTTATCTGAAGAATAAAAATGGCGGTTTGACAGCTTATCTATAGAAAATACTTATGTCAAATCGCTATTTTTATTCCTCCGATAAAAGTTATCTAACTATTAAAAAATCAGCCCTTAGCCTACTTCCTTGGTCGCGGGACTTATCTCATTACCGTGACCCTGGAACATAAAGGGCTATTGAAGGACACCGTGGATTTTAGTCAGTACAAGTCTGACAGTCCCTCCCACCCTGCCCGAAGTGGGAGGACTCATTTGATGATTTTACCACGCTAAAAAATAGCCTACTTCCTTCGTTTACCCATCTTCTGTGATCACGAAAAAACTAACTTCACGATAACTGAACAACTATTTAATAGTTACATTAAAAGCTTGATGTATCTATATAATACACTGATTGCTTTGCAAACTCATCAGAAAGGGCCTACCGTTATCCCTAACTTAACACGGTATCAGCAACAACAGCAAACAACTTTTTGTCATTATTTGTTTTTAACATGTTCCTTGTTTTCTTAAGCCTCAAAGAAACCATATTTTTCCACATACAAGCTCAACGCTAGATCAAATATAACAGTTATGAATACGCACCGAAAGTCTATTTTCGCGAAACGAGTTCTCAACAGTCAACTTCGCATTTTGTATCTTGTTGCTCACCACTTTTGCGCTCGACTGCACCGGTAAATCCAGCTCCCTAAGCCGAAGTGGTTTATTTTATTATTTACACGACGCTCTTGAACGGCGACCGTGCCAAACACACGCACAAACACAGAAAAGTTTACACTTGAATATTAAACATTTTTATTTTTTTACCTGTGAACGGATAAGTTTGTTTGAAAATGTACAAAAAGGTTTTCTTTCTTATTTTCGCGGCGACACTGGCTATAAGCGATGGTAAGTTCCAGATTTTATTTTTTTCGGTGTTCTAAATTTTAATTAAGATGGCTGTCTTTTTTTTAAAATAATCTACTCTTTTTTTAAAGCGAGGCCATTCACTTTCAGATAAATACTTTTGTGCTGTTTTCTTTAAGTTAGGGAACTTAATTATCAAAAATCCTGAAAAAACATCGTTGTGAGTTTGACCATTGTGATTTGCTGTAGCTAAACCTTTTTTTACCAGAAATAGTTGTTTATTATTTTAATTATTAAGTGCTTTACATGAATCAACCTATATACCTACTTAGGAACCTACGATCTGTCTACTTTTTACATAAATATTCGCAATTAATATAATTATGGACAAAGAAAAAATTGTCTTACCATGACTTAAGTACCTGTATCAATAACTCGGGTACAAATACTAAATCCTAATGACTTCTTTCTAATAAACCACAGTGCAAATATCTCAATCAATAGGTATTCAGCCCTCGAATTATGAAATAAGCCGAAACCAGCTGGGCGGTAAGTTCTACCAATTTTACCACAGATCCTGTCATTACCATTTACCACAGACAAGGATTGGTCATTGCCATGGTGGTCATAATCATTACTGTTTCGTTCTTTGTCATTTAAGCATGTATTTTTCAAATTAATGGATTTTTCATTCTTTTCAAATGGTTAGGTAATCAAATGCATGAATTCATTTGTTTCTGTCATCATAACGTCTTAACAGTTTTTTTTTTAAACTTAACCCACAGACATTATTAATTTTATTAATCGATTAGCTGACCCGGCAAACGTTGTTTTGCCATATAAATAATTTAAAAAAATTTAGGTGTGGACTACCCCTAACATTTAGGGGGATGAAAAATAGATGTTGGCCGATTGTCATAGATACCGGATACGCACAAAAAATTTCATCAAAATCGGTCAAGCCGTTTCGGAGGAGTATGGCATCGAAAACTGTGACACGAGAATTTTATATATTAGATTATTATCAAATCGACAAGAAACGTTATTAGTATTACATATCTCTGTACTTAGTAATAATTAATGTTATCAATTAACGTTATCGCAAACTAGGCAGATTTTCAGATTTGCTATTTTCATTCAGGTAGTACTTACCTACTTATACCTATCTCAGATTTTTCTCCAGATATACCTAAAGACTCGTTTCTTAGACATTAAATTACCTAGGTACTTTGTGCAAAATGTCTAATTAAAGCCATCATTCGTTCCACTAAATTAATTTCGTTTCGAGGAAATCTGTGCTTTACCTGTAAACAGAAAAAAAACTCGGAAAATTATATGGATAGAAGTAATTAGAATTACATATTACGTGGTTCAATTAAGTACTGAGTATAAAGATAATTTTATTTTGCAAACATGGGTAACATTAAATGGTGACAAAAAACATATTGAAAAGTTCAGCCATATTTTACCTCGTAGGCATGCAAAAAGTTACAAAAACATCAACTTATGTGCATTTATATCGAATAAAATGATACCAGCTAAATTTTTGAGTAATTTG
The DNA here is from genome assembly GCA_950005045.1 of Agrotis exclamationis. Lineage (NCBI taxonomy): Eukaryota > Metazoa > Arthropoda > Insecta > Lepidoptera > Noctuidae > Agrotis > Agrotis exclamationis. The sequence continues at coordinate 18,360,033 of OX465436.1, forward strand.
AAGGCACGGCTGGTGCAGTGGCTGACAGATTAACTGCTGCGCTGCGTAATGCGGGTTCGATTACCACATCGACTAATATTTGTATGATATACAAATAGTTCCAGATCTGGGTGTGATGTGGATTTAAATCTTTATAAACACAACCACGATACAGAAGAAATTCATAGTGTGGGGCAAAGTTTTAATTTATAAAAACCCTTTTTTGAAGCTTACCAAGAGACGCCTTTTACCTGTGATTACACTACATAGGATAAGTACGATTTTCTTTTCACTATTCAAGAACGTACGTAGGTAATAATAGGTTAGGTACCTACACCTAACTATTTAGTTATATTATGTTAAAAGCTAATAAAACAATATACGAATGTAGGATGCGAAAGCGAGCGTACCATAGGTACCTAGCAAACCCTTAAAAAGTTTATAATAATATTTTTTACCATAAGTTATAATTAGTACTATGATGCCCATTGATATTCGGGGGCCATAGCGGGGGCCCTAGGCAAGTGCCCAGAAGGACCATTAGAAAAGACGGCCCTTTACTCTCTACCTACTTACTACCTACCGCACCTCATAGGAGTTGGTCTAGTGGTCGCCAACCCGGGCCCTCGGTGTGCTAGGTTCAAGTCTTAGAGTACCAGCCTATAACTCCCTATTAAATGAGATTTAAATCTTTTAATGTCATCCATGTGGAAGTATTTTAATATTTTCCCAGCCCCATATAAATATATTTCTGCTTTAAAAAATCTAGTGTTGTCTACTTATCTATCATTATAATGTTTACTAGGTACGAGCACTGTTAACTCCCAAAAAAATGAATGTGTCATCTTCACAATGAATAGCGTCACGCCAAAAAACATTAATTAGGTACGTACCTAGAATAATTACCAAAAATAAGGAAACATCGCAAGGTCGACAGTTTTGTTCACTTTTTTTAACCTACTGAATTCAGATTTCACAATTATCAAGATACGTAATAGGTAATTCATTGTTTTTATGAAGATGCATATCTAATTTACATTAAGACATCATTATTATTCTTAATCATGTTATTATAACAGATTCACTTCTGGTTAAGGGCGATTTGTGATCAAAATGCATGTTAATTCAAGGTTTCATTAATTGTTTTTACGCATGAATCGTGTGAATGAACTGCGTTTTGGAGGCTATCATTATAATTATAACTTAACATAATATTATTATTAAATACAACAAACAAAACGTTACATAGAGATTTTTGATAATACTATTAACAAATACAGTGGGCATTTACTGACAATGTACGACCAACATAAGAACAGAATATACATCAGAGGTATATAACGCTTACCTGCCTTTATTATCTAGGAATACCACCAACGAGCAATCATCTTAGCTATTCCTAATCTTATTTCCAAGCTACGAAACAACCCCCATTATCACCACTTTAAATATAAAAGTTCATTTTTAAAGAATCCGATACAAAATCACTTCTCACAAGTAGGAAATGAATACCTCACTACCGTCGCGATTCGAGATCGATTCATCGACCTGACACTCAATTCATCTGAACAAACACCCACTACAGCCATGCTATTGGGTTCACCCATGGTTCAACCACTTACGGGTCCATCCCACAAGGTAATCACAACTAACAATCATCATCACCTAACCATTCACCAACAGGTTTCGGAATAAGAGAAGTACTGGACTTTTTGTTAGGAGGCAACTATGGAAACTATCCCTACCCTGTGGGGCCGGGGCAGTACGGACAGGGCCAGTATGGAGGGCAGTATGGAGGACAGTACGGAGGACAGTACGGAGGCCACTACCCGCCGCCAGGCCCACCCGGGGCCCATCCTGGATGTCCCCTGTGTGATTCTTCTGTGTACAGCTACTGCTCCCATAAGCAGGCTCATGATTCTTGCTGCTGCAGTTCTGTCTGTGAGTATTCAGTTATTATTTGTGTTTTTCTTAAAATATAAGGCGCTATGCATTGCATATTGGTGGTTGCTGCAGTAGCTGGCGATTGGCTTCTGCTTCGTGGGTCCGATTCCCACATTAAACAAATAATTGTATACGTACAGTCTAAAGATATTTATTCTGATTTGGTTGTTTATGATCGCATTCACGATACATGAATAATAACTTTTTAACAAAAAAATCAAACCGACGAAAGATTGAACTGAAAAGCTAAAAATAAATTTTGAGGCGGCGCCAAACAAACATACAAACATGTACCTAAATTAATTATTTGAAGCGAAGCATAATTTTATTGTAGCTAGGTTGCTTTTCGTTGATTGTTTCTTTGGCGCCGCCTCAAAATTTATTTTTAGCTTTTCAGTTCAATCTTTCGTCGGTTTGATTTTTTTGTTAAAAAGTTATTATTTTTAGCTTTTTAGTTGTATACCATGATTAGAGTGTTTAACACATGGAAAAACCCGTCTTCCCTTTTGTCATTGTCAACGTAACCGTCACAGTAATTAGTATTAACTGTTGAGGACCTGTAACTTGCAACTAAAAACTCCACTCTCAGATTGTCAACGACTGTCAAATCCCAACTATGTTTAAAGTTCTTATCATGATGAATGAAATGAGCCCAAATACGATATAGTTGCTGTTAACTGTTGAGGATCTCTTGCGACTGCCTTCTGTCCTCATCATCAGACCCTCGATGACAATTATACTCCAGCTAGGTCTAAAATTTTCATCAAGACTAATGAAATGAGCCCAAACACGATATAGGTGCTGTTAACTGTTGAGGAACTCTTGGGACTGACTTCACAACATAACAGGGATCTGGAGTTGATCTGATGATGGTGACACCATCATGTTATCTTCTCCACATCTCTGCTATATAGTAATGTCCTCAGAACTACATATGTTAACTTTATTTCAAACGAATCGGTTCACAACTAAAAAATTCTGTAGGAAAGTTGACAATCAATTCCTTTTTTTCTACCCTTAGAGGCCGATTTTAGTTTTGAAATTAAAATGGGACCAACTTTGAGATATACTCTTTCCAACAAAAAAAGAATTTTTGAAATCGGACCACGCTGGGAAAAGTTATGCGTGGTCATACATAAAAAAAAAATAAAAAAATATACATGTCGAATTGAGAACCTCCTCCTTTTTTTTTTCGTCGGTTAAAAATCGTAGTGCTGAGCAATAAAGAGGGGCGGAAGTCGTTGGAAGCGGGCCCCTATTGGGAACTTCAAAGCAGTTACCAAATAATGTCTATTTAATGCCCAGGCTCAGACATGCGAGTTTATCTATGGTATGCAATGTTCCCAATAAGCAAACGCTAAAAGCTCTAATTATCTACTACTGTTTGTTAAACTCATGCTGCAGAATAAAAGCTAATTGTTCATAAGCAAAATGAATCAATACTCACCCTCTTTAGTAATCCCAGTTGTAACATATGACAGTTGTCTTTTTTTAATTTTCAAGGTGTTATGTGCAATTCGCATGGCACAATAACAGGCCTCTATTTTCAGCAGTCTATAGAAGAAGGCTGCTAATGATGATGATGAAATGCGAATAAGGATTTGAACCACACTTTCCTGTAGAAAGTGTTATTCGAATGGGCAGAATGAGACGTTATTCGAATCAGAAAGTCTTCCCGACTCAAGCAACTACAAATAAAAAATATCCTCTAACTACTTGACTTTAATTTTCCAGTCAACCCGTACAACTGTGGCAAGACTGACTGCAAGTTCCTGTACGCGAACTCCTGCGACGAATACGACCTGATCACGAACTGCTGCTGCGTGGACCTTTACAAGAACAACGTGAACGACCCTAATATTGCACCCGTCGTATAAACAACTCTATTGTTTTAGAAATAAGGTTTAGATTATCGAAACCACGAGGTTGTGCGCTCCTGATTGCATCAAACTGATGATCTAATATTGTAAACTGGAATATTTTTAAGCAGTTTTCATATAAATTTGCATTTTTTGTAAAGAAAGTTGTTTACAAAAACACCTATTTTCTATGCAATATGAAAAGGCTCAAAAGATAACTTTTTTGTCAATTCAGTAATTTAGTTTGATGCAACAGGGTTTATTTAAGACTAGTTTGTAATTCATTAACTCATACAGTCATTTTCACATTAAAAGTACATCAATTGTAATCATAGTACCTACGGACTTTGTTATTTCTTTTTTACAACCCTAATTTACATCATAAGCACTGCAGCAATAAAAGAAACGGATCAGGATTTGAATTGAGATAGAATATTAATTTAGGGTAATGCCCTAAACTAATATACTATCTCTATCTCTGATTTTTCTAATTATTACGGAAATAATCATTAAAATGATTTTAAATCATGTACGGTAATCAACAAGAGAAGAGGGCGAAAACAAATGGACAAAAAATTTGACCGGCAAGTTCCAAATTGTTATTCTTTGACCTTTTCTTCACTTAGATCGGTTAGCGAAATTAGATACTCACAATTATGCATACTCATTACTCAGTCACCTCTAGCTCCCGGTCTACACCTCGCATCGTCGAGCGGCGTCAAGCGGTGCCGCGCTACGTCTCACTGCGCCGCGCTACGTCGTCCGGCCTCGGCCTCAACGCAGCGCCGCACCGCTGCGTTGAGATGCGCTGCGCTGCGTCGCGAGGCGTCGCGCGGCGCATCTCTGCGCGGCGCAACGTATTCTAAATTCTCACAACGAAATGTGTATCTTTTGGTGTAGAAAATAAAGTCATATTTTGAATGGCTCTTTAAAGTGTGCGCGCATCGTCGCGTCGCTTCGCGTCTCGGTCTGAACTGACCCTGAGAGAATCTACTAAAATAGTCATTAAAACTATCATCGTCGAGATATTTATAGATGTAACTTCGTAAAATTTGAATAGGAACAAAAGAGGGCCAAAATAATAAAACAACAAACTTGCTTATAGATAGGTACTATTCATGAATGCACCACAAATATTCGTACATCATACATACACAGTCGCGAAACCGTAGAAAATAGCTAACGCCACTGAGTGGCCACATTGGCATCGGTAGTTGAGACAATCAACCTTACGCTATTACAATGAAGTGATCCGTATAACTAAAGTTATTTGTTAATGGCAGTTTTAAAACCAGCTTCTTAGATATTGGGGCGATATGTTGAGCAATTTTGGGTTAGAATCCGCTAGTGCCGAACATGTCTTGGTACCCTGGAGCGCGATATCTCAGTAATTCACCATTATGGAATTACTGGGATTTTTTTCTCCCAGTAGTTTCATGGAACTGGAGTCCATTTTCGCAATGGAACAACTGATTGCTTGACTACTGACTGTGTTCATGACATGGAACTACTGGCATTCGGTTTTTTTCTGAAAGAATGTTACTAACCAACAAAACTACTGGCATAAGTTCGAGGTGGTTTTAAATAACTCCGAATGAAAAGCTTCCCTAAGGTCAAAACGGTAAGTATCTAAACTACCTAATGGAACTAATGGGATTAGGCGAAAAGGTATTCCAATTCCATGGAACTAGTCAATGGAACTACTGGGATATCGCGCCCTGCAGGGGCGCAGAAATGCGCCAGAGTAGTGCCACTGTCGGAATGAGACAGAGCTATACAAGTCGTCTAGCACCATCTCCTTCCCTCGCTGGTCACACGTCATGGTAGACCACCAGGGCGCAGTTAAAGAAGCTCGCACAGAGAGCATAAAAAGCAAGTTACGACACTGGTATCTGCAAGTTAGATCGTCAGATAAATAGCTAATTATAGCTTCAAACTACAATCAGTATCTCATATATATCGCAGAAAATTTAGATATCTGTTTACCATATTGGCTTTAGAAATTAGATGTTGAACATCGGAATCCTAATCACATACGATTCTATAAATGGGAACTTTTTTCATTGGAGGCAAATACTAGTCTTGATTTATGGTGCCGAAATGAATTGCGTAGTTATTTTTATTGGACTTTAAGTCAGATATATTGAATGTAAGCCCCAATGCAGGTGCCTTACGGAGTCTCACTCAAGGGTAATTTCAAAAACATCACAAAAATCTGTCCCACAGACCAAACACCCTCGAATACTAGAAAATCGTTAAATTCATAAGCTCAGGAATCGCCGGTACCAAAATAATATAAAGTTTTGTCATGAATCATTTATAAAATGGCTATTCTAAACATGCATGGATACCTAAATCTATCATCACTGGGATCACAGCAACCATAAGTGTTCACCTATTATTTTGTATTAATTAAAACTGCCATTAACACGTCATATCTCAATAAACAAGTATCTTAGTACAGTGTTATGAAATTCTATAATAATTCCCATATTTGGGCTTCGCAGTATCCCTTAGGCGGTCATACAAAAGTGAGATACCTAACCTAGCTCATAGACATCGTCAAATGATCCCAACTCACTCTATTCGAACCGTAAATTACATTTTAAAAAAATACTGAAAGGTACAATCGACTACTTATCACATACTTAGTCGATTTTTGATCTATTCGATTCGCCAACTAAAAATTACCATTTGCTGGAAGCTAAAGTACAATTTATATAGAAAAACAACCATTCTAGCTCGACTCAATATTTTATTTAGATCTGATATCACTCAACCGTGCATCAAGAAAACATACAGGATGATTTTTTTAGTCACCGTCCAAATGATATATTAATCTTTGGCGAAAATCATTGAATACGTGTTTTTAGGGTTCCGTAGCCAAATGGCAAAAAACGGAACCCTTATAAATTCGTCATGTGTCTGTCTGTCCGTATGTCACAGCCACTTTTTGCCGAAAGTATAAGAGCTATCCTGTTGAAACTTGGTAGGTAGATGTATTATGTGAACTGCATTAGGATTTTCACACAAAAATAAAAACAAAACAAATTTTGGGGGTGCCCCCCATACTTAGAATTGAAACTCAAAAAAATATTTTTCACCAAACCCATACGTAATTCGATCAAGTAATTAGTTTTTTTTAATACGTCATAAATCGTAAACCGCAATTTACCTTTCAAAGTTACAACCAACTACAAGAACTTTTATATTATGTTACTTGCTGCTACAAAACTCTTCATGGGAGAGCCCGACTCGCACTTGGCCGGTTTTTTCTTTTTGTATCACTCAATACAAAGCCTGTGTTTAAGGCCTGTGCCTTTTAAAAATGGTACAGGTGCAACCCAGCAATGGAGAAGTTTCCACACAGCATATTGATTTACGCCGAAGCGCCTCGCTGCATCTCACGTACTCGACCTAGGGGTCCGTCCAAAGATATCGAAGATCTTCTTCAACCTCTACTACGAGTCTCGGCCTGCCACGTCCTTGAGCGTGTGTAGGAGCTATAAATTGGCCATGGTCTAGTAGCCTCTGATTAGCGGCCAAAATTGTTTGACGATTAGTTACTGAAGGATTTATTATCCCTTGATTGCAAAGGCGAGGAATGCTTTCTGCTTCGTACAGTCTCTAGGCACCGTTCAAGCTTTCACCACTAAGTATGTAAGATCGCACAATTTCATAATACTCGCGGTAGGAATACATTGTTTAGTAATAGTAGTTCATGAAACTGTCACATAATGTGTGTGTGGGTATTATACACGAGTGTGAGTTTAAAAAACGAGCGAAGCGAGTTTTTTAAAAGTATCACACGAGTGTATAATACCTAGTTATGTGCAGTTTCATACACTACTTTATCTACTCTCATTGAACACGAATATAATTATCAAATAAAAGATAAATATTGTTAATAAGTGTTCATTTTGTATTTATAATTGAGTATGAAATTGAATATGGAATTGTGTATCGTTGGCGTTAGACGTACTCCCAAAGCGCGCGCAGCCACAGATAATAAAAGAAATTCATGTATCTATGATCTGTAATCCGTATCGTAATGAAAAAAAAAATATTATAACATTATTTTGTTAGAGAAATAGTGTCATAATTTAATTTTTTAATTTCATTTCGATATACTGTGTGTAAAGTACGTCATTATAAACTCGTTTTGAGTTTTGTATTTTGAATTTAACGATATGAGAGTAGTTAAACAAATTTACAATACGCGGGGAGCCGCCCGCGGTTAGTGAATGATACCTATTGCCTGGAAAAAATTCGGACGGTGGCTAAAAAATCTTCCTGTATACCAAGTACCAAAACATCGTATCACACAGAGACAATAAAGTAAAGTAATGGAAATAAACTAAACCGAATAAAGTGAGTTGAAACAACTTAATTTTTTAAGTAATTAAAAATTACGCGGCGACCTTTTTCATAATAACCTTGTTGTTACAAAAATTCGTTTACTAATTATTACCAGCCTTCGGACATAGTATATAGTTGCCCTTATATACAAAGCGACGATACAAATATCTTAAACATGAACATCCATTGCTCGCACGGATCTTTGATTAAATATAGATGAATGAATACTCTAATTTGACGTGGAAGTCTGTCAGAACGAAATGGCCTAACAAAATGATTGACCCTTCTACAACGGCATCGCTGAAATTTCCAGTTAGAAAAATCTTATTTTATCACAAAAATTGATTAGGTCAACTTCTTTAAAAAAATAGATACTAATGTAAAACATGCGAGGAAACAGACTAGAGTCCGGCCAATCGAACAAACAGGCTAAGTATGTTGTTATTATATTTGAAGATATACATTGAAAACTTGATTCTACGAAATGTAGAAATACCAGTAACACCAAAGTCACACTCTTAATTATATGAATGGAGCCAGTATATTTTAAAGTTGCAGTACAGTTTCAAAGCACAAACTATGAGGTCAACCGCACATCTATTGAACAAAGAACATCGCCGTTTATGCTTTGAAACAAAGCAGTACCTTTTATGATACTAGATAAAGAATCCAAATGTGATCCACTTGCATGTAGGTAGCTTATAACTTAATTAGCAATTCGACCGATTCCAATTACAAATGAAAATCATCCTTACCACTACGACATATGACATAAAACGTGTGGGTAGATGAAAAACAAAACACGCTCGCCACGACGACGTAAGTCAGTCGAATTGCATCATTATTTCGTAGTAACAAGGACGATTTTCACTACTACTTAAGCTCCCTTATTAAACATACTTATGGACAATTTGACAGAGATAGTACAGTTTATACTAAAAAGCAAATTACGAGGCGTCGACTTCCGTGTCATGAGTATAATCTACAAACATTTGAATTTTCAAAACCAATTTGAATCTGTTGTAAAAGTAACTGGAGCACTAAAATGGTGAAGTATCGATGAAGGCTGGTACGGATGTAGTTGCCCGGAGAGGCCATCAGCGCATCCTATAGTGATTCTTCTCCCGCACCTGGCACAGTTCGCCTTTGAAGTCGATCTCTATTTCGAAGTCGAGATCACGGTTGTTCCGCGCGTTCTGGCGCATCGAGAATGTGCCGGTGATCTCCTCGAACTTTTTAACCTGGAGTAATGTTTAGTTTTTGTAAGTAAAAGATTTTAAACTGGCATGATCACTAACACTATTATTTCTAATTCATCATCATCATCAGCCTATAATGTTCCCATTGCTGGTACACAGGCCTCCTCTCTGTGAGAGGGTGTGGGCCATAATCCAACACGCGGGCCCAGTGCGGATTGGTAGATGTCACATATCTTCGAATTTTTGGTTCTAGGACATGCCGGTTTCCTCACGATGTTTTCCTTCACCATTTTTGAGAGCAGTGGTGATGAAATAAATTACACAAAGTAATGCGCCTGGTGGGGTTCGAATCCACGACCTACAACTTGTAAGTCGGGACCGATACCACTGGGCCACCACTGCTCCATTTCTAATTATTCAGTAAATATTTATTTGCACTGGATTAAGCTTTCTTGTGGATATGATAAAAACAATGAAAAATGTGTCATTTTGTCTGCGAGTTTACTGCTTCATACTGATTTTCCTGTGACATCCAGAATGGAATATTTTTTGGACAAATCGGTCGAATTTTCATAAACCCTCTTAGAGAGGCTACATTACTATTTATTGCTTGCGCTGAATATTATATTATCTAAAATTTAGATACTTAAGAATCTTGTTTATTCAGGTGAACTATAGAATATCTACCACAAACTATAATCACTTTAGACATAATTTATAATCTCCAAAACTTCCCATAATTGTATCAGGGTTAAGATAAAAGGAGGAGGAGAGGTAAAAGTAGGTATAAATGAACACTCACAGTCATGTAGTCATCGAAATAGAAGACGGTCTGCTTCCAGTGTGTATAGGGCGCCTCAGGGGCCGTGCTGAACCCGAGTCGCTTGTGAGACTTCGTGAACTCCACGTTGAAGAACGTCACCAGGGCTTGGATGAAGTCGTTGCGACGTACCTGACAAAGCGCAAGATTTCATGATAAAATTCTTGGAAAACATAAAGGAAACTGAGTGAGACAGAGAGCGACCGACCGATTTTATGGGAATAAAATCGGTCGAAATCTATTTGAAAAAGAATTTCAAGTCTTACCTGTAAGTGGAACTTTGATTCAAAGTTAAGATCTTCCTTCTTAACTGTGTATAAGTCTATTTCTTTCAACAAGCAGGAGTTGGTCACCACCTGAAAATTAATAAAGTTAAGCATATAACTACACTGTACTACCTAAAGGAGGATACATACATACATGAATGAATAGTTGCTTAGGAAGACTAGGATATTAAAAACGTACAATATGGCAGTTAGAAAAAAAAAACCATGGAACCCAGACTTAAATTTTAATGAAAGTTCTGTAATGAAAAAAAAAATATCGCCAAAACTGATGAAATCTATCACAGCAATCACCGAAGTGCTGGAGTTTACGAGCAATTAGAAAAAATGCCAACATATCTACGATTAAGTCTAAAGCTTACCCATGATGCGACGCAATTCGACCGATTCCAACTACAAGTGAAAATCAACCTTACCACTACGACATATGACATAAAACGTGCGGTTATCTACGGGTAGATGAAAAACAAAACACGATCGCCACGACGACGTCAAGTCATTGGAATTGCATCATTATTTCTTAGTGGCAAGATCGATTTTCATTTTAGTTAGTAGAAATTGCAAATCCCTAAATGAGCTTTTTTTTTTTTATTGGGACAAACCCACCACACTTCCCAAACCACTGCAACTCCTGAGAGCCAGAATCAACAGTGGCAACCACCAGAAAAGCGCCGAGACAATGAAGCTCGACGTGTCCCGGAGAATGAATTTACCTGTCTTGGATCCTGCACGAAATTAATCAGAAAAGAATGTGCTTACCTGCTTAGCATCAACCACATCGACAAGCGGCTCGGAGATGGCAACCTTCCTGATAGAAGACATGTCGAAGCCGTACACGTCATCCCACCAGTTGATCTTCTCGTCCTTGTACTGACGGTCTTCGATCCCACAGATGAATAACGTGCATCTGTTGGCATACAATGTTAATTAGATGGTTGACATAGCACTTTAACTTTGTTTTTTTTGGGGGGGGGGGCGTAAGTATCATCATCCCGCACTGGGCCCGGAAGTGACTGTCAGGCTGTTATTGACTAAAAACCACTCTGTTCTTGCTTCACAGACCTTTTTGTTCCCGGGCCCCAGTGCAAAAAACTTAAAATTTTAGGAATAAAATATTCAATTTTATTGTTAGCGCAGTGGCTGAGCGATTGGACTGCTGCGCAGCGTGTCGCGGGTTCGATCCCCGCACGGAGCAAATATTTGTATGATCTACAAGTAGTTGTTCCGAGTCTGTGTGTTTGTGTTTGTGAGTTTATATGTTTGTAAACGCACCCACGATACAGGAGAAATTCCTAGTATGGGGCAACATCTTTTTTAAAAAAAAGAAAGGCAGAAAAGATGAAAAATACAGTAATGTAGTTGTAGGTATAATCTATAGACCACACCTAAAGAAAGGCTAGTTTAGTACGACGTCGGGTGGGTTCCAAGTTCCCTAGTAAGTGTTGTTAGCCTCGAATTAGGTCGTGAGTTTTACAGCCTAACAATTAAGTTCGATTTATAATCTCCATTCTTAAAAAAGAAAAAAAAACATCGTAAGGAAACCGGTATTTCCTCGAGTTACAGCATTGAACTGTACCCGCGTGTTGGGTTTTAGACCTTAAATACTTCTAGATAAGACATTACCTGACTGACCTTTTTTATCTTAAGACCTTTGTTTTGGTTTAACAAGACGACAGCAGTATTCCATGCATTACCGAATTTGCGCTTTATACAAATTGTGCAGCTGTCCAGATACGAACAACTTTCCACAGAGGAGCGTCCCATGTCTTTGCAGAGGGATTGTTATATGCTAAGTTAGATTTATACTTATGTGAGACCATGGATGGCTACTGACTGTTAGTTGCGTCATTTTATCCTACTATCAATACAAAGCCAACATGTCGCAAGATATTAGCAAATTAAACGTGAGTGCAATCATTGAATTTTATCGTTAGCTCGGTCTCGTTAGTTGCAGCTCTCTAGGCGACGTGTTTTCTAAAGCGATAGCTATGCTAAATGTACAATTACGATGCAGGTGTACAAATGACTTCAAAAACAATTTAAAAGCTAGAATTAAGAGAAGGAAAAACAAAGATCATTTTAGTTTTTTGCCCCACATTTGGAATTTCTCCTGTATCGTGGGTGCGTTGACAAACATAGAAAGAGTAAGAAAAAAAACAACACGAGGCTAATTCAAAGACCTAAAAGTACAATGAGTAAGGAACAACATTAAAAGATTGGAATTTTGTAGCTTACTGCATAATATAGTATTAATGGAAAGGGCAAACTCTTGCCATTAATTCTTGATTCACTGTAGTACGTATGGAAATAAAATCTTTGAAGCGCAGAGTCAGCTTTATAAATAAAGTTCCTAATGGCTGGGACGGTTCCTAATGGACCTCCTTTGAATTGTTACTTCTAGGACATGCCAGCTTCAAAATATTTTACTTCACTATAAAACGAGCTATTATTCTTATTCGTTCACTGTACATGCTGTAAGATTATGGAATTCGCTACCGCCTAGCATTAGAGAGTCAAAATCAATTTCTACTTTCAAAAATAGAGTCAAAGAGCATTCTTTTCATCTTTCCTCTCAAAATTGACTAATTTAATTTTTTATCTTCATTTACTTATTTATATATTTTAGGATTTTGTATTTATACAAGTACTTATATATTATTTATAATTTATATGTGTACTAATATTGAATAAGTTAAGACATTCTTTTTTTATCTCTGTATTCTTGTTCTCACACACTACTGTCTACATTTCTTTTTTTCACTCTTCCTGTCGCAGGTCTGCTGGCAGAAATTTCTTATGAAATAAGCAGTGCCTTTGTACTATTAAGATTATGTACTCGTATGTCCTTATATTTTATATTGTGTGTACATAAATGATTAAACAAATAAATAATAAAGACTAAGTAATAATAAAGCCTACCTGTCAGGGAAAAGCATGCCATCAGGTTGGAGCCACTTGTCTCGAGCATACAGCACAGTGTCCAGCATACTCTCGTAGAAGAGGCAGTAGCCCATCCACTCTGATATGATGATGTCCACCTTCTCCACTGGAAGCTCTACTTCCTCAACCTGATGGGAAATGTTACTTTGAGAATCAAGAGACAATGGGAAATTCAAAATGGCAAAAGAAACAATTCAATTGATTGAGCTATAGGTTTACAATATTGAGAGTAAATTTTTTTGTGGGAGTAAAATAGCTTCTTCAAACAGTATTCCTCATAATTCACTTTGTGCATTTGCTGCGAAATCACTGGCTTTTCATTCACAAATTGAATTATTTGCAATATGCTGTTTCAAGAAAAACATATTTAACACAAAACCAATCTGAAGACTTGTCAAGGATTTAAAAAAATGTAAGTTTAAAATCTACTATACAGTGTGTCCGGACACGAGTTAGCGATATTTGAAGGGAATATTATAGACTCATTTTCATCGACAAAACTGCTTTTAAAAAAATTCTTACACCAACACCTCGCGAATGGCGGCCATTTTAGTTTTTTGATTTGTCGAACTGGGGTATGTACAATAAAATGGAAAAATCTTTGAATCCAAGAGACCTACATACATGCAAATGACTTTATTGCAAAGTTAAATGTTAAGGCTTTTCAAGAACTTGAACTTTTGCAAGTTTTTTTAAAAGCAGTTTTGTCGATGAAAATGAGTCTATAATATTCCCTTCAAGTATCGCTAACTCGTGTCCGGACACACTGTATAATTATTTAATGTTCTCAACAAACCCTTTTTTTTGCATTTCTTACCTTTCCTTTAACAATCTCAATGACGTCACTGAGCCTGTTAGCCTCTACAATCTTGCGAGCATAGTCTACAATGTTGGAGCACTCCACAGCAATGACTTTACTTGCGCCAGCCTTCGCTGCGAACATGGACAGGATGCCCGTACCACACCCAATGTCTAGTACTGTCTGTTGATAAAAAAAAAGAATATTCTTAAAGAGTTTTGTGAATTGCCAATTTTTATTACTATGCCCATGCATTTCATTGCATGGCTATGTCTTAAATGACTAGGTAGGCATTTGGACCTCATGGCATGAAGTGTTTCAACCCCAAGCGACAGGAAAACATACTTACTAATTAAATTTTTATTTTGTAATGTGTGTGTGTGTGTGTGTGAAATCCCAATGTTTTTAATTTTGACAACAGACAGTCTTTGCCCAAGTGTTAAAAATGTGTCAAGTTTTAAAAATTCTCAGTCATTCAACAATGGTCACCGCCACCTTCTGGGTGGACTTTAAACTGGATGGTGATGAATTCCACACACCAAAAACCAGTCACTGAATGTGCACACAAGTTGCCAAGTCTGCCACTATGGGGAGTCTATTACTTCTGTAGAATGAACACCTAACATGCCTTTGTAAAAAATAATTATGTTGTTGAATGAGTGGACTTGAACATTATACTTTTGTATAAAGTTAATTGATACTTGGTTACTTCTTTCAGATAACAAATCATAAATTTATAAAAAAAAAAACTTTTTTGAAATCAGTTAATTAAGTATGACTAATAATAGCTTGTAACAATAGACATAAAACTGATATAAGAAAACGTTCATGACAGGTGGAAGCAGTGGTCGAAGTTCTAACAACTAGACTCTAGCTCATGGTATTTTAGATGGGACCATTATTGTGCAGGAAGGTATGCTAAAATGGCGCCAAAAATTAGACACTACAAGGATATAGTGAAGTCTAAGTGTACAAGTATTTTGTAAAACTCATTCTTTCTGTATATTCATTTTGATATATAGCAGACAAACAGTACAGTCATGGAAATGTAAACAAAGGGCTGTAATTTTAGGTTATTAAAATAATAATCTGTAAAACATGAGTTGCTAACAAAGAGAATCGGAATTAAGATTGACCTTTCTTGAAGAGGTCCTAAACATATAACATGCAGCATTTTGGTATAATAAGTGGATTTAAACTTACTTTTCCCTTGAACAGGTGCTTATTGTGGTACATAGCATTTCTGTAGGTAAGTGTTCGCACTTCGTCTTTCAGCATCTCCTCATGAATACCGAAGTGTGCGTAAGAGTCGAAGTAATAGTCCCTGGAGGTCATTTCTTCTGCCGTAACATTCTTATCGGGGCCTACATGACAAAAGAACAGAAAAAATCTGTAAAAAACCGAAGCACGTTTCCGCACACCCAAGCCGTCGGCTAAAACAAAACATAACTCACCATTTTCTCCTGCCGGCGTCGATGCCGCAGAGGTACCTTCTTGCGCTACATCCATGCTCTCCATTACAATGATTTGCAAGCAATTAATCAATCTAATCGAACTATTTTCAATATAACCTGCAACTTCGCAACGCCGAATCGATCTGTCAGTACTTAATACACTAGCGAACTTAAAGGTAATACCACTTTGGTTTGAAGTTATTTATAATAACAGCTAGTTCTTACAACTAAATTATGAGATTAGATGAACAATTATCACAAAATATATCAATAGTTTTACGAAAAATGCTCGAAATCGCTCAATACGATACAACGAGCTTTTTTCACGAAAATTGAAAGACAATTTTACCAAAAGTTGCCAGTAAATTCATGAGACATGTTTTAAGAGTCATTGCTTTTTTGTAGTTTTTAAACATCAATAATTATGTAAATATTATAAACTACTGAAAATTTACTTTAAATAATTTCAGGGTATCTATTTTATCCACTTGTCCTAAAGCAAAGTTGTATTATACTTTCAGCCCCCACATTAATTTATTATGGTAACACCTTATTGGGAAAAACTGTAGAGCTGCACCATTCATATTTTATCCGCGTCTACTCGATTGGGAATTTAATTTTGATTGTTGAAAAAACGATTCCAACGGATCCAAGAAGCCAATTTCGATTTATTTTTAATTTTATTTATTTCAAAATCGGATCCATTGCTTCAATCCACTCCGATCAAAACTGCTCAGTATGATTTTCTGGTAGGTATCTCATTGAAGATAAGATATTCTATAACTAAACCAATATGATAGGTAATAAAATTGTTAGCCCGTGATATTTTATAGGTAAGTAGGATATAAGATATTTAACACTGGCACTGAGATATAATTCTGATCTGGGTAGGTAACGCCCGCAAAATTCAAACGTAGGTATTTATTTTTCGCTTCCTGCATTGAGTTGTTTGTTATTGATTTATTTACTCACGTGTATAACAGTTTTTTGAGCACGCTCAGTGTAATTAGAGATACCTACAACAACGGAAAACACATTTACTACAGCATTTTAATCAGTATGAAATAAAAGTAAGACCGAGGTCGACAGCCTTCAATCCAACTCAGTCAGTGACTCTTTATCAGTGGTGAAGCACGTATTTACAGTCTCGATATTTTTGGCGGGAAACAGTTTCGACAAAAGTGAAAAGGAATTTATATAAAGTAAATACAAGGTGAGTAAAAAAAACACAATTACTGTTGCGAACTAAATAGGTATTCGATTAGTGTAATAAAGTCAATGAAATGCTTTTGTGTGAAATGTACGTGCAATAAATTGCGGGGAATTTTATTGGTATTTTTTGTCTTGCTCGCCTAGGCTATAATATGAAGGTGTTAGGCATATTAAAAAATTAAGTAAAAAATAATTGTGGTGCAGGAAGTCCATACACATAAATTGGTGACTGTTCCTAAGCCGTCCATGGGACTTGACAAGAATTTTGAATATTATTGAAATATTGACTGAGTTTTGATTATTGCCGCGAACCTTTCCGTATATATTATGTCGCAGTAAGATAGACAAAAACCGTAACATAGTTATATCCCTAGGGATATAATTATATACCGTAACATAGTTATACCTGTGTCGACGGAGCACCGCACCTACTTCTGGGTGGTTTAAAAAAAAAAACCACGAAGGCGATGGCGGGGTCTTGCAGACCCCGCCATCCCCTTCTAACCTAACCTGTCCGAGTCGGGGTGCCCCCAATCGTTTCTACAACGGTATAACTATGTTACGGTATATAATTATATCCCTAGGGATATAACTATGTTACGGCTTTGACTATCTTACTGCGACAGATATACAGCTTTATAATTATTAATAAACACATTGGGTAATGCTCAGATCAAAAAAATAGATTTTATCTATTTTTTTTTTATCTGAGGGGTAATGAACCTACTTAGTCATCGTAACCAATCAACCAAGATCACATTTTGACGAAAACAATGATATTGAACTTGTGACCCTTTAAAGAGCAAAGATATGCCATTGCGCCAGTTGGTCTGACAAATTAAAAACAAAGACTAAAATGTTTTTATTATATATCATATTTTTTCTCAAAAATATTCATGACTTTGTTAACTGAGAGCGAGAGAGCATGCTTATTCAGTAGCATGCTTATTGCTAGCAAACGCTAGCAAATGTAAACTATTCATAAGCATGCTCGAATGAAGCATGCTCATAAGCATGCTCATAAGCAAGCTCTTTGAGCATGCTAGTTTAAAGCATGTGTATCAGTACCTTTAGTTTCTTTTGCCTTTTACTTACAATTTATTGCACCAACGACCCTGGCAATCCATGCACCCATCTTTTTCTTTAATAGTAGGTACCTACGCCGGAAATCATAGGTCTATAACCTAATTTTTTTATCACGTTTCACGATCTAAATATTAGTACTGAAATCAAAATGGTAAGTATCAACTAAATTCATTGATAAGATTTACAAAATGCCAATGCCGATTATGCTGACACGAATTCAGTATGGCCATGATTTTGACAATATTTTTATACATTAAAAATATGTTTAAATCTACATTATTTAAAATAAGGTACGATGTGTTTGTGTAAAACATTGTTTTCAAAAGCGGAAAGCCAGATGTGAGTATTTTATTGTATTGATAAGAGATTTTGCGTAGAATGTACGAATTGATATTCGTTTGCCTCGTCTAAAATGACAAAATAGGTACGTATCTACAATAACTCTCAAAATAAAAATATTACATCATTTTTAAATATTTTGACAACTGCCCTTACTTCACGGTTCCTTATAAATCTAATTAGGTAAATTATACTATATCTGTTTCTATTTTTAACCGCAATGGATATAAACTGGTGTTATAAATGTTAAATGGTATTAGTGTGTAGGTATATCTGTGACACGATAGCTCCCAAACGTATGAACCGATTCTGATATAAATTATGTACTACATACTTATGTAGTGATCTGAAATCCAAATTAATAATTCTATTTGTCACTAAAACCATGATACTCGTTTACCCAAAGGCTTAGCTTTTTTAACTCAATTAGGTATATTTTTTTTCTATGTTTTGCTATTAATTTTGGTCAGCATTAATAGAGCATTATGCAAATACCATCTTTCTTAGAGCTTCATTGTAACGGTAATGATAAATTAAATAATTTCACGTGTTCTTCGGATGTTAAGTAGGTAAATAAAACCAAGCAATTCATTACTAGAAGTGCTTTTGCAATGACAAATAAAAGATGCGACCCGCACGCACAAAATTATGTAATTATCTATCTAAGTCAATCTCGTTACTTAGCTAAACTTATTTAGCTTATCAAGCCATTACTTTAGTTAATTTTTCATTAATTTAGTTAACACTTAGCTATACCATTACTAATTATATGGTCATTAGAAAACTATAAATTCGTTTGTAATGAGGTAAATAAATATCTCCTTTTTTCGTTTGTTTTTTTTTTCGTATTGTTATCAAATCATTCTGTATTAAGATTAGTTCGTAAGGAACAGTATTGTTTTGCCAGTTTGATACGAGTGGTGACCAGGGACGGACGTTCTAGTTATTTGCATTTTAGTAAACTGTGATCACCTCGTGACGTGCTCTTGTGAAATTTAAATAAACCTTGGAGTAAGGTAATTTGTATTAAAAACTTATATTTGCTAATAGATTAGTTTCTGAGAAAGATGCGATGTTTTTGCTATAGAAAAATTTGCAAGACGACATAAATATTTTTACATTTTAAACATGTTTATATTTTGTATGTGGTTTCGCACGCACAACTTCTTAGAAATGTTTTTGTTTACTGTTTGTTTTTTTTTGTGTTTTGACACTGCCGATCTACAGTCTGTTATTAATATGTACATAAAATATGCCCCGTAAATAATTATCAATTTTCTTAATAAAATAAAATTCTTTGAATTTTTTTTCTAGTCTACTTTGTCCCACTCCTGGGCAAAGCATTCAAAATTATTGTTTTTTTTTTTATTATTCTGGACTAAAGATATTTCACTTTTAATATCCCACGTGTCGTGCATTATTATAATCTGCACTGTGTACAAACAACAAACGTGCTGCTGCATCTGCGATGCAAATGTGTTTCACACGTTATTTACCTATGTTCCTTTATTTATATATTATTACAAAGTATTTGCAAAGTATAGTGTTATCTACGTCTGTCAGTATCAATATCAGACGTTTCCATCTATTACGGCATGTCGCTAACTTGATAATGATAAAATAATACCTAGCTACCTACGTACTGATAAATTAATGACATTTTGATTTAGAAATGTAAAAATGACATTTGATTAAATATAAGTAAATAAGTACCTACTTATTTTTAATCAAATGTCATTTACTACTTCACTACTACTTATAAATAACTATTAGTCAGAATTTATAAAATGTTATTGTTTATATTGAATTAATTATATATTTTATACATAAATGTCTTCACAAAGTCGCATGATATTTAAAAATTTAAAATGCTAATGTGACTGTACTATAAAATAGGCATTCACAAAAACCGACATACTCGTACCTACCTAATTTAAAAAAATCGAAACTGACGATAACTGACCTCAGACTCGATTAACCCTTTGCCCACTATGACAGACTGTGACATTTTATCTGTCATGTTTTAGTGACATTTTTATATAATACCATGCGCCGTGATTAATCCTTTGCCTATTGTAACATTTTAAATGCCATGTTTTTGTGACATTTTTACATTAATACATCAACATGCATTTCCATCCGATTCAAGCTATTATACCTATATCTAATATTCTTATTTCGCCTAATGGAATACTTTGACTACGAAGCCCTATAACGGCTGTTGCCTTTGTTGTCTCAGTGTGACGTCAAATGCCATCACGACGGGATAGAATTCCAACAATAGATAATATTTATGTTATAGGACCCAGACGAGCACAACTACGTAAATATCACGCTAGCCCGTATTTCGTTCCGTAGGTAGGTATTCAAAAAGGGTTGACTACACGAAGTTTTGAAATGGCATTTTAGGTAAAGTCATTACAGAAAATGCAAGATACTTTACGTGGACAGGCATTATTATTTCGGTAGAATGACGCTCATTTTTAACGAGTGTTACGTAGATATTTTCTAATTGCAAATAACAAAGCCACCTTCTTATAAATTTGCAATTAGAAAATACGTAAAAAATGTCATACAAACAAACCTCAAACAAATTGACAAGTCACAAGTTATATGTAAATGGCCGAATTCTACACACCTATTAAGTAAAAAATGTGACTTATAATATCATTACACACACCTAGGTATTTGATCGAATGACATACGTTCTAACTGGAGTGCCATGTAAACAAAAAACACGGTGAAAGTAAATATTACTAATAGTTACACGCACGCAGGCTTCCGAAAAACAGAATAATAACGAACAGAGGGCAAAGAATCACCATGCTTAAACAAACAAAACACGATCTCAAATAGTTATGAGTTATGAATGACCATAGGCATAGGTCGGAATTAGATAGAGTTATCCCGGAATTATTATTAAAGAGCAGAAAAATCCCGTGATTTACACAATTTATTTATCTTACCTAAGTAGGTATCTCTAATGTTTTTATTACCTATTTATTTGTAATACTGTTTTCCACACGAGATTGTATAATAGAAATCCCGGAATGATCCATATTAATATCAATATTTCGATGCAAGTACCTACCAAAATAACTCTACCTAATTTCGACCTATGGTTATGACGTCATAAGCTGTCAAATATCAATTGAAACTGGCTATGTTTATTATTTTTCTTTTCCAATGGATCAGGTAAACAGAAAACCAAAACAAACAATATTCTGGTATTGATACTGGCCAAGGTTATGCGTAGGTGCGACTCGAAGCGCCCAGTTTATAGACTGCACCACGTGCGTGCATAGGAAGTAAATTATTTTGTCAATAAATAGTCATATCTTGGGACAAGTCTCACACAGCGTGACATGCCACGTGCATCTGGGAGTGCTTTGAGATTATTGTAAAAGCGTTCAGTTGTATTTTTAACACCAGCTGTAGTATCCTTAACCTTTCACACGTAGTTTTTGTTTTCGACTCAAGCCCTCTAGAATTAATGAACGAGAGATTTGTTAGAAAATAAGTGCTATATTTTGATAGTCTGTGGATCTGGGTCCTTCTAGATTTTGGTATTTTGATCAATAATCTCAAAAAGGATCAAAAGAAAAACAATTTACCTATCTTGATAGGTTTTCGTGAAAGACAACAAATAACCACAAAATTAACAGCCTAAACTCAAAAAGCATAAACATACTTTCGTTACCGGCGTAGCGGGACTTCTTCTTCTTCTGACTTTCTTCTTCTTATTCCAAATTATGACGTTTATATTATATACGTACAACTTATGTTTACATCCTCTCGCGACAAATCTACTCACGCGACATGATTGTGTCTTGTGAGGCCGATACCCCTTACCATCAGCTTTTGCTTGCTATCTCGAACAAGTTATCGTTCGAGTAATTATCGCGCTAATTTATCGTAATTGTTACGCACTTACTATCGATCTTTTGTACTAATCACTTGGCAACACTAAAATTATATGAATATTTTGGTGTGTCATTTTATCTTTGCTTTTTTTGTTATTTATCATGTTTTTTTTTTCTTTTCTTTTTGTTTAAAATTAACGGGTAGTTACTGGATAGAAGACTGAGGTTTTGTGTTACTAGACTATATTTGATTGGTACCGTTATGCCTTATTTAGCGGGTACATATTACTTACATAGATACATAGTGATTATTTTGATACGGTGCATCCACACCGACGGTAACATTTGTGGAGCAACAAAAGGCAACACGGTAACATTTGGTAACTTTTGTGGCTCCTTGTTACTATTTGTTGATTGTTACTTACCCGTGCATCCACACCGCAGTAACATACGACAACAAAAAGTTACTAAGTGTTGCCGTGCTACTGTAAATCGAGTAACGTTGCTCGACAATCGGTAACATTGTTAGATAATGGAGGTAACATTGTTATCGAATGTTGAGCAACGTTACTCGACTTACAGTAACACGTCAACACTTAGTAACATTAAGTAACATTTTATTGGTTGATGTTACGGAGTAACATTTGGAAACGTTGAGCTACAAATGTTACCGGCGGTGTGGATGCACCGATAGGTAGTAGCTACTAGGTACTGCCTTACTCGTGCGTGACATGCACATTAAAGTTATCATTCTTTAAAAGAATTGTTATTGAAAGCAAAGAAATAAAACATATTTGAAAATAAAAACTTCTGATACTTACGTCTTTTTGCGCAATTAAAATACCCCTCTCAATAATAAATAAATAAGAAAATAATAGCCAGGCATGCCATCATTTATCTTTTTTCTCATATCTCATGTAATAAATTATTATTCGAAAAAGAATCTCAAGATCCGCGTTTCAAATTCGAAGAAGCGCAGTGCACTTGCGCAGTGGGTGTCGTAAATCAAGTACCTACAGTACCTAATTGCAACAAAAAGTATAATATGGAAGTAACGAAATTAAATTCGGAGAAACTTTGTTTTCTGCCTGCTTGCTTATTGCGATGCGCGTGTCAAGTTAAATGTGTGGTATTACCTGTATGGAATTTTGTGTATCGCGCAAAATGTATAATGCTGCTCACTTATGTATAGGTATCTCGATGCAGTCAGTCGCACATGAAAAGCATGCAAAACAAAGAAAATCCTCGTTTAAAAATAAAACGGCGTGCATACTGACATTATCTGATGCTGAATGCAGGATGCAGGGTAAATTACGCCAAATATAAGCCAATTTACGCTATTCATGTATCGCAAAAGCGTTAAAATGCGCGGTGTCGTTGCACTTTGGCACGAGGGCAATGAATGTTCCAATTTTGTTATACGACTTTCGCGTTTTCAAGGCTACTGCGATCTTCAACTTTACTAAAAACATTCTTTGCTTAATAATTCCAATAACAATTTATGGGCATTTTAGAGAAAATTCTACATTTGGCACTTGCATACAATACCAAGGCATAGACGTACCTTCTTGGAGTTTATTTCACTGGACGTCCCACACAAATTGTCGCACATAATTGCGGGAAACAGCTAATAGGTTAATGGGACGAAATGTTGGTAAGAAACAACCTGTCACTAGCCGTATTAGTCACTATTATGGTCTAAAAGAACCTATCTTCACGAAACTGCTTGGCTAGTTATCAGTAATATCTTAAAACATATGTTTATGACCGTATTTATTTAGTGTTTTTTTTTTTATTTGGGTAAAAGAGATATTTATTTGAAAAAAAAACAAAGGAAAGCGTGTTAATCGAAAAGTTGCAGACAAATGTTTTCACTATCGTTTAATTCTTATCATTGTAGTTATAAAATCAATCGATATAACGTAATATAAGTATTAAGAAATAAACTTTGATTGCCAGACAAGGACAACCGCTTACTTTAGTCAGTTTAAAATGCAACAGCTGGGCGTTTGTGATTGAGACTAACGTTAGTCTGTGGCGCTAGTGGTCGGAATTCTATGACCGTAATTTGAATGTTATGGTGCGATTGTCAAGTGCAAGTAGTTGGAGTCCATTATTTTTTCTATCGTAAGTAGTGGATACAAATATGTTACCTAATCAAATAGGTGATACCTATAGGACCTAGAAATATATACTCAGTAATAAAACTAGTTTTTGATAACCGATTGCCTCGGTTGACTTAAGTAGTAATAGACGCATCTTTGTCAGTAATCTACTACCTATTATTTAAGCTGAAAAAATGACATTTTTTATTAGGTCATTTTTATGTCATTTTTAAAATGTCGATTATCATTAACAATATTAGTGGTTAATCTGCCATACAGTCAGACAGAATGAACCGTATTGAATGGCCCATTCAATAAAACAATTAGGTATTGTTTATATCAACATTCACTTATTTTATTGATACTTACTTACGTCACGCCCTTGAAAACAGCCTTTTCTCTTGGCTTACTTTTGATATTTGTACAAGCCGAAAAATAACTGATAAAATTATAAAACGATCTAAATCCCTCATTTGTAGGTAAATGTTCTGACATGTTTAACTGTTTGCTAAGACAAGATGCGATTACAAATAAAATTAAACACAGGAAAAAGATAACTGTACATATTTACATACTCAAGGATATTATCCAAATTCCAATGAAACGGCCTTCAGCTTGTATTTAGTTTTGTTGACAAAATCTTAGTTAATTCAACAATGACATACGCATATCGGAGATAGATACAATTTAATCACGCCACAATCACGTGTTTAGACTAGTTAATTACCGTGATAGATGAAGTACATTTTATGACAGTTCAATTGACAGAAATAATGTACTATCACCAGCTTATCTTTAGTGCAAATTGTAATACACGATTAAGAAGGTTATTGAATGTCTTCCTTATCTCGAAAGTTCTAAACAGCAATCAAAGGTTAACTAAAGCCGTATGTGACAGTAATCGCTAATGTGGTGAGTTTAAGTGATATTGTAAGTCCATCGAGATCGTTAGCTGCGATAACCCGCTTCCTACAGTTGACACTTCGCTGTAGGTACAATGGCTCATGATAGAGGCAATTCAAAGTCTATCGTAACACAGTAACACTGCATTCGTAATTTGTACACAAAGCCTTCATCTAAATAGGTACCTACTAAGTCAACACGGGCGATGACATTAAAAGTTCGATTCGTGTCAACATTGAATTATCCGGGTCGACTTCTCGTGTGGTTAAATCATCAGGGGTCGAGGTATCTTTGTCACTAACTAGGCAGGAATCAGCCCCTGTAACAGTTTGTGACCAATACATAAGTGTTATCTCATAGGAAATGAGTGAGTCAGGCTGAAAAAAGCAATATAGATGTATCTATCTAATCCATCCGGCTTTGTTTAATACCTAAAAGATTACTAATGGTATTACGGTAGCGATAGTTCTATTCAATTCTCTTTGGCACGAACCTTTTAGTGAAATTGCAGACCATCTAAATGTCGTGGAAGGACCCCAACCAAAAAAGACAGACGTAGGTATGTTCAGTATCGTATCTCACGATACTGTTACTTTGTTTATGTACAGGCGCCAGTACAGAATGTTTTGAATCTTGCGTTTTTGTAATAACATTGAAAATCTGTTAGAGAAATTTAATAGTTTGAGACAGGGCCATATCTGTACCGTTGTCCAACTGAAGTTTTAATTCCTGTATCTCAAAAGTTCTGATTATTTTAGCACCTAAAGTATTATAAGAGTACGAATTTAAGTAAGCAATGCGCTTGTTTCAAGAGATGGCTTGATTTTGACTCTACACAGGGTTGTACCTAATTTTAAGTAAATGTGTGAGAGGTGAAAACATAAAAGTCGTCTCCCAATTATCTTTAAATTGTAGGTACGGCTATCACTTAGATAGGTATCCAATTACTGATAAAACTGATTTAGTTTTTGGTGGTAACAGTAATGTAACGACTAACAAGGCGTATCAATATGTAGATGATTAGTTTTAATTATTTTTTATCGGAATGGACAGTCAAGGTTAATTTTTTATACTTATCAGATTAATTTCACACGTTTTTTTGGAGATAACCATGTTACCTATTGATATAAATATGAAAACTGAAAACAGTGGGAAAGTTGAAAGAAAGTACATAAGGTTTCTGTACTTATATTATACTGTATATTATCAGCCTATTGCCGTCCACTGCTGAACGTAAGCCTCTCCCAAAGAGCGCCAACCCTCCCGGTCCTGGGCAGCCTGCATCCATCCGCTGCCAGCCACATTCTTCAAATCATCGACCCATCTTGCCGCAGGGCGTCCTACACTACGTTTGCGTATTCGCGGTCTCCACTCTAGCACCTGTCTGCTCCATCTACCATCGGTCCGTCTACAGACGTGGCCGGCCCACTTCCACTTCAACGTGCTTATTCTACGCGCAATGTCGATTACTTTGGTTCTCTGGCGAATGACTTCGTTCCGAATTCTATCCGCCAGAGAGACTCCGAGCATTGATCTCTCCATTGCACGCTGAGCAACCTTGAATTTGTGGACCAGGCCTATGGTAAGTGTCCACGTTTCGGCTCCGTAAGTCATTACGGGTAGGACGCACTGGTTATAAACCCTGGTTTTAAGGGATTGTGGGATCGATGATTCGAAGATATGACGCAGCTTCCCAAATGCCGCCCAGCCCAAGCGTATCCTTCTGGTTGTTTCCTTCTCGAAGTTGTGCCGGCCCAGTTGTATAGTTTGGCCTAGATAAATGTATTCTTGCACAACCTCGAGGGCAGCACCATTCACGATTACAGGTCTCGGATTGACATGACCATTGAACATGACTTTGGTTTTGTCTAAATTCATTCCGAGACCCACACGCCTTGAAGAATCGCTCAGGCTGTTCAGCATTACTTCCAGCTCCTGCAGAGATTCCGCCATGATGACCTCCAACGCGTTTGTAAACAGTTTCGGAGAGATGACGTCTCCCTGTCTTACCCCTCGACGCAGTTGGATTGGTTTTGTGCTGTGTTCTTGTACTTGGACGGTCATAATTGTGGCCTTATACAGACATCTCATCACCTCAACATAGCGGTAGTCGATGAGGCATCTCTGCATGGACTCCAGCACAGCCCAGGTCTCGATAGTATCAAAGGCTTTCTCGTAGTCTGCCTTTATATTCTTTCAAAGCTTGTCTTGTTAAAATTACCTATCTATCTGCTTCTATGGTTGCATAAACCACACGCGTTACCATTAACGACTTGACACCATTAATATTATTGCAGCGCATCTAAATGACACTCAAAAAGTACTTAACAAATCATGAACAGAGTCTCCATTGACGCGTTTCGTGTTAAGCATATTTATATTTTCTTCTAAGCATCAGGAATAAATAAAGTGTTACAAGAATCCGTTAAAGGAAACTCAGAAACATGTAAAACGTGATATCGTGACTTCTTATTTAGACCCACCTTACCTTGGTAAAACCGAGTTAGTGCCTAATAGACATACGCAATTACGCACATCGGTGTATAATGCCAAAATGAACAAAGGGCGTGAAAAAAAAATGATCAAGAAGCATTAAACTGATGACCAAGATGACAGAACTCATCAAATAATCAGGTTTAGCTATGATATTGTCTAAAAGTGAAATTTTCGGCTGATCTCTGCGACCGCGACGACGGCGACTAGTCCAAGTGACAAAGATTTGTAATACAGTCAGAAGCTTAGTGAATACCAAACTCTATTTTCGTCCTTGAGGCAGAGCTGCACACAAAGCTGTACCTCCCTTAGAGAATAGTACTGCTGTTAATAATTAAACCTCATTAGCCACTAAAGTATTTCACTACCAAAGCAAAAAAAAAAGGTTCGACGAGGCTTAAAAGTGAACCTGAAATACAGAAGATTCGCCAAAATGGTACGATTGAATCAAATATCGCTATGTACACTTATCGAACCAGACAAATGCGTCACAGCACTCGTGCTTAACACGTCCCGACCTCATTATCACTAAATAAAAGGGGTGTTGCTGTTGTCACATGACCTGTATTAGTCAGTGTTAGTCATCCCCATCCTCAATTCAGGGAAAAAAATATTGGGAGCAAGGAATGTAGACTTGAAAATTGAAATTTACGATTACATTTTAAAGAAATACCAAAGTTAGTCAGTCAGCAACATTAATGTCAATTTCACAGCAGGTACTCCACAGTGTGCTATTGTCAATTATTTAGTTATTATATTCGGTCTTTGTTTTGAAAACATAAATGTTAGGTATTTTGCAGGATAACGTATCTGAGTCATATTCATACTCCCATATTGCTACAGCTGTACTGTAGGTACAACAATACGCAATAAGCACCTTATCGGTCAAATAGAAATAATTGCTGTACTCTAACAGTAACAATGAAGTGCCATTTAAGTATTATATTGGAATTAACAACTGGCCCAGTGCTTTACACAAAATTGATTGTTTTAGGTAATGGAAAGTAGAAACCAAAGAAACATAGGTACTTTTAACGTTTGTAATTTTTAACAAATTACATACTTCTAAAAGAACACCATTTATAACCTGATCTCACCAAATTAATATTAGTTAGCACGCCTACAAACTACTAACAAATTGGATAATATTTTACCATTTCCACATGAATTCCACGTGTTATGAGTACAACCAAAAACTATGAAAGTCTAAAGACGATAAAACCGCAATGTTGGACAAAACAAAATATTAATAATCTTTACCGGGTAAGTAACACCTATGTATATGATACAACTACAAAATCACTAATATTTACAAGAGATAACAACGATCTGTTAATATAATAAACGATTGACATAATTTTATAATGACTAATTTCTATAAGCATTTCAATGAATATAAAATCGTTTTGTATACCACTCAAAAGACATAAAACTTGTTTAGTCAATTTTTTTTCTTCCTGGCAAGTAATCTATATCTGATGTAGGTGCATCAGATTTAGATTACTTGCTAGGTAGTAATAGGTAGTACCACCTGCCTTGAATGCTCGACGGAGCCCCGCTTCTCGGCTCGCTTCGCGGGGCTCCTATTTCTGCGTCCGAACCTAACCTGTCCGTGTCGGAGTGCCCCAAGTCCGCTTCACTCGCTCTTGCATCCTAGGTCAAATAACTGTCACTTAGTAATCAGTTATTAACTTATTACTACCTGTCATGCTGGCTCGACGGAGCCCCGCTCAGCGGGGCTCCTATTTCTGCGTGCAAGGTTTAAAGTAAACTAACACGAAGGGGATGGTGGGGTCTGCCTGTCCGTGTCGGGGTGTCCCACGCCCCGAGTTCATCAAAGAAAATAGTTTAAACGTTAAATTATATGTTTCAAACTTTAACGTAATGATTTTCGCTTAAGTAAACGTTATCAAATAAGATTATATATGAGGAGAGGCCTATGTCCAGCAGTGGACTGCAATAGGCTGAAAAGATGATGATATATGAAATGAGTTTTAGAGTAACACAAACATTATGTGTAAGTGTATTGATTATATCATGTGAACGTTATTGAAATTAAAATATATATCAAATAACTTTATATGAAATGAGACGCACCCATCTTTATCTTTAGAAACGTGTTTCAGAAAACTCAGACACATTTAATGGCCTTAAGTTTATGAAATCACTAAATTACCTATACGGCATTAAGAAGTGTCAATAAAAGTCTAATCTTCGTGTACGTCTAACTTAATTACTGGAGATTACTATCTTTATTAGCATAAATATCGTGTCTTGAAATGAAAGATTTACGGTCTTGCTACTAAAAAGTTATAACCTCTGTTGAACACTTGTCTAAAAAAACTGACAATGTAATCGGCGTAGACAATGTTGATAACTTTTTAGGTATTTAATGATTTTTGTTGATTTTTCAAAAAGCGCTAGTCCGATTTCGATAAAATTTTAATGGGTCTATTTGGAAAGTATACTATACCCTTTCCAACAAAGAAATAATTTATAAAATCGGTTGGTAAGCGACGGAGTTATGCCCGAACAAACATAAAAAAATGTATAAACATCCGAATTGAGAACCTCCTCCTTTTGGAAGTCGGTTAAAAAGTGTAACTGCTAAACGACCCCTCTAAAGAAACTCCTATCACCGAAGTGCAATATGTTACAACTGATAAAGCAGATTTATTTATAAACACTATAAGGAAAACGCGTGAATACTACACACGTTCAAAGTTCAAAAGTTCACAACTCGTTCTTAAACCTTTAGAAATTAATTATGTCTAGATCTGATAACAGTAATGCAGATATGCGATAGGTATGTGTACAAAAGAGGTTGTCTGTTACCAATCGTTATTAGTCGAGAGCGACACCATCTTCAAACGACTTTTAATTACGAAACGATCGATTCTAGGGACTAATTAATCGATAACTCGGTAGAGACGGTAGGCAGATAAGGCGATATAAGGTTTCAGCAATCAACACTCCACAGTTCGGTAGTTTTATCAGAAAATTAACAGACAATAGTTTCTTATCTTATCAGTAATACCTATATCGTAGGATGTGTAGTGATGTTGTCAATACAGACTGTGTTAATGAATGAATAGTGACCGGATCACCGGAGATATTGTCAAGTCAGATATATTTATGAGCTTGGATCGTAAAGCAGTCAAGTTATTAGTCTTTGTCATTTTATTAGTCTTTTGTTAGTGGGTGCTTAGAAATAAAATAAAAATTATTACTATTAGAAAAGTCAAAACATACCAATACCATACCAACTTCAATACTGACTTAGGTACGTTGCAGTCGATAAAGTGTGTAAGTATAATCAATCAACGTAATCATTTTTACACGCATTTTTCTTTTATTACAATAATTAAATTGCAATGGAGTGTCATTTTAATAATTATGACTTTTATTACAAATTCATTAATCTTAATAATGTTAATTATTTATTAATTATTAATGATTACTCATGAAGAAATATCATAATTATTAAGATGACATTCATTTATGTAGATTTTTGAATTTTGAAGAAATGTCATATTCTAAACTTAATTTAATGTTAATTATTTATTAATGCCAAGAATATAACGTGTCATTAAATGTTTACATTTTTGTCCAGGGAGATATTTTACGTACCCAGGAATTCTTCAATTAATTTAAAATATTGAATACAGAATTTGATCTGCTATTACCTACTACCTACTCAGTCATAAAAGCCAATAAATGACATATCTTCTTCATCATCTTGATTGGCATTAAGTGAGTTCACCGGTCACCTTCCTTCACATTACGATGAGGTCAAAATGATCCCATGCGACCTCTTGGTTACCTACCTATAATCCTTTACAAGTTCATTCACCACTGTTAACTCAATTACATTCGTTACGACCACATATTATAGCTCAGCTTCACATGAAGCTCATTACCCAGTTGAAATACCCTAGCTTTAGCTGGAGAGCCAGCAATGTACATATATTTGACATTGACTCGTTTGTACGATAAACCGTTTAGTCGGAATTCCTTTTAGCGAACACTAATTTATGTCTTACAAGTAGCACCATTGTTAATCATTGCTCACGAGTTTTTGTAGTAAGTACCTAGCAACTTGCAACGACGACTGTACTGTGAATGGCTCTTGTGACTTTATTTTGCAACGCTAAGGGGTTACCATTACGTACACATATAGCTCAAAGAATAGTGAATGGCACTCAAATGTTAGAACAAAGATAGACAAGGACAACCCCGGTAGAGCGAACGGCCTTATGTCCTTGACATACTGAGACTAACGAACTAGTCATTTTGTTTGTTCCGCAAATTAGCCATTAGAGTTCATTAACACAACTGAGACGTATTTCCGTTTTAGAAATGATGAAATACTTGGAAAAGTTAAAGATGTAAAAAACCGGCCAAGTGCGAGTTGGACTCGCCCATGAAGGGTTCCGTAGCAGCAAGCATAGATTAGAGATATAATTATATTGAGATTAGTAAGTAATATACACAAACAATAAAAATAACTTTGTTTTTCATAGTATTTGTATGAATGGCAAAGTTATATTTGCGGTTTTTGAAAATGTACTATATCTCAAAAACTGCTAACTGTATCTCATCCAAACCAATTTTCGTTGGTAGTTTTGGTTGAGGTCTACATTATATATTTTTTTTAGTTTTATCATTCTCTTATTTTAGAAGTTACGGGGGGGGGGACACACTTTTTACCACTTTGGAAGTGTCTCTCGCGCAAACTGTTCAGTTTAGAAAAAAATGATGTTAGTAACCTCAATATCATTTTTAAAGACCTATTCATAGATACCCCACGCGTATGGGTTTGGTGAAAATTTTTTTTTTGAGTTTCAATTCTAAGTATGGGGGGCACCCCCAAAATTTGTTTTGTTTTGATTTTTGTGTGAAAATCCTAATGCGGTTCACATAATACATCTTTCTACCAAGTTTCAACAGGATAGCTCTTATACTTTCGACAAAAAGTGGCTGTGACATACACGGACAGACAGACAGACATGACGAATCTATAAGAGTTCCGTTTTTGCTATTTGGCTACGGAACCCTAAAAATGAGGCAATATTATGTAGGTACTTATAAAAACGTCAAAACCAACGCGCATCATCAATTTTTATAAGCTAAGCATCAAATTGCAACCCATGAAACCGCTCGAGCATATCCATAAAACATATCCCCAGTCGTTATTATAACAATAAATAAATACGTACAACAATGTAAAACTACACTGCCATCCATCATAACATGATAACGGCTGCCTATTAAAATGTTTTGTTTTTATTTTTAAAGGTAAACAAAAATGACTGACAAAGAAGCGGAACTGACAGAAAAGAGTGAGACAGGCAATGGCATGGCAAAAGCGTGTGGAAGTGCCGTCAAACTGAAGAGGGAGCTGGGTCTGTTCTCAGCAGTCAACTTGATACTTGGAGTCATGATTGGCTCTGGTATCTTCGTGTCTCCAGCATCTGCGCTCGAACATTCCGGATCTGTTGCCCTTTGCCTGATAATATGGACTGTTTCTGGAATTATATCCTTATTAGGTGGGTGTAGGTAAGACGCCTATTGTTTACCTATATCAAAATACTGCTGTTACATCGAATTTCTTGTACATACTTACTGATGGTTCCATTTTTCCCAGGAGCATTGTCCTTTGCTGAACTTGGAACAGTGGTCGGGAAATCGGGCGCTGAATACTCCTATTTTCAAGAAGCATTTGGAAATACACATAAATTTTGGGGACCGTTGCCCTCATTTATATGTGCATGGATATATGTTGTCATTTTAAGACCAGCGGAGGTCGCTATAATCGTCATGACTTTTGCTGAATACGCAATTCAACCTTTTACGCCAAATTTAGATCCAGACTATAAAGAAATAGCTATTAAATTGGCCTCTATATCTGCATTGTGTAAGTATTCTTAAAGTTTACTTTATTTACCGTATCAGTTTAAACGAATATTTTAATCGATTAGAACTTTGTAAACGATTGGTTCAACTCCATTTTCCCAGTTGGCGCGCCGCACTAGTTCCACTTGTTTGAACTGTCAGTGTCACTGTCATGTCAATTTTAAAATTCAAACCAAACTGGACGTGTTGTTTGTGTTTTCTTTATCTTGGTGTTAATATTAAAGTTTTAATAACTTTTACTTGTGATTAACTAGATAAAAGTGTCCAAATTGATAATACTACTCATTGCAAGTAAGTAAAACTAGTTTATTTGTATATTCAAGTTATATGTGCATTAATAATGGACCTGTAAACTATTTGTTTTTAGAATGTCTTCTGATCGTAATAATGAAACAAGAGACGCTGTGAAACGCGAAATAAAAGAAATACAAGCTCGTTGCAAGCACGAGTGCTTTGTTATCGCGAATGCACCACTGGAAGCGCCAAGTGTGACTTTAGAACAAATAAACGAAAAAACACTATGCTACGTCGAAGGACTGGGAACACAGATTCAAAATTCGAATACTCCGATAACAGCGGATGATAACCTCCTTACCAGCCAGTTCCTCAAAGAAATCAAAGATAAAACAAACCAGGTGGAGGAGTATACTGCTTTCATGAGGGGTTCCATAAATGATATTAATGCTGAAATAAATAGGTAACGTGAATGTTTATTATGTCTCATTGATAAGGAAAAAGCTGACAGTGAAGCCAATTTCTATTGTTTAGCTAGGAAAAGATTTGGTAATGTGATATAAAAATGCCTAAACACCAAATCACTATGTGTTTTGGCTACTACTTAAGAATACATTACAAGAAAAAACTTTTAAAATCAATAACAAAATAGTCCTCACAAGTATTAAATTATATTTCTAAATGAGCTTTTTTTGTTATTCAAATATTTAAGAATTTATTAATGGAATAATAAATAACCACAAGTAACTAAATTGATTTCAGATTAAAATCCCTAATCACAGTATCACAGGAAGCCAAGGCCCGTCCAAGGGCTAGCAAGTGTGAAGTGCGACCGGAACACATCCGTAAAGCTAAGGAGATGTTCCAGGTGATGAAGACGGAGTTACACGGCCTTATACAGTCAATGTTCCCCAATTCAGACGGGATAATTATTGAGATTATGGGGGTGAGTTGTCTGCTCTCTTGTATATTTTTTTTCTTTGCCATAGAGATCTACAATTTAGGAAGCTAAAGTACTTTTCTATACTTAAGTTATAAAGCTGAAGAGTTTGTTCAGTTGAATGAGCTAATCTGAGGAACTACTGGTTCGAATTGAATTTTTATTGATTGTTGGATAGCTTGTTTATCGAAGAAGGCTATATAATATCATGCTAGAACCTATACATACCAATCAGCTGGTAAAACTGCTGGGACCAGCTAGTATATTTTCATAATTAAAAAGTTTTTGACCGTCTATTTGAATTAACTTTTCGGGCGCTTTTCGAACACCGTGTGTAGGTACATAGCGAAAAGTGAAGAGAGAGGAGCTATTATTTCACAGATTCTCAGCCCACCCAGCTAGGGGCACAGCAATTGATATTTAGGCTATTTTAGCCAATCGCTTAAGAGGTTAAATGCTTGTTTAATCATAGTTTATGGCAATGTCAGTATTCAGTAATATTCTCAATTCAATTCATTTAAATTGAATTGAGAATATTACAAGCATATCATAGGCTATTTTTGGAACAAGCAAAAATTGTGCCCAGTCTAAAATTGGATCCAAAGTGTACTTCTTTTGAGGGTTACCAAATAAGTATCCATGTTTAATTTGGTAATCTTAAATCATTGAAGTTTTTGATAATTAATGGTAGGTTTTACCAAAACTAGCCTTGGATTTCAAAAAAAATAGTCTTTGTCCATGAGTGGGATGATGTTGGCTAAATAACAAACGACTCTTCACCCGAAGAAGTAACAACCATAGAGTATAGTAAGCTAAATAAGTTTAAAACCCTTTTTTATTTCCAGCAACTAATGGCTGAGCAGCTCAATGAGGCATCCAATGGTTACATACCAGTGACGTCTGAAACATACCAAATAATAGAAATGCTGAAAGATATGAAAATTGTTACTGTTAATCCTTATAACCATATGGAAGTTAAGTTGGCATATTGATAGGCTAAATTTTGGCGAGAGCAAAGGGTGCTCATTCATCAACTTTTCATTTGGCCATGTTGAAAGTTCTATTTCATGGAACACAATTTAAAGCTCGGATGCCAATGCTGTACTATGTCTTGAGTTGGATTGGAATCAATGTTGAGTCTGTGTAATGTATGCAGTTAGTGGACTAACTAACTCCACTCATCTTTTGATTGTTATTACTTGTCCATCGATTTGTGACCTAAGCAAATTAATATTTTAACACTAAAGATTTGTAATTATATTAATGGTTAATAGTGATAAAAATCAAATTGTTCAAGAGAGCAGTTGTAAAGTTTGAAATTGCAGAACATTGGACTTAAGTCTGCAGTTTTTTTGCTTGTACTTACAGGACAAAAATTCATTGTATAGCTATGAGAGTAAACACATTCGGAAAATTTTAGGTAGGTTGGCATTCATAACTATTCTTTGACCAAAATTAAAATATGAGCATTGTTTATCTTCTAGATAAAAATAATATTATGTGTTCATTTCTAGACTGGATAACTTAAACTCAACCAATATGTGCCAATTTATGCTTTAAATAATAATAGAATGGATTGTTTATTAATACTCGTAATGTATGTAACTTTAGTGTTAAGTGTAGTTTAGTGTATTATAAGGCATTTAAGTTTTGATCGGTCTTTGTTTTATTTTCACCTATTTAATAAAACTGTCAAAAAGTGAGAAATCCCACTTTTTGACAGTTTGAGTCCCTCTGGGAATGTAAAGGATGCTATGTATTAAACGTCTGATATCATCTCAGTCAACATCCCTTATCAACCCTAATATAATGAAAATAAAGTTTACATTCAAAGGAAAAATCAATCTGTGAAAACATTTAAATTCTCAAGTGTAACCATTGCTATCTTGTAAGTATTAACCGTGTTGGAAACTCATGGTTGAACAGAAAAAGATAATTTCTTTGGTCTCTTTCTTTCGAGAGTTTCTTTAGAATATTATGTATATTTGCAGAAATAAGTGCTGCATGCAACTTAATCATGTCCATAGAAATTTAACTACCCACCAGATTACTTATTTAAACCTTTATTCTTTTCAGTTGTGATGACCTACATCAACATAACGAGCGTGAAGTTATTCGTAAAAGTACAGAATATATTCGGCGTATGTAAAGTGTTCGCCTGTCTAATCGTCATTGGAGGAGGAATCTATGAAATTGCGAAAGGTATTTTCTTTATATTTTAACTTAGTTACAATTTAAATGGGTACTTTGATGGATAGCATGAGATTCTGGGTTTGAATCCCAGGTCTTAAACATAACCAGCGAAATGTGTTTGACTATTTTACCACTTAATACTATTTTACCCTTAACAGATTACAGCTGTCCCATTCATAAAAATCCTGCCTTTTTCCCACGAGGGTTCACTTACGACTATTCTGAAAAAAAAAAAACGCAAAGTATGAAGATCCATAAACGCTATTTCTTTTGTCTTGGGATTGTAAAATCATCAAATAAGTCCCCCCGCCTTGACCGTCTCTTACTCTGACTAAAAATCCCCCCCTTTACTTCGGTCTAAAGCCACGGTACCCTGTTAAGACGCGGACTGACTACGATTTTAATCGCTTATGACCGCGTAAACTATTGTCACCACTATGGAGCGTCAATAAGATTGAAAATTGAAAAATGACATTTGTGTTGAAATGTGACGTAAGCTGCGAATGGGCATTTATTTTACTGCTTTTCTTTAGATTATTTAAAATATAGACATAAAATTAAATAATGGTTCGGTTAAAGTTTAAAAAAAATGGAAAACCTACTAAATTCTTAAAAAAAACTGTTGTTATCGCTGGAAATACAGAGATCTTCGACGTCAAAGTTTATTTTTGTGCTACAACTTCCCAATTTTTATTGGGAATATCAAACTCTTATTTATTATTCTGTTCGGTTTAAATTCTTCTTTATACCCTTCTCTGTTCACTGTATTTTTCGCGTTGCTTATTTTTATTACATTACGTCATACTCGACGTTCTAAGAAACCAATTTTTGGGAATATGAGATAAGACCGCGCCTTAAGACAGACTCACGACCCTATTTCTTGGTTCCTAATGAACCGGCGAAACTTACACGTCTCTAAAACTCAATAAATTTATCTTTGCAGGAAACACAGAGCACCTAAACAAAGGTTTTGAAGGCAGTACTTCTAGTCCTGGAGGCATCGCCCTCGCGTTGTACTCGGGGCTGTGGGCTTACGATGGATGGAACAGTGTGACGGTCGTCACCGAGGAGATTATTAACCCTGGAGTGTGAGTAACACAATTTTATTATTATTACTAGCCTGTACTGAACCACTGTTAGGCAAAGGCCTCCCACGGGACTCGGGACTGTCTCGTCTGGAATTATGGACCTTGATTGAAAAACCTAATAATAGTTAGTCCAAGACATGGGCTGTTTTTTTACAGTCGGACTTGGACTCCAAGTCCGACTGTAAAAAAACATTAGTAAAATGGTTAAATACATTACCGTATGCGGACACAGAAGCCATACTAGTTAGAATTAGCTAAATGTAGAAAGGAGAATGACCACGACAATATGGACCACGGTACAGAGTTGCGTCAATTCCAAAGTTGTTTTAGATGGTTTATAAATTAACCAAATAACCATCTACAATTGCCATTTTGGAATCAAAACCCGCATTTCCAAGTTTTTTTAGAAAACGTAACTTAACCTTAAAATATAAATATCCGTCGTGTATAGAGGTAAGTTTATAGGTCGTAGTTTGAAGAGCAGATTAATTAGCATATCTGATGGGATAGAGGCTTAAATAAATCAGTACCTTGCCTTTATATTTCCTGTTAAAACAAATACAAATACAAAAAAAGGAGAGCTGTAAAAAAAAACCAATAGAATTCAAAGAGATCTTTAATTTGATCCAGTGACACTGGTAGCACTTGTAAACATGTAGGTAAGTATATAATCAATCATAGTATATCTAACCCTTACAGTAAGTAGGTAGGTACCTATATGATATAGGAACAGCGAATGACTTCATTCATCATTTTCATTAAAAAAATCATCTAAATAAGATGCTGGAGCAGTGATATCATTGTAACGAGCCCAACTCAAAAACCACACCACTGTCATTATGTGAGCACAGCAGCCAACAGTTCGCTTACCAACAAGGCAGTTGCAACAATAACCTACTATGGCTTGTAATGTATTTGCTACAGCATCGTCTCTGCTCATTAATAAATACGTGTAATATGTACGACTGTTCACATGCCTGGATTTAATCCTACCTCTTAACAAATAATTATTTAAGCCTAAAATCAGAGGAATATCCTCATCAATTTCAGTATTCACTTCCACTGAATATATTCCAGACTGACGAACATGTTCCCCGAAGTAAGATCTGGCCTGTTTTAATTGATATGTACCTAGAGCAAACCGCTTAAGGTCAGTAATTGTGAGTCGTGGGAATCTATCCAAATGAGGATGATTGCCATCAATTGTTTGGAAGCTAGCTCTCCTTCTGTTAATATTTTCTTGCTCTACATATGTTGCCAGATGGTTTACTAGAAAAAGTCTACTTTTAGCTATTGTAACATATTCCAAAGCCTCCGGTGGGTCATCTATGGCAACATGAAACTTATTTAATAAGGCACAACAAATCCTAAAATCATCATTGAGATGCATAGCAGCTCTATTATTGAATACATGACGAAATAGTCTATAGTCTCTTTTTATCCTACCATTGACTATTTCTACAACCCAGCGACACATGGTTACTAGACGAGACCGATTTGCCTGCTGGGTTGTTAATTGGTGTTCATTTTCGAGGAGAGACTCTGGCATGTGAGTGACAAAACCGTGTTCTTGGAGTTCATTTATAACATCTCGAAATCCTCTATCAAGAAGAAAAATATCACCTCTTCTAAAAAATGATCTTATACAAGATCCCTCATTATTTAAGTTTAAACTTGTGATTGTAGCATCATTAAGAGTGGCTTTGTATGGACCAAGACATTCCACAATGTGGCCATCGCAACACACAATCAAAAATGGTTTAACTAGGTTGTCAAGTTTTTGTAAACTGTAGGTTTGTTTCTGAAACAAATAATTTGAACTACTTTGCACAAAAACATAGGTAGCATCACATATAACTATTGCAGGTTTAACATCTGGTGGCAAATCAGGATTACTAAACAGTCCTTCTGGTATAATCTTATTTCGAGAAGCAACATCTTGTACAGTAAGATGATTAAATCCTAAGTGCAAGGGGACAAAATCACTCATTAAACAATTTCTTGCTATTGACATCCACCGTTCTAAAGTGGTTCGAGGTTTATTAAAAAGAGTAGCCAACCTTTCATTACTGTCACCGGTTCTTACCTTAACTAAATATATGCACAAGGCTATAGAAGCATTTGGTACCTGTTCTGCTAGATTTGGGATACTGTTAAGTAAATCATAAAACTGGTCAGCATTGAATCCAAGCCAATAATGACATAAATATGGAGGCATCATCCTAATATTTGAAAAATCAAATCTGTTATTAGCTGCTCGCTGCATCATAGTCATAATATTATCAAATTGACTACCAGTAAAATCCCTCAATTGGGAGGTTAATTCATTCCAAGAACCATGATCCAAGTGGTGACGACAAACACGTGCACCAGATGGTACATAGAATTTGTATTGATACAATAATAAATCTTTTATAGCACATGGTACAAGTAGACGTTCATTTTCAAAACAATCAACGAATATGCAGTGGCCAGATGTGTTTGCAGCACGTCTATATAAAGATGATGTGATTTTTGGTGCCGCTAATTGAACTGCTACTGGTCTTGAAGATGGAAGAGGAGGTGGCTCAGGAATATTGAAATCATCACTTGACACAGCATGTGCTACAGTAGGACGATTTGAATCATGCTGCTGTTGCCTCTGTACTTCTCTCGTAGCTGATCTCCAACATGCAGCACATACACGTTCCATTCTGGAAACCTAAAAAAAATAAGGTGCTTAAATATTTTTTCTGTTAGCCCAAGTAGACAGATTCTGTATTAGACACTCCATATTCTCAATAAGATACTAATAAATATTTACCAAGTGCAGTGGAACCAGTCTCATTAAAATGTTTCTTTCTTGTCGATCATGTCGCACAGGGTATGTTCTTGGTGCTCGTAAAATAGAATTTCCACAAGGAAAGCAGATTCTTCTATGTCCAAGAGCAGGCAAAGGCATAGCACTTCCTTCGCTCATTGTGTTAACTCGATTTTGAAGCAGTCCAAAACACTCGGAACAAATTATACTTCCTGGAGACAGCTGCAATAAAAAATATATATTTGAAATTAAATATAAGAAAGGTCATTAGAATATAGTATAATAGAAAGAGCAAAGGAATGTCACAATCACTGATTTCAAGCCTAACTGAATGGGCCGCACAATATAATTATATTTTGTGCTTACAGCATGGAGTGCTTCCAATTTCAGCATTGTGTGATTATATGGTATCATTTGTCTATAGTTTTTAGTATGTTATTTATAGTAAGCAAAACTTAAAATATAAAAACGAGAGAATGACTGGGTAGGTTTAAAGCGTCTGAGAAATCAAGAAATAGACTGATAGGTATGAAAACGTCAATAGAATGTGCTTACCTGAGTAGGAGTTATCCATGACTGTAACACATTGATCATCTGAGTAGTAGCTTGTTCCAAAGAATACCTGCGTTGGTTTCTTAGGATTGCAAAAAAACAGTTGATACACCGGTTTCGCCGGTCGATTGTTCTTGTTGTCGGTACCTCACGCGAAGTGGTCGACATTTTCAGTAGTCGCTAGTACAGTAGGTACAACAAAATACGAATCACACACAAACTTCAAACTAAGTGAAAACTTCCTGGCGTAAAAACGTCCTGGCGTAAGATTCACAATTCACATTAAAGTTAGCGATAGTTGTTTAAAGCAGAGTTTAAAAGAAAGAAATGTGGCAGGATTAATAACTTTAATTAGGCTTGTAAAAATCTAGAACAGCGAACAACTTAAAAAATAGACACACACACAGGGTTGCCATAGAGTAGAGTGTTGCCAGTTCACGCAGGCTGTACAGAACTTCAACACTTAATTTAACCATTGCCTATTCAACACACCCCCTCAAGGGTTAAATTAAGAAAATCACATCAAAGCAAAAATTATACAATTTTAAATTACAACAGCTTTCCCTTAATATTTAAATTGCAGTAACACCCCCTTAATATTTATTTAGCAACAGCTTTAAACAATTAAAATCTCACTCTAGCAAGCCTAATACTACACAAAACTTTTCAAACTTTATCCTACCTAGAGGCTTCGTAAAAATGTCTGACAACTGTTCACTAGTACAAACATACTCTACCTTGACAATATTATTTACTATTTTATCACGTACAAAATGAACTTTAATGTCAATATGTTTTAATTTATGATTAAATTGAGGATTTTTAGACAATGTTATCACTGATTGATTATCTTCATATAACAACACACAAATCTCTTTACATAAAAACATATTATAAATGTTCCTAAGCCAGCAAGCTTCACAAGTAGCCATGCTAAGAGCTACATACTCGGATTCTGTGGATGACAAGGCTACCGTTGACTGTTTACGAGACATCCAAGATACAGTACAACCAAGAACTTTAAAAATGTAACCTCCAGTAGATTTACGGTCACCTTTATCACCAGCCCAATCAGAGTCTACAAAACCAACTATAGGATAATCAGTATCTTCACTCTTAAATGTTAATTTTAAATTGACAGTTCCCTTAACATATCGTAAAACACGTTTTAACGCTCGCAATAAATCCTCACTTGCACATGACTGATATCTACTTAATATGCTTATGGATATACAAAGATCTGGTCTTGTACATAGCATAACATACATCAATGAACCAATTATTCTTCTACATTTATCTTCCAATTCTACACTTTCTGAACAATCTCTCTTCAGTAAACTATGATCAAAGTTCTCTTCCATTGGAGTAGCTATCGGTTTACAAGTATCCATACCGAACTTTTCTAATATATTTAATAAATAACTTTCCTGAGATAACTCAGTTACTCCAGTTACAACATTCTGATTAATTTTAATACCCAAAAAATTATTTATCAACCCCATATCCTTCATACAAAATTGTTCTGACAAAGCTAGTTTACAATCATTTACTTCTTTTTCTGAATTTCCAAACAAAATTATATCGTCTACATATAGCAATAGATATAGCTTCACATTATCATTACTTTTAAAATATAAACATGTGTCAGTCATAGACCTCTTAAAACCTATTTTTAACATAAATTTGTCAAAACGTTCATTCCAACATTTAGGACTACTTCTTAAACCATACAGGGACTTATTAAGTTTCACAATTTTGGACCCATTACTAGTATTTATTCCTTCTGGTAAACTTAAATATGTATCATCTTTAATTTCCCCATACAAAAATGCTCCTTTAATATCCATTTGGTAAATAGGCAACTTAAGGTATGTAGCGACAGCCAAAAACACTCTAAAGGTAGTTAACCTAGCTACTGGCGCATACACATCACTCATATCACACTCTTGTTCAAAACCACGAGCCACTAATCTTGCTTTATACACTTCACTTTCTTGTCCTCTGTTCTTTACTTTAAACACCCACTTGCTACTAATAATTTTCTTCCCTTTTGGTGCAATAACTTCTGTCCACGTGTCATTGTTTTTTAATGTTTGAATTTCTTTGTCTATGGCCTCTTGCCACTTACTACTATTTTTGCTAGATAATGCTTCCTCATAAGTTGTAGGTTCTTTCTCTTCTACAGACAATAAGCCCATGTGGTAATCCTTAAATCTTAATGGCATTTTTGCTCTTCTTGGTCTTAAGTTATAACTTTCTTCTCTATTTTCTTCACTTTCCTCTCTAGTCTGTGTGCTTTCTTCAATTTCTTCTATAATCTGTGAGTTTTCTTCAATTTCTTCTACCTGGCCACTCTCCATACTTTCTTGTTTCTCACTTTGTTCCTCATTTTCATCACAACTTATTTGTACACAATTTTCACTGTTTTCTGTCAGTCTCCGCTCTATAAATATTACATCTCTCTTTATTTCCACTTTAGATTCTTTCTCAAAATAAATTCTAAATCCTTTTATGTCTTCTTCATAACCCACAAAAATTCCCATAACATTTTTATCATCCCATTTCAATCTTCGTTCCTTTGGAATATGTACTGACGCTCCTATACCAAACTCCTTGAATACAACTTCAGGTGTATTTTTATTATAAAATAACTCATAGGGTGTCAACCCCGACACAGGACTAGGACCTGTCCTATTTAAAGTGTACGCTGCTGTATTGATGGCCTCCGCCCAAAACTTTTTATGCATTTGGTGTATCATCGAACGAGCTGCCTCTACAAGTGTACGCATTTCACGCTCAGCGCGCCCATTTTGCTGTGGAGTGTAAGCAACACTTCTCTGATGTATGATTCCTCTTTTTTGTAAAAAATCACTTAATTCTGTATTCACAAACTCTAAACCATTATCACTTCGTATTGTGTGCACTTTCACTGATATTTCTGACTCTATTCTCACTATAAACTTCTTTATACACTCTTTAACTTCTGATTTATTTTTTATGAAATACACGAATCTATAACCTGAGTAGTCATCTTTTAAAAGCAAGAAATATTTTGATCCTCCAATAGATGCCTGTTCCATTGGGCCACAAACATCTGCATGCACTAATTCTAGTGGACGGGTAGCCCTGGACTCACTCAATGGAAATGACAATCTACTTTGTTTTCCTGCCAAACAACTTTCACATATGAATTCACTATCACAATATTTAATGTTATTTTTAATCAAAAACTTTCTTACTTGAGAGATATTTTGGTGCGCTAACCTTTTGTGCCATGTAAACAAACTTTCAACTCTACTACTCAAATGACAATATGAAACGTCAAAGTCACTTCGTTCGGAAATAGCACTGGAATTTAAGTTATGTGTTTCTTTCTTTAAGAATTTCATACGATACAATTTATCTTCCCGTACGGCTATAGCACAAACATTATTCTGCCTATCCACAAATTCACAACATTTATTGTTTGAAACTAACTGAAATCCTTTGTCTAATACATATCCAGCAGAAAATAGGTTAAATTTAAGGTTTGGAACATACAAAACATTGCTTAACACACTTTTTATGTATTCTCTACCATTCC
The DNA here is from genome assembly GCA_950005045.1 of Agrotis exclamationis. Lineage (NCBI taxonomy): Eukaryota > Metazoa > Arthropoda > Insecta > Lepidoptera > Noctuidae > Agrotis > Agrotis exclamationis. Next base: position 18,404,977 of record OX465436.1, read on the forward strand.
ACGCAAAAACCACAACAGTCCCCTTTCCTTTGATATCCAACATATCCCCATTTCCTACTTTCACTTTACTTACATAGAACTTTTCTTCTAACTTTTCAAAGAGAGTCTTGTCACCACACATATGTTCACTCGCACCGGTGTCCATGTACCAGCAGTCTTGAGATGGTCCAACACAACAGTGTAGACCCATGAACGCATTAGAGTTTCTTCTATTTTCCTTTTTATCATTAACACTTTTTATCTCACTATTTTCACTTTTAACATCACCTTTTCTTGCACTATTTTCTCTCTTATTCTTCAAAATCCTACAATTTTCTGCTAAATGACCCTTCTTCTTACAGTAATAACAACTTCTGGTTTCTTTATTTTTCTTAAAACAAAATTTAGCTATGTGTCCTTCTCCTCCACAACTGAAACATTTCATCTTCTTTGTCTCTCTGCTCGTCCCTGCCAGAGCAATCACAGAGTCCTCACTAGAATTGAGACGCTCTTCCTCAATCAACAACCTAGAAGTGAGTTCTTCTGTGGTCTGGTTTTCTAAAGGTACTGATTCCCATGCAGACCTAAAATGCTTATATGGTTCTGGAAGAGACATTAAGATTTTGGTTATGTACATCTTGTCCGAGATGGGTTCTCCAGCTTGTTTCAGTTTATTTCTAATCTCGCCTAGCTTTGACAAGAATGTAGATACATTATCATCTTTAAATTCGCTCATGAAAAATCTTTGCTGCAGGAGGTGAACGCTAACAACGGATTCCTTGTCGTAAACCGATTTTAATTTTGACCACATCTCCCTGGATGACGTACAAGAGAGTAGATGAGTAAGCGGACCTTGTTCCATCCTCATAACTATGAATTCTTGCGCCTTGGCGTCACTTTTACACCATTCTTCTTTTTCTTTATCATTCTCAGACTTTAATTTTTCTCCTGTCACTATGCTGTACAAACCTTTGCTCTTCAAAACAACTTCAGTCTGAAATTTCCATACTGTCCAATTTTCTGATCCTCGTAATCTTAAGGCGTTTTCCATTTCTAATTCCATTCGCTGTTACAAGTCTAACTCTTCTAAAGCAGAGGGACATACGCCATTAATACTTTCCTCAGTCCTCGTGCTTGTTACTTCCAAAAAACTCTAATCTTAGCCTGCCACAAAAACTATAAGAATCAGGTAAGGACTGGGACCATAACCTGTTTAAAGCAGAGTTTAAAAGAAAGAAATGTGGCAGGATTAATAACTTTAATTAGGCTTGTAAAAATCTAGAACAGCGAACAACTTAAAAAATAGACACACACACAGGGTTGCCATAGAGTAGAGTGTTGCCAGTTCACGCAGGCTGTACAGAACTTCAACACTTAATTTAACCATTGCCTATTCAACAATAGTGATTGAAAACAAGAAATAAACAAATAGTTACAATGAATATCACAATTACTGTGGAGAGTAGGACTCGATCAACACAAAAAAACTGTAATATTTAAATCGCAATGAACAAACTTAGCATGCACCACGCGCAATTGACATTGGACTTTTTTTGACAATGACATGAGACACCAACACCAATGTTGCCACTTTAGATTTTAAATGCAAATCGATTACTCGAATAAATACACTCGACATATAATTATTTCAAATGACTGATTCAGTTCTATAATCATTAATTTATTAAAAAGGTTCGATTTATATCAAACCGAAGCAAGATAATTAAAAAAAATCTATGCAATCATTCTATGTATCCAAAAAAGTGAAATTGCTTTAAAAAGTTTTGAAAGCAAAATAATACTACTGTGTGTGAAATACTAATTATTTCACACCACAATAGTATTATCTCGCTTTATTATTTATAAAAACCCCGCGATTTACCTTTCCAATGACTTTAGATTTATATTAATTTGTAATCGTATACAAAAAAAAATCGATTAGAGTTATCAATATATTTACTTATTTTGATTATGGCAACACTTTAACGTAAGAATAGCCGGCAGTAGGTAATTCATTTTATCAAAACAATTTCTTAACTTATTAAGTTTACAAAATAAACCCCTATACAAAATTGGCATTCTAAATGCAGAATGTCTTCAAAAATAAAGAAAATAATTGTAATATAATTTTTATCTTGATGCATGAGAAAAACCAGGACCGTTGATGGTCATGATCCTTTCAACATCAGGTCTTCATTCACACTCACTCAACCAATCACACAAAAAATAAAAACCCCGAACACAAAACACACATTCATACACAAAATCCATTCATACACCTAAAGCAGAGCTATTCCTTTCTCCTTATTTAAAACTTAATTTTATTAGTTTTGTTTAGCTGTAACAAAAACTTTACATCATAAAAAATTGTCACTGGGAGGTAGCGAGGTAGCCCCAATACAAGTATTATTTTATAACTTTCTGGGGTTAACTCATCATAAGTAATGCTGTATAATGTTAAAGTTTCAATAAAACATTTTTTTTTGTGTTATTAGGTTTGTTGTACCAAGTTGAAGGCTATAGAATCGTCCTCTATCCGTCTATCATATCCCTCTAAGCCACGGTCTAACATATATTGGATGAACGGCCGATAAATATATCAATACACAGGCCTTTTTCCAAGGATTTCGTTAGAGACAGCAATAATATCATAGTAATATCAACGTTCACTAATCCGCTTATCAAGTGCGATCATCATTAATGACTACAAAAAGGCTTATAAATATTAGTTCCGTGTCTAGGTGATCGTATCTATTGCTGATATACGCATAATGTTGGGAAAAAAGCAATGTGTGCCTACTTTATGTCTATATTGCCCCTCGTAATAGTGAAATGTAGGGGGCATTATCTTCTCTTATATATAAAAATCAATTGCTGTTCGTTAGTCTCGCTAAAACTCGAGAACGGCTGGACCGATTTGGCTAATTTTGATCTTGAATTACTTCTGGAAGTCCAGGGAAGGTTTAAAAGGTGAGGCGGTACGAAGTTTGCCCGGTCAGCTAGTACAACATAAAAATATAAGCACTGCATGAGATTAGTATTTCCTCAACACAAGTCATTCAGATTTTGATGAAACTCTTACCATACTGAAATGCACATTGTGTTTTTTATTAAAATAATGCATCTTTTGTGTTACTCGCATGCCAAAATGAGGTGTGGGCCCACAAATCTCAGAATTAGTGCCCTGAACCAGCGACAAGGAGGCCGCGACAGCCCATGAAGGAGTTGGCGGTACGAACTGGAAACCAGTTTTTTTATAAGGACTCTTGTATTGTATTGTGGTATTGTAAGAGGTTCTCAGGACTCATAGGTGGTCCGTTATGCGTGAGGTGGGACGATTGGCTATATATACACCGTGTTCCGGACGATATACATAAACTTCGACCAGATGTTCAAACCACGGAAGTAAGCATTTTTCATTATGGACACATTAATAAATTCTTATTTTTTATTTTTTGTTAATTTTCATACAAACTAAATACCTAGACGTAAATAACCCGATATGCATGCCTCTTTATCCGAATTGGCAACGTCGTATTTTCATTCATAACATTTGGCGGGCTGAAACAAATGAAATGCAAATAGTATTTGATAGATTTCAAATTAAGATACTTTCTCACTGCATAGCTCAATTAAAGGGGTTTGAAGATTTGTGGCATACCTATCGCCGCCATTTTGATTTTTTTTCAAAATCGTGGCCAGCTATGAAACCTTTATAAATCGATAGCTGACATCAATAACAACAAAAAATATTATGACATCAACCCTCGTAAAGTGTCCGGTTTCTGAGATAATAACCGTGAAAGTAGAACACGTGACATACACAATTCTAAGCTAGTGTATGTGTTCGAATGGATCAAGATGTTAAAAATAATAACTTTTTGAACGTAATATGTATGTTGCATTATATCTGGATGTTATTTAAACATTATACGTCTGACATAATCTACTTTTTGAACTTAATAACTTATTTTTAGACCGTCTACACTTGTTTGAATGTAATATCTTCATATGATTTAACTATCAATACGATAGTTATACGATAAATGTTAAACAATGTAAATGTAATACATGAGACAGGTTTAAACATTCAGTCTAAAATACAATTGACAGTACTCGTTACATTTATATTGTGTGATGGTTCTGTGGTTACTACAATTTCTAATTTTAAGCATTATAACGTAATAAACTGACGTCAACTCGCGAAAATTGTCTTCTATTGGTTGCATAAACCTGTCTCTCTTTCTAATATACTGGCACAAATAGGGATAGAAAAATTAAAAATCCATTTTAAGAACATTTTATTGCCTATCAAATAATTTTAGGTGTCATGTTTTTATTATAATGTCATGGCATGTCACCTTTACTTTTTGCAATTTTGGTAGGGATGGTTAGATTTTGCCACATTTTTATATAATTTTTAATATCGAATTTTCTTGTTTGTACCTGAAGCCATAACTTAGCCGTTACATTGTATCCCTATCATCAACAATTATGACCACTACCGACTTGGATTGGCTTGTACCGGAAATGTATTTACTTCGCGTGTAAAAAAATGAGATATTTTGATTTCTTTTAATGAGTCCGCGCTCGTATATTCTCGCAGTCAGAGGTAATACAAAAAGTAAAAAATGCCTAATTGTGCCGTATTGAGTTGTAGAAACAATACACAGAAGTGGGACGACTATGACGAAGTTTGTATACTAAATTACAGTTATATCATCAAAATATCTATGCAAAATATGAAACGCTCGTCTAGATACAAATTGAAGAACATATTGCTTCTATCCAGATATATTGGTGTGATGGCCACAGTAAGCACAAACATCATGAGGCATATCATCATCATAACAGCCGTAGAAAGTCCACTACTGGACTAAGGCCTCACCCAAGGATTTTCCATTGGATAGTTATTGCCATACTCGCCACTCTTGGCAGGCGGGTTGGCGAACACATTTATTTCAGCTTATTAGTCTTCCAACGCTGCTGCCCATTGAAAGAGTTTTAAGCTGAGGGGCTATGGATCTTACATTTTGCCCTATCCCTCGATCGACTTTTACGGTCTGCCCGGGAAGAGAAGCAGCTGGCACATTCTACGTTTTTCTTTTTCTCCCAGACCAGAATTATCAATTACTAAAATATTTTATAAAAAAATATTAAGCCTTTGTTATTCCGAATTAATGTGGTCAACTTTAACACTTTATATCTCAGAAACCGGACACTTTACGAGGGAGAATTACACTTTACTAAAAATAAGTTATTAAGTTCAAAAAGTAGATTATGTCAGACGTATAATGTTTAAATAACATCCAGATATAATGCAACATACATATTACGTTCAAAAAGTTATTATTTTTAACATCTTGATACATTCGAACACATACACTAGCTTAGAATTGTGAATGTCACGTGATCAACTTTCACGGTTATTATCTCAGAAACCGGACACTTTACGAGGGTTGGTGTCATAATATTTTTTGTTGTTATTGATGTCAGCTATCGATTTATAAAGGTTTCATGGCTGGCCGCGATTTTGAAAAAAAATCAAAATGGCGGCAGTAGGTATGCCACGCTCCATAGTAAAATCTTCAAACCCCTTTCATTAAATGAAATTACAAATATCTTTGTAACGAAGCCTTTTTAAGTACTACTTCCTTTGTTGGATTTGATTTGTAAAAGCCATAGAAGTATTTGCTAAAGTTTATGGATAACGTGAAGAACACGGTGTATAGCTCAGAAGTCTCCTGGGACGTTCATAGGCTTCTTAGAGCGACCTTGGAGTGCCAAGGTTTTGTTCCCGTTGGTTAACAACGCCTTCGTATTCCAGGATTACGTGGGTTGCCGTTTCATCCGCGTTCAGACAGCCCGTACCCAATGGGCTGTCTGTCGCGTTGATGAACAGATGTTTGTTGAGTGTTTATAAGGACTCATTTGAAGATTTTTCCGCGTTAAAAACGACGAGGCAGTTGCTTGAGTTCATAATTTTAGACAAATGACAAAGCTAGACAAATCCAGACATGTGACCAAAAACCCTACATCCAAGTATCCAAGATTGATCTAACCAATTTGTAATCATATTTTTCTTTCTTTCAGTAACGTACCACTCAGCATATCAATCGCTGTGCCGCTAATAACAGCGTTGTACGTGTTCATGAATGTAGCGTATATGACGGTGCTGAGTTACGGCGAGATGACGTCAGTGCCTGCGGTGGCTGTGGCCTTCGGTACAAGGGTGCTCGGACCGGCCAGTTTCTTGATACCGCTGGGCGTCGCTATAGCCACGTTTGGATGCGCTATGAGTGTACAGTTTGGTGTTACCAGGTAACATTTTATAATGTACTAGGTTTTGCACGCTTATCCCCATCAAGTTTACGTACGCGACCGTGCTCATGACGCGATTCGTGCGTTCGTGTTTTGTTTTTCATCTACCCGTAGATAACCGCACGTTTTATGTCATATTCCTTAGTGATAAGGATGATTGTCACTTGTAGTTGAAATCAGTGGAATTGCGTCGCACCATCACCAGTCACCCTGCTATCTAGGTTTAATAAGACTGTTCCCAAATAAAACACTTCGTTTAATTCCAGGGTATGCTACACAGCCGCACGAGGTGGTCACATGTTAGAAGTATTCTCATATGTCAATGTGAAGAGACTGACACCAGCGCCAGCTGTTGCATTCCAAGTAAGTATTGATTTAAAGTCCTCTTTTGGGCGACCTTTGTTAAGCACTATTACAGTGTCACTAGCAGCAAACTCAACTGCTGAGATTTGCATCCTGGGCAAAAATATAGAAGTAGGAACCTACAGTCTTTCGCTACTGGCAATAAAAGCCAACCTGTATCAAATAGAGTTTATTTTTAATTTTTTTAGCATGGTAAAATCATCAAAAGAGTTCTCCCACGCACCCAGGGTAGAGCAAGAGGGAATGTCAGACTTGTACTGACTACAATCCACGGTGTCCTTCAATAGCCCTTTACGTTCTGGGGTCACGGCAGGCTTTAGCTCTCTAGGGGGGGTCCCGTCATTTGTGCTGACAGCTCTTTGAGGTGCGCGTGGAACATGTCGCGCCGTCTTCCCGGGCATGCCCCACCGTGTCCTCAGGGCGATCCTCGCAGTGGTGACACCCAGGCGTTTCCTCCTTTCCTGTCCGACACAGGAACCTCCCGAAACATCCTCGTCCGGTGAGGACCTGCGACGAGCGGCAGGCAAGGACGCCGTGACGCCTATCCACCCACTCCTCAAAGAGTACTTCATAATAAAATAAGTCAGCCTGCCCTTTTGAGTAACGTAATGCAGGCTTAATGTTCAAACAACTAAAGTATCTTTTTTTTGTTTCAGGCATTACTAACAACAGTATTTATTTTAGTTGGCAACATTAAGACGCTAATAGAATTCGCCAGTTGGTTCCTCTGGTTTTTCTATGGACTAGCAATGGTTGCTTTGTTAGTACTAAGAAAAACACAAGCGAAGAAACCACGGCCTTACAGGGTACCAACATTAGTGCCATGTTTTGTATTGGTAGTGGCAATATTCCTATCAATATTGCCAATAGTACACGACCCATCGCTGAAATACTTGATGGCTGTGGGCTTCATATTGATGGGCGCCAGCGTGTATACCGTATTTGTTTATTATAAGAAAACTCCGACTGCTATTTTAAGTGAGTATGACCTAAAGTAATAATGGTTTTGTAAAAAAAAGTTTACATAGATTCTAGGCATTGACATTTGGAAATGTCCGAGATCGATAAAAAAAACTTAAGTGTTTACATCACTATAATGTACTATTTGTCGATGAACGAATAAAATCGACTATTCCTATAATGTACTACGGATTGATTGTCAAAATGTACAACAAGTTCCTTTGTTTTATTTTACAGGAAAATTCACATTCCTGACTCAAGTCCTGTTCGAAAGTGTGCCGCCAAGCAATCGTCAAGACTGATTTATTATTATAATAAAGTTATAACTGTAAATATAGTACAAAAAATATACAATAATAAATTTGTAGGTATAAGTTCGACAACTTTGTTTTTTATTTACGATACCTGTTAAAATAAATTAATTTATGGAAGTATACTCTTGAAAATACAATGTAGGTTTGGATTGGTTATGAATTATTCTTTCTAAATGTCATAAACAAGTTAAGCCAGATACCTGTGTTTGCATATGTTGATTCCAACTGATAAGCAAAGACTCGCCTTACAGCTCTCAAATCAGGGGTGTGATGTCTAGCATATTCGTCTGGTCATTTTAACATCGACATGGTTGACATCGACGCGACGGCGATAAAATCTTTCAGGCGTATCATTTCTCCAGATGCATTCCGGTCCCAATTTCAATTTATCCATATCTCAAACTACTTTTTTATTTTTGGCATTACTCAGCTAGAGTCCGTCTCACAAAAGAAGTCTTGCAAATGCGGCGCTAGCGCTACAGTCATGGTGCAGTCAAGTCACGGAATTTTGCCAAACTCCACTGATTAAGACTCCCCAAAAATTTAATAGAAATGATTTCAAATTGAATTTTTGGTTCAATCCGATTTTATTATTTTTAATAATATAATTAAAATAGAAAATGAAATTAGTTCCAACTATTGCCGCGGGACTTCTCTCGTGAGACAGACTACTCAATAGACCATAGGGTGGCCCGGTGGTGTTGTTATCACCATCTACCGGCTACTATGAAATTTTAATGTAGTCTCTGCCAGATATTGTTATAACTAGAAACCACACTAGAAACTGATTGTGGATAATAAATCTTAGGGATGTGATCTTAGAATAAATAGTTACGGTTGGTTTCAACAGTTAATTTCCAAAAATTAAAATACTGTGATAAGTATATGAAAAATATTTAAACTTGTAAATTGATACTTTCATTGTATTATTTACGTTTTTCAGTTACTATTTCTTATTATTATTATTTCTTACTATTTCTGTGTTTGATTCACTTCATTCACTTTCGAAATCAAGTACGACACTTAGTCGATTTTACAACACAGCAACATCTCGATTCTCGATGTTTCATTATTTAAGATTTTCCCATCACTCAAATAGTAGCGACCGCCGGTGGACCCGCCACTCTATCCGCCGTTGTTTTCAGCAGTCAGAAATACAAAATAAAAATCTTGAATTGATGAAAATTGATGTGTGATTAGTGAAATATCATCATGGCTTACCACTACGTGGTTACTGCTCAGAAACCTACCGCCGTGATATCATGTGTTACCGGTAAACGTCCATTTTCCTCTGTGTTATTGTCACGTTGAGGTTAAAATGACTACAATATTATCGCACTCTAACTCGCGCTATTTTCATTAAGTTGTTCCATTTGATGATATTTGGAGCAGAAAAAGCCTCCCCTTTATTATTTTACTATGCTGCTGTTCACACACTTCAACAATACATTGATTTTAGACAGATTTTAAAATAGATCGCAGTTGTTGCTGCACGCTTTTTACTAAAACAAATATGATAACAACATTTTTAAGGAATTGCGACCTAATATTGTGAAGTTATTAGATCCATAAGAATTCACGCCCTAATTTGCATCTAGTATCAAGATTAGGGCGTCTATCAAAGCCTAGAGAGTGAACATAGGTATACCTACAAGTATCTCAGGGTTATGTCTATCGCACGTCATGTAATGCATTATCGATTAGACGGGTGGTTTCCTGATATTTGCAAACAGCTTCAATTATCCTGTATTCTTTTTAGTATGCCTGATGACTCAAAATTGCCCAAAAAAAGGGTCTACTCTAATAAGATTTTGTTCCTTATCCATAACATTTTACTTGTTGATTTGCTTCTGTTGTAGACACCTCTTTAGTAAATAAGTGTGTCTAGAAGGTACTGTAGTATTTGTAGGCTAAATAATTAAGCTACCAATACCAATTCAGCACACTAGCCAATTTTATACTAAATATTGTATTTATAGACACATTTTGAAAACAATACAGCTACTTTTAACCATGACCATAATTCTATTTGTACAATGTTTTGTTAATGTAATGCTAGCCAACCCAAGTTGGTGAGGTTCTAATAAATTGAAAAAATGTCCTTTAGGCAACTTCACTTCGCCAACGGACTTGAACCTTCTGGTGGCGAAGGTGTCTCGTCTGGAGATGTACCTGGTGACTCCAGAGGGCTTGCGTCCGATGAAGGAAGTGGGACTGTATGGGAGGGTAGCCAAGATGAAGATGTTCAGGCCTCCAGTGAGTAACTATCAGTAAAAAAGCTCCAACCAGTACTTAAACTTTATTATCAATCACCAACTATATTCCTACCTAATTGAATATGAATACTAGTGTTTTACATGGAGTGACTGCCAATCTGACCTCCACAACCCTTATTAAACATAATCATTGTTCATAATAAACACCCTTTACTGAACTGTTGTGCTACCACAGAATAGTACTTAAATGGAGTACTTCTTGATTGTTTCTTTTGCTTACTAATTTTAATAGTGCTAGAAAAACTCTAGCGAATTTATGATTGCTGAGCTTACCACTGCATGCAACTGAAATATGTACATGAATAAATTTCAGTTATTTTGAAGGGCTGAGCCGTGAATGTGTGTTTTTATAATAAAGTTCATACCCCTTTTCAGCATGAGAATAAGGACCTAGTATTCATCTTGACAGCCCGGTACAATGCCATGATATTAGAATGGAGAACTGCAGCCAATGGCGAACTAGAAGTAGTCACCAGGGCTCACGGCAATGTCTCAGACAGAATTGGAAAGCCTGCAGAGAATGGCATCCTTGCCGTAATTGATCCACAAGCCAGAGTGATTGGTCTAAGACTGTATGACGGTCTGTTCAAGATCATACCGCTTGATAAAGATTCTACAGAGCTTAAAGCTGCTAGTTTAAGGTTTGTATTGCTGTGGCTGATGTAAATTTTTAAAATCAGAAATAAGTCGGCTTATTTCTGATATAAATAAATGTCATCATGTTAAAATGTATGCTGTGCTCTTTCTAAGTTCTGTATTTTTTGTTCATAGACTCGAAGAGCTAAATGTGTTTGATGTAGAATTTTTACATGGCTGCTCAAATCCCACCATCATATTAATACATCAAGATCTCAATGGCCGACATATTAAGGTAACTCAGATAAAATACAACAGAGATTATACAATGCAACTTTTATCTGAGGGTATTTAGATTATTGATGTTTATTACAGACTCATGAAATAAACTTAAGGGAGAAAGAATTTGTGAAGATACCATGGAAACAGGATAATGTAGAGACTGAAGCTTCTATATTGATACCAGTGCCCAGCCCTCTTGGTAAGTAACAGCTGAATCTGACCTCGCCTATTTGCTAGGCAAACTGACAAAAATAAGAGACACACATAATCACCGAGCATCGCTACAATGTAAAATGGGTACCCTATCTAGTTGCATAAAATTTTAAGATATCATATAACATGGCAAAATTTTGTTTATCATAAAATCTTTTTGTTTACGCATAACAGCTTACCCATAACTTTTTTAAGTATATGTAATTATTCTAGTCATACCAAAGTATATTACGACAAAATTCATTTATGCAAAAAAAGCGATCCCGTAAAAATGGTGTGGCTGTACATTAATATAATTACAATCTTTACAGGCGGCGCTATAGTAATAGGTCAAGAATCAATCGTGTATCATGATGGACAGAACTATGTTGCTGTTGCTCCACCACAGATCAAGGTAATTTTTCACAAGCTCAGTCATACTCGGGGCACCCGTTTGGCCCTGAGGATCCGCACGCGACCACGTAAGTTGGTCGCATGCCAGACGGTCATGGCTATATGGATGATCCGGGGATACCGCACGATCGCCGGCGAATCGGCCAACCTCCTTGCCGGATTACTGCCCTGGGATCTGGAGGCGACTGCCCCCCAGAGCGTCTATGAGTGGCGCGTGGAGGCGCAGCGCCGGGGTGTATCCCCGCTGCCTCGAGAAGTCGAGGCGCGGCGGGAAGAGCTCCGGCGCGATCTCAGGGCAGTATGGAGGGGACGACTGTCGCTATCGACGGCCGGGCACGCCGCAATCGCGGCGGTAAGACCCCTCTTTGAGGAGTGGCCGGAAAGGCGTCACGGCGTCCTGACCTACCGCATGACGCAGGTCCTCACCGGACACGAAAGTTTCGGGAGGTTCCTGTGTCTAATAGGGATGGAAGAAACGCCTGGGTGTCACCACTGCGAAGATCGCCCAGAGGACACGGTGAAGCATACGGTGCAGGACTGCCCCGCTTGGGCAGAGCACCGCCGTGTCCTCTCGGCGGCGATAGGCGGAGACCTCTCGCGCCCAGCATTGGTCGAGGCCATGCTGCGGGGCGAGACGGAGTGGGAAGCGGTTACCTTCTGCTCATCATGCTCGCGAAGGAGGCGGGCCGCGTGAGGGAGAGAATAGCGTCCTCCCTCCACCCCAGCCACAGTGGTAGACATCCACGGCGTTGGACGTCGGCAGACGATCTCCGGCCACCGTAGGCGCGGGAGCGCGGGCATGCGGGCGGCGAGTAATGGGCGAATCGCTGTCCGACCATGGACCATGCCTGGGTCGACGGCGCGTTGTGTTCCACGCGCGCCTCAAGGAATGTCAGCATGATGACGGGGCACCCCTCTAGAGGGCCAAAGCCTGCCTCATCGTCCCGCGACCCCGGCAGGCATTATTATTCATTACCGTGGCCCCGGAACATAAAGGGCTATTGAAGGACACCGTGGATTTTAGTCAGTACGAGTCTGACAGTGCCTCCCGCCCTGCCCTGGGTGGAGGACTCATTTGAATATTTTACCACAAAAAAAAAGCTACAGTCATACTAAAATTCAACTAATATCGAAATATGACTTACTCTACTTCCATGCTGTTTGTTGTACACCCAGGACAAATAAATAAATTAGAATTGTTTAGGTGTAAGCAATTCTCGCGAATAAGTACTCCATTTATTTATTACTCCATGTTTCTTATAGTTTAGTATACGCCCGGATTTACTTGAGAGTTTTTTACGTGTTTGTTCGACACTTCTGGGATTCGCCCTGATGCTCTTGTCTTTAAGGTCTAAATTCCAGTACACTTTCAGCTCACACCAATAAACTGCTATTGCCGCGTGGACACGCGTGGTCTTCGGTACCTCCTAGGGGACATCGCGGGACGATTGTTCATGTTACTACTCGAACTGCAGGAGAAGGCGGACGGCACACAGGCTGTTAAAGATCTCAAGGTGGAATTGTTGGGTAAGTCATGGAACCTAGAATTACTACTTGTAGGTTATAATCTGCCTAGCTTTTTCCCAACTATCTGCTTCTAGTCGAACCAGATGCAGCTGAATATCAGTATTTTACATGGAGCGACTGCCTATCGGACCTCCACTACCCAGTAATTGCGTAATACGATACTCCATGGTAAGGCTACCTGTCCATTGATGCGGAGCGAGCTGGCGGAACGGAGAAACGAGGAAATATTAATTAACCAATAAGATTGCACTAAGTCTTCACTTCTTTCCAGTGGGGAATATTTATTATTTATTTATTATTATTTATTTAATGACTGTCAAAGACAAAATGACAGCCGGGACCAACGGCTTTACGTGCTTTCCGAGTCACGGAGGAAACTCGTTATGACAGATGGTCACAATCCCCGGACCAACCTCGGCAAGCACGGCTTAACCAGGAAGATCGGCCTGTGCCGCTGTAATTATTTAGCCACGAGATCCTATTACTTGCAGGTGATGTAAATGTTTTTTCCGTGTAGGTATCGAACCACGCAGCACTCAGCGACTGTGCCAACTGTCTGTTACTACCTTCCTTTCGCAGGAGATATCCCAATACCAGAGTGTATGACCTATCTGGACAATGGTGTGGTGTTCGTGGGTTCACGTCTGGGAGACTCAGCACTGGTTCGTCTGTCAGTGTCGAGGGATGAGGCCAGTCAGTACGTGCAGCCGATGGAGAGCTTCACCAGTCTGGCGCCCATTGTGGATATGTGTGTCGTGGACCTCGAGAGACAGGGACAGAACCAGCTTATTACGTGCTCTGGTAAGTTATTATCATCTTCTTGCAAAAGTGAATATGTTTAAAATATTTTATTACTTGTTAAAAACAACTGCTATCTTAACCTTTAACTAGTGACATGGAGTTTACGTTAAGCTTGTTAAGCTATTGCATAGCTTTTATCGCGGGCTCTGAGCGCGGCGCGGCGACCGAATCAAAAAATTTACAAAAACCTAAGGAAAAAATCTGACACCACGCATCGTCTATTTTAAGAATCAGGCTATTTGAGAATTTCCCATATTGAGAATTAGGCTTTGAATTTGGCCATTTTAAAAACTTGTCCTTTTGCGACTCGGTTGCCATTTTGCGTAGTAGGCTTTGAGCGCCTAAACCGATTTGATTACAGACACACAATGCGCCAGGTAATACAAAATAATACCTTGAAAAAATCGGAAGTTTAATAACAGGTAATTCTCTTCTCTCTCTCTCTCTTTCAAATCCCAACTAACAAAATACCTTCTTCCCCAGGTGCCTTCAAGATGGGATCTCTACGCATCATTCGCAACGGCATCGGCATTCAAGAACAGGCTTCTATCGACTTACCGGGCATCAAGGGCATGTGGGCGCTCACCTTAGCAGAGAACCAGACATACCATGATACACTTGTGCTCGCCTTCGTGGGACAAACCAGGTAGGATTTATTTACAGGCTATATTAAATGGGCTTTAGACGTCGCGGAGACATTTCCTGCGAGGGTAGGCGCGGGCTTGAGGACGGCCTACCAATACTGTTCAACATCTATTATATTACTTCTCCGAAATTACTCCCACAGAAAATGTACATCAAAAATTGCCTTAATTTCCTCTAACACGTTGAACATAACAAGTGTAACTTTTTGTGGTTACCCTGTATTATGGTGCTTAAACTACTCGAATAGGGACACGTGATGCACCGCCAGTGTTCAAATTGAAATAAAGTCAAACCATAAAACCAAACTACAAGACTAGTTCACTGTAATTAATGGCCAGTTCACGACTATGGTCTAAGCGGTGAACGGTGCGGCGGGCGACGCGAATAAGACATTAATTACTTTGTAAATATGTGAATTCGTCACTAGCGGCGCATTGTGACGTGTTTCAAACATTTGATGTTATAGCTCGCCGCCCCACACTAAGTCACAAGCGTACAGTGGCAAGATTGTGAACGGTCTATAATGGCTGCATATTTTCTTAACAGGGTATTAACGTTAAATGGGGAAGAAGTAGAGGAGACAGAAATCAAAGGCTTTGTTGCAGACCGACAGACATTCTACACAGGAAATGTCTGTCATAATCAACTTGTTCAAGTAAGTTCATTTTTTTTATTCATTGAGCGTTTTCTCTAACAAAGGTACTGCCACTGACATATCGTCCTCTTTCTCGTTTTCCTTAGAAATGTATGACTACTACTACTACCCATACCATTGATATCGTGTCAGCCTAATTTGAATAAATGACTTTGATTTTTTTTTTTTGCAAAACTAGTTTGTCCTAAAATCGGGTTTGGCCGGTAACATATACAAGCTGTTCTCAAGAGTCATTATACGAACCGTCTCGAACGCATGTTTGATGACTTCCAGCCTCCCGAAAAAGCCGGTTTCCGAAAAGGTTTTAATACCATAGACCACTTACACACGCTCCGCCGGATTATACAGAAGACAGAAGAGTATAATCGGCCATTATGTTTAGCGTTTGTGGACTATGAAAGAGCCTTCGATTCAGTCGAAACCTAGGCACTATTGCAGCCTCTCCAACGATGGCATATCGACTATAAGTATATCGAAGTGTTAAAGTGCTTGTATAGAAACGCCACCATGTCCATCAGACTTCAAGAAGAGAGCACGAAACCAATCCAATTGCAGAAAAGCGTGAGACAGAGAGACCTTATTTTTCCGCAAATGTTCACGAACGCGTTGGAGGACGTTTTCAAGCTCTTGGAATGGAACGGACTCGGCATCAACATCAATGGCGAATACATCACTCACCTTCGTTTTGCCGATGATATAGTCATCATGTCAGATTCGTTGGGGCACCTATCGTTTCCCAAAAGGTAGGCCTTAAAATGAACATGGACAAGACGAAAATCCATGTGGCACCGAAGTGGTTGTTATTGGGAATGATACTCTCGAAGTTGTAGACCATTATACATACTTAATTTGGACAGATTGTTCAGTAAGGTAGGTCCAGCTTCGAAAAAGAGGTCGCCCGAAGAATCCAACTCGGGATGGGCAGCGTTTGGGAAGGTACGTGATACCTTCTCATCGAGAATCCCACAGTGTCTCAAGACAAGGGTGTTTAACCAGTGTGCGTTGCAAGTGATGACATATGGCTCTGAAACGTGGTCTTTGACTGCTGGGCTTTTAGAGAGACTGAGAGTCACTCAACGAGCAATGGAAAGAGCTATGCTCGGAGTTTCTTTGATATTCGGCGAAGAACCAGAGTCATAGCTCGTAAAATTTGTAAGGTGAAGTGGCAACGGGCAAGCCACATCGCTCGTAGAACTGATAAGGATAACCGATGTGGAAAAAAGTTCTCGAGTGGCGACCACGGACCGGAACACACAGCGTAGGCAGGCCTCCCACTAGGTGGACCGACGACATCGTGAGAGTCGCGGGCAACCGATGAATGCAAGTGGCGAATTGTCGTTCGGTGTGGCGCTCTAAGTGGACGTCTTCCGGCTGTTGTTGATGATGAACAAAAAATATTTCGATTTTTCAAAGTGATCGCTAACTTTTTTTGATGTTTGTACGTATGTGTTTCCCCTAAGGTAACAGATGAAGGTATCCGCCTGATCGGTCGCGGCGCTGGCGGCTGGTCGTTAGTGGCGGAGTGGCGCGTGTCGGGCGCGCGCGCGCTGTCCGTGGTGGCGTGCAGCGCGCGACGGGTGGTGGCCGCGGCCGGACCGAGGTTGTACCTCGTGGCCATACTGGACCACAAGCTGGAGCTTATTGCGTGAGTCATTAGAATATACTAAGGGAGCTTTCCTTGAATATTATTAGTAATTACCATAGGTCGGAATTAGGTAGAGTTATTTTGGTACTTGCACTTGCATCGAAATGTTGATATTAATATGGATCTTCCCGAGATTTGTAGTAGACAATCTCGTGTGGAAAACAGTATTACAAATAAATAATTATAATAAAAACATCAGAAATAGATTAGATAATGAATTGCATGAAAGTAAAAACTTTTTATATAATAAGTCACGGAATTTTTCTGCTCTTTAAAAGTTATTCCGGGATTTCGGGCATATCCAGTTTATTCTTTCGCTGTATAAGGACATGAATAACTCTACCCTATTCCGACCTATGGTCATTACACATCTTGTCATCTTGCTCTTGTCTTCAGCGAGGTCTGCATGGAAGAGGAAGTGGCCTGCTTAGACCTGGGTCCCGGGGAGGAAGAGGCACTTCTTGGCGTGGGACTGTGGACTGATATCTCTGTGAGGGTGCTGAAGCTACCTGATCTAAGGCCATTGCATACAGAGAAATTGTCTGGAGGTAAGTGGATAAATAACTGTGTAGTTTTACAAGATTTATACCTGGGTTTTGAGTTAAAGTCCTTTTTGTAATAAGGCGGTACAAGTTTGACAGTCCCTCCTGACCTGCTCTGGGTGGGAAGACTCATTTGATGATTTTAACACGTTAAAAAAAACGGCTTTGTTCCAGAAATAATCCCCCGTTCTCTGCTGATCTGTGTCCTGGAAGGCGTGTGCTACCTGCTGTGTGCTCTGGGCGACGGCTCCATGTTCTACTTCACAGTGGACCAGGAGACTGGGGTGCTCACCAACAAGAAGAAAGTCACTCTTGGAACACAGCCCACGGTGCTCAGGAGTTTCAGGTATGAGTGAATTGCGTATGGATGTATAATTGTGCAATTCGATGCACACATATCTCCTTGTTTCTGGATTGTAGACTCAAATGATAGTCATATTTTTATGCAAGCTATAAAATAGACAAATAAAATTACGTGATTCTGGGATCATATTCATATACAAACTTTTTGAAAATTCTCGTGGAATCGATCGCCGTCTATGTGTCTCTTTAGGGCAGCATATTTCTCAAGTTATAAGAAACACGTTGGTTTTCCGCAATAGACTAACTTTATTAAAATTAACAAAGTACACGCACACGTAAATGGCGCCACTAACCTAGGAACCACAGATACATTAAACATAGCAACTTATTTTGTTATCTATATTTTAACACAAGTTGCGTTTAACCCGGTAATATTTTTATTGCTTCACTTTTATCCTTTTTGCGTCTTTTTATATACACTTCTCATCAAAAAAATCGAAACACCTCGCAGTTTATGATTTGATAAGGATTATCAGAAAAATGTGTATATTTAGGAATAAATGTAAAATGTCATTTAATAGTGAGTAGTATGAGGTTTTTAAATCCTAATGTTAATGTTCTAAATTCAAATTAAGTCTTCATAGGTTTCGTATTTTGTATAATGAGTAATTTTTACCCTGTATGGAATATGAAGGAAATGGGTAAAACAACACGCGTAAATGAAAAAAAAATGTAAGAAACGTTTATTTAATAACTTGTATTCCCTCCGCGAGCTCTTATTACTGCTTCCCAGGGTTCGAAAATATCCGATATTTATAATAAATATCAAAATATCGGATATTTATGATATATATCCAAAATCGGATATATATCCGATATTTATATCCATTTCTTAAGACTGTCAATTTATTATCTTATTTTACTATACGCGTTGCACAGGTACATGACAATTTATTATTATGAATTATATAATATAAAAACAACATATTTTTAGTTTTTATTTATATTAATATATTTAACAAATCAATTAAAATCAGTACAAACAAAATAGACATAAAATTTTAAGATTCACAAAAATCAACTAAAAAAACATCTTTTTCTCAGAAAACAAAGTCCAATATATTAGGGAAACTAAATTAAAATATCTTAAACATCCTAATATTTGCACTCAGTCGAGTTATAATCAGAGTATGTTTACAGATGATAGAATTGAAAATTATTTTGGCTCTTTTACGTTGCACTATTATTATTGATCGCAGTACCTACTTGGTAAATTCAAATTATGACGGTCTGAAGACGGAAAAAACGACGAATATGCCAGCAGCGCGTCGGTAAATGTACTTAAATGCAATAAGTATAGTAAAAATCCATTATTTTTATTTTTTTGATATATATCACAAAAAATCGTTTGATATATATCGGATATATATCGGATATATATCATGATATATATCAATTGATATATATCCTTCGAACCCTGCTGCTTCCATACGGTTCTTCATCGATCGGATGAGAGTCACGATCACATGTTGTGGTATATTATCCCATTCCTCTTGGATTGCATTTTGCAGCTGGCTAAGTGTTTCTGGGGCTGGATCTCTTGCTCGAATTCGTCTCTTTAATTCATCCCATAGATGTTCAATGGGATTCATGTCCGGGCTTCTTGCTGGCCATACCATAATGGAGATACCGACTTCGGTAAGATAATCTCGTACGACGCCCGCGGTGTGAGCTCTAGCATTGTCGTGCATGAATATGAAGTCGTTGCCAATAAAATGTGCATAGGGCATCACATGAGGTTCAAGACACTGTTCGATGTACCGATGAGAGTTTAGTGCAGGCAGCCGTGGCCCAGACACAAAGGCAAGTTCTGTCTTACCGTCGGCGCTGATTCCTCCCCAAACCGTCCACGAACCGCCACCATAGCTGACCTTTTCTTCAATGCAGCATTGTGCAAAGCGTTCTCCATCTCTTCTGTAGACCTTGTTCCTTCCGTCGTTACCATACAGCATAATTTTACACTCATCAGAAAACAGTACTTTGCTCCACTGAAGGTATGACCAAGTTAGGTGCTCGCGTGCAAAGTTAAGGCGCGCTCTTCGATGGTCTGCAGTTAATTTCGGCCCATTCGCTGGCTTATGCGGTGCCAATCCGCGTTCCTTCAACCTTCTTCTTATTGTAGAGTCACTTACAGCTACTCTTCGTACAACGCGAAGCTGCTGCTGCAGTTGAAAAGCGTTAAGGCGTCGATTTCGTAAAGAAGTTGTTACAATAAATCGATCATCTCGCTCAGAAGTGACCCGATTCCTGCCAGATCCTGAACGGCGCGTGAACGAACCAGTCTCCCGATAGCGTTTGTAGACTCTATGAACAGATGATAAGCTTAGATGCAATCTTGCAGCCACAACACGCTGACTAAGTCCAGAATCCAGCAATGCCACCACTTGGGCGGCTTCTGCGGGCGAAGTATCCATATGTTTTTGAAAAAAAAGTTTTTTCAGACGTCCCAAAGTCACAGTAAATGAAATAAGAAACAGAAAGTTTAAAGACAAGCGCTAATTTTTAGTTTTTAAACGAGAAACGTACTCCAACCCTAAATACACATTTGTCTCAAAACAGTGATTAATTTCATTTATAGGATAAACAAATGAAATTATTTCGAATTTTGATTTTTTTCTTCTTACTGTAATGACCAAACTGCCAGCTACACAATAATGTTTTTTTTTTCATGGAATTAGTTCTCTTTTGTAAAAAATTAGGACAAAAACAATAAAAACGAAAGTGTTTCGATTTTTTTGATGAGAAGTGTAGTTTGAATTGAGGCTTTTGAGGCTTTGATTTATAAAGCCTGTCTGTCTACTAGAGACAACAAAAAGCTTCGTTTTTAAATGTTCTTTTTAAATGTATTTTGTTGACAGATCCCTCTCCACAACGAATATATTCGCGTGTTCAGACCGGCCCACAGTGATCTTCTCGTCCAACCACAAGCTCGTGTTCTCTAACGTCAACCTCAAGGAGGTGACACACATGTGCTCGCTCAACGCACAGGCTTATCCTGACAGGTGAGTCGAGACCTTGCTGCTATAAACTTAAGATAATTTTTTTATTGATGAGCTTTGATCTTTTCGGGTAGAATCACATTTACATGCATAGATAAACATTTTTTTCCCTTTCTGTTACTTAGTATTGCAATTCACTGAAGTGATACGTCCAATTTCACGTTACAGTGCTTCTAATGTGACTGGGCTTCGTGCTCCACCGAATGTCGCCTTTATGAGTCGATATTATATAAGATATACTTGAAAAAATCATAATGTGCGTGTAAATATGATTTCTCCCTAAAAGAATATTTACATCCCGCACGGCCAAATCGGCCGTTTAAATGGCATATCGACTAGGCCGGGCGATGGAAGCAAAGCGACTGGTGACTTTCCGCACGGTTTAATCGACTCGAGTAAATGACCCATAAGCCCCAATTGCAATTGCGATTTGTATATTTGAAAGCTAACATTAATGGCCCAAAGTCTTGAAAGTTGGAAGGAATGGAGGGAGGCCTTTGCCCAGCTGTGGGACAGTTCAGGCTAATAATAATAATAACATTAATTTTAAAGTTCCTTTCAGGGGGCTTATTTTATGGTAAACTGAATTTGCTTGTTTAGTTTGGCGCTAGCAACAGACAGTACGGTGACCATAGGCACCATCGATGAGATACAGAAGCTGCACATCAGGACCGTGCCGCTTGGGGAGACGCCTAGACGGATCGCTTATCAAGAGGCTTCACAGGTATACATGATTTTGAACATTATAGGGATTGAAATAAATGTAAATTTGGTACATCGCGGGGTTCTCCAAAAAGGCCGTGAAAAAGTTTCTGCAGGGTTGGCGTTGCTTGGCGATACTTTTGATTGTGAACTATTCACCATCAGGCGGTTAGATGATTTTACTACGTAAAAAAAGGTGGATAGTATGCTTGTTTGTTAATGTTAATTCCTTATTGGTGAATAAGGAATTTAGAAAAAACGGTTCACTATCATCCAATATAGGATTGTTAAATACAGGAAAATTCACCGTTTTTTTATGGATGCAGTGAGCAGCGATATATGAGTTTTAGTACTTACGTACTTTGTGTAATTTATTTCATAATGACTGTTCTTAAAACGGTGAAGGAAAACATCGTGAGGAAACTGGTATGTCTTAGATAGTCGCGTCAATGAATACATAAAACATGCAATCTTCGGAAGTCCTCAAGAACAGCTCCGATTTTGATGTTTTTTTTTTAATATTTTGTTTTTTTTATATATTCTTTAAAATCAGAAACCTCTTAGAGCGGGGTCGGAACTATTTATATTGTTTAAACAATATCAACGACATTTATACAGGGTGATTTGTAATTGGACGGGGTCCTTGAAATGGGTGATACTAGACCTTATTTGCAATAATTTTTACCCCGACAACATGGGGTCTACACTGGATGGTTTTAGAGATATCGAACTTTAAAGATTTTTCGAAAAATTTCCACCTCTCCCTTATGAAGTGTATAAATGTCGTTGATATTGTTTAAACAATATAAATAGTTCCGTTCCCGCTCTAAGAGGTTTCTGATTTTAAAGAATTTTAAAAAAAACAAAATATTAAAAAAAACATCAAAATCGGAGCTGTTCTTGAGGACTTCCGAAGCAAAGGCTTCATTGACGCGACTAAGAACCAAAACTTTCAAGACATGTGACAACTACCAATTCGCACTGGGCCCGCGAAGTGGAAAGGGAGCCTGTGTCCTAGCAACGGGCTGATTATGCTTTTGCTATGTTAAAACACACAATATTCCTTCGTAGACCTTCGGCGTGATAACAATGCGAGTAGACAAGTTGGAGTGGACCACAGGAGGCGGCAGCTCAGCCGTGTCCGTGAGAGCGTCCGCCTCCACCGCCGCCGCCGCCACCTCGGGAGCTCCGCTGGCTCAGCCCAAACACGCACCTAACGCACTGGACTTGGAAATACACAACTTGTTGATTCTCGATAACCACACTTTTGAAGGTAATATCTACTACCGAAAACAACCCTGCTCTCTTTCAGAAAGTCAGAAGAAAGATCACACTCGTACAGACTAAAGCCGGGTCCAGACTAGTGTAACGAGTAATGTAACCCACCGTGTAATGTAACGCGAATTCTAAGTGGACGGCACTACGAGCATTACATGTAACACTTGTGTGCCGTCCACAACTAGAATTCGCGTTACTTACATTACACGGTCCACCGTGTACTAAGTGTATGACTAGTGTAACGTGTATCCATTACATTACACGTTACACTAGTCACGGCTTATGACCCACCCTGTGCCTTCTATTGCCCTCAGCGTGTTAAGGCCACGATAACTCTTGAAGATTCCTGCAACAATCAACACATGCTTTTTTTTGGTGTATCAATCATCAAATGAGTCCACCCGCTCTGGGTAGAGCTAAGGGGATTGTCAAACTTTCTCTGACTAAATATCACCTTATTCCTACTATTGGTTGAGCTTTGCTTTCCAAAGGTTTGATGTCCAACTTAGGCACTCACGTCGTAATTATAGGTTTGGACAGTTCTCGGACTCCGGAAAAGTAGATTTTGGCCGTAAACAGCTCCATCCAACACTCCTCATGAACAGTGTTTTAAACGATAGACACTTTCCACCCGTTGGTTATAAATTTGATGTTGCACAACCGGAATGTAACGAAATGTACGCATCAAATAGCTGTCAAAAGGTAATTTCAATGAAACTGATAAATTTAAATTTAAACTAAAGCAACTATTCTAACGCTCTAGAGGCACTCCTCAACTTAACCGCATTACAGTCGATAACAATAGAGAGGTGTCAAGTAACCAATCCGATAGCCACCTTTGGCAACCGGATAGACAATAGCCCTGGAGGGCGGAAAAACGAATTTGATGATTTTACCCCTCAAAAAAAACTACCATACTCAAGAAACAAACCTTTAGGTAGATTTTTGCCTTCGTTTACCAGATGTAAAGCCTATTATATTCAGCTCCTATTCCACAGTACTCCACGCACATCAACTGATGACCAACGAATACGCGATGTCGCTAGTGTCCTGCAAGTTGGGTGATGACCCGAATTACTACTACGCAGTCGGCACAGCCATACTTAATCCGGAGGAATCGGAACCTAAACAGGTATTGAGTCTGTTTAGTACAGACGTCACACTTTCCTCTGTAAAATTATCGAATATGAACCTTCTGTTGTTGTATTGTAGTTAAAAATCGGTTAATTTTAGATTGAGGTAGGTAGGATAGACTGAGCAGTATAAAATTGAGCATTCAAGAGAGTATTTTGCCAGTAGCCAATTCTGTAAATGTTGACTTACGAAAACGCTTATAATAAACTAATTAAAATAACTTTTTTGCTAGATACAGCATAATATCGTTCATATACAGGATGAATTATTCAAGTGGGCATGGATAGCACAATCCAGTACATATTATTAGGAATAGGGAAAAATACTTGTGCAGTCCAATTTTGATTAAAATGTAATGCTGCATGATTGGATTTTTGAAAACAATTTTTAGCCAGGATTTGAACCTGATACATTTAAAAAACATACACCATTATTACACTAGTCGATAGAGTCACCAATAGGAATCAAATTTTGGGAAGTGATATACGGAAAATAAAAGACACAAACTCATTTTTATCAAAATGCTTTTTTTATTATCATACAATGCCATAACATAACTGATCAAAATGAAATTATTTCATTGTTTTCATTGCTTCACTGGATGCGACGTCTCCACGATCGTACTGCACTCAGCATTACAATATTATTGTGTTGAAAAAAATAATGAGCATCATTTCAAACAAGGTATGGGTAATGTATGAATCGAAAACATTACATTAAAAGTTGAATGAGTTTTTTTTTTCTTTTAATTCAATATTTTCCTTACGTTTGCCGTATGTCAACTGCCCAGAATTCAAAACTAATTAACTCGAAAACTACTTTTTTGTTTCGAAAAATTAACTGAATGAACACTTAAATAGGAATACCGATTTAAAAAAAAAGAACCAACAACGCAGTTTTAGTTTTCATCAAAATTAGGCTCGAGGCTCTTGGATATTTCACATTACGCCTCATAATTTTGGATTTGATAATACACACCTACTTGAAAAAGTCATCCTGTATATGTTCTGGCATTAAACCTTGTTAGTGTCTAAACACATTATGCCGAAGTTACGCGACCGAAGTTCAGCACAATTACGCCTGCAATGCTATTTGAATTACTGACGACACACTATGCCAAAATTACGTCGCGTCATAGCGTACAGCCTAACTTCGGTCGGGCGTAAGTTCAGCGGCAACTTATTCTGTGAGCACACATTATACGCGACCGAAGTTCGGTTCGATTACCGACGAAGATCCGGGGGCGGGGAGCAGCAGGGAGCCGCCCGCGCCCAATTTCTGCCGCGTACGTTCGGCACTTATGGTGTGTCATATCAGACAAATACGTCGGAACGTGAAATCAGCGGCCGAACTTCGGTCGCGTAACTTCGGCATAGTGTGTTTAGACACTTATTGTGATTTAGATATTATTATAATGTATACCAAATTTGGCGCTCATAACCTAATCAGATGACTAATAAAATATCTTCATAAAAATCTTGAGGCCCTTTTTTCCTTTCTTCTAATTTCCCTTCCCTTTCTTCCCTTTTTTCTAATTGATATAATATTCTACTCTATCTTCATTCAACAGGGCAGGATCCTTTTATTCCACTGGTCAGAAGGGAAACTCGTTCAGATAGCGGAAAAGGAAATCAAAGGAGGCTGTTATACATTAGTTGAGTTCAACGGGAAACTACTTGCTACCATCAACAGTACTGTAAGTTTGAATACTTTTTGTTATATACATGTAGGTATATGTATAAAGATCTATAACACCAATATATTATTCTATAGACTTCATAGGGAGTCCGTGTCTACTCAGTGAGACAGTGGCTGCGTTCAGCCGATACAAAATCTGCACCCTTAGCACGAGTTTTCAGTATTTGAGACGTAAAGTAAACTGGAACTCTGACAATTTCAAACTGACAATTTTCAAGGAAAAAATTAGTTTCTTCTGCGCACACTAGAGGCGCTGTTCCATTTTTCCATACAAGAAACGCTGTAAATACTGGAAAGACGCTGTAAAGTAAAAGAGTGAAAACTCTTGCTAAGGGTACTGGACAGCATTCAGATAGTCTGACTAAATTATGAAGCATTTTGACAGCTGTCTCAGCCTATTCTACTCAGAATTCGCCGTTTTTCTTTTAGTTCTGCCAAGATGTTTTATCGGCTGAACGCAGCCAGTGTTCGGTGTGGCCTGTTTTAATTCAACCCTTTAGGACGCAATTCGTTCTGGTGGTCGGCGATTGCGAAATGCGGATAGTAATGTATCTGCTCCGAGAGAAAAAAGTCTCATTGGACATTGAGGAGCCGTACTGTCTTAACTGTTTACTGTGGTGATGAATAGACTTCAGAAATGTTAACCAATCATCATTCTCTCAATATCTTCAAGTCCCAAAAGATCCATGTTCATCTATGATTATTTGAAATTTCTCATAGATACCGGATAAGCACAAAAAAAATTCATCAAAATCGGTCAAGCCGTTTCGGAGGAGTATGGCAACGAAAACTGTGACACGAGAATTTTATATATTAGATGTATATGGTTGTAGGCTCGCCCCTTATTTTGTAAGACTTGAACATAACTGGGTTATAAGTTTATAACTATGGGTGTCCACATTTCTACCCCAATAATTATAAGAGTCATCTATTTTTTTCATACTACAACTTCGTATCTAATTTTGTAACAATTTCCCAGGTACGACTCTTTGAATGGACCTCAGAAAAAGAGCTCCGGCTCGAATGTAGTCACTTCAACAACATCGTAGCGTTGTACCTCAAAGTTAAAGGTGACTTCATACTAGTAGGAGATCTCATGCGCTCGCTATCGCTACTGCAGTATAAACAGGTAAGTCAATCAATAGGTCTATTAACAGTTGTGTAAATAACAAACAGTAATTGTTCTGGCTATATCCAGCTATAAGCATAGTTTAAAATATGTGAATATCAGTTACACTTTGTCATTCAGTCTTGTAATTGCAGTTATAAAAAAATATAACTTCTAATGGATTTGTTTGCGATGATTTTGTACATTACAATGAAAGTACTGCCCGCCGCTTTCTTCCAAAGCTGAGAGTCGAGCGGAGTGGAAACGTGCGTGAATCGACATTGCATAGCTATGAAAACCAATCGGGGTTGGAAAAAAAAAACAGTTTTTTTTTTAAATTTTATTAAACAAACTTCAAATTGTTTTAAACAAGTGTTTTTTTTTAGTTTCGGTCATTTTTTCAACTTGAATCGACTATAGGTCGACGTCTTAATTTATAAATAAATTATATGTTTCATTTCTAGACTAGATCTTCACAAATTCGCTGTTTGTAATGAAATAGGTATTTACAAAAAAATATCAATGGAAAAAAATTACTGTTTTTTTTTTCTAATGTTTTGAAGTATTATTTCATTACAATGCCAATAAAAGTTAAAAAATGTGACATAGCAGGGGCATAGACTCAAATTATTTAATGTCAAGCTATTAAGACCCCTGAATATTAATTTATTTTCATTTTACAGGCATTCATCCGCCATGAAAAGTAGTTAAAACGTGTAATAAAAAACACTGTTTAATTTCAAACTGTTTTAAACACTGTTTAATTTCAAACTGTTTTAAACACTGTTTAATTTCAAACTGTTTTAAACACTGTTTAATTTCAAACTGTTTTAAACACTGTTTAATTTCAAACTGTTTTTTTTTTAAACACTGTTTAAAACAGGTGTCTTAAAACAACTTGTTTTAAACATGCCAACCCTGAAACCAATGCAATTTAAATGATTTTTTTGTGTGTATTTTTGGTCAACAACAAAATGTTTTCTTAAAAAAACAGTTGTGTTAAATATAAATCACCTACATTCTTACCTACATTTGTAATATTGTAGATGGAGGGTAGTTTTGAAGAGATAGCACGCGACTACAGTCCCAACTGGATGACGGCCGTCGAGATATTAGATGATGACACGTTCCTGGGCGCTGAGAATAGTTTCAACCTCTTTGTTTGCCAAAAAGACAGGTAAGGAATTTTATTTAACTTTTTACATTGGTATTTTATTTTTATTTTTGGTATTTTATTAGCGTTATAATACTGGAAAAGAGCTTTATTTAAAAAGGTGTTATATATCAAAAAAGATCATGACACCTCTAAAAACATCATGTTTTCGGAAAAGCTGATATCGACACCCTCTAAATCTACAACATAATTACATAACACTCAAAATGATGCAAAAGTCACTTTTATACTGGCCCATTTGCTAAAAAAAGCCTATTATTGTTGTTGGGAATTCGATGTTAGGTCGTCCACGTTGTCAGTTATTTTTAAAATTAGACTGCGGTTGTGCTCGTAACAAATTGTGTATTGAATCGATTTTTATACAATGGTTTTGATGATGTCGTCGTCGTGTCACGAAGGTCACAAAGAACGATCGCGCGCTGCAGTTCTCGCAATGACCGTACCCCCTAACCCGGCTCCCGCGCTACTTGTCACCGCCGTGGTGTACAGATGGCGTGATGTTCGTCAACAATGGGGAAAGCCACTCAAAGAAAATGTAGATGGCGTGACCATAGCTAAGTTCTAATCCGACCAATGAGGTAGCACTATTTTGAAGTACCTATAAGATTTGAACCAATGACGATGCTTGGAACTAGCTATACTAGCGCCATTCGTTTCCCAGTTGCCATCCCCATTGTACTGTTTCGTGCGAGTATTTTTACGTTTACGCAATAGTAACGGTTTATCGCGTTTAGCGTTCTCATTGGTTGAGAGTTCTGATGGCTTTGGAGCGGTCCAATAAGAGCGCCAAACGCGGTCAAGCGTTACTTTCGTAGGAAAAAAACTTGCACTAAGCACACTGATCATCTGTTGGCTACTGTTGTACCTCTTTCGACTTACTTAAAATTCTTCAAAAGTTGTGCAATTGATTTTATTTATCATGTACTAGTTTTTAGAAGGAATTCAATAGCCTTATCTGTCCGCAGTGCGGCGACGACAGACGAGGAGCGTCAACAGATGTCGTACATGGGCCAGTTCCACGTGGGAGACATGGTCAACGTCATGCGTGCCGGCTCGCTCGTCGGACAACACGCCGACACGGCCGCGCCCGTCACCAACCCGGTGCTGCTGGCTACTGTTACCGGCTCCATATGTAAGTATTTCATGATAGATGTCGTACATGGAGACATGGTCAACGTCATGCGTGCCGGCTCGCTCGTCGGACAACACGCCGACACGGCCGCGCCCGTCACCAACCCGGTGCTGCTGGCTACTGTTACCGGCTCCATATGTAAGTATTTCATGATAGATGTCGTACATGGAGACATGGTCAACGTCATGCGTGCCGGCTCGCTCGTCGGACAACACGCCGACACGGCCGCGCCCGTCACCAACCCGGTGCTGCTGGCTACTGTTACCGGCTCCATATGTAAGTATTTCATGATAGATGTCGTACATGGAGACATGGTCAACGTCATGCGTGCCGGCTCGCTCGTCGGACAACACGCCGACACGGCCGCGCCCGTCACCAACCCGGTGCTGCTGGCTACTGTTACCGGCTCCATATGTAAGTATTTCATGATAGATGTCGTACATGGAGACATGGTCAACGTCATGCGTGCCGGCTCGCTCGTCGGACAACACGCCGACACGGCCGCGCCCGTCACCAACCCGGTGCTGCTGGCTACTGTTACCGGCTCCATATGTAAGTATTTCATGATAGATGTCGTACATGGAGACATGGTCAACGTCGCGCCGGCTCGCTCGTCGGACAACACGCCGACACGGCCGCGCCCGTCACCAACCCGGTGCTGCTGGCTACTGTTACCGGCTCCATATGTAAGTATTTCATGATAGATGTCGTACATGGAGACATGGTCAACGTCGCGCCGGCTCGCTCGTCGGACAACACGCCGACACGGCCGCGCCCGTCACCAACCCGGTGCTGCTGGCTACTGTTACCGGCTCCATATGTAAGTATTTCATGATAGATGTCGTACATGGAGACATGGTCAACGTCATGCGTGCCGGCTCGCTCGTCGGACAACACGCCGACACGGCCGCGCCCGTCACCAACCCGGTGCTGCTGGCTACTGTTACCGGCTCCATATGTAAGTATTTCATGATAGATGTCGTACATGGAGACATGGTCAACGTCATGCGTGCCGGCTCGCTCGTCGGACAACACGCCGACACGGCCGCGCCCGTCACCAACCCGGTGCTGCTGGCTACTGTTACCGGCTCCATATGTAAGTATTTCATGATAGATGTCGTACATGGAGACATGGTCAACGTCATGCGTGCCGGCTCGCTCGTCGGACAACACGCCGACACGGCCGCGCCCGTCACCAACCCGGTGCTGCTGGCTACTGTTACCGGCTCCATATGTAAGTATTTCATGATAGATGTCGTACATGGAGACATGGTCAACGTCGCGCCGGCTCGCTCGTCGGACAACACGCCGACACGGCCGCGCCCGTCACCAACCCGGTGCTGCTGGCTACTGTTACCGGCTCCATATGTAAGTATTTCATGATAGATGTCGTACATGGAGACATGGTCAACGTCGCGCCGGCTCGCTCGTCGGACAACACGCCGACACGGCCGCGCCCGTCACCAACCCGGTGCTGCTGGCTACTGTTACCGGCTCCATATGTAAGTATTTCATGATAGATGTCGTACATGGAGACATGGTCAACGTCATGCGTGCCGGCTCGCTCGTCGGACAACACGCCGACACGGCCGCGCCCGTCACCAACCCGGTGCTGCTGGCTACTGTTACCGGCTCCATATGTAAGTATTTCATGATAGATGTCGTACATGGAGACATGGTCAACGTCGCGCCGGCTCGCTCGTCGGACAACACGCCGACACGGCCGCGCCCGTCACCAACCCGGTGCTGCTGGCTACTGTTACCGGCTCCATATGTAAGTATTTCATGATAGATGTCGTACATGGAGACATGGTCAACGTCATGCGTGCCGGCTCGCTCGTCGGACAACACGCCGACACGGCCGCGCCCGTCACCAACCCGGTGCTGCTGGCTACTGTTACCGGCTCCATATGTAAGTATTTCATGATAGATGTCGTACATGGAGACATGGTCAACGTCGCGCCGGCTCGCTCGTCGGACAACACGCCGACACGGCCGCGCCCGTCACCAACCCGGTGCTGCTGGCTACTGTTACCGGCTCCATATGTAAGTCAAATATTAGATTATAGCTGTGTGTGTTCTTAAATAAAATGCCGAAGGTAAAGGTTACCGATGGGGAAGAAAAGTTGTCTAGTGACGACAACGGACCGGAAGACGCAGCGTAGGCCTCCCACTAGGTGGACCGACGACATCGTGAGAGTCGCGGGCAACCGTGCGACGCAAGTGACAAATTGTCGTTCGGCGTGGCGGTCTAAGGGAGAGGCCTATGTTCAGCAGTGGACGTCTTCCGGCTGATGGTGATGATGAAATGTTGCTGTACACTCTTCAAAACACCTTGAGACTAGGAAAGTGTGACGGTGTATATAGCAGCGCTCGTGTAACCTGGGTATTCCGTCCCGTTATGGTAGTTTGAGAGACTTTGCGTGAGACAGAGCTCTCGTTCGAGAGTGTAAAACTACCACAAAGTTCGCCATTTTCAATTTCCCTAGGTGAATTTTGAGGCTGGCATTTTTGTTACGAAGCCAGATTCCGCTTACTATAAAGTAGGTCATTTGACACTGCTTGTCACCACAAGTCCCACGACGCAAGCAAACAAGAATTTACTAAGCATTTTGTGTTTTACATGCCCGAATATTATAAGCAAATAGATAGATCGACGTTCTGGCCTCACAAAGATTTATTCAAAATCCCTTCTCAACAGGTCTAGTAGTCCAATTACCACAAGAGCTATACGAGTTCCTGCACCAACTAGAAGAGAGGCTGACACACACGATCAAGTCAGTGGGCAAGATCCCGCACTCCTTCTGGCGATCCTTCAACACAGATATCAAGACAGAGCCTGCTGAGGGATTCATCGATGGAGACCTCATCGAGAGCTTCCTAGATCTTAGCCGGGAAATGCAAAAGGAGACGGTACAGGGATTACAGGTTAGTATATTGAGAGTTTATGGAAAAATGTGCGTATAAGGCGATTGAAAACTGAAGATTTTTGAAAGCGGCTCTATTTTAATACCACTAAGATTTGGATCCACAAAATTTGGTACACCATCCTCTGCTTAAATTAATTACTTCTAAATAGGCCTCTCATTTCTCTCTTATTTCGTGCTAATTTCCACGTGTCTGTGTTAGCATCGTCCAGTTTTTTTTCTCCAATGGCAACACGGTCATTGGCCCATCTAGGGCCAGTCGGCTTAACTGAAATTATTTAGCGAACTGAATTTATCGGTCAGCATGAGTCCATCAAGCTAAAGTCGATAGCTGATACTCAATATAAGAGAGCACCTTGTTCCAGATCGACGACGGCGGCGGTATGATGCGCGACGCGACCGTAGACGATCTCATCAAAGTGGTGGAGGACCTCACCAGGATACACTAGACTTGTGATTATGTTATAGTTCGTATTGCAGATTAAATACTTTATGTACTTCACACTGTGTATCAATACCAGGGCCGTCTTTAACATATTGGAGGCCATGGGCATTTTAGGAGTGCGAGGCCCGATTGTAAAACGCAAAAGCGAGCCAAGTGAATTGAATTCATTTGCAAACCGCCTCGGATGCGTTAGGTTTTCTTTTAATCGTTCATACAACAATATACGGTAACTATTGATTTATGCAGAAGATAGCTCTGAAAAAAAAAAACCGGCCAAGTGCGAGTTGGACTCGCGTGAAGAGGGTTCCGTACGATGTTACCTATCACGTTTTTTTTTTAAATCTGACCCAAATTGGTACGCACAATATTGAGTGATTTACCATGTTCTTTTAATATCATGGACTTCTTATAGGTTTTCCTATAATCTATAAGTAGAAAACTAAATTCTGTATTTAAAAAAAAAATAGGTTTAGTAGTTTCGGAGATAAGGGGGGGAATGTTCAAATTTTGTCTATTTTCTTGAATAACTTGGAAACTATTTATTTTAAAATTACAAAAAAAATATATTTAAGATTGTCTCAACAAGACCTTTCATTTGATATGTCACACGATGCAGTTTTCAATTTTTTTTTTAATTTTCCCCTTCCCCCCCAAAAATTACCTCCCATATACAGATATGGACTTCTTATAGGTTATCCTATAATCTATAAGTAGAAAACTAATTCCTGTATTTTTTTCAAAATTTTAGGTTCAGTAGTTTCGGAGATAAGGGGGGGGGGAATGGTCAAGCTTCGTCTATTTTTTTTGAATAACTTGGAAACCATTTATTTTAAAATTACAAAAAAAATACTTTTAAGTTTGTCTCAACAATACCTTTCATTCGATATGTCACACGATGCACTTTTCAAATATTTTTTTTTAATTTTCCCCTTCCCCCCCCAAAAATTACCTCCCATATACAGATATGGACTTCTTATAGGTTATCCTATAATCTATAAGTAGAAAACTAATTTCTGTATTTTTTTCAAAATTTTAGGTTCAGTAGTTTCGGAGATAAGAGGGGAGGGGGAATGGTCAAATTTCGTCTATTTTCTTGAATAACTTGGAAACTATTTATTTTAAAATTACAAAAAAAATACATTTAAGATTGTCTCAACAAGACATTTCATTTGATATGTCACACGATGCAGTTTTCAAAACTTTTTTTTTTCATTTTCCCCTTCCCCCCCAAAAATTACCTCCCACATACAGATTTCATCTATTCAGGTCACGCCTCTGTGCTTGGGTCACAGGAATTGATATGTGTATCAAATTTCAACCCAATCGGTCTAGTAGAATCGGAGATAATTGACCGTAAGCGACAGACAGACGGACACACGAGTGATCCTATAAGGGTTCCGTTTTTGTATTCGGACGTACGGAACCCTAAAAACGGTTCATGTATTAAAAAGCTATTTTTTTTTACATATAGTGTACATTAGGCTCCATACAGAGAGCAGTGGTGGCCCAGTGGTATGAGAGCAGTGGTGGCCCAGTGGTATGAGAGCAGTGGTGGCCCAGTGGTATCGGCCTCGACTTACGAGTTGTAGGTCGTGGGCTCGAACCCCGTCAGGCGCATTACTTGTGTAATTTATTTCAACACCACTGCTCTCAAAACGGTGAAGGAAAACATCGTGAGGAAACCGGCATGTCCTAGAACCAAAAAATTCGAAGACATGTGACTTATCTTTTGGGGGCTTGAATAACGTTATCAGGAGGTCAATATAATTCAAAAATTGTGATGGGGAAAAAAACCAAGATGTCTACATTAGTTTCGTTTCTCTAATACCCACGCGCCAAAAGATCCGTATATCACATTGTTATGGCTTTTCTATTCAATTTTTTTCGTTGTTCAAACACCTACATTTTTCACACAAGTATTCAAGCTTATGAAAATCGCGGTTTTTTGTAATAAGCATAGCAAGTAGGAAGGAACAATACCATCAAAATAAAAACCCAAAATTCTGTTCCAAGATTTAATCACAGAAAGGCAATACAATCACAGTTATTATGTACCAATTAATCATATTATCATAAAATATGCCTTAAAGCAAAAAGCACAGATTCCGAACCAGTATTTAAATACATAAGTTATTATTTACAAGCAAATTGTTTGAACACTCCTCTGAACAAATTGTTCCATTTTGAACTAGCGTTGGAAGGTTCTTCATTTCGAAGCTGAAAAGTGATGTAAAATTACTAGATACTAGAAACAAATTGAGGCCGCCTTTGCACCACAAATATAAAGAATTTGAAAACATAGTTTCTGTAAATATTTTGAAAGCATCATTCTCCTGCCTTTCTGTTTTTTCGGTATACTTCTCTATAGTATGACCGTAAGTGCTTTACCGCTTAATAGGGAACAAAATTTCGTAATGTCGGCGTCAGCATTCGCGGATGTAACACGCGTTATTTGCATCGGACCGTGTATGTCATAAGCATAAGCACACGAGATAAAATATCAAAAGATCTTTGGAACTTAGCACTTTCGGTCGCGCTATAATCGTCAGCATCTTAGTCAACCAATCATTTTACGATGACAGAGACAGATGTTTTCCATATTCGTGATGTTTTTCATGTATGTAGAAGACTATACAGGGTATTTTTTTATGTAGTTCGGATATTTTGGTATGTAATAAGGGTGTTACTAATGCCATTCGCATCGGCTCGGCTCGGACGACGCGATTCGATGCGAATGGCATTAGTAACACCCTTATTACGTTGACATAAAGGTTTTCTTGACCGGCTTAAGGCTGCTTTTCCACCAGAGATGCGCTATGTAGCTGTGCTGCGAGGATGTAAAAGCTGAGCTACGAAACTGTGTGACCGTTTCCGCTGATGCTACGCTATGTAGCTGTGCGGTAAGATGTGCTATGAAGATGCGTAGCTGCGCTACGAAGATGTGCTGTCACAAGGTAGCTGTGCTATGAAGATGCGTAGCTGCGCTACGAAGATGTGCTCGTGGTGTTCAAAGTTGCTTTAAGGCAATCACTTGCTTAATGCTTAATGAGAATAATGCAAGAATGTGAGAAAAAACAAACCAAATTTTAAATGTCAATAAGGTCGAAAATGGCTTGAATCTGTTTTTTTAACTTGCTATCGTTAAGCAATAAAAAAAACAGGTTCAAGCGATTTTCGACCTTATTGTCATTTATGCAAACACCGGATTTAATGAAGGAGCAATGTTAGCGAACGAGAATGTGAGAAAAAACAAACCAAATTTTAAATGTCAATAAGGTCGAAAATCGTTTGAACCTGTTTTTTTAATTGCTGAACGATAGCAAGTCAAAAAAACAGCTTCAAGCGATTTTCGACCTTATTGACATTTATTCAACCACCTGACTTTAATGAAGGAGCAATGTTAGCGAACGAGAATGTGAGAAAAAACTAACCAAATTAAAAATGTCAATAAGGTCGAAAATTATAGATAGTCAATATCGATGCCTTCCGGCCCAAAGGGGGTAACCGCCACTTTACAAACTTTACAGGAGAGTAGTTTAAAGTTCCAAAAAAGTGAAAAAAAATCATATAAAATTTTCTGTACGTTCCTAAAGTTTCAAAATTTACCCGTTTAGCTTTTGATTAGGTCTCTACGAAATGGCATTGTTAATTAAAATAAATCACACTCCTAACACAATTTAGTGTCGCTTACCCTCAAATAGTCCCGAATTCACTAACAGGAAAAAACGTATTAAATGAAAACAACTCAATGCTTGAGTTCCAACCTAAATGATTTAAGTGCACCATTCGTTTTATTTCTATTGAAGAAAAAGAGCATACCTGTGACTTTTCTGTTCATCAAGTCCAGCCAATAAGATATAACCGGCTATTAGTTAATGAGAGATGATCAAGGAAATTGTAATAAGTTCCTTATCAATAAGAAATATAATTAGCACTTTTATAAACAACGCGAAAGCACATTGTGTTTAATTCTTATAAAATTATACACCTACACTTAAATACGTAGATTAGACCTTTTTAAGTTTTTAAACTGAGATTTACTAAGATGCGGATATAAAAAAAAGATATTATGCTCAATCTCTCTTTTTCTTTGTCTTCATTTTAAAGAATAACACAAAACAATAGTTATTAACAGTAAGTTAGTCTTGATTACCTCTTAGGTATGACAAAACGTAAGACGCTTCTTTGAGTAGTGGCTTTTTTTACGTGGTAAAATCATCTAATGAGTCCTCCCACCCAGGGCAGAGCGGGAGGGACTGTCAGACTCGTACTGACTAAAATCCACGGTGTCCTTCAGTAGCTTTTATGTACCGCCCAACTAACAATTTAACGTCGTTCAAAAGTTTAGTAAACGTTATCTTAAATCCATTGATCGTAATTCCTAAGTCGCACTAACGTTATAATAATGTTTACTAAACGCGAAAATGGCCCCAGTTATACGACCAAAATGTCGTATAATGGACATACAAAAGTCACAAGCTGACTTCGTTAACGTCATACAAAAGTCGTATGAACGTTATGCAATTACCACTTTCGTCGCGCAGAAGTCACATCATAACTTTACAACGGCTCGTTTGTTATACTGTCGTCATACAGGTGTTTTTGAATGACTAAAACGTTTTATTTGAGTCAAGGAAGAACACCTGTAAGACTTATTCATTTTTCTTGTTAGTGTCACGTGTTTGTGGTTTTGTTGCGAGATTTGAGTGCAAAATAAATATTACAAGGAAATAAAAGGTGACTGTTATTTATCTTATACATATTTTATATCTCGCTAATAACTGTATCTGTCTCTCATACCGTTTAGTTCGGCTGGGTATTAAAGTTTTATGATAATATACCTATGTGTATTTATTGTAGATTTTCATGCCCCCTCGCAATTTTGTGTTTTAATGATTATATTTTTATTAATAAAAATATGTTTATTTCTAAAAATGTAGGCCATGTTGCTTTTGTCACACACTTATCTCTTTACGACGTTGTAAAGACATAAAGTCGTATTAAGGTTATTTCAAGACCACCATGCAATACGCCATGACAGCTAGTTATTAGGGTTCCTCATAAATTTAAAGCCCTTTTCATATTGTTCACAGTAAAAGTGCAGTGCAGATTTCAAAACATTTTAACATTCAAGTAAATTATAAGTCTAGTATTACAAGTCTTCTCCACAAATTTTTTGCTTCCATTTTTCGTAGTAAATTTAATCAAACATTCCGTAAATATGGCGGCCTAGGCGTTTTAAAGTCAAAACCTGACTTAAATGCGACTACTAGTTTGATTAAAGTCAGGGCATGATATTAAACGGACATCATGTAATATAAAGGTTATATTTGAGTATTAAATAAACAACCAAGTCATTTAAGAGTCTCAAATTGACCGCTGTAAAACAAGATAGTGATCGTTATTCAAACGTCACTGTGAAAACGTCTTTACAACTGCTACATTACATAGATGTCATATAAAGGTTTTTCAAAGACCTAATTTGGTCAGTTCAAAACGTTTAATGGACTAAAACGTTAGTATGACTATTGAGTTGTCGTACAAACGTTTTAGCTAAGACTGTAATATTACGTCGTTTAGTTAAGTCTTACCAACGTTGCTAAGACCAGCTTATTATGACAAAATCGTCGCACGATTAATAAGTTAAATTAAAGACGTCTAAAGGACCTAGTAGTCATCTCACTATCATTATAAGACTGCTATCCAACTTTATGTCGTATAAGTCAAGACTTATATGACGTTTTTGTTTGTTGGGCGGTCTCAGTATACGTGTCCCGCGACCCCGGCAGGTTTTGGCCCTCTAAAGGGGGGGGACCCGTCATTATGCTGACACTCTTTCAGGCGCGCGTAGAACACAACGTGCCGTCGACCCGGACATGGTCGGGCAGTGAGTCGCCCATTACTCGACTCCCGCATGCCCGCGCCTACAGTGGCCGGAGATCGTCCCGCGACGTCCGTGGCCGTGGGCGTCTGCCACTGTGGCGTGGGTGAGGAGTGGACGCTGTCGTCTCCCTCACACGTCCCGCCTCCTTTTCGCGAGAATGACTGTTTCGCAGAAGGAGGCGACCGCTTCCCACTCCGCCTCGCCCCGCAGCATGGCCGCGACCAATGCCGGGTGCGAGAGGTCGTATGCTCCACCGTGTCCTCCCGGCGATCCTCGCAGTGGTGACACCCAGGCGTTTCCTCCTTCCTCATCAGACACAGGTACCTCCCGAAACATCCGAGTCCGCGGTGAGGACCTGCGTCAAGCGGTAGGTGAGGACGCCGTGGGGCCTATCCAGTCACTCCTCAAAGAGGGGTCTTACCGCCGCGGTTGCGGCGTGCCCGAACCTCGGTTGCGACAGTCGTTCCCTCCATACTGCCCTGAGATCGCGCCGGAGCTCTGACTCTCTGGACTTTTCGAGGCAGCGGGGATTTCCCCGGCGATGCGTCTCCGCGCGCCTCTGATAGACGCGCAGGAGGGCTGTCGCCTCAAGATCCCAGTGCAGCGATCCGGCAAGAAGGTTGGCCGATTCAAAGGCGATCGTGCGGTATCCTCGGATCATTCTGATAGCTATGACCCTCTGGCATGCGAGGAGTTGCTGGAGAGGCGTCACGGCGTCCTCACCTTCTGCCTGACACAGGTCCTCAACGGACATGGAAGTTTCGGGAGGTTCCTGTGTCTGATTGGGAAGAAGAAACACCTGGGTGTCACCACTGCGGGGACCGCACGGAGGACACGGAGGAACATTCGGTGCAGGACTGATCCGCTTGGGCATAGCACCGCTATATCCTCACGGAGGCGATATACCTCTGGCGCCAGGCAATGGTCGAGGCCATGCTGCGGGGCGAAATGGAATGGGAAGCGGTCACCTCCTTCTACGAAGCTGTCATGTTAACAAAGAAGGTATCGGGTACCGTGAGGGAGAGAACAGCTTCCACCTCACAACCTAACCGCTGCGGGATGCCTATGGCATCGGAAGTCGCGAGGTGATTTCCGATCGGTCACCGTAGGCGCGTAACGCTTCGTGTTCCACGCGCGCCTCAAAGACCTGCCGGCAATTTGAAGGTAAATTCATAAAATGAGTTCTCCCACCCAGGGCAGGGCAGGAGGGACTGTCAGACTTCATCATCATCATCATCAGCCTATGAATGTTCCCACTGCTGGGACACAGGCCTCCTCTCTGAGAGAGGGAGTGGGCCATAATCCACCATGCGGGCCCAGTGCGGGTGCAGACTTGTACTGACTAAAATCCACGGTGTCCTTCAACAGCTGTTTACGTTTCGGAGTCTCGGTATTCGTTAGTCCCGCGACCAAGGCCCCCCTTAGAGGGCCAAAGCCTGCCGGGGTCGCGGGACTGTCTAATCCAAATTATAGAATTATATAATAAAAATTGTAGAATAATACACAGTCATAGATGAACATAAAGTCTATTAAATAAACTTCCCGTTTTATTTTCCTTATAAAACTTTGGGCCAAAATGATCCACGAGCACGGTGGTGCTTACGCCGTGATCGTATGCAGACTGTATGATCGGTGTGCAACGCTAACGACATTTTGTTCTTTGCCGGTAATGTGAGTGTGTGAGTGATTGTTGACAGAAGGGGGCGGCAAAATGATATGCGTGTTCTCGGTTTGAAGTTTATTGGACGACTGTGTCGAAATGTCTGACTCCAGTGAATTTATACAGTAACTTAATCTAATGTGCCTTAGACTAACTAATTATATTATGCCTACGCTACAGTCCTCCCCCCTTAGTTGAAGCTAAATTTTATTGTTGAACCCCAATACTAAATTATAACTAGAAGTACAATATATTTATGTCTACGAAGATAAAAGTACTTAAACGCTACGGTTGTCGGACACTATTAGCGCGCACTTTTCACTTTATGCCACACTATGCTGTTTTAGGGTTGACGCACGGGTGGTTTGTCTGCATGATGGGCGGTGCTCTAATGCTGGCGTGCTGTGTGATGGTACGGCTGATTCTTGTCTCTATGGCGGTTTAGACGCGACGTTTGCAGTATCGCCACCCCACGTAGAGTACGCAGAAGGTTTACGCCTGTGCCGATTAAGACGACTACGGCCAAGGGCATCTTGAAGCTGTTGCTGGAGTTCTCAACCTTGGCTTTGCTGCTCGCAGCTGCGCTGTTTTGTGCTACGATCATACGTCATTTTGCTGGCTGGTTGGCCCATTATAGAGTCGAGATGTTTTTTCAGACTTGGGTGATGCGTGCATGTTGTCGTGTGGCAGTGAAGTGCTGATGTGGGCTGTGGTTGACGACGAAGTGACGGTTCACATGTTGAATCTCACGGTCTT
Organism: Agrotis exclamationis; assembly: GCA_950005045.1. Classification (NCBI taxonomy): domain Eukaryota; kingdom Metazoa; phylum Arthropoda; class Insecta; order Lepidoptera; family Noctuidae; genus Agrotis; species Agrotis exclamationis. The sequence goes on from OX465436.1 coordinate 18,445,729, forward strand.
CTTAACGATGCGACCTGATCTTGTAACTTGCTGTGAATCGGGCTTTGCGGTGTCGGATGACGTCGTATCGCTTGGCGGCTGTGGAACGGTCTTGAGTGGCGTCTTATCGCTCGGCGGGTGTGAAGTGTTGTTATGAGTGGTCGCTGTGCTCTCCGGGCGTGGGACCAACACGTCGTCACCCCTTAATAAATAGGCTGGTTTCAAGCGATCAAGTGACACCGTGATTTGTTTACCTTTACATTCCAACTTAAAGAATTTATTATGCCGCGATAAGACTTTGAATGGGCCCTCATACGGTGGTACTAAAGCTCGCCTTGCCTCGTTTCTAATAAATACATGAGAGCAAGCTGATAAATCTTCGTGAACGAATACATTATTTTTTGTGTTGCTATGTGAGCTTGAAAGGCTAAGATTTGGGACTGATGATAAAGATTGCGTTAATTGTTTTATAAATTCGCGATCGTTAATATTGGATGAAGGTTTAGATTGGAATAGGTCGCCTGGAAGTCTTATACTACTACCATACAAAAATTGTGATGGGCTGTATCCTAAATCTATTTTAATCGCTGTACGTAAACCTAAGAGTATTATAGGCAATTCATGTACCCATACTTTGCTATCTGAGCATTTTGCCATAATAGCGGCTTTTAAAGTACGATGTAGTCGTTCGACCATACCGTTCGCCTTTGGGTTGTACGCTGTTGTACGGATGCGTTCGATACCGAGTATTTTCAATAATTGTCGAAACAAATCGGATTCGAATTGACGACCTTGGTCTGAAGTTATTCTTACTGGACAACCGAAACGAGCGATCCAATGTTCGACGAACACCCTAGCAACTGTTTCAGCTGTTATTTCTTTTACTGGTATAACTTCAGGCCATTTCGTAACTCTATCTATAATGGTGACGCAATATTTGAAATCCTCAACAGGTGGTAAGGGTCCTATAATGTCTATGTGTACGTGTTCAAAACGGTTTCCAGTGTTAAATTCGCCTAACGGAGTTATTGTGTGGCGTTGAATTTTACTTTTTTGACATGGAATACACGTTTTAACGAAGTTTTTGACATCGGTGTTCATATCACTCCAAAAGTATCTAGATTTAACTAAACGTTTCGTAGTGGCGACGCCGGGGTGACTCACGTTGTGCAATGTTTTGATTGCGAGTTCCCGGAATTGTTTAGGTAGATAAGGACGTATATCGTTCGTAGATGTTTCGCATGCTATTTTTATCTCGGTGTTAGGCATAGTAATTAATTTAAATTGAAGATTGTTACGTTTGCGTAGACTTTCTAATTCAGAATCGGTTTTTTGTAATTCAGATAATTTTTGGTAATCGAATAAAGATGGCATGGTGATCTCTTCAATTCTAGATAAGGCGTCGGCTACTGTATTTTTATCGCCCTCTATATATTTAATATTATCGCAAAATTGAGAGATGAAATCTAATTGCCTCAAACGCCTTGGTGAATCTGATGGTGAAACTTTCTTTGTTAGTGCGAAAGTCAATGGTTTGTGATCCGTTAACACGGTTAGTTCTCTACCTTCTATCATATGACGGAAATGTTTTATTGACATGTATATAGCTAGAAGTTCCCTGTCGTAGGTACTATATCTTGTTTGGGTATCCGTAAGCTTTTTTGAGTAAAATCCGAGGGATTGTAATTTTCCGTCAACTCTTTGATTTAAAGCTGCGCCTACGCAACTACCAGAAGCGTCTGTCATTAATACTAAGGGTGCGGTTGCGTCTGGGTGGGCTAGCATGACTGCATTGTTTATGAGTTGTTTACATTGACTGAACGCTTTTAGTGCGCTTTCGTTCCATGTTATCTCAGTTTTGTCGCGTTTTTTTGAGTTATGCAGGTACGCGTTAAGTGGTGCTTGAATCTCTGCAGCTTTTGGAATGCTTTGCCTGTAGAAATTCATCATGCCGAGAAAACGTCGAAGTTCCTCAATTGTTTTCGGTTGTGGATAGTCATTAATAAGTTGTGTTTTTTTGGCACTCGGTTTTACGCCCTGTGGATCGATATGGTAGCCGAGAAAATCTAATTCGGATTTACCAAATTCGCACTTATTTGTGTTAATTGTTAAGCCATAGTTATTTAAACGATTTAATATTGTTTCTAGATGTTCTAAATGCTTAGATTTAGATTCCGATGCGATAATAATGTCATCTAGATATGGGAATGCGAAATCTAGACCTTCCAGTGCTTTATTGATTAATCTTTGGAAGTCTTGTGCTGCGTTACGTAATCCAAAGTTCATTCTTGTAAATTCGAATAAACCGAATGGAGTTATGACTGCAGTCTTGGGAATATCTTCGGGTGCCATGCGAATATTAAAATAGGCTTTTCGCACGTCAATTTTAGAAAATATGGTTTTGCCTCTGAGTAGATAAGTGAAATCAAGTAGTCGCGGTAATGGGTAACGGTCGGGTATAGTTTGTGCGTTGAGTCTACGATAATCTCCGCATGCTCTTATTTCACCGTCTTTTTTAGTAACACACACAAGTGGGTTAGCCCAAGGACTATTTGAAGGCCTACAAATACCTAATTGCATCATTCGTTCGAATTCAGCTTTCGCTATTTTGTATTTCTTCGGATTGAGTGGACGTACTTTTTCATGAACCGGGGGACCGGTGGTATAAATGTGGTGTTGTACGTCATGTTTGGGGTCTGTCATAAAATTTTCTAGTTTGGTGATGCTAGGAAACTTTTGTAAGATAAGATGGTATTCGTCATTGACATCTATTGTACGAATACTCGGTTCGTTGGATGATATTACGTTTGTGGTGCGCGATAACAATGTGACTTTGTCGACTAATTTTCTACCATGTAGGTCTACCAAAAGTTTGTTTGCGGCTAGGAAATCGGCACCTATTATCGAACTACGTACGTCAGCTAATATAAATTTCCATCTAAATGTACGGCGTAGCCCTAGATTGACCGTAATGACTTTTTCACCGAATGTCTTTATTTTTGTGCCGTTTGCTGCATATAACACATAGTCTGACGTCCTACAGGAGTTTTGCTTTTTTGCGGCTAACACGGAGACGTCGGCACCTGTGTCGATTAAATATCGTACACCTGTTGTAGTGTCTGTTACGCACAAACGATATGAATGTTCGACACCGGCGACATTATTTATTCGTGCCGGTGTCTGAATTAGTTTTCCGAATTTTGTGTAGGGTGTTTGCGGCAATTAACGAGATCTCCGCATTTGCGCGCATTATTGCCGTAGACGTAGTGATAAAAACACAGAAAATTTGAGTCGCCGGGTTTCGCGGACTGGTTCAAAAACTTTTTTCGATTTTTTTGTGAATTTTCGCGACTTTTGGAACGCGGTCGAGACGGGCCGGGATTATGTCGGTTTCGTCCTCGCGGTTCATGATGACTTTTTCTATTGTTTTCGCCTAGTTTGTTATTTAATGTTGCAATTTCCATTTTCATTTTGTTAAGTTCATTTAATATATCGGAAGTATTATTTACTAAATTCTGAGAAGGCTTCGAAACAGAAGCTATCTCAGACGATTTGGTATTCTCTATAATTTTATCAGCGATTTTGGCTAGACTATCTAATTTTACTTCACCTGAATCACATGCCGTTAAGACGGCTCTAACGGAATGTGGTAGGCGCCCGGTCCACAATAATTTTAAGGTTTCATCTGGGACTCGATTTTTTCCAAGATTTTGCATTCGTCTAAGTAGCTGTGACGGCTTTTGATCCCCGAGCTCTATCTCGTTTAAGAGTTGGTTTAGTTGTTTTGTTTCCGACTCCTCGTAAACGGAAATTAGCCTGTCTTTCAGCGTTTCGAATTTATTTGATTCGGGCATGTTTTCTAAAATATCGCTAATGTCACTTAATTCGCTTTGTTTTAGCCTAGCTATTAAAAGTTGACTTTTGTGGAGGTCACTTGCCTTTTGAGGGTCTACGATGGCGCTGAATTGGTGGAACCAGAGTCTGGGCCGGTCTCGCCAGAAGTCCGGTATTCTTGGTGTGATGGTAACTGCCGTCATCTGCTGTGGCTGCTCCGGGGTCGGTGATGCAGCTGTAGACATGGCTGCAGGCTGTGGTTGAGCAGCGGCTTGATATCACGGGTCGTTTATCGCGCGCGGTTAAATTAGGCGAGAGTTATAAGAGGCGCGCGCACACGTCGGGTCACCACTTTGCCGGTAATGTGAGTGTGTGAGTGATTGTTGACAGAAGGGGGCGGCAAAATGATATGCGTGTTCTCGGTTTGAAGTTTATTGGACGACTGTGTCGAAATGTCTGACTCCAGTGAATTTATACAGTAACTTAATCTAATGTGCCTTAGACTAACTAATTATATTATGCCTACGCTACAGTTCGAACGAAAGAGAGTGATAACTGATGCTGTTTGTCATTCTTTTGTAAACTAACCACCAAACCTTTGATTTATCTTCTTGTCTAACCACCATACCAGATTTTTTTTTTCGGGAGGGAAAAAAAGGGTAAGCGACAATCTAAGGCGACATTCGTTTGGATGATTTATCCTAAGCGCCTTCGATGATTGATTTGGTGACTAGGGAAAATAAAAATAAGCGCCAAATAAAGTCACGGAAATGAGGCCTAAATGTAATAAATGACATATATTTTATCCAAAGAAACTGCCCTAATATCCTAACCGAAAGTTTAGTAAACCAATATTCCAGCCCAAACTACTTAACGTTCAAGTAAAGAAAAAATATTCAAAGCGAAAATTGCTTTTCTCACAGTTTTGAAATATTATTTTTATCCAACCACCATAATACAAAATATAACAAAAATAACTGTCGTTTATGACGAAAAACTTAGTGTTAGAACCTCAATTCCTTTAACGCCTAAGCGACAAAAAGTTTGTCCTAGAGCCATGAAACTTAGACCATTAGACGCAGAAAAAAAAGCCGATTCTAACCATATATATAAGTCTATTTCGCAAAAAATGTCGCTTACCCCCTTTGAGCCGGAAGGCATCGATATACATATATTGCGTGTCCTATCACTGTCTGTGCTATGAAGATGCGCAGCTCGAGCTATGCGATGTATCGATACTAGGGAAAACGACCCATAGCACGCATCCACAGCACGCAGCCATAGCACGCAGCCACAGCACGAAGCCATAGCACGCAGCCACAGCACGCAGCCGTAGCACGCATCCTTACATATAAAAAACACATCTTAGTTGAATCCGTTTCCACCAGTGCTGTGCTATGTAAACCAGTGAATATGATTGGTGGATATCAAACGCATCCGCAGCAACGTAGCATAGCGCATCTCTGGTGGAAAAGCAGACTAAGCCGATTCCGCGTCGATAAATGTGGGGGGACCCTTAGTGATTTGTGGTGCAACCAGGACGGAAAATCATCGTGTGCGCAGTATTTCCTACACATAGCATAATCTCATAAAATAGCCAAAAATAAAAACTGTCTTTAAAATATAACTACCACGATTTTTTCATCACATTATCTATAATAGTTTGTAACGTCAACTGCAAGTCAGCAGTAACAATTCATTTTGGATAACAGTCCTTACTGCTACTAAGTAAAAACGGTTTCAAATTGTTACTTTTGAAGTGCGGATGGGTGTTTCAATGTTTCATGGTAGCTTAGTGCCAATAACATGTATTTTTTGTGATATAAAATTGGAAAGACCTATTTCTATCTTTTTCTTCTTGTTTGTATCATACTCTCTATTTCTTTGTTTTTTTTTTCTACGTGAATAGGTGCTAAAAGAAGCGATTATAGTGACATACCAAGACATAATTTCCGGGGATTTCTTGTATGGAGTAATTAGTAAGACACGGCAAAAAGCCTATTTGATTGAGCACCAGTTTACTTTGAGCGACAATGAGGTACAATTCTGTAGCACCGGCAAATTTGCTTCCGAAGAAGGAGATACGAGACATTGCTGGCTATTATTATAGCCGGGGCCGTATAGGCCGTTTGCATTGAATTTCATCGAAATAAGTAGTGTCTTGGCGGTCAATCATTACAATATCTATTTATTGCATAGCTTAGTTCGATTCATTTTTACTTTTCCATCGCCGATACAGAATGCAATTTTGTCTAGATCAAAAGTTTTTGCAAAAGAAACGTCAAATTCAGTAAAAAAACTACTCGTACTTCCCATCACATAGTAGGGTTTGTCTTTTACAATACAATTATACTTAAAATGGAATAAATTCACTATTAAAACTTACTTGGTCTACTGGGAAAGAACACTTGTATGCAAGTGAAACTGATTAGATCAAGCTATTCGTTCTGCTAATTGAAATAGAATTATCTTGGCAAAGTAACCATGTAACTATTTGGGACATTGGAATAAGGTTTAAATTACAACGGTTACCACGCGCTTGTTTACATTAAATTGCAGAGAGCTAGACTGTAGTCACCACACTCTAATCGGGTTAACTGGAGGCCTATGGATATTTGTACTCTAAACTCTGCTTAAATAATAATAAAAAAATATCGATTAGTAAATCTAAGTGTCTAAACACACTATGCCGAAGTTACGCGACCGAAGTTCGGCGGCTGATTTCACGTTCCGACATATTTGGCTGATATGACACACCATAAGTGCCGAACTTACGGCAGAAATTCTGCGCGGGCGGCTCCCTGCTGCTCCCCGCCCCCGGATCTTCGTCGGTAATCGAACCGAACTTCGGTCGCGTATAATGTGTGGTCACAGAATAAGTTGCCGCTGAACTTAAGCCCGACCGAAGTTAGGATGTACGCTATGACGCGACGTAATTTTGGCATACTGTGTCGTCAGTAATTTAAATAGCATTGCAGGCGTAATTGTGCTGAACTTCGGCCGCGTAACTTCGGCATAGTGTGTTTAGACACTAAAGCGTCGCAACCATTTGTCCAATAGTGACTCAGATAATAAAATTACTATAACTCGCTGTAGTGCTTGTGGTCAATGATAAAAAAACCCAGTATCGTAATTAATTCTATTTCAATTAAATGATCTCGTTGCTCCAAAAGATAGTTATTACAAATTTATGTATTTTAACTCAAAGCAATCATTTGTCTACGCAATTAATGCCATAATTATAACCTGGCGACACTAGATACAGATATAGGAAGTGTTCAGTGCATCTTGATAGTGAACTTGAATTCAGAATATTTTAGAAATAAAAAACTCAAAATTTGTAACACAAATGTCAAAGTTGGAATTTTATTACAATCAACAATGATTTCTTTAGAGTAAATCTAAATCATCATCATCAGCCTATAAATGTTCCCACTGCTGGGACACATGCCTCCTCTCTGTGAGAGGGAATGGGCCGTAATCTACCACGCGGGCCCATTGCGGATTGGTAGATGTCACATGTCTTCGAATTTTTGGTTCTAGGACATGCCGGTTTCCTCACGATGTTTTCCTTCACCGTTTTGAGAGCAGTGGTGTTGAAATAAATTACACAAAGTAATGCGCTTGACGGGGTTCAAACCCACGACCTACAACTCGTAAGTCCAGGCCGATACCACTGGGCCACCACTGCTCGTTTAATTCTAAATGGGCATGGATAATTCAAGTAGATAACTGAATAAAAGATAATCTAAGATTCTGAATTCAAAATCGACAATGTAGTACCAAGATATAAGAAACACCATTTACATGTACTATATGCCAGCGTAAATAATGAGCTATTTCATAACTAACCGTTATGTCTACGAATTCAAAATCCGGTCGTCATAAAAATGTTCAATAATTTTGCATTATGAATTTACCTTGCATGCCTACAACAATGAACTGTCCTTGACCTTGGCAGTTATCAATGTCAAGGTCTTGAAAAATGTTATGAAAATACAATAACCACTCTTTCTGACGTAGTTGGCTAATTTGTCGTACAGATTTTTATTGTGAAGTGAAATTGATTCTGAACATGAATCACATTTTCACAATATTTGCATTGTTTAGGAAAATTGCTTATCCAAATAGAATGCGGTATTTTTTAGCGTTGTAACACAATTCAAATACCTACTTATGTAAATTGTAAGTGTTTACACTGTTTACCCTGTAAAATATTTGCACAGCCAAATCAAAATAAGCATTTATTTTTCAAGTAGGCCATTTACAGGCACTTTTGAATATCGTCAATGACAGAAAAATATAATTATATACAAGGAGTAGATCTCCATGGAGAAGAACGGGCAAGAAACTCCGTGGACACTCTTTTTAGAACGCCAAAATTATTACAAAACCTTTGTTACTTCATTCATTTTGAGATGTTACATTACGTGAGAACGATGTAGCAAGTGAAAAGTGTCCAAACTAAAACCATTTTTATAACGACCGGTAGCAATCAATTTACCTACATAATATTAATGTGAAAAACATTTACATACATGAAACAAAACATCCGTCGTTTTCAACGACTTTGCATTCACCACAGTACCGCTCAAATGACCTGACTTGACAGAAAATATACATTAATAAATAATTTTATTTATATTTTATTGCAATTCCATAATAGCATTATGTTATTCATTGTAGAAATATTGGCGTTTATAAGAATCAAAATGGTTACAAAAATAATTATGTATTTAAGTACACAAATATTACGAACATACAACAATCAAATCTACCTTGCTTCAAGATTGATGATAGCAAAAACAAAGAAATTACCTTGCATCATTAATCCAGAATTCTAAAAATATATTAAGTAGGAACGGTCAACGGCTAAACACTAACTAAACTTAAATATAAAAATTAACTACATTAGGCCTCCTACAAGACATACCGACGACTAAAATAAGGCCGCGGGAATTGATGAATGCTTTGATGAACATAATGATACAAAAATTTATAAACGCCAATATCATCAATGGCCGTATAGTTAACAGCTAGGCATACACTGTGTTTCAACCAAATTGACCTACTTTCTGTACTTGTCCGCTTTGTTTCGTAAAAACCACATGAGCGCGAAAAGACATGATGGAGGGCTGTTTAGTGGTCCTGGGCCGTATATCCATTTCTCTACTTCAGTTATTGATTTTTCTACGACTTCGATAATTTCATCTTCGACGCCACCTCCTGCGAATTAAGAAAAAGTTTAAATTATTTTTGAATTCACCTTCAGAGGCATATGGGATTTTTAAGCCAGCTTGTAAAAGGAGCCCTGCTAAGCGGGGCTCTATCTACCGGGTTGCTAGACCAATTGCGACAACATGGTCTATATCAAAATTGAAAAACAGAGTAGCGCTATAGCGAGCGCATGTTGGGCGATTTTTTTATAGACAATTCGACAGAGTTTTCATAGAACGCCATAGGACGTCTTATAAACTTGTCCAAGCGAATACATAATTTCAAAAGTACTTTTTTGTTAACTACAAAACTGATCCCAATTTATGAAGCTATGTTTGTAACTGGCGTCTTTGTCCTAGCGTTTCAATGAGGCAAGTTTGGCTTGGCACCGTATTATTTGATTTTGCTGCAGGCACGCCATACCTGAACATATATGTTGACACATCTAAGATCATAATGCAATCAGACATGCGCTTGATAATTATGCTGATCGTGGCAGTTTCCTCTGAACGTAAGACGTTATCAGTGATCTGATATCAAATCTCATAGTAGCTGCTGTGATTGTCAACACATGATTTTGATTACGAAATAGGGTAAGCAACCGCTAAAAAATCCGCTTGTTTTGGTTAGCCAGTCAATATTACCCAGAAATAACCTTCGTTCAAAGTTCCCTTGGAAACTGGTAATCGCGAATGCCATCTTAAATATTGAAGACTGACTGAAAAGCGGTATTTAATCGGTAAGCAGTGCACCTAATCAATATGTGGAGGCCATCAAACAATTGAGATCGATATCGCGGGTAGATTCTTAGAAAGATAAGTGAGTGAGTTCCACCAACTTAACAAAGAGAAGTCCTAATGTCACCTACTTAACTGTCGTATTTCAATATATTATTATGGCGTTATTTAGGCAATTTTGGTTTTTGGTAGTTATCGAATTTATGGGAAAGGCTTTTTTCAAAAACTTGGGCGATATTAACTGTCTTATGTTATTGGTTGATGTGCCCTGTTAGTAACGTAACTTGATTAATTATTATGTTGTCTTTTTAGCTGAATAATGCCGATTATTCCAAAACACAATCTTTAGTTTGAAAGTTTTGCTTCCGGGAAAAGTTTACAATCATTATACACCACTAGCCAGCGGCAAAGCCAGGCCCTATTCAACGCTATTGTAATAATTAGGTAGCAATTTCTCAGTAATCTACCTTTTTTTTTTTTTTAGCGCGGCAAAATCATCAAATGAGTCCTCCCGCCCTTACTGTCAGACTCTTACTGACTAAAATCCACCCGTGTTCCGTCGGATGCCCTTTACGTTCCGGGGCCACGGTATCCTGGATTAAGAAAAATCCGCGACCCCGGCAGGCATTTGGCCCCATAAGGGGCCCCGTCGGTGACGCGTGAAACACGACGCGCCACCGACCCGGGCTTGGTCCTTGGTCGGACGGCGAGCATACCCATTACTCACCGTCCGCAAGCCCGCTCCGCCGCTGTGCCCTCTGCTGTTCAGAGGGACACGCGTTGGAGCGTCCACCCGACAGGCTATTTGCATACGGGCAAAGAAACCCCTTAGGCACACAGTGCCTAAGGAGAGTTTTTGCAAGCATCCCAGGGCGCACCGGCCCGAAAAACTGGTCTTCCCCCCGGACGTATCCGAGAGGGAACTCCAGTCCACGGGCGCACGTGGAGGTTTCTTGTCTTAGCACCCCCAGTAATCTACCCTATAAATCTATAGCCATATAATATTACAATTCCTTTATTTTTTAATTACGACCTTGTACACCACAGTTCCAACAATACCCTTGAGAAAAATATGTGTCAAAAGTTTTATATTACTGAATTTTGTAGTAAACATGAAAAGATCTACCAAAAGATAAATAAGGACATGAAAGACTGGTTTACCTATTTTTTAGAATATAAAATCATCATAAATGAGTTCTTCCCCGAAAAAACTCCTTGGTTAGGTTAGACTGAGGCTGCCTACACAGAAGCGCGAGCGAAGCGAGGTTGTGGAGCGGAGAAACATTAACCAATACGATTGCACTAATCTACGCTATTCTTCAATACTGCAATCCTATTGGTTGATATTTCAACGTTTCTCCGCTCCTTTAGCCTTCCTGACTAAAATTATCCCACTGTCGGGATCGCGGTACTTACGAGCTACCGTGACCCCTGAACGTAAAGGGTTATTAAAGCACCGTGGATTTTAGTCAGTACCTCCTGCCCTGTGCTGATTTTACCACGCTAAAAAAAAGTGAGTGGTTTTTATGAAAATAAATGTGGGATTTGGAACGTACCGGAAGGATGTCATGAGTGAAAGGGAAAGCAAGAGAATGAGAGAGAGATAGAATGAGGGCAGTCGCCATTACGACGTTGACATTGGTGCGTTTGTGAAAAAGATGAATTCAATATTAAATTAATTTAAAGTGCACGAAGACTTTTTTGATTTCTTCACCCTCGAATCCTACAATTTGGGGGCTCGTCCGGGATGTAAAACGATTTGAGATTTGTAACGAGGGTGAAGACAAAATTCCCAAGAAGACGCTGGGACACGACGAACAAAAAAAACGACGCCATCATAACGGTGTGTTTTATTTGAATTTGGGTTCAGCAAGACGAACATTGAATCTCTATTCAACACGACGAAAACATGCCTAAGGACGTAAGAGAACGAAGGAAAAGCCGACAGGCTGATGTGGATGCCGAATTTGAAGACTGCGACACGAATTTGGGTCCTAGTCCAAGCAGTTCTTCGAACATGTTGCAGATGACTGCGGAATTAGTTCCAAAATTCAGTGGCCGCGATAATACCTACCCGGTTGCGCGATGGATTGACGACGTGGAGTGCAATGCCGAAATATTTGGTTGGACACCACTCCAACAGTTATTAGTGGCTCGTCGAGCGCTGACTGGCACGGCGGAGCTCTGGTTGCGAGCAGAGCGACCATTTAAGAGTTGGGATGATTTAAAAGCTGCGTTGATGAAAGAGTTCCCGGATACAATCGATGCTAAAGCTATCCATGAGCTGATGAGTGCAAGAAAGAAAGGAAGCAAAGAAAGCTGTCTCGATTATATGCTAACAATGAAAGAATTGGGTAAGCGTGGTAAGCTGCCCGATTACGTGGCCATAAAATATATCGTTGAAGGGATCATCGACAACGAAATGAACAAAGTGATGTTGTATGGCGTGACGACATACGCCGAGTTAAAAGAAAAACTTAAAGTTTATGAAATGATAAAGCGAAAGATGCATGATTCTGAGAATGTGGATGCTTCAACGTCCGACGCACATACAAGCGGTAGAAGAATTCGATGCTACGGCTGTGGTGAGCTAGGGCATGCATCAAACGATTGCCCTCACAAAAGCAAAGGGCTGAAGTGTTTTAGGTGCAACGAGTTCGGTCATGTTGGTTCAACTTGTACGAAGACGTGTCAAACCAATAAACAGGATCGTAAGCTGTCGAGAAACTTCGACAAAGATCGGCATTCTTCAGAAAAAGAAACAAAAAGAGCTATGTTCGGGGTGAATACCAAAGAGGCTAACTGTACTTCTGATTGCAGCGGTAGAAAAGAGAAAAAAACGAATGAGGTTGACGTCCAAGTTGAAAGTGACACCGACAGCGATATGTCAGTACGAACGGAGGTTATGCAAATTGTAGATAAACAGCGGAAATCTTTTAATAAGCCAATCATACCGGTGAAAATTAATGGTTATTGCATTAAAGCTTTGGTGGATTCCGGCAGTGATGTTAACCTGTTGACGTCGAACATTTATAAGGTTATCGGTAGTCCTAAATGCGATAAAGAGAAATTGATTTTAACGGGAATTGGACTATCAACGGTGCAATCTATGGGCAAATGTTTCTTAAATTTGTCGGTAAATCAACAATGTTATGACGGTGTTCCATTCTATGTTATATCAAGTGATTGTGCTCTTTATGATGTTGTTCTGGGTCAAGACTTTTTAGCTAATGTTACTGTAGTCATGGAAGGTGGTTGTGTGAGTTTTGTGTGCAAGGAAAGGCCTGGTTTTGCTTTAGGTTCCATGAAACAGTATGAACTTCAGTGCCTGGAAGAAGGTGAATCCGCAAAAAATGAGGAGGAGGCACCGTTTCACTCAAAGAGCGATGACAAAGATCCAATGGTACAACAGCCTTGTCTTTCTATGAAACAGCGAGTGAAAGAAGATCGTAGAGAAGTGCGCACCACTGTTGAAAAGACTGATGCAGTAATTGACGCACTGAACACGAATCGTAGTACTATTGCGTCCAGTAGCCTGGATCAGAATAAGAAATATATAACCAAAGGCTATTTTAAAAAGAAAAAGAGAGAATCAAGCCTTCAGTTTTGTAAGCCAGACGGAATAGTGACAAAACCTTGCTCAGGAATGAACGGCTAGGCAAGCCATTTTGTTTTGATCTGTTTACTTCTATTAATAATATTGTATTTTTGTTATTACTACCTATGTTGTAAAATGTTTAGAGTACTTATAGAATTTATTGTATGATGAAAAATAATGATTGTTGATGAAGAGAATACTGAGTAGATGAATGTTTCAAGGTGTGCATGTTTGGGGACAAACATAAATGCAGGATGGCCGAGTGTGGGATTTGGAACGTACCGGAAGGATGTCATGAGTGAAAGGGAAAGCAAGAGAATGAGAGAGAGATAGAATGAGGGCAGTCGCCATTACGACGTTGACATTGGTGCGTTTGTGAAAAAGATGAATTCAATATTAAATTAATTTAAAGTGCACGAAGACTTTTTTGATTTCTTCACCCTCGAATCCTACATAAATAAAAATAATAAAATAATAAGTACCTACTTGATTTCGGAAGTATGAAAATATTGGACAACACGGCACACATGACCTAACAGCTAAGGACTACTACTGAGAATTTCATAAATTTAGCTTTTCCACGCGATATTTTATTGCTCGTCATATTTGCCATAGTTTAACCAGTAACTAATGGTATTCGCGAATGATGTCAAGGCCAGGGTTGGGCGTCCTCGATTAAATATTGATAACGATAGCATATTATTTTATCGTCGAAGTTAGGTCTTAATAAGTAACTTTTTGTAAACTTTGCCCCACACTAGGAATTTCTCTTATTCCGTGGGTGCGTTTACAAAAATTCTAACTTACAAACATCCAGACCCGGAATCTTGTGGAACAAACAAATATTTGTCCCGTGCGGGATGCGAACCCCAGCCATTACAACATTGCGCCAACTGCATCGTCAACATGTTTGTAACTGGACTTCATAAGTTTTTTCATGAAACCTCGTGATTGCTTAAATTACTAGTCCATAATGTAATTTACCTGTGACATTGACCTCCTACCTGAAAGAGGGCGTGGGCAATACGCCACGTCGCTGACTTAGTGCGGTTATAACTAGCCAAAGTTATAAACTGGCTTCGAATAACTTAGCATCGTAGTAAGTGATTCCATAGTTTGCTCGCTGGTATATATATTAACATAACAGACACTTAAATAAAATACCTACCAAGTAATTCGTAATTCAATCGAAATCACACTTGTGTGCACTGATGTGTCAAAGTGTTCATGCAAATAACGATATTCAAGCGACCTTAATTTGCACATGTATTATTTACGGTGTACTGACCTTTCCCTTTCTTCATATCATCGGTCACCTCGCAATAGAACATCGTCTGTAGGGAGCCTTGCACGCCAACACCGGCCCTGGATAGAAAACAGTGGATCAAACAATTTATATCACCTCCAATTCACATGTGAGTTGACGAATTTAGGTTTACAGGAAGGTAGAGAGCTAAATATGTTCCCACCAATTCAGCATAGCATATACTTGGAACTTACTAGCCTATGGCGAAAGTCCGCCACTAATATTAAAACAGGAGGCGAAGACTGACTGACAGAAGACTGTGGAAAAGGTGTTGCAGACCAGATTCGAAAAGATATATGCCGAGCAGTGGACTGCAATAAACTGATTTGATTGAAATGACGCGGTAGGTCACGAAGGACATGGCGGGACAAATTGTAAAGATTCAAAACTAGAAGGAGGTCACATGGATTCGACAGAAGTGGAAGGAGTATAGGGAGGTCTTTGCCCTGGAGTGAGACAGAGGATATTTTTTTTAGCGTGCTAAAATCATCAAATGAATCCTCCCACCCAGGGCAGAGCGGGAGGGACTGTCCGCCCTGTCCTGTCAGCCCTTTACGTTCCGGAGTCAAGGTAATTCGTTAGTCCCGCGACCTCGGCAGGCTTTGGCCCTCTATAGAGGGGGCCCCGTCATAATGCTGACACTCTTTGAGGCGTGGAACACAATGCGCCTTCGACCCGGGCATGGTCCATGGTCGGACAACGAGTCGCCCATTACTCGCCGCCCGCATGCCCACGCCTACGGTGGCCCGTCCCGGAGATCGTCTGGCGACCTCCGTCGCCGTGGACGTTACCACTGCGGCTGGGGTGGAGGGAGGATGCTGTCCTCTCTCTCACGCGGCGCGCCTCCTCCTTCACTAGCATGACTGCTTCGCAGAAGGAGGCGACCGCTTCCCACTCCGTCTTGCCCCGCAGCATGGCCTCGACCAACGCCGGACGCGAGAGGTTTCCGCTTATCGCCATCGTGAGGACACGGCGGTGCTCTGCCCAAGCGGAGCAGTCCTGCACCGTATGTTCCACCGTGTCCGATCCTCACAGTGGTGACACCCAGACGTCAAACATCCGTGTCCGGTGAGGACCTGCGTTAGGCGGAAGGTTAGGACGCCGTAACGCCTATCCAGCCACTCCTCAAAGAGGGGTCTTACCGCCGCGATTGCGGCGTGCCGGACAGAGGATACTAAAGAAAAGTTAAGGTAGTTGAAAACTAACCTGTACGACGCAATTTTCTGCAGGTCTTGGAGAGGTACATCATATCCGCATTCTTCTAGCACTTCTTCCCGGGCGATCTCTGGTAAGGACATGTTCTTGTCAACAATGCCAGCACACATCTCTAGAGTGATGCCAAGTGTTGCTGGATACTTTGTGGTGTCTATCACGTTACTTTGACGGTCTTGTACTGGTATACTATTGTAGTATATTGCTGGAGACAAAAATACATCTATTTATTTGTGTATCTTATATAAACACGTGAGTACATGCGAACTCATATTGATTGGATTCTATTTAAAATTGAGAATTAGTATTCTAGTAAATTTTGAAAAAATCTAAAACACCCTGAGTCCTGCTTAGATTAATGCACAGATCAGTCAAAAACGATCTGATATTGACACAGCAGCATCAGAAATAACTGTAATGACTTGGATCAAGTCATAGAAGGGGCTTGTAACTAAATAATTATAGCCGCACAAGCCGATCTTCCGGGTTAAACTGCGCTTGCCGAGGTTGGTCTGTGGATGGTAGACCATCTGTCATAGCTAGTTCCCTCCGTGCCTCGGAAAGCCCGTAAGCCGTTGGTCCCGGCTGCCATTTGTAGATCTTTAATAGTTGTTACAATTAGTCAGAAGCTCTAAAAGTCTGACAAGCAGTCTTACGGTGTATGCCCGTTGTCCCCGCAGGCCATGTCCCCGTTAACGGGGACAAAGGGAATTTAATAAAATTATATTAAATTACTTCCCGTTGTCCCCGTACGCTGTCCCCGTTAATTTCTTGTAATTTGTGCTTTTCAATTTATGCCCGTTGTCCCCGTTGAGTTAAAAAGTGAGAGTGCCTTCATACCTAGACAGAATATTGTACCTATACAAATGAAATGGTACTAATGACTACAAATAAATAAAAAAAACACATAATATCTTAATAATAGCTACACATGTTACACGACACAAGTATTTTTATCACTTTTTTAACATTGCTAAAATCATCAAATAAGTCCTCCCGCACCCAGGGCGAGGAGGACGGACTGTCAGACTCGTACTGCCTTAAATCCACGGTGATCCTTCAACAACCCTTTACGTTCTAGGGTCACGGTTACCTTATGAGACAGTCCTGCTACCCCGGCAGGCTTGGGCGCTCTAAGGCGGCCCCGTCAGATTGCAGCTCCATAAGGAGCGCGTGGAACACGACGACGCGCCATCGACCCGGCATGGTCCATGATCGGACGTCGAGTCTCATGACAACTGTTTCGCGGAAGGAGGCAATCGCTTCCCATTCCGTCTCGCCCGCAGCATGGCCTCGACCATTGCCGGTCGCGTGAGGTCGCCGCTTTATCAGTTGTGAAACCCAGGCGTTTTCTTCTCCCCAATCAGACAAAGGAACTTTCCGAAACTTCCGTGTCTAGTGAGTATCTGTGTCAAGCATGACGCCGTGACGCCTCTCAAGTCACTCCTCAAAGAGTGGTCTTTATAGCCGCGATCGCGACGTGCCCGAACTTCGGTTGCGACACGTCGTTCCCTCCCCACCCCTGAGATTGCGCCGGAGCTCTTCCCACTGCGCCACGACTTGCCGAAGTAGCGGGGATTCAAACTGGCGTTTCGCCTACACGCGCCACTTGTAGACGCGCTGGAGGGCTTTCGCCTCCAGATCCTAAGGCTGCAGCCCGGCAAGGAGATTGGCCTATTCACCGGCGATCGTATTCCCAGATCGTCGGGATAGCCATGACCCTCTGGCACGCGACTAGCTTGTCTGAGCGTCTCTGTATGCACAGGGCCTACACAGGGACCCGTAGAGAGCCATAGACCGCACGACACCGCCGTACAGTCTCTTTGATTGGGCAGGAGCCGCTTGAAGGCGGCTGCCACCCGATTCACCTTTAGAGCCAAACGAAGGAAATGTTCCTTGAAGTTCCACCGGCGGTCGGGGACGAGTCCCAGGTACTTCATCTACGCCGTCAGGGAAGTTTAGTATTTTTTTTAATTATATAGTCTTCTATACATGAATTAACACTAACGAAATATGTGCTGTATATGAAATATGTTTTATAATTACATGTAATAATAATGTGTTAAAAATAAAAACTAAAAATTAAAGGGGACAACGCCACGTGAAATTTTAACTGCCCGTTGTCCCCGTTGCCCATATGTACGTAACGGGGACAACGGCCCGTTAAAATTTCACGTGGCGTTGTCCCCGTTAACGGGGACAAAATCACGGGGACAACGGGCATACACCAGTCTTACCATGGGGTATCGTATTACCCAGTTACTGAGTTGTGGGGGTCCAATAGGCAGTCGCTCCATGTAAAATACTGATATTCAGATGCATCAAGTTCAACTGGAAGCGGTCCCTATAGTTCTTTCATTTTTAATGTTGCCCCACACTAGAAATTTCTCCGGTGTTGTGGGTGCGTTTACAAACATAGAAACTCACACACACCCAGATGGGAGAAGGCTAGACAGATGATGACTTAGATCAAGTCACCAATGTGATGTTGTTTATGAGATGGTAATTACTCACCAGGTCTGAAATGTTTAGACAGAATCACACGTTTTTTCGTAATATTGAAAACCAGAACAGAAACAGAGTCATACATTGTCAGACTATCATGTGTCATTTGATTACCATTCAGCTTATAGAACAAGCGATATGGTCTAAGTTGAGGGGAGTATTGTATTTCTGTCTTATACACTTGAGCAATAACCAAGTTTTCCATTGCTTATAATTTATAATGATTTAAATATTAAGATCTAAACCACTTGCAGAATTTTGTGTTTATTTTTAATATATTTTTATCTTTTCATGTTTTTTTTTTAAGAAAATAATATTGTCAGTGTCAGGCTGACAAGTCTGAGTAACCAAAGATTACCATCTTTCTAAAGAGAAGATTTGTAAAGAGTTTCACTCAGTTGAGAAACAGTTGTAAAATATGAACATGCAACTGTTATAATTTATCAGATCTAGTATATTGCTTATCAGGTTTTGAAATTAAAATCATTAACCATGAATAAATCATACTTATTTCTGGTTATCTTTTAGGTGTATTTTATATAATACAATTTTATTTATTTATACAAGGTACACCAATAGCAAAACATACAAAAGCAGTCATCATCTTTATCATCAGCCTATAAATGTTCCCACTGCTGGGACACAGGTCGCCTCTCTGTGAGAGGGAGTGGGCCGTAATCTACCACGCGGGCCCAGTGCGGATTGGTAGATATCACATGTCTTCGAATTTTTGGTTCTAGGACATGCCGGTTTCCTCACGATGTTTTCCTTCACTGTTTTGAGAGCAGTGGTGTTGAAATAAATTACACAAAGTAATGCGTCTGACGGGGTTCAAAACCACGACCTACAACTCGTAAGTCGAGGCCGATACCACTGGGCCACCACTGCTCTCATAAAAGCAGTAATTGAAAACAAAAATATAAAACTTATTACTTAGATGTAAACCTATGACGGGGGGACCTCAGGGGGAGTAAGGGGGGAGAATGGCTATAGTATCCTTGCCGCCCCCAATTGTCAACCTCTCCTGCACGCGGCGCTCCCTGCTAGATAACGGACGAGGCTCTGGCGACCGAGCAAAGGCGGTATAACCTTACGCCCAGCCGGACAACCGGCTGGAAGAGGGATCAGCGACCTTGGGGACCAAATACCCCCAAAAATGTCTGGTGCAGAAGGCAACGGGAAACCACTGCACTATTTTCCCAAGAAAACCACAATGAAAAGTACACCTACGAAGAATGCGTTGTTATGCGATCCGACTGACCCTCGGCGCCATCGCGATTCCGGGTCGCATGGTGTGAAGTATGTTACCGGCCACTCCACTGTGGATCACCAGACGGGGAGTGGAAGCAATGTCATTGGTCAAGGTACAGTATCACAAAAAACCCCATTACGAAAACAGCTGCGCATGGGGACTTGGAATGTAAGAGGACTGCTACAAGTAGGAAAAGTGGATATAGTTGAACGGGAGATGGCGAAAAACAGAATAGATATACTGGGGATTGGTGAGACGCATCGTAAAGGAAGCGGTCATTTTGTTACAGACAATGGCAACGTCATGTACTTTTCAGGCGGAGATAACAGCGAAAATGGAGTTGCTTTCATAATACCTAAAACACTACGGAACAGCGTCAAAGGATATCAGACTCCTAATGACAGAATGATCACAATAAAACTGGATGCTAGCCCTGTACCCATCAACATCATACAAGTATATGCGCCCACCTCCCTATCTAAGGAGGAAGTCTCGGATGAGTTTTATGCCAATTTGGATAAGCTGCTACACACTATACCATCCAGGGAAATTACGGTTGTGCTGGGAGATTGGAACGCCAAGGTGGGTGATACCTATGGAAGCTCGCTGAAGGACACGCTGGTTGGCAAATGGGGCCTTGGTAAACAGAATGACAGGGGTGAAAAATTTCTTCAATACTGTATTGAAAATCAGCTCTCTGTAATGAACACCTGGTTTGAACAGCATCCGAGAAGATTGTATACGTGGACATCGCCATCAGGCCATAGAAACCAGATTGACTATATCACGATCAAGTCCAGATGGCGGTCGTCTGTCATTAACGCCAAGACACTTCCTGGTGCCGACTGTGGCAGTGACCATGAGCTGCTCATTGCTGACTTCAGATTGCGCTTGAAGAAAATCCGTCCAAAAACTCCGAAGACTGTCACACTGAATGGTCCGGCTTTAATCCACTACCACAGCACAATTTACTCAAAGATCAAGTCCATGAAATGTGAACCATTTGACGCCAGCGAAGCAGACTGGAGTAACCTGAAAAGGGAGATTCTGCTCACGGCAAAAGAAAGTACGGCACTTCATAAAACTGTCAATAAAAAAGAAGAATGGATAGGCCGACAGTCGTGGGATCTGATCGAAGAGAGACGAGAGCTAAAAAGCGCTGGTTTAAGTTCTCCCAGCAATCGCGAACGCTACAACCTATTACACAAGGAGGTGCAAAAATCTACACGGAGGGACCGAGACATGTTCATCAACGGATTGTGCGATGAGATTGAAGGACATGCTGACAAATGCCAGGCGAAGGATCTTTTTATGAAAATCAAGCAGCTAACCGGGACCTTCAAACCGAAAAGTTGGATAGTGGATGACAGTAAAGGGAACACTTTAACAGAACTAGAACTTGTTCTAGAAAGATGGAGAAGTTACTGTTATGAACTGTATCGGGATGAAAAGGGACAACTAATGGAACGAAGATGGGAACACCCGGAAGAGCCGCCCATTTTGCTTTCTGAAGTGCAAAATGCCATTCAGAAGCTTAAACACAAAGCGGTTGGCCCTGATGGAGTGTCGGCTGCAATGCTTCAACACCTAGGCGCAGGCGGTACTAAGTTCATACATCAGATATGCAACAAGATCTGGAAAACTGGCCAATGGCCAGAAGACTGGACCGAATCTGCAGTCGTACCACTTCACAAAAAAGGATCCACTAGAAAATGTGAAAACTATCGCACGCTGTCACTGATGTCTCACGCTAGTAAAATCATGCTCCGTATCATAAACACCAGGCTATCAGCATTTACAGACCACCAGATACCCAATGAACAATCAGGCTTTGTCGCTGAAAAAGGAACTAGGGAACAAATATTGTACGTACGCCTGCTCATTGAGAAATGCAGAGAGTTCAACAAACCGTTGGTCTTGTGCTTCATTGACTACGCCAAAGCATTTGACTGCGTGCAGTGGAGTACCATGTTTGATGTGCTTGTGGAGATGGGAGTCCCCTTGCACCTCATTTTCCTGGTGCAGAATCTGTACCTTGACGGCACTAGCTCTGTGAAATTGGAAGACCATCAGTCGAAGTCCTTTCACACTGAACGAGGCGTGCGCCAGGGCTGTATTCTTTCGCCTAAATTATTCAACCTGTACGACGAATACATAATGAGAAAAGCGCTTGAGGACTGGGACGGAGGCGTATCAGTAGGTGGCCTACGCATCACTAACCTCAGATATGCTGATGACACGACTATAGTTGCATCGAGTGAAGTAGAGAGGGCAACTCTGCTGAAGAAAATAGAAGGTTCATCAAGGAACCATTCGAAAACCAAGATCATGGTGGTGGACCGAGCGCAACTTCTACAAAAAACCGATGGACTCAACGGCTACGAAAAAGTCAGTCAATTTGTGTACCTGGGGTCTATGATCACAAATGAGGGCATCTGTACAGATGAAATACGCCGAAGGGCCGGGATGGCCAAAAGCGCTATGGCGAATCTGGACAAAATCTGGAAGAACCGCGGTATTCGCCGGAAAACCAAAGTGCGACTCATTCGTGCCTTGGTATTTTCTATTTTCCTGTACGGCGCAGAAACATGGTGCTGCAAGAGCAACGATAGCAAAAAGATCGATGCTTTTGAAATGTGGTGTTGGAGAAGGTTGCTCAGAATTCCGTGGAGCGCTATGAGAACCAACGAGTCCATACTGCAGGAGCTTAACATCACGACGAGGCTCTCAGCAATCTGCCACCAAAAGGCCCTTCGCTTCTTCGGACATATCATGCGGTCTCCTAAGCATAGTCTGGAGAAGCACATCATAGTGGGTCAGATGGAGGGAAGACGAGCCAGGGGCAGAGCACCCTCAAGATGGATGCCATCAGGAAAACTGTGGGGCCGGACATCCAGACGGCAGTCCACAGCTGCAACAACCGCAGCGAACGGAGAGCTCGCTGTTGTGGTCGCGATCCTCAGCATTGAGGGACCGAGGAAGAAACCTATGACAGGTATATGCAACATTTACCATGAAAGTGCCAACAAAGTAACAATTACAAAAATATTATAGATTGGTTAAATAATAGTCTTCTTAAAACTATATGGGTATGTGCAGTAGGTATATAAATATATCTATGTATAATATTTGATAAAAAAAAATAATACAGAAAGAAAGAAATTTACAATCATTATTTTGATGTTATCCTCATCAGTCAACGACCATTTATAACTAGACGCCTCATGCACGATCTGATTAACGAAAATTATTCTGTCAAGTCGCTGAGGTACGACGTAAGCGAGGGAGACGGGGTACTGCGTTCTGATTGGCTAATACTGCGTTCTGATTGGGTAACTCAAGGTCAGTGCGACACGGGGACTCACAGGAGTGGTCGAGTCACGACGGTTATAAGATTTTTTTACCTAATGTGTTGACAGACATCGGTCGCCTGTGATTAGGAGTCTAGTTATATATGGTTGTTGTCATCAGTCCATCCTGCATCCTGCATCCAGCGTCTTCCGTAATGAAAATACATGAACAATAAAATTTCCTCAGAAGTTGTGTTCATAATGTAAAAAAAATATATGTTGTGTAACAGAAGCTGTTTATGATTATAATTTAGCTAAATATTCAGCATGTGATAATCAACATGACAAAGCAGCTGCTACTCTATTGTGGAGCTCAGAAAGGCTGACAATGATATGTAAAGTGCTGGTATTCAGTACATTATTGGGGTTGGATTCTACTTGATGTAGAATACGACTCACAAGAGATTAGTTTATACACAGCTGGAAAGATTCTCCAAATAATGGTATCTTAAAACTTTTGCTGGTTGTTAAAACATATGTCAAACTTACCACTGTGTATTGCTTGTCATAATCATTTAAGCGGACTTACTGCTGCCGAAAAAAATAATTAAAAAAATAGCATCTGCTCACCGGGTCTGAATTGCTTCACGAATACTAACACATTCCTGGTCACGTTGAACACGACGATAGCGACGCTGTCGTGTACCTCCAGCATGTCCCAGTTCTTCTCCTTGCCTCCCTGCGTGTAGTTGAAACGAAAAGGCCTCACGTAAGGCGAATCCGGCAAGGGAGTCAGGTACACATCCTTTAAGTCTTCCATTTTTCGAACTCTATACTATAGGAACAGTGGCAATTATTTAACAATTGATGTACTGATTACGGAAATTGGGTATGCTCAAATTTTAATGAATTATAAATTATTAATATTATTATACACCAAATAAATCGTACACTGCCTTTCTCAACGTTGCTATCCAATGACAGCAGAGAACAGCACTGACGTTGACGTTTTACGACATAAACGACGTCAGCTGACAGCCCTGCTGCATGACAGGCGACAGATAAGAGCAGTGTTGCCAGGAAACTATGGTTTCGTTCGTTTTAATGCTTAAAATACTGGCTTAAGGGCCCCATACACGGTAATACGATCCGTCGCGTCATACCGATCGAAACGATGAATCGATGGTGTATGTCAAGATCGTTAACGATTTACTTAACCGAAATCGATGTCGGAAATCGCAACAAATGCAATCATGAATATCGTAACGATAAGATTTACATGCGACTACTGATTTCGCTTTAGTAGCAATTTCTAGACATTCTTTTGAATCCGAATCAACGCTACCGCCACATAGGTAAGGAAAAGAAGTTCATTTTCCATTTTATGGGGCACGTATTTAATTATTTGAATACGTCTTTATCCTTCAGTTTCAAAGATCTAGTTACAACCAGACGTTTCGTGTATGAGCGACATTTTTGATGCGATCAATCGTCACGATTTTCATCAGATCGAATCGATCGTATAGATAGACGAATCGTACCGTATGTGGGGCCCTTTATACACCAAGCAACCAAGATAAGCGAATGTACTGAAAAAATTCTAAATAAGAATAATAATTTTATTGTAGAATTATGAATAAATAAATATAACATTAATTTATTGTAGTGCACCGCATGGACTAATACCGGATTGATATCGGGTTTAATTGATACCGGGTTATAATAAGTGAGGAAAAAAATCCTAACTCTGTAATCAGAACACGGATAATTATCTATCTCCCAATCAATTGAGAAACGTACAATAGTATACCTACTAGACAAACAAAAAAGTCTAGACCTAGACATTTGGGGTGCTAAGACAGGTAACCTCCACGTGCGTCCGTGGACTGGAGTTCCCTCTCGGATACGTCCGGGGGGAAGACCAGTTTTTCGGGCCGGTGCGCCCTGGGATGCGGGCAAAAACTCTTCCTTAGGCACTGTGTGCCTAAGGGGGTTTCTTTGCCCGTATGCAAATAGCCTGTCGGGTGGAAGCTCCAATGCGTGTCCCTCTGATTAGCAGAGGGCACAGCAGCGGAGCGGGCTTGCGGACGGTGAGTAATGGGTAAGCTCGCCGTCCGACCAGGGACCAAGCCCGGGTCGGTGGCGTGTCGTGTTCCACGCGTCACCGACGGGGCCCCTTATGGGGCCAAATGCCTGCCGGGGTCGCGGATTTTTTCTTAATCCAGGATACCGTGGCCCCGGAACGTAAAGGGCATCCAAAGGAACACGGGTGGATTTTAGTCAGTAAAAGTCTGACAGTCCCTTCCGCCCCACCCAGGGCGGGAGGACTCATTTGATGATTTTGCCACCCTAAAAAAAAAAAAAAAAAAGACCTAGACATTTATAACATAGCCTTTCCCTTCACTATTCTTCACCTTTGACTTTGACAATATTGACATCTTGTACCTGTACGGGAAAATAAATAAACTTATGTTCATCGCAAAACTGAATGTAAAATTGAAGTACAAATTTTGAATTTACTTAAATTTCGCTATTAGTAATGGTTATGCGACCTAAGGATTAGAAATATTAGAATGGCTCGGCAAGACAAAAGCTCTAAACCGGGCTTTATAATCAAGCTATCCAACGAAACAGCACAAAAATTGGCTGAAGAAGAACTACAAGCTAAAACTCTGCTAGAAGCAACGAGTAAGTCTGAGATTTCGGATAACTTAGATAAATCAATAACTTCTGAAAGTATTGATGTAATAGAGACGGATGTGCCTGAACCCAGTGAAAAAGATTCTAGTTCTAAAAGTGAGGATGCACTTGATGAATCTGCTAACAGTGGCGTAGCTGATAAAGATGCACATAAGGACGATTCAGCATGGGGTGAGTACGCACCATATGTTTCTTATGAAGGCGAAGAAGCTATCTATACTGACCCCTCAAACCATCAAAAGTATATATGGGACAAAGAATCAAATTCATGGACCTTGAAACCTGGTCAAGAGGTAATTGGAAGAGAATACAGTTATGAAGATGATACACATATTTACACAGAAGCTGATGGCTCCAAATTTTTCTGGGATGTGGAAAAGAAAGCCTGGATACCTAAGGTTGATGATGACTTTTTAGCTTTATATCAAATGTCCTACGGGTTCATAGACAATACAGCTGAAGATAAAGAGAAAACTAAAGTAGAGGAAAAAAAGAAAGAACAAAAGAAAGCTGAACTCGCTGCTGGTGTGAAACGGAAAGCTGAACCACAGTGGTTCCAACCATCAGAGGAGACAAATACCAAGGTCTATGTATCTAATCTACCTCAAGATTTAACCGAAGAAGAATTTGTCAATTTTATGCAAAAATGTGGCCTTGTTGAACGTGACCCTGTTAATCAGAAGATGAAAGTGAAACTGTATATGGATAAAGAACAAAATTGTTTCAAAGGTGATGCATTGTGTACTTATATCAAAATAGAATCGGTTGACCTAGCATTAAAACTTCTCGATGGTAGTGATTTAAAAGGCAATAAAATAAAAGTAGAAAGAGCATCCTTCCAAATGAAAGGTGATTACAATCCTGCTCTAAAACCAAAGAAGAAAAAGAAAAAGGAACTTGAGAAAATAAAGAAAATGCAGCAGAAGTTGTTTGACTGGAGACCTGAAAAGTTTATTGGAGAAAGATCAAAACATGAAAGGATTGTTATAGTTAAAAACTTGTTCCATCCAACTGATTTTGATCATGATGTCCAACTGATATTGGACTATCAGCAAGACTTGAGAGAGGAGTCAGCTAAGTGTGGCGAAGTAAGAAAAGTGGTCATTTATGATAGACATCCTGAAGGAGTAGCCCAGATAACTATGAAAGATCCAGAAATGGCTGATGCAGTTGTAGCTCTTATCAATGGAAGGTGGTTTGGCAAGCGTCAGATCACTGCTGAAATATGGGATGGTAGAACGAAGTATAGGATTGCTGAAACTGATTCTGAAATCAGTAAGAGGATAAACAAATGGGATCAATTTTTAGAAGGCAAAGAAGCCGAAGAATCCAAGATGGATGGTTCAAGTAGTGAAGCTGATGGTAAAAAAGAACAAAGTGCTGAAGAGGTTGTAAAAACGAAAACTGTTGAACAATCAGATGGTAAAACAGATGATGCAACTGATAGAGCTAATAAGGTTTCAGCTAACAATACTGAAGTTACTGAGAAAAGAAATGAAGAAGTTATGGAAGTTGTTGAACCAAATGAAAAGGCAGAGTAAAATAAATATAAACTTTTAATTTAAAAGTTGAATGTAAGTGAGATGATAATAAATGAATAAAATCAACGTGTATTTTTTTTTTTTTTTGTTTAATAAAAGTATTGGTAAAATCTATCAGTTCTGAAATATTTTGTATAATATCTCGATTATTATTAACTAGCTGTGCCCGCGACTTCGTTCGCGTGGAGGTCGGAACTCAACAATGTATTTTTTTAGTGCTTCTTTATTAACAACATTAGCTGTAAACCATCATTCTGGAGCATACATAAATATGCGTAAATCATCAAATGAGTCCTACCCAGGGCAGGGTAAGAGGGACTGTCAGACTTGTACTGATTAAAATCCTCGGTGTCCTATAAATCCTATAACAGGCCTTTACGTTCCGGGGTCAAGGTAATTCGATAGTTCCGCGACCCCGGCAGGCTTTGGCCTTCTAAGGGGGGGCCCGTCATTGTGATGGCACAATTAGGCGCGTGTTGAACACAACGCGCCGTCGACCCAGGCATACTCGCCGCCCGCATGCTCGTGCAAGAGAAAAATCTACGTTTAAACGCCTCTGGGACCTGAGTAGTATAGGCGGACTCCGGAGCCTGCCCGTTCCTGCCTTTACCGGCGCTGGCAGCCCCAGGACGTAAGCAGACATGGGCGAAAGTCATTCTTGCAAGGAAACAGATCGTACCTATGCGTGAGCCATCGTATCCCATCGTACCCCATCGTATCCCATCCTACCTCATCCTATCCCATCCTATCCCATCCTATCCCAACCTATCCCATCCTATCCCATCTTATCCCATCCTATCCCATCCTATAATATTAGGTTATTATTAGGATTAATATTGTGTTAATGAAAATACCTTCGCAAGTAATGCATTACTTTAAAATCAAATTTGATTTCCATAAAAAAGGTTATAATGACTTAACCTTAAAAGATAAATGTATGCTCTCGCGGACTTTATTTTAGAACTTTTTATCAGGAATAATTCCGTAGTACATTATTTTTGCATATCTTTAACCGTTTACGCAGCGCACGCAACGGAAGCTCTCGAAATGGAATCCATTTTCCCGATTTTGAAACATTTCTCTTTACTGCTCCGCTCCTATTGGTGATAGCGTGATGTTATATAGCCTATAGCCTTCCTCGATAAATGGTCTATTCAACACAAAAAGATTTTTTCAATTCGAACCAGTAGTTCCTGAGATTAGCGCGTTCAAACAAACAAACAAACAAACAAACTCTTCAGCTTTATAATATTAGTATAGATTTGTAAGTTGCATTGCTACCAAATTATTAGACCTTCCCTAACCGCAGTCTCCTGAAACAGGTCCATGAAGCGATTATTGTGAGTATATGAAATTAAGAACGATATTCCATTGTAAACCTTAAACTTAAATAGTCTGCCAACGCTCCGAATCATAAGGTGCGTCATGGCGTAATGTTACTAATTTTTTTGCCTTAAGCACGCGCATTTGGTTCCCAAATTGGACTTTGGACATGAACGACGAGACGAGATTTTATTGACAACTGACATTTTGTTATCGTTATAATTTTATAAATTTTGGAGGACAAGGCCATGGATTTGACGAAACAAACAGTGGGCTACAAAGGACTATAGGCACCGTGCAGAAACTATAGATGGCGTTGTAATCCTGACAGTAGAGACACCGTGCGAGTAAAAAAAGAAACTTTCCAGACCCATCACATTATGTTCTGTGCCCATGTTGTTCTGTCAAATCTGATTTTATATTTTTTATGTGATTTTACAATTTTTTAAAATGATTAAAATTATAAAATATGGTTTTCAACCAATAAAGAACGATCGGCAGCGTGGTCAAAACATATCAAAAGGTCAAAAGCTATTCGAGTCAGGACATGTTTTTGATGTCACAGAAGTATGATGTTAAGATAAGAGTAAGTACCTTTTTTAAATTAATTGTTATTACAATATCTTTAGAAAACCCTTATTTCTAATTTTTATCTTTGTCTTTTCAGCTTGATTGGAATTGAAAAATCAAAAGTGCAATTTGTAAATGCAAGGTCTATCAGGAAGGAGGTATCAGAAGAAAACAAAGAATAATTCTGTATATATTTTGAAGTATGTTGTTAAATAAAACAATTGAAGTTCAGTTAACAAAATATTTTTATTTCCTCTATTTGTAACTTTCAAATTACTAAAGTGACAAAGCAAAGTTTATTAATTGTACTTGAGCACTTGTAGCACGCCGGGCTTGATTCGATTCCTGGCCTGACACAAGTTGATTTTCTTAAGTACAATAATTATAATGTTTACATAGTGTTATTCAGTAAAAAAAATTATAGTGGAGTTTCATAAAAATGTTGCTTTGAAACGGTAAGTACATACATATTACATTCACTGTTTAATATTTGGATTTTCAACATTTACTAACGCACAAACAATATGAACTATTTGATATGCCAGAGTCATTTAACATTATTTTCTGATCTAAATTTCTGACAGGATTTATCTTTTTTTACTGAGCCAGCTCGTTGCATTCGACGTTGGTGTCTTTCAAATCTTTCAATTTTTTGATCCAAGCTTTTTATATTTTCTTGACCAGGAAAAATTGTAGGTAGATACGACGGGTGTAGAGGATTTTTTGATTTTTTGTTGCCAATAAAATGGGCGCTGCAGATGGTGGTATTTTTAGACGGGAGCCAGTTATTTGGATGCCTACTACTGAAAGAATTAACGGTTACAGGTTAGGTATAATGATCATTTTCAATACCTGAATGCATCTTACTATCTTACAATTACTTACGTGTGTTTTAAAACTGCATTTATCCATTTTATTCTTATATCCCTGAGCCATGGCATGTGAGTACTATAAGTAGGAAAATAGTAAAATTTTACATCCTTGGAGTTGTTCTTGGATGTAATATAGCATCCAGAAATACAACAATACATTTTGATAATATTCAAGTTAGCAAAAAACACGAAAATTTACAATTTTTTCCTTGGTTTGACAGCAGCATTTTTGACACTTGAGGTAAAAGCTTCGGATAAGAGTCACGAGATGGCGGAGTCATCGCTACGCACGGTGCCTATAATAATATAAGACAACCGACCGGGACCCACTGACCGGATGTTGTCGTACACAGGTTCGGATCGGTATAAGTCAATGGGCCTGCCCATTGACTTATACAGTGTGGACAGGCCCTGCCGAACAACGAAAATGGCAACAGTTTGTTGGCCCGCCGTGTACAGTCTGTCTATAAAATCATGAAAATCGATGAGGGCGCTGCGGTTGTTTTCGACTCGTTATTAATATATAGACAGACTGTAACGCGGCCCGCAGCCAATCACGGAGCTGTCGTTCTGGGCTGAATGATTGTAATAATGAACGCCACCACGAATATAATGTTCCCATAGAATGTTCCTAACACTGCTGCACTCGCTGCACTGGTCGTAGCATGCAGGGCCGCGCCGAGCCCTGGCAGCGCCTGTGTGCAAATTCTTTGTGGCGCCTCTTTTTTCGGTCGCGTTTCGACATTTTTTTTATTGAAAAATTATATTTTCTCCAGTTTTATTTAATAGTAACTGTTGACTGCAGACACCCCACCCCTATTATTTTAAATATTTTTCCTAATATTATTTGTTTTTATAAACTTAATACATGTATATTTTTTTAACGTTGCCCCACACTTTATCATGGGTGCATTTATAATCATTGAAATTCACATACACAAACACCCAGACCCGAAACAATTACTTGCAGATCACAATTTTTGTTCCGTGCGGGAATCAAACCCGTGACACGCAGCGCAGCAGCCGATCGGTGTCTGTGTTTGTGAGTTTCTATATGTATTTGTAAACGCACCCACGACATAAGAGAAATTCCTATTGTGGGGCAACGTTTTAATTTAATAAAAAATAATCGTCAGGGCTTTTGTAACATATTATATAGGAAATTACATAAAATGTACGTACTCCTGCTTAAAGCATTATTTTTATCACTTTTACTAGTTTTTTTAGAGCCGTAAAATATTGAATTATTTTAGAAGTATTTTTATCCCATTCTTCCTCTAGTCTTCTTTTCCTCAACAAATTCTGGTACCCGATAATTTCTTTTTTTTTCTTGTTCACTACCACTCATCATGAAAACACATTAAAAATCCGTAACAGACACTTAATATTATTGTCATTAGTGTTAGAACTTAAACTTATTTTTAATATTATATAAAGCACGGGACGTTCATTCAATGCGCACCTAGCACCCACTTTGAATGAAATATTTAAAATTGTTTATTTATACTTATTCACTCGCCTCCGCTGTCTCCGGGTCGCATCATATTCCTTTAATATAAACTCATGATCCACGGCTCGGCTTTATTTAAGTATTGACTGCGGCGCTTCTTTTAATTTTAAAACGCAGACGCAGCGCTTGAAGTTCGTGTAAACTCATTCCCGAAATATAAACAGTGGGTCAATTCAAATAGTGCTTGTGTCTTGGGAGACTTGTATCTACTTACTTATTAATACTGAGGTTTTATGTATGTTATATGAAAAAAAAATTCATTAATGGGCTTTGGCGTCTCATCCGGCGCCCCTATAACCCTGGCGCCTGTGTGCGCCGCACACATCGCACACAGGGGCGGCGCGGCCCTGGTAGCATGACAAGTGCTAGAGGACTGCATAATTGAATATGAACGAACGAGATTTGCATCCAGAACCAAAACCATTTCCATGTCTACAAACGCATCGATACGAAAACCTTTCGACTTTCTGGGAAACAGTATGCAGTACAGTGGATGTGGATTGTGCTTATAGCTTCTATCATTGAGATTTCATTGTGTCATTTACTACTCTATGGTACTCCGGCCGAATTTTTGTGCGCCCTAGCCAATCCCTATTTAAAAATTAACCACATTACCATAAACAACAAGCCGTCATGTTGTCTGACACCTGACTTTTTAGTTGCATACACAAATTTATCTAATTCGACGTTTTGTAATCAAAAACGTTCACAATAACGCTTGTTACCCAAGAGGCGGTTGAATTAAGTTTACAGCAGTGTATTTTTCTATAATGGGAATTGTGTACGAGCGCTCAAATACGCGTCTGTACTTGGAGTGAGGTGTCACGTCTAATCGGGGCTTCTCTAGCGGCCGACTCCATGAATAATAACAGGATAATATGTTAACATGGCTGTGCAATCGGACTCTGGAGGGAAGGACGACGTGAAGACACAGTTCGTGACGCGAGAAGGCACATATCGCTTGATGACTCTGTCGGAGTATTCCAGGCCTAATCGAGTTGGTTATACGAGTGGCTCCGGATCTTCCCATGTGCGCGTGTCGCTGGTTAGCCTGCCGCCGGGGCTGGGGGCTGGAGCGCCCGGCTCCGACGGACAGGGCTCCGACGATAGGATATGCTTCAACCATGGCAAAGAACTATATGTTTATGTGTACAGAGGTGTTAAAAAGGTAAAGTAATATGTAGTCCCTATTTCAAATAGATATTAATTTAATAACATATCAATGTCTATTAAAATCCATACACAAAAGAGCAGTTATGTAGTGTGATTGAAAGTTATTTGATTGATTGATAGACCCATTTGATCACCAACTTTCATAAACTTGTTTGAATACTCTTATAAGAGAAGGAAGTTATACAAGAGTTTCCAATTTTAATAGAAATTAAATATTCAATGCTCAATTGAATTACCTAATACTTTCTGCAGTCATATTTTGCAACACTTTCATATCTAAAACAAACACTCCATATCTAAAAATAGGATCTAGATATAAATAACCTTAATTGGTAATTTTTATGTGGGTGTGTTTGTCATGTGTCAGTAACACTCCTGAAATAAACCATCTTTTAAACAGCATAAGTTGAAATGAATCTACTACTTGGTTTTTAATAAATAAACCAACCATTTCATTTTTTGCATTGTATTTTTTCATTTCAAATATCTTATCTACTTAGATAAAAAATATGAAACCGCAAATGAAGAGTAGAATTGGAAACTCAATTGACACTACTGTTCAGACATGTGTGCTATCTCACAAATTTATAAGAGGTGTAAGACCCAGCTGTGGGAAACTGTACACTGATTATTTTGGTTTGGCCTCTATTACATGATACTTGAAAATAACTGAGTGTAATTTGGGTGCAGGTATTATTATACATGTCTATTTCTCTGCTTAACCCTTTAGAGATTACAAGCGTGATGTTATGCTTAATCATATATCTATTTATATTCTATGGCAATATTCTCAGGCTGAAGTTTTGCAAGGATCTAATCTTAGAACTTTAGTAATTTTCTTCAACATAGTTTTTTGTAGTTTCCATTAACTCCCTAGGGTAACATGCTATTTATTGTGATATCTGTGCTTTTAAATGTATAGTAACTAACACTTTCTTAGTATCAGTAATTTAATCTTCATAACGCACCAAACTCATACAATTGTACGTCCGGCAGGGCATGTCACTATATTACACACTTCCTCGGCAGGCGGCAGATCTCACAAAGCCAGTTGACAAGAAGATGTACAAAGGCACGAACCCGACCTGTCATGACTTCAACACCGTCACGATGACACCGGACAGTGTGTCGCTAGTTATAGGATTTTCTACCGGCCAAATACAACTCATAGACCCTATTAAGAAAGAATTAAGTAAATTGTACAATGAAGAGGTGAGTTAAGTTTTTCTTATTAAAAAAAAATGTTTTATTGTCATTTTTATTGCTGTTATAAAAGGTGACTTTTGACAATTTCAAGAAGATTTGAAATTGATTGAGCAATAACCAGTTTATTTCAGAAATTAATATTATAAAAAGCTCATTGTTATTTGTCACTGGAAGATTTCATTAGGTTTAATAATAAACCCCCTTACTTATAAACATTGATTAGACGTTACTTATCTTAAATAGCTCTTAAGTCACTTGCCATCTCTATTCATTGAAATAGAAATGACAAGGACAGGTGATATTTAATCGGTAGCTAAGCAACACAAATTTTTATAAGTAAGGCCCTATAACTCTAGTGTGAAAAATTAAAGAGGTTTTTATGTCTGTAACAATCATAGCAGGAACTTCCTGGTCGGAAGGCATTCTGTAATTTCTACCTACTTAGTAAAAAAGGCGTGGGTTTTCTGATTATTTATTTTTAATGTCATAACAAATGTAAAAATATCTAAAAACGGCTTTATTGAGATACCCATTGTAAGTGCGTCTACTGTGCGACAATACCTGGCCTTGATTCCTAGTTCATACTACTCTTTACTCCTACAGTGATGTGGGTATATATCAGATCTCTAAATTCGAATATGCGGGCCTGATTATGCATACTACTTAGGTATCTGACATTCCGAAAAAAAGAAACCGTTTTAGGTGCATATAAATTTTCGCGATACGGAAATCGACGATCGCTTTGAGTCGCTTGTTTTGTAAACGGAATTTCAGAAATTACACGAATACCTATTGCCTAAACTAAGGACTCCCAAAAATTTTCGATTCCCGGCGCACATATAATTTTGTTAATTTATCTCGGCGCCCGAGCTGGTCGATACCAGGAGGCAATAAAATTATAACTGATTGAAAAGTCCAGCAAATCGTAACGCTTGAATCTGATTTTAAAGCTTCAAGAGAATTCAATGAGTCTATCTTGTTTTACCTGGTGGATCTTATGCGTAGAAAGAATCTGGGATGCACGCAAATTCGATCCGGAGAATGGTCAACAGGAGCGTCTCACGGCGCCCTTTTAAACTCGGCGCCTAACGTGTTTGTATAACACGACATACTTAAGATTTCTAACACACGGCCATTGAGCTGAAGTACCTAAACAAAACATGTCTTTACAACTTCTGTCCTCTGTTATGCGTTATTATATAACTTATACCTAATAAGCTTTGTTATGAAAATGAGCCACTTATAAATGTAGCATAATTATTATCTCCCTTTCTTAGAAGTCCTTGTGGTATCGAAGATGTCAATAGTATTGGTCAGTATGACGTAAATTGCGAAGTGTCCAAAGTCAGTCAAGGACGATATACTTGTTCAAATCTGTTTGACCATGGTCATTCAGGGTTGCTCTGTGAATCACAAAATTTTTCGAGTGGGGAATATTTCGTTCGGTACGATTTGTTGAACAACAAAACCGACCCAGAGTTGTCAGGCACGTCGCAATAGCGACGAAAAGGCACCTCTTTTAGGAGTGGCTGGAGATGAGCATCCTTTTTTTAGCGTGGTATCATCAAATGAGAAATTAATGAGAGCAGTGGTATTGGCCCGGACATACGAGTTGTAGGTAGTGGGTTCGAACTCAGCCAGGCGCATTACTTTGTGTAAATTATTTCATCACCTCTGCTCTCAAAAACGGTGAAGGAAAACATCGTGAGGAAACCGGCCTGTCCTAGAACCAAAAATTCGAAGACATAATGTGACATCTACCAACACGCACTGGGCCCGCGTGTTAGATTATGGCCTACTTCCTCTCGCAGAGAGGAAGCCTGTGTCCCAGCAGTGAGAACATTTATAGGCTGATGATGATCATCAAATGAATCCTCTCACCCTGGGTAGAGCAGAAGGGATTGTCAAACTTGTACTGACTAAAATCCACGGTGTTCTTTCAAATAGCCCTTCACATTCCAATGTAACAGCTACCTGTTTAGACAGCCCCGCGACCCCAATATACTCCCGCGACCCCGGCTGGTCTCGCTTTCCGCCTGACTCAGGTCCCCACCGGATTTAGTTGTTTTGGGAGCATGGACGGCCTAAATCAATTTGCAATTTCTTAATGCAGACAATTTTTGACAGGCCTGTTGGTCTAGTGGTTAGTGACCCTGACTGCTATGCCGGAGGTCGTGGGTTCGATTCCCACCCAGGACAAATGTTTGTGTGATGAGCACGATCATTTGTTCTGTGTCTGGGTGTAATTTATCTATAATATGTATGTATTTAGAAATATATAAGTATGTTTATCAGTTGTCTAGTACCCATAACACAAGCTCTGCTTAGCTTGGGACTAGATGGCGTTGTGTGATAGTTGTGGAATATTATTATTATTTCCTTTATTCACTAAACTTACATATAATTACATTTTTAAATATTTTAAATAAAAAACAAAACGATATAAAACATTTAAAAATATAAAAATAGAGATCCGCCGGTGTGGGAGCAGGGTCCAAGCTACCGGTGGTTAGGGCTCCAGAGACAGGAACCTCCTCACAATGCGAGCCGTATCAAGGAGTACTGCCTTCTGAATCAGGCCAATTATTATTATTATTATTAATGCTGTCAAGTTGTCTATTTTTAGCCCTCCGTATCCACTCAACCAATCCGCCCCCCGCCGTTTAAATGATATCACTGAGTCCTCATCATCATCATATCAGCCCGGGATCACCCACTGCTGCGTATAGGCCTTCCCCTTTTGTTGCCATATATATCTCTCGGTTCTGTGCGTCTCTCATCCATTTATTTCCCGCGATCTTGACGATAACCCAACGGGCTTTTGGGCGGCCTTGGTTTCTTTGGCCGAACTTTGGCCACCATTCGGTCAAAACCTTGCTCCATCTGCCATCTCTGCGTCTTGCCAGATGCCCTGCCCAACTCCACTTGAGGCGTATCGTCCTATCCCCGACGTCATAGACTTTCGTCCGACGAGGGATTTCGGTGTTACGCACTCGGTCTAGAATAGTCATACTGAGTCCTACTTACGTTAAAACAGTACAATCTATAGCATATTAGGATACATACGTATTTGATAGTGCGTGAAGTGCCTACTTATTGCTAGGCGCTGCATTATCGCTGGTCAGTTATCATGGCGCATCCTATGTATTGTATTACATGCTCTGTTATATAACGTTACGCATTAAAATGGGAATGTTGATAAAGTGTAGCGTTTACATAATATTTTGTATTGTCAGATCTATGATATGGAACCACAGCTCTCTTGATCTACATTTTGTAAAAATTGTGCTTTATCTCTTTCAATCTGTTATTATTTTTTGATCCACATTAAATAAGTACTTGTGTTACGTTTATTTTGTGGTCTCTTATCCTTTAGTCAGATACGGTAATAAGTACTTACATGATACTTTATTTGCAGGGCAAAATATTTTCCAACAATCTATTATAACATTAAATTGTGTAGCAAATTTAAATTGAAATACTTTTGGGTCGTGGGAACTAGTTGTTGTGAACAATAGAAAGTTTTAATTATTACGGAGGGTGAGATTATTTATTGCCATGTCTTTTGACTACGGATTCAGAATACGAAATAATACTTTAAGATTGTATATTATGTACTTATTTAATGGTATTTCCTGCAAGACTTAACTGCCTCAAACTAGGGTATCCGTAATAGGTAGGTAATATAAATAGTTGGTAGAATCAGTATTTATAAGTAACTAGTGGTCCGTCCCAGCTTCGCACGGGTATATATTAAGAACCGCTCGTCCGATTTTGTGCAAACTTCACATAAAGCATCTACTAAATAGTTCGAACAAAGCCTAAACATTTGGTTTGGATAGGTGAGCCCGTTCTTGAGTTATAACATTACAACGAAAAGTGGCATTGATTTTTAGGGTTCCGTAGCCAAATGGCAAAAACGGAACCCTTATAGATTCGTCATGTCTGTCTGTCTGTCTGTCTGTCTGTCTGTCTGTCTGTCCGTGTATGTCACAGCCACTTTTTGTCGAAAGTATAAGAGCTATCCTGTTGAAACTTGGTAGAAAGATGTATTATGTGAACCGCATTAGGATTTTCACACAAAAATCAAAACAAAACAAATTTTGGGGGTGCCCCCCATACTTAAAATTGAAACTCAAAAAAAAAATTTTCACCAAACCCATACGTGTGGGGTATCTATGAATAGGTCTTTAAAAATGATATTGAGGTTACTAACATCATTTTTTTCTAAACTGAACAGTTTGCGCGAGAGACACTTCCAAAGTGGTAAAAAGTGTGTCCCCCCCCCCCGTAACTTCTAAAATAAGAGAATGATAAAACTAAAAAAAATATATAATGTAGACCTCAACCAAAACTACCAACGAAAATTGGTTTGGATGAGATACAGTTAGCAGTTTTTGAGATATAGTACATTTTCAAAAACCGCAAATATAACTTTGCCATTCATACAAATACTATGAAAAACAAAGTTATTTTTATTGTTTGTGTATATTACTTACTAATCTCAATATAATTATATCTCTAATCTATGCTTGCTGCTACGGAACCCTTCATGGGCGAGTCCAACTCGCACTTGGCCGGTATTATATATTAGATAACCATTAATTCTTGAATATTTTCTCATAGTCGCACATAATTTCGGCCTCCTCTAAACATACTTTTTTCAGCAATCAATTATTGCGAGTCAGTTATAATGGTTGACTAGGTATTCTAGAAATATTACTATAATTTTCGAGAAATCGACCATTATCGTGCTCATAAAACAGACTTTCCGAAACAGTTAATTAGTTTGCGTGTCTAGAATATTCAGTAACTAAACCTTCAACTATCTTTTAACAATGTATTTTATGTTCTTTCACTACATTATTAACTTATACATAGAGTAGCGAGAAGCTCGAAACTTTGACAACCAGCATTGCCAAGAGGTATTGCTTAGTAACTTCTCGGCGAGGGAGGCGGTCAACAGGGGTCATAACCCCTCAAAAATTACATCAAATGATTGAATCTACCTCTAACTAAACAATTACATTAACAAAAAGTATCTATTTAAGTATGTTTTGAAATGCCTAACCACAAACACCAATCCGAGGTGGGATGCTAAAAATTGTCGACCGCCTGCCTGACCCCAAAAATTCCCCCAAAGTCTATGTGATCGCATCTGAGTAGATTGGAAGTAAACTTCAACACAGTTGTAGAAAAGCTAGGTAGATGACGAAGATTTACTTAATATTGTTATTCTTTTCCAGAGACTGATTGACAAAACGCGAGTGACGTGCATCCGGTGGGTGCCGGGCTCCAGCAACCTGTTCATGACGGCGCACGCGTCGGGCCAGCTGTACGTGTACAACGAGGAGCTGACGTGCGGCACGGCGGCGCCGCACTACCAGCTGTTCAAGCAGGGCGACGGCTACTCCATCCACACGTGCCGCACCAAGTCCACGCGCAACCCGCTCTACCGCTGGCTCATTGGCGCCGACGGCAGCTGCATCAACGAGTTTGCCTTCTCGCCCTGCGGCACCAACCTTGCCGTCGTCTCGCAGGACGGCTTCCTCAGGGTGTTCCACTACGACACCATGGAACTCATCGGCAGGGCGAGGTCCTACTTCGGTGGCTTCCTCTGCGTCTGCTGGTCCCCCGACGGCAAGTACGTTGTCGTCGGCGGAGAGGACGACTTAGTAACCGTCTGGTCGTTCAGCGAGAGACGCGTCGTGGCGCGGGGACAGGGACACCGGTCGTGGGTCTCCGTCGTTGCCTTCGACCCATATGTCGTCAGCTTCAGCGAACCAGAGAGCGAAGAAGGCGTAGAAGACGACAGACAGAAAAGTGAAAGTGTGCAGTGTTATAGGTTAGGTAGTGTATCTCAGGACACACAGTTGTGCTTGTGGGATCTAACCGAGGACGTGCTGAAGCCCCCCGTCCGGGCGCGCGCCTCCGCGCATCTCTCACCCAATAGTCAAACGTTCTCCCCTAACGGAGTCCCCGGTATGAAAATATCGGCGCCTAAAGGAGCTAAAACTAATAAAATAGGACACAAACACGCCGAACTGAGCGGGTCGAACGCGGCGGGCGAACCGTCCGGGACCAAGCAAACGAAAGCGAAAGTAAACAACGTCTCGACCCTAAACATTAGTGTGGGTAAGGCGAAAGAGGAGACTTCGGGGTCGCTGGGGGTGAACTCGTTAACGCAGCGATTGGCTGGCTTTTCATTCGGAGAGCGTCGATCGGAGCATCGTAGGAACTTTAGTCTGACGTCAAAGCCGGCGGAGCAGAAGTCTTCCGCGTCGAACAGCGTCGCGTTAAGAGGAAAGTCTGCAGGCGCGCAATCGAACGATTCGTACGATCCTTTAAAGTTGATCGGTACGCCGTCATGTCCTCGGTTCGACGAGTGTCCAGTGCTGGAGCCGCTGGTGTGCAAGAAGATCGCGCACGAGCGGCTGACGGCGCTGCTGTTCCGCTCGGAGTACTTCGTGACGGCGTGCGCCGACGGCTGTGTCAACACGTGGGCGCGGCCTGCGCGTGCGCACAACGGGGACGCGCGCCCGCCGCGCAGGTTCGACCGCATCGACCTCGTGGACTAGAGCGATACCTGAGCCCGCACACCATCACACTTCTGCTACTACTCCTCTTTGTCTATGCTAACGTTTTGGACACTCTCATTTCGACAGTCTGGTGACGATAGGTATGGCACTAAAATATAGGCACGGAATGCCGGGTCTATACAAACGGAACAAGCATAATATGAACAAATAGACACTTATGTACGGCGATCAAGAATAAACAGTCGCTCTCTGTATAGAGTCGAAATTCCGTCCCTATCTGTTAATACTTTTTCTGGTTAAGTTTCCAAGAATTAACGAGTAAATGATTAGGATTAGTACATTAAAGTTGAAATGAAAATAAATTACCTACCTTTAGCAGCACTGCAGGTTGTAAGTTAGTAGTCCGTTAAATTGAAGAAAGAGCCGTTATTTCGTTGCACAATAAACAAAAACACACGTTATAGTTGATGAACAGTAAAGGTCCGTACGGATTGCGCGTACATTCGTACGCGTAGTCAGTTTACGCGTGTCCAGAACGCCATGTTGTCCCGCTCTCGGCTAGCGCGCTAGCTAGCTCCCGCGGCACACGTTCCCCAAGAGTGTACGCGTAGCTACGGTATGGACATGGCGTTCCAGAAACGCGTACCATTGTACGCGCAATCTGTACGCACCTTAACAGTTCTTTGATGATGTTGGCTGTTGGTTGTAGGTTTTAAAAATGTTGCGACGGTGTTGCTTCAAAGAGTTCTAGTAGTCTAAGATGTTTATGTTTGGTTGTTTGATATACTCCGGGTTGTCCGCAGCGGTGTCGCTGGTCGTTAGTTAAAGTTGTGAATGGTGTTCGTGTGCTATTATTCCATGTTAGGCACATTGTTCAGAATGCGTGTGTGTATGTCGTGTCCTGGAGCTCTCCTGTGTATGCCAATACCATTCATATGTTTCTCCAAAAGTTCCCGGATTTCAGCCAAAATTTAGGCATAGATATAACTTTTAAATGTTTGCACTGATTTTTGAGAAAATTATCACTTTCTGGTTTTTCGATATTGTATTTCTATGCGAATCTGGGACTTAAAATAGTAATGTATAATGTTGATGTCCGTTTTATGAGGTTTGCACACCAAAGACAGTTATGTCAAACTCTCGACCATTATAGGAATAATTATAAAACGTCTAAGGTGTGTTGATCCCATAACTTTGAATAAAGTATGGTTATAGAACAAACAAAACTGTTATGCACTACAAATTTACAAAATGAGCCTTATTGTATTCTTGATAGAAATTAATTTAGATAAAACTTTGGTTTCTTGTGTCATTAAACGTTAAACCCTTCCTCGCTCTTAGGTGTTTACACGACACGTTATTATAACACTAAACTAACACAAGTAAACTAAATTGTGATACTCCCGTGAATCGTTGGTAATCTGTCCTTATATAAATAGCTGGGTAGAGATAGCAACAGACTTAAATATTGTTAATACTTCCTTGATAGTTCTATCGAAATGTTTTCAATTATTAATAGAATAGTCTAAAGTGCGAGTCGGCATTATGTTCGTATACTAAGTGAATACAGGAAAGTTCCAGTTGTGGGTTCCACTAAGCATTTTCTAGAGTTGTAATGATATACGATGAAAAAAAAAACATTTTAGATAGCAATAGATATGAGATTCGTAACTATGTATAGACAAATGTATATTATAATTAAGGAAAAAACGTTTTTTTTTCTCGGCTCACATATGTAAATATAGTTGGTAGGTCAAGCGATCTGATCGCTTCATATTCGCAAAACACTTGCGCTTTCATATTAAAGCTATTTATTACGATTTTTTTATCGATTTAAATGTTGTTGCATCGATTGACGTGTCTGTAAGACTTGCAGTGTTTAATCGTTTATCTTTTTTTTTAATATTGTGAGACTCTTATAAGTTGTTAATTATTTAGATCTTAGTGTGTAGTTTAGTGAATTTATTTTATCATAGATCAATATTTGGTTCTATAATTTTGCTCTCGTGTAGATAAATTGATACAAAAAGCGCGGATTTGGAGGTTTTTGAAAGGAGATCGAAATAAAATTTAAACATTTCTAGTGAAATTATATTTAACGCTTTTAATGACAATTCTTGGCGTAAATTTTGTCCTTGTTGCAATAATCGACCAGTTCTAGTAAGTTTGGTGTATCTAATTCTAATTTCAATGCAATGATTACTACTAAGGACAACAAGATTTATAATCATCTATTTTGATGCTAGTATTCGATCTTAAGGTCTTATTAGCACTTTCAACATAAATTCTAAATTAAAGCACTAAACGTGACTCCCTTTTCACAAATCCGCGCTTGAAACAATATTCCTAATCTATATTTTAGATATTTTCACAATTTGTCCATTGCTATTTGCAAATTAAAAACTTAGCAACTATAAAAAATGCGGTAAAATAACTGTTATAATAACAATGCAATAGTGTAGTAACGAAGTAACAAAAGTCTTTTCTTGTATTCGCCTAAATTATTTGTTAAAATTATGTTTTATAGTCACTATTATTTATGTGGATAGCGTATAACGTTTTATTTTAATCTTATGAAAATCGACATTATAAATGAAATAGCGTTATTTGTGGCACCGTTATAAACCGTTACTTTCGGTTGACGTATCGAAAATAGCTGTTATGCATGTTGCAGAATATTACAAAAAAAATACTTGTAATTTTTTGCTGTATCGTAAACGAATGTTTTCTTTTTTTGTGGCCTTATAAATATTACTTATTATGAATATCAGGTGGCTGCAATTAAACTTGCCTTTCTTATGTATGTCAGTTAATTTAAATAAGTTTGTAATAAAGACAGTAGTTGTGATTCTGGTCTATATACGACCAACACTGGCGCCAACTTGAGTCGAAGTTGACGAGTAAATGCATAAGCATAATGGATTGTTAGGGGCCGGCCATAGGTCCAATGTTATGAGCCAATGTGTCTCTTGCGCATCGTGATATTGCATTCTAATGTTTTAATTAAATACGATACTAGTCGTAATGTGCTATTATTGGTACAATTTGAGCCTTGGTAACGTTGTAAAGTAAACTTGTATAGTTATTTGTACAGAATAGAGTAACGTCTTCGATAAAAAAAATTATGTATAAGAAAATACGACCTAATAAAAATGCAAATACGTAACGTCATGAAATTAAATATGATCTCAAGCAAAATTAACTTTTCACTATCGCTTTTAAATCGCGATGCGCATCATAAAGAGACTTGTGAAAATCCTGAATGTTTCTAAAAAGTTATTTATTTGATAAAATCTTTGATAATTCATAACTTGCGTCGTTATTGATAATATTGTCCTTTGTAAGGTCAGCAGCTACCACGTGTCTGTTTTCATTCAATGAGCCATTTATAAGTTTTAATAATTTCATACTTACTACTAGGTTGTGCTCATAGTTATAATGCCTTTGAACAATCAGTGTAGCGCTGTTTTGACTGTTTGTAAACAAGCTATTAAAAAAAAATGCTCTTTCAAGGGACAACTTTTTTAAACCAAGACACGCCTTTTTCAGTTGCCATTTGCTACTCCAGTCTTAATGCATTTAATTTCGTGTGATACTCTATTTAAAATGGTGGATAATTCCTATAGTTTGATAAAATTCACAAGACTGGTTGTATGGAAAATAAAGGAAATGGTTTTAAATGTGGATGGACGTATTGGCATACTGTGGTATTTGCTGACGGTCAAAACAGTGCTTGAAAATATTGTATTTACTATTTTATATTCTTGATGCAGTGATCACAGTGCAAAGCATCTCAAAACTTTGAACATTTATGCCTTAGTGAAAGTAACTTTTATGAGGCGAAGCAAATGTAATAGATACATTTTATCTATTTGTTACATTTCCTTGAAAATCCAGTGATTGAGTATCTTTGTATTGTGTCATGAAATAG
Source organism: Agrotis exclamationis (assembly GCA_950005045.1). Classification (NCBI taxonomy): domain Eukaryota; kingdom Metazoa; phylum Arthropoda; class Insecta; order Lepidoptera; family Noctuidae; genus Agrotis; species Agrotis exclamationis. The sequence goes on from OX465436.1 coordinate 18,490,024, forward strand.
AATTAAAAAGCTCTCTGTGTTGAGCAAACATTACGGGACTAGGGTTTATGAGACTGACTCACACATGAAATTATTGGAATGTTTTGGCCTATAATGAACCTTGAAATACTGTACTGAAGTATAGATGGAGGATTGCGTGGTACAATTGCATCTGCAAAAAAAAGCTTTATAACGCTCGTTTACACCATCATAGTTTGAAATCTTGTACATTTTAGACTTTCGACTCTCTGTGCTGAGTCAAAAGTTAAAAATCAAACAAAACGCTAAACCCAGCGTTTCTTTCCATCATCAATCTGGCCAAATACAGATTAAATACCATTTGCTTTTTTTTTTAATTTCCAATACGTAATCAAAAAGAGAGCAGTGGTAGCCAAGTGGTATAAGCCCCGACATACGAGATATTCGAATCCAGCTAGGTTCATTGTGTTGTTTCATCACCACTGCTCTCAAACAGTGAAGGAAACTATCCTAGAATCAAAAATTCGAAGACTTGAATGTGCCATCTACCAACCCATACCGGGCCCTCGTAGTGGTTATAACCCACTCACGGAGGAGGAGGCCTGTCTCCCAGTAGTGAGTAATGATAAAATACGAATAAGATTCGATATAAACAAGTCAGTCTAATAAACATTAGTCCCAAGGTTAACTATGTCACCGACATGATGCATTATAATGTTTAATAATTAATTTATTGGAGTTCTTTGTTCAATAATAGTGAGACACGAATTACAAGCCTATCAAGTTAATATTTAAATAGAGGATTCTCTTTATAATTGGTGCAGTTTTATTTCAGTAGTTTACATTACGAATAATGTTGTTTCCCCTTCCTTACCTCTAAGTGTCTAAACACACTATGCCGAAGTTACGCGACCGAAGTTCGGCGGCTGATTTCACGTTCCGACGTATTTGGCTGATATGACACACCATAAGTGCCGAACTTACGGCAGAAATTCGGCGCGGGCGGCTCCCTGCTGCTCCCCGCCCCCGGATCTTCGTCGGTAATCGAACCGAACTTCGGTCGCGAATAATGTGTGCTCACGGAATAAGTTGCCGCTGAACTTACGCCCGACCGAAGTTACGCTGTGACGCGACGTAATTTCGGCATAGTGTGTCGTCAGTAATTCAAATAGCATTGCAGGCGTAATTGTGCCGAACTTCGGTCGCGTAACTTCGGCATAGTGTGTTTAGACACTAAAACTAAATGATAGGAAATTTTTCAAACTGCATTGGTGTCTGTGTCGATGTTTGTATAGCAATGCTAATCCCTAAAGACTCAGCGCCGAGACAGCGCTGCACTTACATTAAATCTGCTTACATTAAAGTGTTTCGGTCCTCAACGTTGAGACAGTTTTGTCTTTCGATTCTATTTTACACTACATCATTGTGGGAAACGTTTGTTCATGGTTACTTGTGGTTGATTAGTATTTTGTGCAATAAAGATAACAAAGCCGATAATGCTCTTACAAAGGTAATATTTATCGACAGCACCTGTATATTTGCACTTTATTCCATTGAAAAAATCTTGCACTTTATACAAATCAAAAAGTTTTTTTGATTCATTACATTTCATGGAACCACTTCCCCACACAGTGGCGTAGCTAAGCTGGGGCAAACCGGACCCAGCCCTCGGCTTCGCACTTAAAGGGGCCTCGCGCGCGATAGAGGCCTGGTACAAGTAGCGGCACGTAAGTTTAGCGCTGAACGATACGCGGGGGGGTCGCGCGGGGAACAGAATGCGACTGGAGAACCAATCGGCGCTACGCACGCTCGCCCTTCTTCCCGCTAGCCCCAATCAGGTACCTTAATTTTAACTTCGCGCAATAACGGTCAGCGCTAAAGTTTCGTGCCGCTACTTGTAATGTTGATGTCGCGACGATCTCGTATTACAAAAAGGGGCCCCGCTCGAGGCATGTCATATCAATCGGTCATTGCACCTCGGGACCTCGCCAAATAAAACAACAAACAATCTATTTAATTAATATATTAACATTTATAAAGCTAGATATCTAAAAGCCGGGGTCCCAGTTGGTAGTATCAGCGGCGTCCACGACCTTGTAGCACAGTACGGTGTCCCCGGGCTGGACGTCGAACACCTGCTCGAAGCGCAGTCCGCACTCCATGTCGCGCTTTATTGTTGGCACCTCGTCTTTTAGGTGCTTCATTGATGCTAGCTTACCTATAGATAGAGTACCAAAGTAAACAAGTGTCAATAACGGATAAAATAAGTCTCTATAGACTTTCAACTTTATTCTTTAAAACAGTCGATAATCTATTAAAGTTCCTAGTCTTGATATCCTAATAGACTATTTATTAGACACGGACGGTATTATTTAAAAAACAGACTACAAATAAAACGCGCGGTTGTCTACGGGCAAATGAAAAACAAAACACGATCGCAACGACGACGTCAAGTCAATCGAATTATATCGTAATAGCAAGGTCGATTTTCATTTTTAGTTAAAAGAAATTGCAAATCGCGAATGCATCATGGGTAAGCTACCTAGCTAACATAAAACAAGTTAACAAACTGACCTTCAAACACGACATCCTGTCCTCTGATGACTCTGTACATAGCGTTCCTCACGAGCGATCCCTTCACACACCTGCAGCCTGCTACCGGCACTTTCTTCTTGTTTTCAGTCACCACGAACTGTTGTAGGACGTTTGCTTCTCCTGTACGAGAAGTCATTTTGTACTAAACATCTCATTTTCGACGTTATTCCAATGTAAGGAAGGTTCAAATTTGTTTGCAACTGAAAGTAGTTGCCAGTAAGCTTCAAATTGATGCTAATTTATTTTTTACTTTTATATAATCCAAAGTGTACAAGGTGAACAGAATACTCAATTATTTTCGAATTAATTCTAACACAAACTAAAGTTGAGATTTGTTTGCAGGTGAACCTAGTTGCAATGGAACCAATTTGATGCTCATTTATTTTCGACTTTTATCCAATGTGTGCAAGGATGGACAGAATGCTCATTAAATTTCGAATTTATTCCAATTCGTGTGAGGTTGACATTGTTTGCAACTGAACCTACTTGCAGAAGCTTAAGCTTTTCAAATCGAAGCTGATTAATTTTCGACTCTATTCCAACACTTTAAGGTTGAAATTACAACCTACCTATAAACTCCTCCTCAGTCCTCTTGGGTATCTTGCTACTGATCTCTTCCTTGACGTCGTCGACCAGCTTGTATATGATGTTGTGCAGCTTCACCGGTATATTCTTCATCTTGGCCTCCGCGGCTATGGCGGGAGGACAGTCCACGTTGAACGCGTAGATTACGGCTTTGAAGGTTTCCGCTTGCTGCAAAATGTAAGGAAGAGGGCATAGCCCCACAATAGGAACTTTTTTGAGTATTGTAGATGCGTTTACAAACTTTTAACTTGCAAATAGTCAGACCCGGATCATCTAGGTATTCCGCGACTCCCTTCTAGCTGTGTCAGGGCTTAAAATGTTGTTTATAAGCGACCAATCTGACAATGAAAATAATGTTTAGCAATAAAATACTTTATGCAAATTATTTTTTATAGTTATATTATCCTGTTGGGGCCATTGATTAATTACGTAAGACTATTCTCGATAGTTTTTGACCCCTCCCCACCTTTTTAAACGTTAAATTTATTACGTAATAATTTATAGTAAAATATGAATACACGTTTTGTTAATTTTTTAAAGTAAATATTTTTTGAAATGTTTTAGTGTAGATCTGCCACTGGAACAACTCTAATAAATGGAATCGCGCTGTTGAATGCGCTTTTTAACGTAAAGCCTCCCGCAGACACACGCGATTAATCGCGCTGCGACAACGAGCCAAGCTAATTTCCACTCTAAAAATACTGCGAATGGACCGCGACATGTCGCCCCGCGCGATTAATCGCGTGTGTCTGCAGGAGGCTTAATACTTAAAAAAGCGCGTTCAACAGCGCATCAACTTTGCGCATTTTTGTGATTTTTCGTAAAAAATAATTAAGACTGATCTCACCTCCTTGTAAGAAAAAATAAGACATAGTCGACCTTCCTTCTTTTTTTCGTTCGTAAGCAAACCTTCATTCCTAATTTAACGGCATAATATGCAATAGGTGCGTCCACACAGAGCGCGCAGCCTCGCTTGTCAGTTTCCTCGCGCAGCAAATGCCTCGCGAAGCTGCGCGCTCTGTGTGGACGCACCTAATCATTAACCTACCTCCAAATCAGTAGGTGTAACAGGTCCCACTCCAAAGTGTACCAAGTCGAGCCTCACTCTGTCATGTTCATCATACGTCTCCAAGATGTCCAGGATAGCCTCCACTGAGCCATCCACGTCACCTAGTAAATAAAATTTATAGATGTTAATAATAAACATCTCTTGGCAAGTGGTATAAGGTTCAAATTAGAGGTACCGACTAGAAATATTGCACATCGGTCTTTTGAAAGAGATAGATAGTTTTAGGTTCATAAAGCATTATCTCTGTCGCACGGACACTAACTAACCGCAACATACAACAAACTAACCTAACCCGAACAAGACAAAAAGCGACTAACCCGATCGTTTAACCCTTTCCATCATCGGACTAATAAGGCATACGGCAATGTGCCATTAGTACATGGTAGACATCCCACCCTTACGGACAAAGGGTTTTGCCAATACTTTTATTGTGCTCACAGACTGATAAGAAGTGGAATTCCATGCCGGAGTCTGTATTTCCTGAGCTACAACTTAGGGGTCTTTAAGTCAAGAGTGAATAAGTTACTTCTGCGGAAACATGCTTCACCATCGACTACATCATCGCTTGCCATCGTGCGAGATGCTGTCAAAAGTCAACCTATCGTTAAATGAAAAAAAAAACTGGCTACGTGGGTGGTCCTACGCACTTTTATTTATTTTTTTAGCGTGGTGTAATCATCAAATGAGTTCTCCCACCCAGGGCGGGGCAGGAGGGACTATCAGACTTGAACCGAGTAAAATCCACAGTGTCTTTCAATAGCCATTTACGTTCCGGGGTCACGGCAACTCGTTAGTCCCGCAACCCCGGCAGGCTTTGGCCCTCTAGAGGGGGGCCCCGTCATTATGCTGACGCTCTTTGAGGCGCGCGTGGAACACAACGCGCCGTCGACCCGGGCATGGTCCATGATCGGACAGCGAGTCGCCCATTACCCGCCGCCCGCATGCACGCGCCTGCGGTAGCCGACCCACGCACTTAGCCAGTATTTTTCTTTGGAGGCATGGACCCAACAAAATAATTGACAAGTATACCTTTAACGATGACGCTAAGTGTGGGATGCGTGTCATGTTGTATCATCTTCTGCCTCGGGCCCTCTGCCTTCATCTTGTACCGTCCCAGCGCCCTCTTCCTGGCCAGTCGTGCGTGGTACTGTTCCTGATGTGCGGCCTCCTTGGCCGCGATCACTTCCTGGTCGGCGGCTTGCTTCTCCTTCATACGCTGGTTATGACGCCAGCGCATTACTTCGGCGGCGCGTTTCTGTGGGAGACATGGCAAACTTAGGGAGCTTCCTTATGACGCCATCATCAGCTTATAAATGTTCCCACTGCTGGGACACAGGCCTTCTCTCTCTGTGAGAAGAAGTGGGCCATATTCTACCACGCGGGCCCAGAGCGGATTGGTAGATGTCACATGTCTTCGAATTTTCGGTTCTAGGACATGACGGTTTCCTCACGATGTTTTCCTTCACCGTTTTGAGAGCATGACGCGATACGACGCAATTCGACCGATTTCAACTACAAGTGAAAATCATCCTTACCACTGCGACATATGACATTCAACGTGGGGTTGTCTAGATGAAAAACAAAACACGCTCGCCACGACGACGTCAAGTCAATCGAATTGCATCATTATATCGTAGTAGCAAGGATGATTTTCATTTTTAGTTAGAAGAAATTGCAAATCGCTTCACGTGGAAGCTCCCTTAAATTTTGAAATAAATCATGTCGTATTGTAATACGTATGCTCCTGCACACTATGCTTTGGTGAGTATCAGAGCTGTCCTCATAGATATACCATAATTATTATTATCCTTTCTTATGCCTGTACTGCTCTTCAGAATCGTCTGGGTCGCATCTCTCTTTTCAATTTGGAATTTCCGCACAAATCAATTCTTGCGTTTGTGACCTAACCTAATCTATAACGTAAACATTCTAAATATACATTACTAACCTCCGAGTTAACTTCTAAGACCTGATCTCCTGCTGAAGGTAGCTCTCTCCAGCCGAGCACAGACACTGGCGTCGATGGAGGCGCTTCTTGTACGGATCTGCCTTCCGCTGAGTTTAGAACTCGGACCTACGAATAAATGATTGCGACAGCAACCCAAAACATTATTATTAAAATTCATCTTCATAGCCTTTTTTTTTTTTGCGTGGTAAAATCATCAAATGAGTCCTCCCACCCCGGGCAGGGCGGAAGGGACTGTCAGACTTGTACTGACTAAAATCCATGGTGTCCTTCAATAGCCTTTTATGTTCCGGGGTCAAGGTAATGAGATTAGTCCCGCGACCCCGGCAGGCTTTGGCCCTCTAGAGGGGGGCCCCGTCATCGTGCTGACGCTCTTTGAGGCGCGTGTGGAACACAACGCGCCGTCGACCCGGGCATGGTCCATGGTCGGGCGGCGAGTTGCCCTTTACTCGCCGCCCGCATGCCCGCGCATCTTCATAGCCTGCCGATGGCAAATGAATGTGCAATGTGAGTTAAGACCTTACCTTCGCCCAACCAGTTCCCGCCACAATGATGCTCCCCCGTCGCAATGTGCCTCGTTGAACTAATACTGTTGCTTGTTTTCTGAAATAAATAGGTAATATTTTTGAACCAGCTTATCAAAATTGCTTTTAGATCTTAGGTTTAGTGAACACCGAGACTAGACGCGACGCGGCATGACGCGATGATACTCGAAATGTGCATCTTTTCTTTTGGTAAATATAGTTAAATTTTGAGTGGCTCTATTGAACTGCCCGCAACGTTGGGACTCCGTGTGAATTGACCTTTGTCAAAATCCGAAAGTCCCCTGGTACACATCGAAGGACGTAAGAAGCACACACCCAGTCTTACAAGGCCTGGAAGATGCCTATTAAGTCCAAGAAGGACAGTAATTCAGCAAAACGTCGAAGAACATCCACTCACCCAGTCCTGGGATCCAGTTGAGCTTCAATAACGACTCCTTCCACGTACCCTCCCGGGTCTGCCTTCAGTTCCATCAGCTGAGCTTGCAACGTCAACGCCTCTACCAGAGTGTCGAGATTCTGTTTCTTTAGCGCCGACACTGGGATAGCTTGAATATCACCTCCTAATGCTTCGCAGACGATGCCGTGGGTGGCCAGGGAATGCATTGTGCGTTTCTGTGGGGGATTTGGCGAATGAGATGTTTTTTTTTTTTGAGGATGTCTGTCACTTGAGAAGATGATGGGGTCTAAGTAATTCTGGTCATCAAGTGCGGGAAAGAATTCACGGTGCTCCTAAAATTTGTTGGATGTTGGATCAATTGTGTATGTGAGTTCAACTTAGTGTGATCATCATAAATCGTATGTCGGACATAAATGTGAATAATCAATAAACGTAAGTAAAGATTAAGAAAGGTTGATGACGAGCTTCGAGCTTATTTAAACAGATGGGCATAATCTGAATTCTGAGGGTTGATAAACAGCTTTTCATACATGACCCTCAATTTGAATGGTACATCATCTGCTAGTCCCCCAAACCTTCTGCAACCTAATCAGATGCAGTTGTATATCAGTATTTTACATGGAACGACTGCAATTCTGGACTCCACAACCCAATAACTGGGAAATATGTTCCACGATGGTCAGTTAATGGGCTTCTGATTGATTATTCATAACGACTGTCAGAGATCTACAAAATAAAGTATGGGCTGGCTTGTTTGCAATTTAATCGACCATCGGTGACAGAACACTGCATGATTCAGTATTTTCCTTTACCACTCATGATGACGTGATAATTCATAATTGGAACCTACCTTTTCTTAGTTATAGCGTAATTATGCATTAGTCATTATAAAAACGAATCATTACGAAGCATATTATAAGGTGGGGCACGTGATTGTGATGCGCAGATGATTAAATGTTCGTTATTATTCTAAAATGGAATTTGCATGGGTACTCGTGCGATGAATGATCTAGTCTTATATAAACATGAGTAAGACATTGGTTATCTAAAGGACGATTTGCTTATTTAATTATAATAAAACATACATGCCTATGTTCTAAAAAGAGTAAGGCTTCGTTCAAGGATACGCGGTGCGCTATCTCGTCTGATGGTACAAGTAACCTATTCACTCTTTACGCCACTTCTCCGTGAACGCCTCAATTCATTGCCGTATGTTTGTGTATCGGGTGGCCCGCTTCGCAAACCACGTCGCTTGACACCCCGCGTGTTCTTGCACGAGGCCTAAGGCAAAAGAGAAAAGCTAGCCCACATTACTTCAGTTATGTGTTCCAAAATTTTCAAATCCCATACGCCAAAACCACCAATGTGTGTTACCAGTGATGACTTATGGCGCCGAAACGTGGTCTCTTAATATAGGCCTCATTAGTAAGCTCAAAATAGTCCAACGAGCTATGGAGAGGAGGGCTATGCTCGGAGTCTCACTGCGCGATCGACTCAGAAATGAGGAGATTCGTAGACGAACCTAAGTTACCGACATAGCCCAACGAATTAGCAAGTTGAAATGGCAGTGGGCAAGCCATATAGCACGCAAACGGATGGTCGATGGGGCCGTAAGATGATGATGATATGCCAAAAAACCCAAAAATATTGTTTACCCAGGAATCGAACCCAGAAGTAATCTTTGTGATCAGTTGTAGTACCAACGAGTCATGTATATTATAGAAGGTATTCTTGTTTGCATAACCGAACCGCATCAGGGTATCAGCTTCTATTGTTTGGTGATTTGCTCTATCTCGTTATTGTTCAAGGGAGTAAAATTTCTTTTAAGCAAAGCATATGAATCATATGAATGCGACTTCATAGTAAGAATAACATAGAAATGTAAAAAGAGGCATACCTACAATGTTCACACCTGGCTTGTCGATTTTGTTGATCGCCACAAGTATTGGAACTGAAACAATAAATACAACATATTGGGGATTTCTCTACATTAAAAGGAGCTGGAAATAAATGCAGGGGTGAATCGTGACAACATTTTGAATGGGGAATTTCACGATGAAACAGAACAGCAGTTTCTGATTTATTTAGTTTTCTAACACCGCGAGCATCAAAAAACTGCGGCAAGACAGAGCATATACGGCCGTATATGCTCTTGATTGCCGCCATTGATTGCGTTGACTTGGACGTTTGATATTTTTTCTCTGCTCCAAGGGATCATAGATTTGAGAATTTGATATTAATTTCAGCTTGATACCTCCGCGTTCCTAAGAAAACGGTCCCTTCTTCTTCTTCCTGCCCTTATCCCATTCTATTTGGGGTCAGCGCAACACGTTTTCTTCTTCCATTCTCCCCTATCAGACGTTACAGTATCATTTACTCCTTTTTCTTTCATATCATTCCTTAGACAATCCATCCATCTTTTCTTTGGCCTTCCTCGTCCTCTCCATCCATCAACATTCATACTCATCACTTTCTTAGTCACATGGGTGTCATTCCTCCTCATCACATGTCCATACCAAGGTAGACGATTCCCTTTCATTATTTCTGTAAAAGGCGCCACTTTCAAACTTCCCCTTATAAACTCATTCCTTACTTTATCCATTCTTGTCACTCCACACATCCATCTCAACATCCTCATCTCCGATACATGCAATCGTTTCTCATCCATCTTTTTCACAGCACAGCATTCCGATCCATACAATACGACAGGTCTAATCACAGATTTGTATATTTTCCCCTTTAACTTAAGGGGCATCCGTGGGTCGCAAGTTGTTCCGGTGACCTGTCGCCATTTCATCCATCCCGAGTTGATCCGGTGTGTTATGTCCCGGTCTACATCGCCGTCTCCTTGGACAAGCGACCCGAGGTACCGAAAGTCGGAACAGACTGGTATGGGCGTTCCTGCAAGAGTAATGGGCACAGGACTGGAGAGACCGCCAAAATCGCAAAACAAATACTCTGTTTTGTTTCTGCTCAATTTCAGGCCCACGTTCTCCAGTCTTTGCCACCACACCTCCAATCTGTTCTGGACCTCTAGGCCGCTCTCGGCAATCAGCACAATGTCATCGGCAAACAGCATGCACCAGGGGGCCTCTTCCTGGATGTCCGACGTCAGAGCATCCATTATCATCAGGGAGAGGTACGCTGAGAGCCGACCCTTGGTGCAAGCCAACCGCTACATTGAAGCTGCCGGTAGCCTAAGAAAACGGTCCCGACATACGGAAAACAAAGTAATCCTATAAGGGTTCCATTTTTTCTTTTGAGGTACAGAACATTAAGAGCAGTAAATTACGGCCTAATCCTAACAAAGCCTATAACCCAGCACTGGTGTAGTCTCGCTCACGGAACGAGATGGCGCTAGACGACTTGTATACCTGTCTCTTTCCCTCAGTGAAACTACTTTGGCTCTCAGATGTCATGATGGGCCACCTGGTAATATTATAAGCTCCACTCACCGTTAGCCTCCCTGGCCATCCGGATGGACTCGAGGGTCTGTTCCATGACGCCGTCATCGGCCGCCACCACCAGCACTACAATATCAGTGGCGTGCGCACCGCGCGACCTCATGGCGGTGAAGGCCGCGTGGCCCGGGGTGTCCAGGAATGTTACTTTATCGCCTGACGGCAGTTGAACTGAGAAGAAGTTTATTAATGACTAGGTTATTAAGAAGATTCAGCTTCTGACTGTGAGTTGCGATAGCCTAATTGGTAAGGCGTCTGGAGTACTTATCCAAAAGACGCGGGTTCAAATCCCGCTTGCAGCCGAATTTTTTTCTCCAAAAATCATCTGACTAGGTTATGATCGCGGTAATTGAGAATTTGATAAGTCGGCGACATGTGGCACTATTTATTATTATAAGAAATTTATAGTTGTTTACCTCGGACAATATTTTATTTGGTATCTTGGCTGAGCAATAAGCCGCTGCGCTGCGAAGTCGCTGGTTTGATTCCCACACTCCAAAAGCAATATAATAAGGTGTTAAAAAATTAACTGCAGGAATTTCATGTAAACTTATTTTATTGGCCATATTAATAGGCCAAAAGAAAAATGCTTGAAAAAAAATTTATTAATTTTGAAATTTTTTTTTTTTTTTGAAATATGCACGAATAAAAATTTTTTTTGGAATGTACTTGGTTTTTGATACCGAGTACGCACACGAAATTCCTGCAGTTAGTTTTTTAACACCCTATAGTATGGTAAACTTCAGAGAAAAGTCTCCCCCTTTGATAGTGACATTACTACTAAAGGGGGTTTCTTTTCCCTGAAGTTGTACATACATTCCTTTAATAATAACCAGCTGTTCCCCGAGGCTCCACCCATGTTAGCCTTTCTCGATAAATAGACTATTCAACATACGAGTAAAAGGATTTTTTCATTACGAACCAGTAGTTCCTGAGATTAGCGCGTTCAATCAAACAAAAACCTCTGCTTTATAATATTGCTAGCGGTTCATCGCAGCTTCGCACGTGTGGCCTATGTTACTCAGGGTGAATGTAGCTTTCTTTTTCTAGTGAAAAAATGTTTGAAATCGGCACAGTAGTTTTTGAGTTTATTCATATAAACACACACACACAAAAAATACAAATCTTTCCTTTTTATAATATTAGTTGTAGATTAAGTATAGAAGTATAGATTACCTTCAAAAGCCCCTATATGCTGTGTGATACCCCCAAACTCCTCATCAACAACAGAGGTGTCCCTCAGAGCGTCCAACAGCGTGGTCTTCCCATGGTCCACGTGACCCATCACACACACCACGGGCGGGCGAGGACGGAGGGCGGAGGGCGGCGCGGGGGGAGCGGGGACTGCGTCCTTGTTCTACGTAGAGAGATAGATGAGATGGAACATTTTTTTTGTTAGTGAGAGTTGTTGACTGATATGTGCGAGTAGGCAGGCGCGTAATTTTACATTGCAAATTGGACCTTTATTTGTAAGAAGTTGAGTTCAAATTTGAGTGAGCACTAGGGATGTCTTGTGGTTGACTGATACTCGTCATGCAGGCAATTAGAGTCAAATTGGATGTTAATCGTGCTATTTTCCATTGTTTATTGAAATTTATTACTATCACAAAGAGTAGAAAGTTGAGTCAGAGTACAAAGTTCGCAAGATTTTATCGAAGTCCCATAGTGTGGATTTTTCATGAGTTTGGTTATCCATATTCCTCTAAAACCACTTCTTTGAACTGTAAAATAGGTCACAGCAACCTTACTAAATATCAAACAAGAGAGCTCACTCACTTCTTCTTCTTCCAACTCCTGATCAGGTTTAGGAATGATCTTGAACCTGCATCCAGATATCTTGACTATATCCCGGATGATTTGAGGGTTGTGTATCACAGTACTCTTTGAGTAATCTACTTCTGAGTTCTTGTCTGCAAAGTCCAGGGCTTTTAGTACATGATCTGAAACAAAAATGGGTTGTTTGTAACTTAGGATAATCAGTCTGTAATATTTCCATTCAACATCAAATTTTTTTAAAAGAGTAACCATGGAATTTCTTGCCAGCTCTTCTCCATGGAAATGACCAACCCGAACCATGGCAATTTTTAGGGTTCCGTAGCCAAATGGCAAAAACGGAACCCTTATAGATTCGTCATGTCTGTCTGTCTGTCCGTGTATGTCACAGCCACTTTTTGTCGAAAGTATAAGAGCTATCCTGTTGAAACTTGGTAGAAAGATGTATTATGTGAACCGCATTAGGATTTTCACACAAAAATCAAAACAAAACAAATTTTGGGGGTGCCCCCCATACTTAGAATTGAAACTCAAAAAAAATTTTTTCACCAAACCCATACGTGTTATCTATGAATAGGTCTTTAAAAATGATATTGAGGTTACTAACATCATTTTTTTCTAAACTGAACAGTTTGCGCGAGAGACACTTCCAAAGTGGTAAAAAGTGTGTCCCCCCCCCCGTAACTTCTAAAATAAGAGAATGATAAAACTAAAAAAAATATATAATGTAGACCTCAACCAAAACTACCAACGAAAATTGGTTTGGATGAGATACAGTTAGCAGTTTTTGAGATATAGTACATTTTCAAAAACCGCAAATATAACTTTGCCATTCATACAAATACTATGAAAAACAAAGTTATTTTTATTGTTTGTGTATATTACTTACTAATCTCAATATAATTATATCTCTAATCTATGCTTGCTGCTACGGAACCCTTCATGGGCGAGTCCAACTCGCACTTGGCCGGTTTTTTATTTTTCGACGTTTTATAAGTGCCTATTGAAACCCATGTAAAATAAAATATTTTGATATTGTATGTATATTTTGTTTGCATCATTGCTTACTTGTGTTGCCATCAACTAAGAGTCGAGCGAAAATTAGTCAGCAGATAAATATGGAAAGAAAACCGGCCAAGTGGCCCAAGTGCGCGTCGGACTCGACTATAAAGGGTTCTGTAGCAGCAAGTAATATAATATAAAAGTTCTTGTAGATGGTTGTAACTTTGAAAGGTAAATTGCAGTTTACGATTTATGATGTATTAAAAAAACTAATTACTTGATCGCAATCAAACCAATTTTCGCTGGAAGTTTGCATGGTAATGTACATCTACATTATATTTTTTTTTTAGTTTTATCCTTCTCTTATTTTAGAACTTACAGGGGGGGGACACACATTTAACCACTTTGGAAGTGTCTCTCGCGCAAACTGTTCAGTTTAGAAAAAAATGGTATGAGTAACAATATCATTTTTAAAGACCTATCCATAGATACCCCACAGGTATGGGTTTGGTGAAAAAAAGTTTTTTGAGTTTCAGTTCTAAGTATGGGGAACCCACAAAATTTGTTTCAAAAAAAGTGGCTGTGACATACGGACGGACAGACAGACAGACATGACGAATCTATAAGGGTTCCATTTTTTGCTATTTGGCTACGGAACCCTAAAAATTGCATGCTTTGGGAATCGGATGACTAAACTCTTTTTTGGTTGAAACACAATATTTAATTAAAAACAAGTCCTGTCTGCCTAAGCATTATAATAATATCATCATCATTAGCCTTTAAATGTTCCCACTGCTGGGACACAGGCCTCCTCTCTGTGAGGGAGTGGGCCGTATAACAATATAATAATATTCCACAACTATCACACAACACCATCTAGTCCCAAGCTAAGCAGAGCTTGTGTTATGGGTACTAGACAACTGATAAACATACTTATCTAATATATAAAATTCTCGTGTCACAGTTTTCGTTGCCATACTCCTCCGAAACGGCTTGACCGATTTTGATGAAATTTTTTGGGCTTATCCGGTATCTATGAGAATCGGCCAACATCTATTTTTCATCCCCCTAAATGTTAGGGGTAGTCCACACCTAATTTTTTTTTAAATTATTTATTAGGCAATGATCTCCACACAATGGGTGCCGGGAGATGGACGGCGCCGCCGAGGCCGGCCCAGAAAAAAGGTGGCGAGACGACCTGGACGCTTACCACGGGGGCTGGTTCGAAGCGGCCCAGGAAAAAAGTTTCTGGAAGGAATTGGGGGAGGCCTTTGCTCAGCAGTGGGACAGTACAGGCTAAGAAAAAAAAAAAAAAAATGGCAAAACAACGTTTGCCGGGTCAAAATCAAAATCAAAAATCAAATCGTTTATTTCAAGTAGGCCAGTTACAGGCACTTTTGAATTGTCAAAAGACAAAAGTAAAATAAAATAGTTTAAAAATAGTTACGGTGCTACAGTCCCAGTCACAAGACATAAAAACTGTGAAAGTACTGTAGATGCCCATTCCAAAGCGTAGATCTCTATGGAGAAGAACGGGCAAGAAACTCCATGGACACTCTTTTTCAATCGCCAAAATTATAACAAAACCTTTGTTACATCATTCAACTTCAAATGGTACATTATGTGAGAACGATGTAGCAAGTAAAAGTGTCCATAGGAAATTCATGTAAATAAAGACAATTCAATAAAATTATAAATAATTAAAATAAACCGTGGCTGCTAAGAGATGACCAGTCACGACTGACAGCGCCCGTTCACGAACATGACACATGCATCAGCATCACTCAGCTCAACCATTTTGAAGGGAACTAAATGATCCGACACACGCGCCACCGTCAGCGAGACATTACTCTAATGTCTGTGAAAATAACTAAAATAGACTAATCTTGCTGTGTCAACGTCAGTGTATTGTCTAACTTTTCTAACAGCGTAGGCGGCCGAACTAAGCCTACCTGCTAGGTTCGATATATGTTGACCCCATTGTAATTTTGAATCTACTGTTATACCCAGAAACACAGCTGAATCAACAGCTCCACATTACCGAGGACGATGTTGGGACCCAGATTTCTAACATTGGGCAAAGCGAACTTTATGCATTTAGTCTTCTTGGGATTGAGCACAAGGTTATTTGCCGTGAACCAATCTATGACCTTCGATAATGCGTTTTTTACGTCATCAAACACTTGTCTGTTCCTATCTACTTTAAAAATTAGAGAAGTGTCATCTGCGAACAGTACTACATCGCAGATGTTCTTCAAATGGTATGGTAGATCGTTAATATAAACCAGGAATAAAAACGGACCCAGTATTGAGCCTTGAGTTACACCTAGCTGAACAGGTAACCTAGAAGATTTCGCGCCACTAACATCGACACATTGAAATCTATTATACAAATATGACTCTATTACTTTGAGGGCTTCATTCTGAACACCGTAATGACGAAGTTTACGCAATAGTGTATCGTGGTGTACGCAATCGAAGAGAAATCACAGAAAACATCAATTGCATTCAAAATCAAATATTTTTATTTCACATAGGCCCATGAGGGCACTTATAAAACGTCGACAACAGGTGCTCGGTTCGGGTTGGTCGATTCCATGGAGAAGAACCGGCAAGAAACTCCATGGTTACTCTTTTAAAATATGGTATGTTTTACATTTTGCGACTTCTCCCATGCGTCAAATATGTGTTTCAACAAAGCAATACCCGCATCTGTAGTCGAACGACCTTTTGTGAACCCGTACTGATCATTGTGAAGAAGACTATTTGAATTAAAAGGGTGAAGTAACTGTCCAAGTATTAACTTTTCAAATATTTTGCTGAATGCAGGTAGGATAGAAATTGGTCTGAAATTACCAATATTATTTTTACAGCCAGATTTAAATAAAGGGATGACTTTACTGCTCTTCATGAGATCAGGGAAAGTACCCAAGTCAACGCATTTATTGAAAGTAACAGCAAGATAGGGGGCTACAATGTCGATTATATGCTCAAAAGTTTAATAGAAATGCCCCAGTAATCACCGGTGTTTTTAGACTTGAGTGAATTGAAAGCATTAACTACATCATGAGGCGTTACATGTTCGAATCTCAATACATGACTACACTCAGGGGCACATTTAACCGTCCACTCATTTGAAATTCCATATCGTCTGTTTATGTTAACGTACGCTTTGACTACTAGACGTAACTTTATAGGTGAGTATCTCTGAAATGAAGAAAACACATACACCCACGTTTTTTTTACTTTTGTGGTTTTTATTCAACAATAATCAGTTCAGTAGAAATTTGACAGTCTCGCCCCTCGTTTTGTGTAAAGGATAAATTTGTTTTACAACGTTGTCTTACCATTATTTCGAATAAAATCGAAGTATTGAAGTACTGCGACCTTATTTAAACCAAAAAATGCCACTAGACGCAGCTGGAGCAGCTAGGGCTGTGACACTTGCAGACGCTGGGTTCAGCCAGCGTCGGATTGGACGAATGCTTGGATATCCTCGAAGCACTATCCAAGATGCTATCCGGCGTTACAGAGAGACCGGTTCCTACACAAGGAGACCAAGACAAGGTCGTAGACGGTGTACAACAGAGAGAGATGACCGTTACATCGTTTCGAACGTTCTTCGAAATCGGTTCACAACGGCTTCTGAGGCTCGTAACCGCTTATTTGAGGTACGAAATGTAAGTGTGAACCTAAGAACAATAAAAAGAAGGTTAGCAGAGAGGGATCTGGGATCATTTCGACCAGTTCGAGTACCACAGCTAACGACAAATCACAGAAGAGCGAGACTTGCTTTTGCTCGAGAACATTTAAATTGGACGTCAGAGCAATGGAAATCAGTTCTCTCTCTGATGAATCAAGAATCGCTTTACGAGTTCCTGATGGACGTCAGCGGGTGTATAGACGCCGTGGTGAAAGGTTTGCTGAATGTGCTGTGGTTGAAACAGTGGGCTACGAGGGAGGCTCGATTATGGTGTGGGGTGGCATTTGTTGCGAGGCCTGTACAGAGTTGGTGGTCTACGATAGAGGCAGTATTAATGCTCACACGTACGTGACAGAAGTCCTAGAACCACATGTGATGCCATTTGCTCCATTAATTGGCGATAACTTTGTTTTAATGCACGACAACGCTCGTGCACACACCGCGAGGATTGTCCTAGAGTACTTGGACGCCATCAATATTCAGAGATTACCATGGCCAGCTCGAAGTCCTGACCTGAACCCGATAGAGCATGTATGGGACAACCTTAAAAGACGAATTCGGAGTCGAACACCAGCTCCTACAACCATCAGTGAGCTGAAAACTGCAGCTGTTGAGGAGTGGAGGAACATTCCACAAACCGACATCCAAGACATAATGGACGGGCTTACAAATCGATTACAAGAGGTGATTAGGGCCAGAGGAGGGAATACACACTATTAGTGCGCTAATTTAGAGCATACTTTTTTTTTAATTAAAATTTTGCTAAATGTCGTTTTTTGTCAGAAAACTGCATATTCGCATTTTGAAATTTTTTATCTTGATTAAACCATTTCACAACTTACACATGTTTTATTTGTGTTCTCAAAGATTCACCCAAAGTAATTTTATAACAAAATTAGTTAAAATTCGATACAATTTTGAAATAATCGACAAAATGTAGATGGCCGGTTAAATGTGCCCCTGAGTGTACATTTAGGGACGCTACTTTGCAAAAGGTTTTCAGCCTTGGATGGTGACGAACTTAAGGAGCGAGTCGTAGTTGCAGGAATGCTGGCAAAAAACTCATTAAATGCCTCAGCTACGTCAGCTGGTTTATTAACTAATTTATTATCAACCATGATCTCAAGTTGATTTTCTTGTTTATGTGATTTACCCGTTTCGTTGTTAATGATTTTCCAAGTGGTCTTTACTTTATTATTAGAGTTTTTAATAGTGTCACTTAAAAATTTAGATTTTGCAATACGGCAAATACGGCAAGCAGTCAGCTAGTATATTTCTAAATACATACATATTATAGATAAATTACACCCAGACACAGAACAAATGATCGTGCTCATCACACAAACATTTGTCCTGGGTGGGAATCGAACCCACGACCTCCGGCATAGCAGTCAGGGTCACTAACCACTAGACCAACAGGCCAGTCGAAATTACCATTTCATGGTGGAATCTGGGCTACAAAGAAGCTTGCTCTGAAAAGAAATGTAATAAATCTCAAAATTATAATAAAGTGCAAATAAAATGATACTAACCCACATCTTTATTAAGGACAGTGGCTATTTCTTGAACTGTCATGTTCCTCCATATTCCAACAACCTCAGCACTCTTGGGCGAGTACCTGATTGATTGCCTGCCATGACTCTCCGCCGCCTGTGTATGGAAAGAAAATTTGTTTATTCATTACACAACCACCCAAAAGAAGAAGTGCTTGCTGTTGTTGTTGTTTTTAGGGTAAGTGTATGCATGTTTTATTGCATTGACTGTTTTATTGGGTTCCTGAAAATTGTTCTGGAATTTTCAACAAAGATTTAGAAATTTCTCCCCGAACTCCAATTTTTTTTACTTTCATCTTTTTCTTATTTTTTTTATACATATGAAACATACACTAGATATTTTATTTTTAATCGGATTAAATACTTACTATATTACTTGAATAGGCTAGTTATAAGCATCAAAAATGTATTTAATCCATCAGGTAGTTCGGAAAAATGTGAAACGGTATGGATGTGAAGTTGAGACCAAAATGACAAAATAAGTTGAAATGAAGAGTAATGTTGATGTGCGTACCTTTTCCTCATGCGATCTCCTTTTCTTGCAGCACACATACGATATTGAAAGCTGTCTAGCCCATTGGTGACTGTTGTTCAATGAAACTTTCTTAAGCCAATACACTTGAGAGACAAATTCATTTTTAATTATCTTTATTGGTAACCTGTAAATAATATAAGTTCGTGTAATATAATCATTCAGACATACGTAAAAACATTTATATTTTTATTAGTCCTAACCCTTAATGGTCGAGGTCGACCGCGGCGGAGGTGGTGTGACGACCTGGTCATGTTCGCGGGGCAGACATGGCCAGAAATTGCCCAAAATAGAGAGGTTTGGAAGAAGAAAGGGGAGGCCTTTGCCCAGCAGTGGGACACAGATTAGGCTTATAAAAAAAAACCCTTAATGTGTTATAGTATTCTCACCTTCTAAATAGGAGACTTTTGTACATTATTTCTGTTAGAAAATACAGTTGTTAAGTCATGAAATTATGGATAGAAACGACTCAATTGGTACAAGTTAACAAAAAGGTTATGTCACAAAGTTTCAAGGTTATGAGGTAGTAATCTTTACTTTGGCTTCTGAATAAGTTTCTCTATTATATTCATACTGCTGGAATCTCAATATTTAGAAGCTACAGCTCATTTAACAATTATCAGAAATTGCGAAACATAACATAACATAACCTCTCCACATGACTTTGACAGAAGTCAAAAGACAAAAGAATTAAACGTTTTGTTCGTGCTTCGTGCAGTACATCCGGGTCAAACGGGGTGAAAACTTGAATAGGGACGCAGACGCACAGGGGTGAATCGGGACAAAACTTTGAAAGAGATTTTAACTATAAATTATGACTGTATGTTGCCAACAAGGTCTCAAAATAATGTAGTAGTATTCAATAAATAAAAAAAAATGTGTAGTTGTTGGTAACCTATCATATTAATTCAATATTAAAATCCCTGTTAAAGTTTTGTCCCGATTCACCCCTGCGTCCCTATTCACCCCGTTTGACGGTATTGAAACAAGACTATTGAAAGATCGAATGGATCGAAATAGCTCAGCATGAGCTCAGCTGAGTTACCGACCGAAGACGCAACATTTTGCAAGTTGAAGTGGCAGAATACACCTTTCTTAAAACTGATGATATAATGGTGACCACGAACCGGAAGACAGCTTGGCTCAGCAGGCCTCTGTGGCCTCTTTCTAGTTGGACCGACGATATCTTGAAGAGTTGTGGGCAGCCGTAGTAAATGGCGAATTGTCATTCAACTTGGTGGTTTAGGGAGGAGGCTTTTGTTGGTATTTTCATATTCATTTATTACAAAGATGTTACAAAGAGCTTAAAGCTAAGATCCGTTGTAAACCCTATCATGGCACAGCAAAATACAAATAGTGAGATAGAGTTTGTTCAACAGTGGACGCCCATCCATGGATGCACATGGACATCTCCCAGCTGATGATGATCATATAATGGCATGTTCCAACAATCCAAAATTGACGGGTTTTCTTGCGTTTTGTTCAGTTCTTCTTTGTTATTGTCAAAAGCCAGGATATATAAAAAAATAATCTCATTTTGGGCGCAACACGTAAGTTCTAAAGCTAAACGATCTAAAAAGGTCCTCTGAAAGGATTTTCACCAAATCGTTTTAGGTATGTTACTTTTTACAGCAATAGTTGAATTCACTATAATAAAGCGAGATAAATCATTTTTATAATATTTTTTTTTTAATCAAGATGATCATGAGGGTTTGATCTTCTACAAAATGAGGTTTTGGTCCAAGAATGAAATCCATAAACAATATCCGATAAAATTAATTTCATAGACAATTACTATTTATGTCCGCCATTCATTCTTTTGAGTTGCTTTTTCGTTTTACGATTCCCGAGAGCACGATTTGTCATCGAGATCTACGCAACACCATCGCGTAATTAATTAACCTACGTAAAAGCAGTTGAAACAATAAACTCCACGCGTTTAGGCATCACAGCCACCAGTGTAGTGTATCAGCCATCTGACGTGATCATACCGTGAGATCGTATCTACCAGTGATGCTTTTTCTCGCCTTTTACGTTATCGGTTCCGACGTGCGTTCGAGTGCCTGATGGTGTGGAAACTATGTGCGATTAACTTAATAGTAAAAGAGGACTCAGTATGGGGGCGTTTTTGAATAAGCCCGAGACTAAAAAATACAACGAGAATGGGGAAGGCAATGGTCTTCGCTATGGCGTGGCGTCGATGCAGGGTTGGCGCGTTGAGATGGAGGATGCGCATCACGCGCAGCTAACTCTGAATGGTACACTATCGGACTGGTCTTATTTCGCTGTGTTTGACGGGCATGCAGGAAGGCGGGTGTCCGCGCACTGCGCGGAGAATCTCCTCGAATGTATCCTTCAGACAGACGAGTTTCGGCGCGAGGAAATAGCCGAGGCAATCCGCGCTGGCTTCTTGGACTTGGACAAGAAGATGCGGGAGCTCCCGGAACTGTCCAATGGGCAGGAGAAGTCGGGCTCGACGGCAGTGTGCGCGTTCGTGTCGCCGAAGCAGATCTACATCGCCAACTGCGGCGACTCGCGCGCGGTGCTCGCTCGCAACGGTGTGCCGATCTTCGCGACACGAGACCACAAGCCAGAGCTACCATCAGAGAAATCGCGTATTGTTCAGGCTGGTGGTTCGGTCATGATTCAGCGCGTGAATGGGAGCTTAGCTGTGTCTAGGGCGCTGGGTGATTATGAGTATAAGAAGGTGGTAGACCGTGGGCCCTGCGAGCAGCTCGTGTCCCCGGAGCCTGAGGTTTCTGTTCATGAGAGGAAGGAGTCGGAGGATGAGTTCTTGGTGCTGGCCTGTGACGGAGTGTGGGACGTGATGAGCAATGAGGCACTGTGTGCATACATTCACTCTCTGCTCCAACTGACAGATGACCTTGTGGCCGTGACCAACCAGGTCATTGACACCTGCCTTTATAAGGTATGTACAACATGGTAGAGTAGTCAGTTGTTATTTCAGCATGCTATTTTTGAACCACATCTTTAGAGTGAATATTAATAGATCATAGGTAAGCACCTGTTATGAAAATAAAACAGGTGATCAGTTCCTACATTTTGTTTTGTTTTTCTAAATGTTGCTATTTTTATTTCTTATTACCTAGCAACTGGCAAGAAGTCTGCAGACTCTGATATGTTAGAAATAAAAACAAAGTTTTTTTTTTGCTTGCATTATTCAACTGACAGAATGGTCTACAAAACATCAAATCTTGGATGAGCTCATTTGTGATTTCATGTGGTTGTTTTTTTTTATTTTCTATTAGGTTATTAACAGGTAAATCCACAGATCAATGACCCCACTGATTGCCATAACTGATGTAATCTGACTCAAATTTACTCGCCCTTTGATGGAATCCCCAGTCTAAGCACCTGCAAAATAATCTTAACAAATAAGTTTATTATTGTTTGTTTACTTGGCATAATCATCATTCTGGGACATATGCCTTGGTGAGTAGAAAGGGGCTGAAATCCACCATGTGGCCCTGAAACGGGTAGATGGATATTGCTTACTAGGTAACATTTTTTTATTGCCTTATCTTGGTGGGGGTCTGAATTGTTTTTCAATAGCAATGTACTTGTAAACAACATGTGTTAATAACCGCTCAGTGGAAAATAGTACATGTTTTGTTCTGTGTTCCAAAACAAACCAGTATGCTTAAAGATTTTTTTCATTTCAGTCAACTGATGTTTAATTTGTGTTTTTCAAATTACCATTTCTAAAAAGCATGCCTACTTGATATTTCACTAATATTTTTGAATTATGAAATACTTATAAAAATCAACAAATAAGATATTTCTTGAGTTCCTAAATTGCATTACAATTTAACATTTTATTTAATAATTCCTGTACAATTGTTGAGGGAAGTAGGAAAATTCAAATACATCTCAAAATAAAAAATGTAAGTCTTGTTTCCTCATGAATTGACATAGACTCAGATAAACAATATTATTGTATTTTCAATTATGTAAATTAGTTATGTACTGCATATTTTTTTTATTAAGTAAAATATTTTGCAACAAAAAGCAGCATCACAAATACTTATAAAACAGTGAAAACTACAAAATAGAGCAAGTTCTGTAATTCTTTACTGTTCAAAAGAATTGATTGGAGTTAAAAAGTTCTGAAAGTGTGTCATAACCTAGACCTAAGTTGTATGACTTCAAGTCTGTGGAGCAAGGTTTTCTCACTTAGATTGCTGCCTTATAATATTGCATGAATATCTATTAACTATGTATGATTCACATCAATATATCCAATCATACTTTAAAAAATAGTAATGCTGCCATTTGTAAAATTTCAGGTAGAACAGATCGGTAGAATATGTTTCAGCTCTTGAGAGTAAAGAAAATGTTTCCCTATTTTTTGCCCCCACGGAGCATGCTACCCTTGCAAGTCATTCATGTCATACATTACCCACAATTCTCATTCCCGCTTCCCATTTACAGGGCAGCAAAGACAACATGAGCATCGTTCTGGTGACCTTCCCTTCGGCACCGAAACCCAACGCCGAGGCCCAGCGCGCCGACCGGGAGCTCGACGCGACGCTCCGACAGAGGCTCACAGGTTGCTATCATTCACTACTGCATGCCTGCTCACACAAACACAGAGACAGACAAAGGACTGACAATCATATTGACCAACAGAATGACTGTAGGAACGAGTCTGGGGATGCCAGGGCGTAAGCGCCAACTTAAGAGCTTGCGACAGCGCGGGGTTATGCATGATGATCTTAAACATAGTCTGCTAAAATCCCGTTAGTTGTTCTAATAAATATTAATCCAGAACCATGACTATAGTCTTCATAGAGTTGTATTAACGCCAAATTTGATAGTTATTGACTCACACTTTTATTGATCGAGGAAGAGCTGAGTAACACATGACGGGTGAACAAAAGTATTGTTCTCAATCTGACCCTTATCCTCATGTGTGACGCACGACTTAAGAATTTTAGGGATGTAGCAACAATGCTTATGCATGATAGGGCAAGAACAGTAGCTCAGTTGTAGTCCCGCGTTGTTGCAATGTAAGCTATGAAGGTACAGTCAATTAATATTTTTACGAAGGGGATGTGACGTCAGACGTACCTATTATGTGCTAAAAAGGGCCTTAATTGACAATTCGGTAATATTTAAAGACTAAAATTTGACACTTTTGGAATTAATTTAGAGATAGGTTTACCAAATTGGTATTTTGACATTTTATTATGTACTATCATATCTTAGTCTAAAATTAACTTTTTAATTATAGTCCTAAACAGTTTACCTATTGCCATTTGCCATATCTGCCAAAATAAGTTAATTATTTTAGCCAAATTGTAGGTTTAAGTAATTTTTTATTAGTACAAATTGGTATATGTTATTAATTTTATTTTAGTGTAGAATGTGATGTTATCTGAAAGACATAAGACAAGTAAAAAATGCACAATATGGTGTGCAAAAAAAGACATGTTCATATTTTTAGATCAATTAATATTAGACCATGAAAATGTTGACCAGACTTTAAAAAAATCATTATCAATTTAGTACACTTCTCTACAAAGTTGCTTCTTGTTCTTTCCATAACATTATGGAAATATCTTTACATATATGCCTACATAACTCGCCAATGGAATTAAATCTCACCCTGACTTCTGGTAGAATAGACAATAACCTTCGAATACTTCGCCGTGCCATCTTTGACTCACATAAATAATACATTGTTGTATTCTACCATTACCTAATCAATTCGTTATAACTCTTCTTCATAAAAGGCAGAGTAAAAAGGTAAAATCATTGCGTAATTTCCTATTTCATACATTGGTCGCGTAAAGTGTAATAATTTTAATTTTTGTGACTTGAAGAAAAGCAAAAAGAACTATTTAATTAGAATACAAGTTCCACTTGAATTAATAAAACATAGCCCACCTACTGCAATGAAAACAGCACTGTTAATTTTTAACTAGAACAGTCTCAAATTGACCAAATGTATGAAGTAAAAACACAAAAAGACTGGTATTATGTATGGACCGATTAATTAATGAATTCAAACAATTATTAATCAATATGTACTAACACTTGTGCACATAACATTCAAGGTAGAGCCATAAGGAAATTTCAGAGCAAAGAAGCTATTATATTTCAGTTTTAGTCATATTCATATTAATGCATGCTAAATCAATCATTATTTCTTACTTATAAGACACATTTTGCAATACCGCAACCGCTGAAGAGATTTACGAATACATAGTTAAACACTTAATTAATATTATAGAATTATAGTTGTTTAATCTAAACTAAAGAAGCACAGTTTTCACTGCCAGACAAATATGAACATTGTTGCAAGTCAATAAAATAAAGTTCATCATCATATCAGCCGTAAGACGTCCACTGCTGAACATAGGCCTCCCCTTTAGACTTCCAATAGGACTGGTTGTGAGCGGCCTGCATCCAGTGTGATCCTGGGGCCTTCATAAGATCGTCTGCCCACCTAGTGGGTGGACGTCCTACCCTACGCTGCGCTTGCCGGTGCATGGTCTCCATTCGAGAACCTTACGGCCCCATCGGCCATCAGTTCTGCGTGCTATATGGCCTGCCCACTGCCATTTCAACTTGCTAATTCGTTGGGCTATGTCGGTAACTTTGGTTCGTCTACGAATCTCCTCATTTCTGAGTCGATCGCGCAGAGAGACTCTAAGCATAAACCTCTCCATAGCTCGTTGGACTATACTGAACTTAAATAATATTTTAAGATAGACACTGTTGGTCGCAAGACTTACGAATAACCGAGACCCCGGGAACGTAAAGGGCTATTTAAGGACACCGTGGATTTTTGTCAGTACAAGTCTGACAGTCCCTCCTGTCCTGGGTGGGGGGACTCATTTGATGATTTTACCACGATTAAAAAAAAATACTCCCCGCCAATAGTCGCTGGTCTCATAGTAAACGCTCCCAAAATTGCAGCCGCTGGGAAAATTACCCCGGGCAGGGGTACACGGCTGCGGCGGAGTATCAACGGGTAACATGTCGAGACAAGGTCGAAGGTAACCTGGGTCTGTTCCGTGGTTACATGAGAACCTGTTAAGTTTATTTACTTGAAGCTTTATTTTAAAGTACACAAAGTTCATATTTGATTGCCGGTCAAATCTGCGCTGCGATAGATCAGGTCTTTCAGTCATAGGCAAAACCCCTCGTCCAGAACAGGATATTGGCATAGAGGAGGCTGCTACTTAGCAGGAACAGGATGTTTTTCTGGGCATCTCTAATTCTCTATCAGTCTATGTTACAGTTGAAATCTCTGAGGTCCGTCACTATTACGGACGAGGCAACTGACTATACAAAATTATATATATTTTTTGCTAGATTTAATTCCTAGTAAAATTATTAGTTTTAAAAGAATACCAGAAATAACCACCTATTTAGTACGTCGAATACTTAGGTTTCTAGTGGTACGAAGTTCGCAGATTGTTATCACAGGTATGATATCACAATCATAGTATATTTACTATCAGAGGGGATGACATCATTTATTTAGGTTAGTTGCACACTGCGGCTGTGATCCATCGCGCTAATCACCGCATGATGTTTTCAAAGTAACTATCTTCTTTAAAATATTCCGCCTGTCATAACTCCACAATTTCAAGGAAAATAATAATTTCAATCAGCTTCTATTTATCTGAAATCGTACCTCATCAAGGGCTTAATAAAAACAGATGAAGTCATTCAAGTTAATGATCAAATCAGTGGTATGATGGTGGATCGGTTGGTAATGAAATAACTTCAATTCTTCGCTAAATCATCGGTTATTTTGAGCGTTGTTTGTCAATTGAGAGTTCTAACTTAATGTTGTGGCAAAGCATGAGACATTATACGGCGCATGTGTTTCCAACGTATTTAGATTTCAATTTCAACCGCAATTTTCCCACCGCACGTAACCTGTAAAACATTACGCAGTGTGTTGGGACCTTTACAATAATTTTATTTATACAATAGACATAATGTTGAGGAAATTCCATGTGAATTTGAACCAGTAATTAATTAAAGTTGTCTTTCTAGTTTAATTTAGTAAATTAAATGACGTTTATCCTCGCAATCATAATACCACGCCTGGGGAGGTAGGGGGCTTATTTCAATATCAATATCGCGCATGTGATGTTTACTGCGTCGCAATATTTTATTTCCTATATTTTAATTTCAAGTACAAACGTTTGTGATATTAAAATATTTAATCTGATTTCATGATGGTGTTGTTACTCCGAGAATAATTAATATTCTGTTTCAATTTGGCACTCAACACATAAGTCGTTCACACATAGAGTACATGTAGATTATTGTAAATTATGATTTCATAGTTCATACGTCGATTAGATTGCCAAAGCCATTGCTTCCATGTTATTATGTTAGACATCACGAACAGAATACTAATGGGCTGTTATTATTATTAACACAAACAATTAAATCCATGTTACTGCATGGACAAGGCTCCAGTAAGTAATAACTAATTATTTTACATACTAATAGCAAAACCTTCGTCACAATTAACTTTTCTATACAAAAGTAACAGTAAAAATAATTTCTTAAATAGCAGTATCTAAAATAGTTTTTATTTTTACTCTACTTGTTTCCACGCCATTATCGAGTTGAGATAATAGGTACGTAATGATCGTTAATTATGTATGACTCATTCTGGAAGATTCTTTGATAAAGAAAAATTCCCTATAGTTTGATTTTTAATTCGAGTCAGTAAAATGACAAGTGCAACTGTCACTGATGCATACAAAATGAAACAAACCAGGAACATTGGAAATGTCATTTTACTGACTCGAATTAATAATCGTATTTTAGTAAAGGCTGCCCCACGAATTTAAAAGAACTAGAATAAACCATACACCTGTTTACAAAATACACAAGACGAATTAGTAAGCAAAACGGCAGTTGCTAGTCAAAAGTTTCAATATACGAGTGCTGGAAATCCTTAGCCTATTGCAGGAATATTAATAAAGCTTATATTTGCATAGCAGTTATCCTGTCCAGACAGTCTGGTGATTGTCTATGCCACGTGTCTATCTATGACGTGACGACACTTAAATAAATAATGAGCCGTACATGCGTATGAATCTACGGAATAATAATGTAACAAGATTTAATTGTGGAACGTTACACAGATTTGATTGGTTCTATTAACGACTTGACAGCACAGAGCATTATTTAGGGCCAGTTCGCATTAGATATTTGGGCCAATTTAACATATAATTTAACGAATGAAACTATACGATCAGCACAACTAAACAGCGTTCAAGAGCTGGCATATTCTATGGAATAACAATCACATTCAGTTTAAGGTGAACTTAAGGTGAATGCTCCAGGGTAGCCCGCGAAATTCAAAATTTCTTGGGTTTTTTGCAATTTGCAGGCCAGTGCTAGGTTGTATGTTGATTAAAATATTGATCGCGACTGTAAGACGTATTTAGTTACAGAATTATTATCATCAAAATCATCAATACAACGCTCTAAGTTCATAAAGCTTCAGGAATGACTTTTTAAGTTATTTTTTTGTTCCTGAAGCTTTATGAACTTGGAGGGTTGTATTGGTGAAGTACGATCGCCACATTTGGGTGACTGTAGCTCATTTTCTTTAATTACAAGTAAATTGTCGATCTCCATTAATGCTCTTTTGAATCATGACCATTAAATAAAGACTAAAGCGTGCTTGAGCTTAGTTTTCAATTTTGACCATACATCTGCATGGATTTAGATAAACTTTCATAATATTCTTTATACATTAAGAATATCCGATAGTCTTTTTGAATATTAAAAAATTCTATAAGCCTGACCTTGATGTAACATTATTATCCTAATAGTTATACTTCCTATATCGATTTTATTATATTTAAGTAGAACAATTATATTCTTGCCATTATCCTTTATAATTTAGAACTTAGCTACCCTAACAAAGGTATTATTCTACTTTTTAAAAGTATGTTTTTCATAAGTTGGATTAGCCAAAAATATTATTATTATGAAACCAAGTTTTGATTCTGCTTTAGACATTGTCTCATTCATTTCTATTTTTTTATTAGAAAGATATTTTCTTATTACTAAATATATTTGATTTAATAAGTACAGTCATTTATTTACAAAACGGTTTTCTTTTAAAGTGTATAATTAAATAAATAAGTACATTCGACATAGTAATTTGTGTTTTTTGGATTTTAAGTGTGAATAGTTAAAATAGAAAAGTTATACTTTAAAAGAAAATCACTTGAATATTATTCTATAGTTTATATTTAGACAATTCAAGTACAAGTGAACATCATTGTCATTCCTTAGTAAAGAAACACATTATCAAATTATTATCTATAATGATACTCATCATATAATATATTAGACGCCTATCTTTACTGCGATAAATGTTACCAGTTTATTACTTTATTTATTACACACAGTGTGATATATTTTTTTTTGTTATTTTACTTAGAGTATTTATTATTTTATTTATTTAATTTAACCAACGTTTTATGCTATTGTATGTCAATACTCACAGATGCACTGCATCGGCAATGAAGACTTTTCAAAAATAATAAAATGCTTAGAAGATTGGCGTTTTTGCACACTTTTATAATATGAAGTCTCTCTGGTCTATTTGCACAGCATATCACTAAAACATTGACATCTTCTATACACATCAATTTGTTTCTGCCAGAAGAAGATGACAGTGAAAGAATGATATTTTAAATTCGTTAAACCATTTTTCTGTAGTGCAAATGGGCTTAAACATAGCATACATTTGTGTGCTTAGATTTTACTAGCAAGTGCTAATACGCGTTTTGTACCTATACGTTGATTGGACAGTCTCGTGAATTATTTTTCGGTGTACTGCTGTCCATTTCGATTGACCTGTTGATGCCTTGATGGCTCGATGGACACATTTCCTAAACCTTGGCCCGGAATAGGCAAACAAGTGAAAATCAATTATGTAGCAGATATTTACACGACTTAAATACGTAAAAAGTTTTGAAAAGTCTTCAATTTATAGCTTAGCTTTTAAGTATTTTTGTTGTACAAACTATTTAACTATAATGTACTTAATCGAATTTGTGATTTTTCTTTCTATGTAAAAAATACTAACATTTGTGATATTAACGTTTTTATTGAAAATTTTACTAAATTTTTTATAATCCTTAATCTTTTTACAAAATGTTTACTAACTTGTATTGTGAGACTAAAAAATCGCGCTAAAATTATAATATTGTCTAAAAAATTTGTTACCCTGTTTTCTAATATATTAAAGTATTTTTGAAAATTAAACTGTTTAGTTTCATTGCTTTAGTCCTGACCCTATCATGTCATTGTTTCATGAAGTTTTTAATAAAGATTAAAGTTTTTTTTTCAAATGGAAGGGTTAAAGCAATGAACTGCGTGCGCGTAGAATGGCGGCCTAGGCTCGTGTGACGACTGCAGTCAAAGACAGTAGGTTTATAAGATTGGAAGCCGTAATAGTGCGCGTGTAATCTCGTTGGTCTTGTCTGTTATCGATTATGTAGTGCATGCTATAAATGCTCATGAAATAGTATAAATAGGCTCTGAATGACGAGATTGTTTGTGCGATAAAATTAAACTCGAGAGTCATTAAAAACGATAACAGTTCTACAAGGAAACTGTTCAGAAAATCATAGACAAATTGCAAAAAAAATATCCTTTATAAATTTTATAAAAACAAAGTTCACTGACACATAAAAGAACATCTAAAAACCATAGACATACTTTAAAATTAAATGAAACTCCTAAACATAGAGCTTTAATTAAAATTGGCAATAGGTACTCAATTTGGCGCAACCTATAATTAATTAGCCCCTCTTTCTATAGTCCGACTGTGAGACAGGAAAGACAGGGTATTTTGTCGATGTGAACAGTACAGTAAACATCATCATTTTCCTGTCCTTGTCCGAAGTCATACTTCTCTATTGCTCGTCATCTCAACAGTCTCTTCCTTTTTAGCTAAACAATCTATCCATTGTTTCTTGGGTGTTCCTGTACTCTCGTAGTGATCCATAGCGACAGAATCGTAAACAATTCACACACCTTTTCCTTTAAACGTAATAAAAACTGCTCGTGAATATTTAAGATCGCGAGTACATCGTAAAGTATCGATCTATTCACGTGAAGATTCGACCTCTATTGACATGCAAGGGTAAAGATATTGATTGCTCATTGATTTAGTTCGTACAATAACAATACATAGTTTTGATATAAGTAAACAACTCTATCGTTGTCTATGATTGTTTTTATTCAGAGCTGCTAGCAGTTTTAGTGATGGTAAAAAATTAATTAAGCTCTTCTGGTGCGGTTTCTTGCAACAAAGTCGAACTGAGAAACTGCACTTTTTGACGTAAAATACTAGGAACTGATAAACGGCTAGTCTTCACCACTTTCTAATGCTGGGGCCACACTCACAGGAAATGCCGTTAAATATCGCGAATTCGCGATGGTGGACGTTAATACGAACATTTTAAAGACGATAATTTAATAGCACTTCTTAAGAGTTGATACAGGAAAATCTATAAAACAGAAACCTTCGAGGAAGCGTATAGATGCGCAGTAGATGAGCTGTCCTAGGAACTGAAAATAGCGTAATGCATATTTTTTAGTTCAATTCTTTTTTAGTTCAATTCAAATAATTATTTCTGTGAAAGTGTTAAGAATGGTTGGATATTTTTAACACATAAACATTTAATGATGTCATCCATGTAAACCGGGGGCGTGTTGCTAGTTCTTTGCAAGTAGTTCCTATTATTTATGAATGTTTAGATAGTAGCAAGTTATTACTTCGTCATGCCATTATTGGATGAGTTGCTGTTTAACTGATAGTAAGCAGAGATAGCTCTGTTTAGCAACTCCAGGCCAATACAGCGAAAAAATTACCATGTTACACAACATTTCAAAACGAAAATAGATTTTGTTGTACTAAGCACTAATCTAAATTCTTTTAGCAACTTCTAAACGTGATTTTTTCTTGCTGTATTGCAATTTCGTGATGTTTCAAACCTAACCCTTAATTTAATACTAGTCTATTAAATGAACAGGTTGCTGAAAAGGTCACTAAGAGAATAGACCATTTTACGAATATACTAGTCCTTTTTAGTCCTCTGATTTCGAAGTAGCAATCGTAATTTTACGAGAAAATTTCTTCAGAGGTTTGGCGTGTTTATGTTCATTACTAAACTATCGTTATCTTTTTCTGAAGTCTTTGTTTTGTGTTGCCCTTGACATTGCCCTTACCAAAAAGTCAAGGTCTGTTGTCAACGCCAAAATGTACAGTCAAACATTGAGTTAGGTCAACGCTCATTTGAAGAAAATGATGTTCTCGTTAACTCAGAAACGGCTCGACCGATTTGTAACGTATCACGTTACTGTGTTGGTAAGCAAGGATTGTATCAAAGAAAATTGCACCCCTGCAGCCCTGAGAGCAAAAGCAAGTCACTAGTATAGTATTCAAAGTTATTACCAGAAATCATAATAACTATTAGAAAGTAGAAAGTTAATTTTCAGTTTTGTTTTTTTTTTTTTTAATTTATAATATTTTGTCCATTTTAGAGAATGATTTTTGCATCTCTTGATGTAGTTATTCCATTCTAGATCATTGGTTATTTGTACCCATTAAATTTTAGCATAGTGCAATATTACCTAATATATGTAATATACCAGTAACCCAAACTCTTTGTTAGTCTGTACCGTGAAAAGTGTCTGCAGTGTTACGTGTTTGCGTGTTCGGGGACTATATCTAAGATCATACACGTTTGAAAATAAATCGAGCAGCATGTTGGCATACCGCTAGTTTCGTAATAAAATATCGTGGTTGGGCCATAGGAGATGTCTCCTAATATTACTTCTTTTGGGTTAACATTAGCAAAGTATTCTTGAAAAGTTTTCCAGCCGTTCAGTGACAATACCCACAAGCTGCAGTTTACATTTTAACAAAATTTAATGCAGAGAGGTTGACTGGCAGAGAATGCCTCAGGCATTACGTCCGCATAAGTACCGTTTGTGTTGGACGAAATTTTATGTTGGTTGTCAGTTGCCAGTTACTGAACTTTAAAAAAAAGAAGAAAAAACGGGCCATGTGCCAATCAGACTCGGGCACGAAGCGTTCCGTACCATCTTCTATCACAGAATACTTAATGGATCGCTAAATGTGTTGCTAAGCTCATAACTTGAAAACGGCTGGACCGATTCGGATAATTCTTTTTTTGTTGTGTTTGTAACCACCAGGTTCTAGAGGACGAAAATATTTTTTTTTTGTCCACATGTCCACCCGTGCGAAGCGTGGACGGGCCACTAGTTAAAAAAATAACATGTCTGTTGTATGAAAGTCCCCTTTAATTTTTATTGAATTCTTTATTTTTAGTAACTATTGTTGTTATAGCGGCAACAGAAATACACGATCTGTGAAAATTACAACTGTCTAACTATCGCGGATCATGAGATACAGCGTGGTGACAAACGGACAGACAGACGGACAGGGGAGTCTTAGAATGGGTCCCGTTTTACCCTTCGGGTACGGAACCCTAATAAAAGAAACTGATTCATAACCAAAAGATATTTTGAGGAAAGGAAAATTCAGCTGCGAAAAACTGATTCATGACCTTCTATAGTAGAATTACGGCTAGTAGCAACAAAATCAATTCTAAACTCTAAGTTTAGCATTAGACTGTTTACTATCGAATATAGGTCAAAGGTTTACCCTAAACTATTCTTAATCAGAGGTCAGACAATGCAGTTGACTCTAGCACGAGTTTAGTCTCTGATTTTTCAATTTAATGGATATGGAGTCTCGTGTTTTGCTAACATACATTTTATTGTTAGGTCAAGCCAATGTCAGGTCTTTAGATATAGACAGGAAATATGAAGCATGTGCCCATTTATGTTTTAATTAACATTACATTACTGTAAAAACAATAACAAAATGTGCATTTGCATATAAAAATAAAGGAGATTGTGTTGTTTTGATGACCTAAGCATAGAGTCAAGTGTCTAGCCGTAAGCTTCTTACAACTGCGTTTACATCGCTTTTTTTTTTCTTTTTAAAGAAATAATCTACAATAGGTACGCACACATATTTGGCAAAAATAAAACATCTACAACATGTGCATGTAACAATTAACAAACACATCATGTAAGGCAGTGAACGAAGAAAACATAGAAGCATTCCTAGAGCCCGATAATGACCCAACGCAGATCGTGCCCCGGTAGGCGGGGCTTATCAATCGTGCCTCGGAGGAGTTTAGTTCGGCTGTGACGGCACATGTCGTTGTTCGTATTTTTATTCAGTTTAAAACTATAAATTATGCCTTCTTGCGCAGTGAAATGGTGTATAAATCGATCTCATCTACATAATAAAAATGCTGGAATTAGTTATCACCTGTAAGTAGCCCTTAGACTACTACATTATTTTTATATTAATTATAAACATCGATCAATTTTTTTCTATGGGGATGGTGTTATGCCCGATGGACTAAGTAAATTAATGTTGAATGTTTGAAGTAAAATATGTTTGTGTTTTCTTTTTGCTACATTATAAAACACTCTGCTCCTTTGACAGATTTCCACAAGATCCAAATCTCAAAGAATAATGGACGAGATCAGTTCGCTTGGAGAGACAGGAAAACGACTGGTCCCCTAGCAAAACAACAATAATTTGTTCAGTCCATTTTCAAGATGACGATTTTATATGACGAAAAAAGGATACCAGAAGCTCAAAACAAACGCTATTCCAATTATCCAACATTTTTGACATTTTGGTAAAGCAAGCTATGTTAGCCATTTCTGTTATTCATTTTTAATAAAAAGACAATAAGACTTTCTAGTTAATCTTTAAGGAGGCCGTAGCTCACAGTAGGTGGCATGTGCCAAATAAATATGTTTTCTTTCTTTCTTTTTTTTTTCTTTGTATATTATACATAGCCGTATGAGCCATTTTATGTAAATATAAACGTGAACTTTTTGTTGTTATGTATCTACATCAAATGCAAAAGAAATAATAGTACATTACTGCCGCGGTCTATAATGACTACTTTGCTGGTCGCGCTGATGATGGCCGACAGCGCAGCTCCAGACCGACACAGGACAGCAAGGGCTGCAATGATGGCCAAGCTGGAAGGTCTAGAGCATAGCTAGGCTAGCTCGAGGCAATCATAGCGTGACCAGCGAAGCAGTCATAGTGGGCCAAGGCTTGTATAGTGCTTTACTCAAAAATGCAAGTACCTAACCTAAATAAAATCAGCAAGTAATTGAAATAAAATATGTATTAATTAACAAGAAATGTAATTAAAATGACAATTATGAAAAGTACTGCACAAATCGTATGCAAGCGTATATTTTTCCTTTGAGTTTCGCAGTATTAAATTTTCAACCACTAATTTAGCTTCATCTGTAATGTCTAGCGGTGTTAAACACATTGAATCGGAAGAATTTTCGCTTTGAGAGCTCATTTTCAGCAAAAGTCACTAAATAAAAACAAAATTTTCGCTAAACCGCGCTTTTGTTACTTCTTTGTTTTTTTTTTGGCAATGGCTGTTGGAACCTACAGCCAAATCTTATATATAAAAATCAATTGCTGTTCGTTAGTCTCGCTAAAACTCGAGAATGGCTGGACCGATTTGGCTAATTTTGGTCTGGAATTATTTCTGATAGTCCAGGGAAGGTTTAAAAGGTGAGGCGGTACGAAGTTTGCCGGGTCAGCTAGTATAGAATAAAATCTTTTTGAACCTATCTCTTTATATACAAACAGCTGTGTTTTAAATAAAATCTTTTTGCATTTGTTTTTTAAAAACGTTGATGCCGGCTCCAGACTATGGCCGTGAAGACCCGCGAACAGGCGCGAACGAGAATGTGAATGGTTTTCGCGGGGTTCACGGGTGTTCGCGGCTGTTCCCCGAGAGTTCACGGTGCGAATTCACGGCAATAGTCTGGAGCCGGCATGAAACGTCAAATTAGCGGCCGGCAATGTTTTGCCGGCCTGTTAGAGCGGTCGGCAAAACTTTGCTGGCCGCTCCTTGAAACAGAACGGCAAGGTCGACTTTGCTCAAACAAGGTTGTCAAAATAATGACCACATTACACGCATTTTTGAGTAAAAATACATAATAAAAAATATTCAAATCTTTCATTGCTACTTTTTATATAACTCGTCCACTTTGACAATTCTTGCAGGCCGTCAAATTAATGTCATGTGTTCATTTCTAGCGCCAATGATGTCATTGTTACTATGCGTTGCTTAGCCAATTAGAGACGAGCGTTGACAACCTACCCAATCATAACTTCGTGATGTTAATAGAGAACAAACTAGCTGTTCAAAGAAAACAAACGTCGTGGGCCGTCTATCAAAAAGATTTTGTTTGAAGTTACTCTTCCATGTTTTCTTCGTTCACTGATGTAAGGCTGTAAGCTGTTGGTCCAGAATTGGGCTTTATAATTGTGAATATACCTACGAGTATACAACGTGTAACACAAAATGCGCAAGACCTCTCGTGGGGTAACTCAGTCCATGTAACTGAACAATTTTTGTTAAGACTTTTGGAAATTCGCAAAAAAAGAAAATGTTTTTTCATACAAAATGAGAAATTGATCGGGCACATCTCTATGAAAAATATTTTTTTTCATAGAGATGGGTTGTATAATAATATACATTTCTGCCTAAAATGAAAAATCTATGTAAATCGCAATGGACACAATAGCCAGCGTGAGCGAGTACCTACTAGACTAGACCCTTGAACAGATGCCTGAACATTAACCTATAACCCAAACTATCAAATTTTCTCAATCGAACATGAACTGTCTACTATAATAATTGTGATAAAGTTAAAAATCTAATAAAGAAATTCGACAGATTGGGATTGCTTGTTGTGCTGGAGTTCTCTAAGAATTAGAAGACTTCCGCTCCACCCAGAGTAGGAGGAATGAATGAAAGAAATGATTCCCCACACCCAAAAAAGCTTAAACTTTTAGCCAGAACTGGTAGAAATAACCATCATCGACCAGCATCAGACTAAATAGTGGACAAACGCGAGCCTACACCTCAATAAATAAATAAAAATAATATTCCTTTATGTCATAAATCTAATTGCATCATGTTGTTTATTCGACAGCGTTGATCGAGCGCAGCGCCGGTAATGAGGAGCGCGAGGAGTCGGCGAGTCACTTCTCGTGGGTGCTCAAACAACTCATGCAGGAGAACATACAGGGCCTGCCGCCCGGCGGAGGGCTTGCTGCCAAGTAAGTAATACGTTCTATTATCGCTTGTAACTAATCTATATCAACAGCTTAAGACAATCGTCTACCGAGCGCTCGTCCATACTAAAAGAGAAAACGTTTTCCTGCCCCTAGATGTTATCCTATCTAAATGATTTTTTAGAATGCTTCTGACACAGTAAAAAACTAGGTTTATAGGTTTTCATTTTTTCAAAATTTAAAATAGTTTGAAAAAAAGTTACAGGCGCCTAAGTGTTACTATTTTTATGACAAAATCTTCATTGAAGTAAAACCTTTGTATTTTAAAAATAAAGAAGTTTTAGAAAAAAAGCAACCTACAAACCTAGAATGTAATATGCTGAAACGATTGACGCCAGAATCTAAGAGATTGGTCGTGATTTAGTATGTGAAAAACGTTTTCTCCCGGGAGACAAATTTCATATATAAAATACTTACAGTCAGTCGCGAGCTGCAACGCTCTCTATCGCACGATCGGGAATCGGGGAGTCGTGGTAGCGACAGCACGAGTTTTTCTAAATACCTATTTTTTAAAATGGCAGCCGGTATACTATCCTCTTAAGTCAAAATGGTTAAACTAATATTTTGTATTGACTATTACTAAGCTTGAGCGAATTATGCCTCCCAAGATTGAAGAGCAATCAGCTTTGAACATTCTCTTGTTTCATTTACATCAAAGATAACCTCATAATAGAAGAAAATAATGATAAAGCTTTTTTATCGTGGTAAATCATCAAATGAGACCTCCCACCAAATACTGTAAGACCTAATTAAAATCCACGGTGACACTTCAATAGCTCTTAACGTTCCGGGATCACAGTTACCTGATAAGACAGTGCCGCGACCCCTCTAAGGGGGGGGGGGGGGGGCGTCAGATTGCTGACAGCCCGGGCATGGTCCATGATCGGACAACAAGTCACCCATTACTCGCTGTCCGCATGCCCTGGCCTATAATGATGAAGCTGAGACATCCAAAGAAAACGATGATACTTTAAAATTTAATTAACTATTTTTCATTTCCAGGCAATCGTTACTGGACAAAATATACAGGGAGTTCTATCCGGACCACCCCGACAGTTCGGAGACCTTCGACTGTCAGACGGAACTGGCCGACGCGTTCAGCGCTGCTGCGAACTAACGCTATACATTACGTTCTACACTAACACAACATACGGGACGCGATCGCACACTAGCTGTGCAAGCGCCGATGGAACGCAAACTAAGAGATACTAACGAGGAATATCCCATTCCAGTTATTTGAACAGTTTGGTAAGTAACTTTAGGAAAGTTTCTTTTTTATACTAGTGACACTCACTAAATTAATTGTAATTTTGACATATCAAACCAAAGTTTTCAAATCAAAAAGTATGGAAATGTCTGGGATGTGTTGTTTTCGGCTTCGGAATTTTAAGTGTTCACGTTGCTAAGTGTGCGGTTTCGTCCCAAAATTAGCTGAATACATCATACTAGTACAAGTCGAATGGAACTTCAGTTACATTACTTCAGAATTTGGAACGTTGGTAACATTTCATTTTGTACATAACTGTCTCGAAAACGGGTAATGTAGTTGGAATTTTGTTTGATTCAGTCAATAAATCTTGCTTCGGCTGGGTTGATGCGTCGGTTTAAAGATACTTTGAAATTGATGTGGCAGTGTCGTTTTTGCTGTATTTGCCTTCATTCGCACATACTGTCTTCTAGAGGGAACGCAATGCCTACCTCTAGTTGCCTTTATCTTATTATTCACAATAAAATCATTTCCTAATCGGGATGGTATCATGCTAAAGGTATTGTAGTAAACTGACAACTCGACAGAGCCGAAGCAAATTGGAATCCTGAAATGCATATATAATATACTATGTAATACTCTATAGGCTGTGGTATGGCCTTCAGAATAAATGTTTATTGTAAACCTTTTTGGTTCAGCCTCACCACAGCCCCCCACTTGTATCACACGGCACAAAATTCCCTTATTTCCAGCCATGTTCAATGTAACCCTGCCGGATTGAAATCCCCATCCCCTACGAACCTTTATGTGTATAGCAAACATTTTAATTTTGTAGTGTTACAATTTTATTTTTTGTAGCTTAGATATTTTTTGTTTCGTGTTAACATTGGCCATTCGTGAATGTCATAATATTAGATGTATAATATTAGATATTCGATTGGATGTAATAGAAAGTCTATGATAATATTTACTTGTGTGAGCGGTTAAATTCTATAGTTTATGTTCCCGCGCTTAACATTTTTGTTGAGAACTTTTTATACAGAAGGTTTACCTAAACTTGATAGTGTTTAGAGGAATTAATTTGTGAGTAGCAAAATCTTCTTAATATGAGTGTTAAGCCATGTAATAGCAGATTATAATGGCCAGTCGGATTTAGTGTAATCTTATGTTCCGTTTCACATGAAAGCCTACGAAAATTAGATAATTGATTTCTCAATTCTATTAATAAATATCTAGTTTCCTTTTTGTACATATTTTTTTCTTTATTACAACATACATAGTCATTATCCAAAACGTCAAAGTAAAATTTATTGATTATTAAAAAAAATATAAACTAGCGTTATTAATCGGGAATTGGAATATGGGGTAATATTAATTGTTAGTTTTTATTTCTTAAAAAATGATTGTACTTCGTTTCGTGTTACAGAAAAGATGAAATTAGATTTAATCGCTTTTTAAAAGTTACGCGTTATCGAATGAAGTATTGGGTATGCTTTTAAATTTTTGCTTCGTACTTAGATGAAAAAAAAAGTAACTAATCTGTTGATACGCGTAGTGTCTGTGGCCGTACAATATATACAAATTAGACCGAATTCCATTTCGTCATATAATATTGTTACCAAATTCTATGAGTACTGTTTCATTTCTGATATTCACCTCTTGTAAATAAAAGAGAATAGAAAAGATACTTTTGTACCTGTTTGTGCGGTTTAGCGTGTAACTAACTAATTGTGAGGAGTTTATCGTGTTGGCATCCGTGGAAATACATATAACATCTTCATATTATGCCTCTACATTTATTGTTTAAATTCAAGTCTTCACGTGAAGGCTTCGTCATTACGTATTTTAATACGTCGTAGCAGAAATGATATCAGTTCTAATTGCAAATTAAACAAATGATGTATGTATTTCCAGCACCCGACACAATAATGTAACTAAATAGTTTTTACTGAACAAAAATATTTCAAAGGTTTTCAAATGTGACGTAGGAGGCATTGTTTTAGTAATCTTACGATTGAAATAATAACACATATATTAATAAAAAAATATGTTTCTATTTACAAATGGATCTAAAATACCCTTAAAAATTACACCATCATAACACTTGACATTTTTGTAGTCGAGGCAGTTTAAAAATTGAGTTCATTTGTAAATTCGAACGATCTTATTGAAAATTCAAACCATATCTAAATTAGTTTAATATATTACGAAATATTAAATACAGAACGTGTTTCCTAGATATAAAATAATAATTATCTATTTTATTGGTGGTAGCTAAGCTATTGCGACTTTATAATTTTTTATCTTGTGCAAGACAGCAAAATACGTATTTTCTTTAGCCATACTTTGTCAAGGACTTAAATACGGCAATAATCAGCCCATGATGTGCCCACTGTTGGGACCCAGGCCTCTTCTCTGTAACTGGGTGGAGTCTATCTAGTGCGCCCATTACGAATTTGCTAGATGATACATTTTTTAAAATTCGCTGTTGTATTTCAGCTTTCTCAAGTTTTTTCAAATCATTTTAAGTTGTGAACCTCGTATTATGCTGCCTTGCGTTAGTCATTCGCTATGACCCCAAAATTGTCAGTTAATATTGCTTCCATCTAATTATTTTCTAAATTTTTTACTCATAATTTTGATGACCCTTTTCAACCCATTGTCGAGGATATACGTTGCGTTCTTCTTTTTTTTACGTAGGTCATAATAAGTTGTGTTTTGTGCAACCGTGTTTAGATTTGAATGCCAATTCGAAAATGTGCCTTTGACGCTAGTTTATCGAATATCTCGTCGAGATGTTTAAGGTTGTCAACAAGTCACAAACATGTGACATGGTGTCATGGGCCCCCTTCTGTCCTTACTATATGAATGTTGCGTTCGACTTGATTATCCATTATTTTCTTGAATAAACCAAATATTAATATTAGACAGTGGGTTTTGAATCGGATTTGATGTCCATCCAAACGAGTATGTAGGTTTATGTCTGGTTGTTTCTTTTTTTTTAATTTTGCTTTCGAACGAAAGTCGACGTCTCAGTGTGTCTCGTTATTATCTAGTAGACGCTTGAACAATAAATACCTGTACCTTGACAACATATTTTTTATTTTTCTTTTATAATGATTTTATTAGGTCCCGCTTTTGTTGTTTTAGCAGCGTGTAGCGTTTTACGGGGGAGTTGTTAATTGTAGGTTGTATAATCCGTTAGAACTTGAAAAATAATAGAATTGATAAGTAAATCTTCTGAAAAAGATGCGTGCGTTAAAATTTCAAGACCTAATGGCCGCACAATCTACGATTAACGTCTATTCAAGCTTAATTATTTCGGCATATTTTTTGTTAACTTTTTCGCGATTTCTTTGGCATAGACAATACAACGCTTACTTATCTGTGTACAGTAAGTTGACTCAAAGTGTAATTTGTATGATATTAAAGGTTATAGTGTCAATAAGGGATATTTTTAAAATTAATTCTAAACTATCTCCACATCCACACATTCGGAGTAGAGTAGTGTTTAGGTTACATGAAAATAAATATTTATAATTATGTGAATTTGTGTTTGGAAACGATGATTAGTGTTTGAAGAATATTTTACACATATGGTAATGACATAAACTCAAGTCCTCACTGTGGTGCAATATAATGAAAATGAAACAAATATTTACTTAAAAGAAAATTTATAATCTCAAATCTTTCAAATTTTGCACATAGTACGTAAAAAAATTAAATAATTTGATCTATAAAAGTGACCTACACCATAACAAAGCCAACTAGTACAAACAGTTGCTTTTGAATTTGCAACTAATGTTGTTTATCGTAAATACCGATCAACTTACTTATCCGTAACAGAGAAAAAATATGTTTGGCTATTAGTTGACTTTTAGTAACACGATATTTAGGCTCCTCACAACGACCATATATCTGTGCCTCTAGTGAAAAAGGGTATAAGTCCGATTTTGTCGAAAATAAGTTAAGTATACCAAAAAGTTCAGAAAAAAATGATCTATCAATTCGTGAAAACAGATCTTGCTTATCTTTAAAAATAAGGAAGTTAGCAATGTGCAAAGGGGGTTAACTAACACTAAAAATATTGCAAAAGTGGGGTATAAGTGCACTCTAATTTCTTTACACAGAACTATGACTTTTTTATTTTGTGTCTTTTGATCTAAATAAATCTATATTGTCAGATCTTCAATTCATTTGGTGAATACCGGCACAAGTACACTTGCTCCTTCAAAATTGTTAAGTGAGTAACGATATCACTTGACATAAATCCGTTTTCACCAAAATAAAACATAAAAATCCAGAATAAGTCTTTTAATATCAGTTTTCACGTATGAAATATTTATATTAACAAATACTAATTGACATAACTAAAACTATATCAAGAGTCGCTGCCACTTTTCGTGAGAGAAGAGATACAACAGGTCGAAACGGGGTACGGTTCAGGTGGGTAGAGAGTGCGCAGCGCCCGCGCTCCTTCAGTCGTCCACGCACTCAATTGAGGGTTCCCCTTTAAAACCTTTTCGCAGAGCCTGACAATGATGTCGATATATTCATTCACTGATTTTGATAAAACGGTTCTCATAATTATTATGTCTTGATATTGTTTCTATGTTAGTTGATACGCTACCATACCCCAATTTGGATGATTCTACAGACAGTAGTAACGATTTCATCTTGAACACATCTGACACAAGTAGCTCAGATTGTTCAGTTTTACAAAAGCTCACAAAA
Organism: Agrotis exclamationis; assembly: GCA_950005045.1. Taxonomy (NCBI): domain Eukaryota; kingdom Metazoa; phylum Arthropoda; class Insecta; order Lepidoptera; family Noctuidae; genus Agrotis; species Agrotis exclamationis. Next base: position 18,533,369 of record OX465436.1, read on the forward strand.
CGTAATAGTAATGTCATTATTCAATTTAATGTATTTATCATTTTTGGGATAAATAAGGTATTACTATTAAGCAAGGCCGGAAACGTAATCGCAGGGAAAGTATCAAGGAAAGAAGAGAAGATAGAGAAACTAGAAAAAAGAAGAGAATTTTAGCAAAAAGTTACGAGACAGGTAAAGGTAAAATAGTAGAACAAAGGAAAATTAAAAGTCTAGGACTTTGTAGAATGAAATATGCTGAAAGAACTCCTGAAGAATTTAGAAATACAATTTTTAATTTATTTTTACTGGACCTTAGGAGACTACGACAGACGAGTTCTCATAAGTAACCTTATAGATGTAAAGGGAAAAGCATCGACAAAACTTGCAGCTACAGTTAAAAACAGACATTTATGATCAAAAATTACAAGACCGGGCTTGTTCTATTGGAAAGGGGGACCACAGTTCTATCATTCGATCTGCAGCAATGTTTGCCGCCCCATACCTTAAAACTGGGGTTGCATTTTATAAGCGTGCATTGTGGACTTACCATTAAACATTAAGGGCCGGTACTCATTATAAAGTATATTGTTTTATATGGCATGAGGGAATTCGTGTCAGAGGAGCTAATCAAATAACTTATAATAATGGAACATTGTTAATTTGCAGAGGAAAATCACCTCTCACAAGTGTGTTTGAAACGGAATGTATTCCTAGTTCATCCGATGGTCCAATAGCAATTTGATATGAGAAAGAGCGAGATTTGATTTCTCTTCTTCCGCTAATAAAGCCCAATGTTCGATCTTTTATAACGACCTTGTCAGTGACGATGATTTAAACGATCAACATCCTCTTCTAAACGACAGCGAAGACGACATCAAATAAGGTTTTCTAGATCACTTTCAAGGTTTCCGTTGGACTTGATTTTGTTAGATTATTTTTTTTTTGAATTGTTTTCCTGATTTAAAAAAACTGTGTCATAGGCACTTCTTAAATACTTTTTTACTTACTACTCTTTTTTTAATACTGGGTTTTTTTAACGGTCGAAGTGAAATTAAAATAAGGTTTTCTGGATCACTTTCCAAGGTTTCTATCGCATTTGATTTGTGAGAATTTATTTTTGTTTTCGGTTTATTTTCCTGATTAAAAAAAACTGTGCTAAAGGCACTTCTTAATATCGAATAAGGATTTCTGGATCACTTTCAAGATTCCGTTGGACTTGGTTAGTTTTTTTTGTTTGTTTTTGAATTGATTTCCTGATTTAAAAAAAAAACTGTGATATAGGTACTTTTTATAATACTTTGTTATTTAAATAAAAAAAAAGCAAATACAACACATCAAACCACATCTTTTTTTTGTTTTATTTTGGTTTAAAAATGGATATAACTTACACAAAAGTTTCGCGTAAGTCTACATGCGCCTTATGGCACGTCTAATAACTACGTGAAAAAGGACACAAGTTATTTTTTTGTGGTATTTTTCAAAATTTTATCATGTCGATGAAAAGTACACATTCAATTATTCATTTTTTGAGTTACTCCAATACTAATTATCTGATTTTATTTCTTAGTTATCATACAAATAATTCCAAATGCGTATCTTTTTTCACTTATGTGAATTAGCTTTTTATGTATATATGAAAAGGGGTCTAAATTATTTTATACCCTTGTGTAGTTCGTTTTGTGGTAAGTACAAGTCGCTATTTTAAAAATTATTCAGTTTATGTAAAAAATAATACCAGAATAAGAAAGAACATACATTTTATACCTATATAACACATCACATGTATTTAATTTGACAGCTGTTTAAATGCCACGCATACTTAAACATGTAATTTGGTGCGCGCGGGGCGTTTTTTGCGTCTCCTGTAAAGTTGCATTTTTAGACTTATACCCTTTTTCACTAGAGGCACAGATATAACTAGACTCCTAATCACAGGCGACCGATGTCTGTCAACACATTAGGTAAAAAAATCTTATAACCGTAGTGACTCGACCACTCCTGTGAGTCCCCGTGTCGCACTGACCTTGAGTTAGCCAATCAGAACGCAGTATTAGCCAATCAGAACGCAGTACCCCGTCTCCCTCGCTTACGTCGTACCTCAGCGACTTGACAGAATAATTTTCGTTAGTCAGATCGTGCATGAGGCGTCTAGTTATAAATGGTCGTTGGCTCCTCATGATACAATTCGGCTGGTTGACGTCGCCGACTAACTAGAAATTAGAACCGTGGTTCAAATGGTGACACTTGAGCTACAAAAACCATCTTTACGACTACGATATAAAGGCGTCACCAATATAACATATAGATTCTTGATGTGCCGTTGTCTGTGGGTTGAGAGTAAATTAACAGACTTACTACCAACCCATAGACAAACCTACGTTAAATCAGTCGTTTTGCATCATGTCATGTGTAAGGAAATTTACTGTAACCGATCGACTAAATATTTTGATGTGAACAAGGGCGTACCCAGGGAGGGGGCAGGGGAGGGCAGCAGCTCCCCCCTGGAAATCTCGCAGGTGGTCATACTCAAATTTACTTTATTTAACTGCCTATACTGTTTGCCCTGCACACCACACTACATAATGATACCTTATGTTTCATGTATAGTCTAGGTGTGTTTGTGTAGTATGTATGACAAAACAGCCGCGGGCGAACCGACCTAAAAAAATCTGCCCCCCCCCCCCAGGCCAAAAGCTGGGTACGCCCTTGGATGTGAACCTCTCTCCATTAGTTGCAAGTTCAGTAGTAAGTAGAAGTGTTAGTTTAGTAGTTATAGCCCATTGAATCAGCCATCTGAAAGTCGATGACATGTCCGTATGCGCGATCAGCGTAATTATCGATATCTTCTGGCTTATTCCAGCGTAAAAGTCGGGATTTCCATGCACGTCTTTCTTCAATGGCTTTCTGTGGGTAACAGAATTTTTTACCTACATTTTAGATAATCGGTACTCAAGATGAAACAAATGACGAGTTGTTCCGGCGATCCGATGATCGTATGAGATCTCTGTAAAGGCAGAACGTGATGCGATCTGACGCCGCCGCCGGCAGTAAGAAAGCACATTAATAGAAAAGGATATAAGAAGACATACTACGCCGACCACAAATGAGTCGACAATCAAGTTATATGATATGATTATCGTGTCTCAAGACAAGGGTGTTTAACCAGTGTGTGTTGCCAGTGATGACATATGGCTCTGAAACGTGGTCTCTAACTGCTGGCCTTTTAGAGAGACTAAGAGTCACTCAACGAGCGATGGAAAGAGCTATGCTCGGAGTTTCTTTGCGGGATAAAATCCGGAACATGGATATCCGGCGAAGAACCAAAGTCACCGACATAGCTCATAAAGTTTGCAAGTTGAAGTGGCAATGGGCAGGCCACATCGCTCGTAGAACTGACAACCGATGGGGAAGAAAAGTTCTCGAGTGGCGACCACGGACCGGAAGACGCAGCGTAGGTAGGCCTCCCACTAGGTGGACCGACGACATCGTGAGGGTCGCGGGCAACCGATGGATGCAAGTGGCGAATTGTCGTTCGGCGTGGCGGTCTAAGGGGGAGGCCTATGTTCAGCAGTGGACGTTTTCCGGCTGATGATGATGATGATGATGATGATCGTCGCTCAATTCGATCCATTCGGGATTCTTTCATTAAATTTCCATACGGCAACGCACACTTGAAAACATCGAAATGGCATTTTCTATGATCGAGATCAACAATTAAGTAAAAATATTCTGTGGTGCAGTGCTAATTTTTACCCGACTATGGCGAAGCAAAAAGGAGGGTTATGATTTTGACCGGTATGTATGTATGTATGTATGTTCATCTGTTCCCTCATAACTTCTGAACTACTTATCACTACTTGACAAATGAAGTGTCGTTAGAAGCGTCTCATGCCCGGTTTCTGGTGTCTTTTTATGGAAAGTTTATCTATTCAATAGCGCTATTGGTTCGATAAACTACAAAAATGGGTTTCTGAACACTGCAAAATAAGATAAACTCCACATACGAGTAAACTAAGTTCAAGTTGACTGACCAATCTTCGCCGTTTGTCGGTTCCATAACTATATTACGAGGTTGAATTTTTTTGTTGTGACCTTTTTTTACAAAGGGTGGTCAAACATCTGGGATCAATACCCAGTACTTATGATTTTCATTTTAAACAAAATTGAATCACAGTGTTATATAAATAAAGCTTACTTCTTTCTCTTTATTATTTTATACTGTTATTGGCAGTTATTTGTCCACACAAAAAGATGCAGATGATGATTAAAATAAAATGTACTTCTTTGAACAATCACCTGTGTTAGAAACAAAAAAAAACACTTTAGGTATACCCACAGTTTAGTAGTAAGTTTACCTAAGTTTTTAAACTGGCATGATCACTACACTATAATCAGAACTATTAACCATGTTTATTACTTATTTTGATTATACCATTAATTCAGCATGGCATTGTTGATGATGGGTGAACTGTTTCAAATCAACTTGGCAAGTGACCAGTTTTAATTTCTAATAAAAAATAAATTACTTTCCGTTTTCAGTTGTAAAGTAACTACTTCTGAAACCGGTACTTTCCTTTTTTATTGAATATAATGTGTCCAAATGCTGGGTAAAGGGCCTTCATTACTCTTGTAAAAGTATTTTATACATAAAACTAGTTATAATGACGAATTGTAGTAATAAAATCCATTTTAAACTCTATTTATTAAACAGACCCATCTAGTGGCAAATTTTGGAACTGGCTATTGGTCTCATAGTTATGTTATCGGTCCGTGTGACATCAGAAACCCAGCTACAGTTAAGGACGCGTTTACGAATCTGACAAAAATAAGCAGTTTTTCGGTACATTTTGCGGCAAAATGATACAAAACCAAATGTAACTAAGAATTACCACAGATAGATTACTCCTTAATCTTCAAATGGTAGCAATTTTTTATTCGAAAATTTTGGTTTATAATATTGTAAAAAGTAATTTCCGTTACCTCTTCACACAAATTTGACGAAATCGTACTGACTTTAGGGACATTTTTCTTTTATTAAATAACATAAATTTAGGTATTTAAAAAAAAATTATGTAAGCAGACATGTTCAACTCAAAAAGGTAGCAAAAAAAAACTAACAAAATGTTACAATACGCTCAGAAAACAAAAAAATTGAGTCTTATTTTTTCACATATTTAGCGGTAACACGTGATTCTTATTGGATTGAAATAAGGGTTATTTTACTGGTCACTGTCTTGATTTATTGCACAAAAATTTGTAATGAAATATTAGTCTGCGCTCGGCCGCCGTCGTGAGTGGACACTGTGACGCTTGTAAGCAGCTCCTCGTATAGGAAAAGATCGCTGTACGAATACAAAATATTTGACCTAACAAACTTGATCCTTCACGCATTCTGCACGGACTACGGACAACCAAGGTAAGATTTTATTCACAGTTTCTTATATGTACTTATAAATTTCATATTTAGTTTCGGACTTTATGGAGTGACCTGAAATGTACTTCGAAGACTGCTACTGGAACTAATGGACGAGTAGAGCTAGATGTGTCGTGTTTGGGCTCGTTTTGTTAGTTATGATGAGATCTTACCTCCGGACTTGAGGGACTGACCTGAAGGTCTACTTCTGTGACTCCGACTGGAACTCCTCGACGGATCGAACTAGATGTGTCGTGTTTGGGCTCGTTTTGTTAGTTATGATGAGACCTTACCTCCTGTCTTGATGGAGTGACCTGAAGGTCTACTTCTGTGACTCCTACTGGAACTCCTCGACGGATCGAACTAGATGTGTCGTGTTTGGGCTCGTTTTGTTAGTTATGATGAGATCTTACCTCCGGACTTGAGGGACTGACCTGAAGGTCTACTTCTGTGACTCCTACTGGAACTCCTCGATGGATCGAAATAGATGTGTCGTGTTTGGGCTCGTTTTGTTAGTTATGATGAGATCTTACCTCCGGACTTGAGGGACTGACCTGAAGGTCTACTTCTGTGACTCCTATTGGAACTCTTCGATGGATCGAAATAGATGTGTCGTGTTTGGGCTCGTTTTGTCAGTTATGATGAGATCTTATCTCCGGACTTGAGGGACTGACCTGAAGGTATACTTCTGTGACTCCTACTGGAACTCCTCGACGGATCGAACTAGATGTGTCGTGTTTGGGCTCGTTTTGTTAGTTATGATGAGACCTTACCTCCTGTCTTGATGGAGTGACCTGAAGGTCTACTTCTGTGACTCCTACTGGAACTCCTCGACGGATCAAACTAGATGTGTCGTGCTTGGGCTCGTTTTGTTAGTTATGATGAGATCTTACCTCCGGACTTGAGGGACTGACCTGAAGGTCTACTTCTGTGACTCCTACTGGAACTCCTCGACGGATCGAACTACATGTGTCGAGTTTGGGCTCGTTTTGTTATATATGTTGAGACCTTACCTCCGGACTTGATGGAGAGACCTGCTGGTGTACTTCGAAGACTGCTACTGGAACTAATAGACGAGTAGAGCAAGGTGTGTCGAGTTTGGGCTCGTTTTGTTAGTTATGTTGAGACCTTACCTCCGGACTTGATCACGTGACCTGAAGGGCTACTTCTGTGACTCCTACTGGAACTCCTCGATGGATCAAACTAGATGTGTCGTGTTTGGGCTCGTTTTGTTAGTTATGATGAGATCTTACCTCCGGACTTGAGGGACTGACCTGAAGGTCTACTTCTGTGACTCCTACTGGAACTCCTCGATGGATCGAAATAGATGTGTCGTGTTTGGGCTCGTTTTGTTAGTTATGATGAGATCTTACCTCCGGACTTGATGGAGTGACCTGAACGTCTACTTCGGTGATTGTAACTGGAACTCGGCGACGGATCGAACTAGATGTGTCGTGTTTGGGCTCGTTTTGTTAGTTATGATGAGATCTTACCTCCGGACTTGATGGAGTGACCTGAACGTCTACTTCGGTGATTGTAACTGGAACTCGGCGACGGATCGAACTAGATGTGTCGTGTTTGGGCTCGTTTTGTTAGTTATGATGAGATCTTACCTCCTGCCATGATGGAGTGACCTGAAGGTCTACTTCTGTGACTCCTACTGGAACTCCTCGACGGATCAAACTAGATGTGTCGTGCTTGGGCTCGTTTTGTTAGTTATGATGAGATCTTACCTCCGGACTTGAGGGACTGACCTGAAGGTCTACTTCTGTGACTCCTACTGGAACTCCTCGACGGATCGAACTACATGTGTCGAGTTTGGGCTCGTTTTGTTATATATGTTGAGACCTTACCTCCGGACTTGATGGAGAGACCTGCTGGTGTACTTCGAAGACTGCTACTGGAACTAATAGACGAGTAGAGCAAGGTGTGTCGAGTTTGGGCTCGTTTTGTTAGTTATGTTGAGATCTTACCTCCGGACTTGATCACGTGACCTGAAGGGCTACTTCTGTGACTCCTACTGGAACTCCTCGATGGATCAAACTAGATGTGTCGTGTTTGGGCTCGTTTTGTTAGTTATGATGAGATCTTACCTCCGGACTTGAGGGACTGACCTGAAGGTCTACTTCTGTGACTCCTACTGGAACTCCTCGATGGATCGAAATAGATGTGTCGTGTTTGGGCTCGTTTTGTTAGTTATGATGAGATCTTACCTCCGGACTTGATGGAGTGACCTGAACGTCTACTTCGGTGATTGTAACTGGAACTCGGCGACGGATCGAACTAGATGTGTCGTGTTTGGGCTCGTTTTGTTAGTTATGATGAGATCTTACCTCTGGACTTGAGGGACTGACCTGAAGGTCTACTTCTGTGACTCCTACTGGAACTCCTCGACGGATCGAACTAGATGTGTCGTGTTTGGGCTCGTTTTGTTAGTTATGATGAGATCTTACCTCCGGACTTGATGGAGTGACCTGAACGTCTACTTCGGTGATTGTAACTGGAACTCGGCGACGGATCGAACTAGATGTGTCGTGTTTGGGCTCGTTTTGTTAGTTATGATGAGATCTTACCTCCGGACTTGAGGGACTGACCTGAAGGTCTACTTCTGTGACTCCTACTGGAACTCCTCGACGGATCGAACTAGATGTGTCGTGTTTGGGCTCGTTTTGTTAGTTATGATCAGATCTTACCTCCGGACTTGAGGGACTGACCTGAAGGTCTACTTCTGTGACTCCTACTGGAACTCCTCGATGGATCGAACTACATGGTTCGAGTTTGGGCTCGTTTTGTTAGTTATGTTGAGACCTTACCTCCGGACTTGATGGAGAGACCTGCTGGTGTACTTCGAAGACTGCTACTGGAACTAATAGACGAGTAGAGCTAGGTGTGTCGAGTTTGGGCTCGTTTTGTTAGTTATGATGAGATCTTACCTCCGGACTTGATGGAGTGACCTGAAGGTGTACTTCGGTGATTGTTACTGGAACTCGGTGAGATCTTATCGCCGGAATTGATGAGCTGATCTGAACGTATACTGTTTTATATACTTTTGATAATTAGTATGAATTCCCTTCGTCAATATTATTTGTGCATAGTGCCAGTGGCATAACTTTCAGAGCTAACGAGCTCAAACTCGACACATCTAGTTCGATCCGTCGCCGAGTTCCAGTTACAATCACCGAAGTAGACGTTCAGGTGACCCCATCAAGGCAGGAGGTAAGGTCACCTCATAACTACCAAAAAGAGCCCAAATACGACACATCTATTTTGATTCATCGAGGAGTTCCAGTCGGAGTCCCAGAAGTAGACCTTCAGGTCAGTCCCTTAAGTCCGGAGGTAAGATCTCATCATAACTAACAAAACGAGCCCAAACACGACACATCTAGTTTGATCCGTCGAGGAGTTCCAGTAGGAGTCACAGAAGTAGACCTTCAGGTCACTCCATCAAGGCAGGAGGTAAGATCTCATCATAACTAACAAAACGAGCCCAAACACGACACATCTAGTTCGATCCGTCGCCGAGTTCCAGTTACAATCACTGAAGTAGACGTTCAGGTCACTCCATCAAGTCTGGAGGTAAGATCTCATCATAACTAACAAAACGAGCCCAAACAAGACACATCTAGTTCGATCCGTCGAGGAGTTCCAGTAGGAGTCACAGAAGTAGACCTTGAGGTCAGTCCCTCAAGTCCGGAGGTATGATCTCATCATAACTAACAAAACGAGCCCAAACACGACACATCTAGTTCGATCCGTCGCCGAGTTCCAGTTACAATCACCGAAGTAGACGTTCAGGTCATTCCATCAAGTCTGGAGGTAAGATCTCATCATAACTAACAAAACGAGCCCAAACACGACACATCTAGTTCGATCCGTCGCCGAGTTCCAGTTACAATCACCGAAGTAGACGTTCAGGTCATTCCATCAAGTCTGGAGGTAAGATCTCATCATAACTAAGAAAACGAGCCCAAACACGACACATCTAGTTCGATCCGTCGAGGAGTTCCAGTAGGAGTCACAGAAGTAGACCTTCAGGTCAGTCCCTCAAGTCCGGAGGTAAGATCTCATCATAACTAACAAAACGAGCCCAAACACGACACATCTAGTTCGATCCGTCAAGGAGTTCCAGTAGGAGTCACAGAAGTAGACCTTCAGGTCAGTCCCTCAAGTCCGGAGGAATGATCTCATCATAACTAACAAAACGAGCCCAAACACGACACATCTAGTTCGATCCATCGAGGAGTTCCAGTAGGAGTCACAGAAGTAGCCCTTCAGGTCACGTCATCAAGGCAGGAGGTAAGGTCACCTCATAACTAACAAAACGAGCCCAAACTCGACACATGTAGTTTGATCCGTCGTGGAGTTCCAGTAGGAAGTAGATCTTCAGGTCACTCCATCAAGTTTGCAGGTGAGGTTTCATCTTAGCCAACAAGTACATATTACTTAAAAAAAAATTACAATTTTCATCGTATCAAAATTAGTTCACTTGACTATTTATTCCCGCAGCTAAGACGCTAACGCTTGTGTGTGTGACTTGTGTCTATGTAGTAGTTCAATTCTCAACTTGTCATTTTTGCATATACGTCCTTAAGCTAAGTTTAACTGACCAATAACTTTGTTGAAGCAATAGTTATTGAGAGAATAACTGGTGACACCAGAAACCGGGCATCAGTTGTCCGCTGGTTATAGGGTAGGTGACGTGTCACCAAATCCAATATAGCGCCCTCTAGGGGATGAAAAGTCGTAACCGAAAAAAAAATATTTTCGCACAGTATCGACATGGGTATCAAATTAAAGGGCTTGATGAGCACATTTGAAATATATATACATTATATAGCTTTTACTAGCTACTTTGCCTGTTTCTAACAGTGTCAACATGGGTTTCAAATGAAAAGGCTTAATGAGTACATTTTAAATTCACCTGCGGTTGTTTCACACAATCTTTATTGGCTAGGTGGCATACGACCACGGCTATTAATTAAAAATTTCTGTAACACGGATTGTTCTTGTTTTATACTTTTTAGTGCGCGATTTTTTCGTAGTCGGGTTTTAGTTATTTTAACTTATTTTTTTGTGAGCTGGACACGTTTGAAATACCGAGACTGTTATACTATAATTTTGATAGATGTAAACCCTCGAGAGGAAATACTTTCTTTATAGCATAGTCCCGAAAATCACAAAAACCAGACACCGGGCGAAGAGCAAGCGAGGAATATTGATGCTAGACGAGCGTAACTTATTCTAGCACCATTAAGTCTGTCGCCCCAAAAAAGGCCTTCACCATCAGATATAATATTTATTTATTTATTAAACTTCATGCACAGAGTACATAGGCGGACTTAATGCCTGAGGCATTTTCTGCCAGTCTACCTTCGGGTGATGCAGAGAAAAGAGCAGTAGGTGCAGCAAGAAAATTATTTATGAAAATATATAAAATATATTATTATAAATACATACATACAACAAAATATATTATAAATTAAATAGAGATAAAAAAGCATAGATGGGAAAATTCCACCAACAAAGTAATTTAAGTCGAGTCTGCCAGCTCCTTGAGTAGGTGTTCACGCACTTTAACCTTAAAAGTGAACCTGTTGGTAACCGTCCTGATGTTCAGAGGGAGCGCATTCCAGAGGAAGACCGCCTGTACTGAGAATGAAGATTTAAGAAAACCAGAGCGGTGGGAGGGATAATATGTCTAGTTCAAAGAAATTGTAATCAAAACTCACATCTAGCCGTTGCTTCTTGATTTCACTTTGATATTTCTTGGCGTCGACCTTCATTTTGCGAAGATCTGCAGCGCTTGCCTCGAATCTATAACACACCTTTACATTCAGAAATAATTAAGATCAGTAATGATGGGCTACTAGCTAAAACGACTAGCCAGTTTTAACGACGTTCCCGTTGTGTTGCCTGGTATTTCCGAGAACATTCAGAAATATTGAATAAAATAATTAAATTTCTCAATGTGGATGAATATTAAGTTTCACCTTCGTTTGGTTTGTAGATTACCCAAGTACTCACGAGGAATTATAGTCAAATGTGCGAACTAATACAGATACACTCTTTTGATAATTATGTTCCTTTACCCTCATACTTCTATGGGACGGTAATGCAACAATATCGGAGATAAATAAGGCGCACGACCAACGGCGATATGTGCCTTCAAAGTCCAGTTTGCTACTGAGGTATCACATATTACTGAACAAACGGCGTATGATATAGAAGCATTGCAAAACTTACTTGCGCTTAATAAGCAAGCGGCCTATGGCGTGTATTGGGTTCTTAGGCTGTTTCGTAGCCACTTCATACAGCACTTCAGGCAGTATCATACCGAAGCTTTCCCAAAGGTATTGCACAGATTCACTGTCGAGAGTTCCTGAAAACGTAACGTAATCCAGCCTAAGGATACCTTGTATTAGCGCGGACCCAAGGTCGAAACTACAATTTGTCTTTAATAGATTTTCAACTTTGTCATAAGAGCACAAATTTGAAAATCTTTTAAATGCACAGTGTAGTTTCGTCGAGACTGAACGAATAGCATAGCTGTACCAATTATATCAGTATGATTCCCAATAACTAACCCGTAATATCGATTGGCTCTCTCTTCGGCAGTATGTCCTTGTCAGACAAGTCTTTGATCTCCTCCAAACGACAATTTGGGTTTTTCTTTTCAGAATGGCCGCAGTCTTTGGTGATCTTTTTGAGGAGAAGGTCCTCGCCCAGGTTGTACTGGCTTGTACACGACGCGATCTGATATATCTTTTCACCTTTCTCACCGAGCGTATATCGACCATTATTGTCGAAATAGTATGGTGTACTTTCTGAATTCTGGTGGAATTAAAGAACATAAATTATTAACAGTACCTACTTAATTTTATCTAAAATAAAATATATTTTTTGTGGAATGTGGGTGCAGTGGCAAAGCGATTGACTGCTGCGGGTTCGATTCCTGCATCGGACAAATATTTGTATGGCCTACAGGAAGTTGTTCCAAAGTTTGGTTCTTTGTTTTAGTTACTTTAAGGTGAATGCTCCAGGGTAGCCCGCGAAATTCAAAATTTCTTGGGGTTTATTGCAATTTGCAGGCCAGTGCTAGGTTGTATGTTGATTAAAATATTGATCGCGGCTGTAAGACGTATGTAGTTACAGAATTATAATCAACAAAATCATCAATACAACGATCTAAGTTCATAAAGCTTCAGGAATGACTTTTTATGTTATTTTTTTGTTGTGTAAAATTTTGAATTTCGCGGGCTACCCTGGAGCATTCACCTTAAATATGCCCAAGCTTCAGGAATAATTCCTAATGTGTGGCAAAGTTGAAAAATGATTTATTTGAAGTATGGTCACACAAGACGTGCACACAAAAGCCGACAAAAATTGTTTTACCTTTATCTAAATTAGTAAAGTTGAAAAAATTGTTTAAGGTTGTTACGAACACAGGTCTTTTGGGAGGCTTAGAGAAAACTAAAACCGACCTCAATAAAATCTCCTTCACAGTTGACGTGGAAGTACTTCCAACCATAATTTGTGATGTAGCTCTGATGGTTGTACTCGTCAATATGGTAAGAGCCGGCTATGTCAGTGTACATGATACGATTCGTTCCTGTAAGTAACGCCTCGTAAGAATAGATAATGAGTGACCAAATTTTTATACGATGACTGTTTGAACTTGTTTGAAAGTGCTGTAAGTCTATATTCAATAAAAAGCGATAAACGATGCAACTGGATACTAAATAATATGATGTATTGACTATTGTGTGATCTGCTGAAGCCGATTTCGCATGGGTACGCGTTCCATAAAGCCGTATTCCTGGTAAACAACAAATGCTCAACACTGTTGCAGCAATAGTTAATTAAATTACTGGCAACATCAACATTACTTAAATATAACATGAATTTTAAATTTAATTTGTACCTCTGACATAGAAGAAAGTAATAAGCGCTCTAGCTATTTCCACCTGTTTGTTTTCAAGGAACGAAATTCTCTCATCCATATTCTTGCCCATCAGTTCAAAACAAACTGTCTTCGACCCAGGTAACTCCAAGCACCTTTAAAATAAGTATTTGGGAAGTATATCGGAGCCACCAAGAAGGAACCAAACATGAATTAAATCGGTCAAATAGGTTCGGAGGAAATTTACTGTAAAGGGCGGACAGACGGACACTCGAGTGATGTTATAAGGGTTCCGTTTTTTTTTTTTCATTTGGACATGTTTTGCAATGCTACGAGTTTGCTACGAGTACTAAGCACACTAGATTTTTAGCAAGCGTGTTGTTCTGGGCTCGATCCACAGGTGTTCCAACAAGATTTAGCATTAGAAATAGAAATATAGCGACCCGGAGATTGGATTTTAAGCGTGATTTGTGGCCATAGCACGACCAATAAAAAAAAAAAGACCAATAAAAAGAAATTATGAATTATAAGTTATAATAAGTTGAGAACATACTTACAACGTGTTGCGCCGACCCCAAATAGAATGGGATAAGGGCAGGAAGAAGAAGAAGAAGAAGTTGAGAACATACTTAATAACTAAAATTACCGCAATAGTTTGAAAAGACCTCACTCACTTGCACCTCAAAAAACTATTACTTACATTATTTTTTTATATTTCTCCCGGTTCGCCTGGAGGTTGGCAAGCTCATTTTTGATGTTGATAAGCTTGGTCGCAATCTCGTTGAACTCCCGCAGTCTTTTGTTCCAATAACACGTTTCAAGCTCCAGCCTAGCAAGAGTCTCTTCATTACTACAGTGTTTTATCTTCTCTCTTAGCAAGTCCATGGTCCTGTTCACCTAGATTAGGGTTAGTAACATTAGCACAGAATACTTAAACATTAGTACGGGTGGTATTTAATACTTTAACTGTAAATCCCTTTTTTTCAATCAAAATATTCGATATTACCACCAAATACTTATACTGAATTGCACATTAAATTTGCTCATCAAATAAATCAATACTATACTGTTAGATCTTTAAAGCTTAACTGTTTTACTGAGTGACTATCTGCGGAGCACCGCTTCACGGTGCTCCTACATCTGGGTGGTTTAAAAAAAATAACCACGAAGGGGGTGGCGGGGTCTGCCAGACCCCTCCATCGGGGTGCCCCCAGTCGTTTTTACGACATTTTTTATTTCTCAGTGCCCCGTTTCGTACACACGGGGCACCCCGACTCGGACAGGTTAGGTTAGAAGGGGATAATTTGTGTGCAAATCAGTAATTGGTAGTACAGTCATTTATTTGATATGCAGTAAGGTTATTAGTGGAGAAATTTGTTTGCTTAAATTTATAAATAGAGGTGCAGTTAAAAATTTCCCTAATAGTACCCGCAAGTTTATCAATGTTTGGGCGCGGGACTAACAAATTACAGTCACCCTAGAACGTAAAGGGCTTTTGAAGGACACCGTGGATTTTAGTCAGTACGAGTCTGACAGTCCCTCCCGTCCTAACCTGGGTGGGAGGACTCATTTGATGATTATAATTTTAAAACACGCTAAAAAAAGTTGATGGAAGCATAGACAATGATTTTGAACGTATGCCGTATGTTCGCCGCGACTGCTATCCATAATACAGATTGATTGCCGATTGGTACCCTAGAGATGTTTAAAAGAGGGAAGGGGAGGCCTTTGTGCAGCTGGGGAACTGTTAATAGAAACCTACTTCAAAATGAAAAACCAAATTACGAATAACCTATTTTTGGGGCTAGCCATAGCTTTATAGGAATCAAAGATAACACTAACTTCTGCATTATCGGACGATCGCTCATGCAAACGTCTGTTTATTTCCAGGTGCTCTTTGTTTTTCTCGTACAGGTTTTGAATAAGCATGTTTTTCTTGTCATCATGATCGTCTTTGAATTTCTGTAGGTTTTTCTTCAGACGGATCGCTGTTTCTTCGAGAGTTACAGCTAATTCGTAAAGCTATAAAACATAACAGAACAACGCTAAACAACATCGAAAACTCTTAGTGCCATATAAAGATATCGTACTATGTTTTACACACAAAATAACATTTCAATTTATTTTTTTCTTTATTATCTGGCCTCGCTTCTGCGATCAAATCATCGCTTACCATCAGCAGTGGACGTCTTACGGCTGATATGATGATGAAGATGGGCTACTCGAGATACTGAATTAGAATTAGTTTTATTCTAGACGAAAAAAAATGGGTGCGATTTGGAGCTATTTACCGCAACGTATTTAATATTTTTAACTGGGCGATGGCTATATCCGAAACTAAGGAATATCGAAAGATATTAAAGAAGTCTCGGAGCCGATTTTGAACAAAACTAATACTACTACAGCTTGGCCAGAACGTCTTGAAACGGAACTAATCTTTTTATTTGCTGACAACGTTTTAAAATATTTGATATTTGATGTAAACAAAGACGCAGGTTTGTTAGATTTATTATTGTGCCATAAAACTAACGTAATAAGTGAAAATGAATAAAATAAAATCATTCAAAGTGCTGGTAGCGATAGTACAGTGGCGACTTCCGGTTTTCTACTGTTTTTTGCCAAGCTGTACATGGATTATAATGGATTTTTGAATGGTTTGATTATTAAGGTTCGTTGAGTTGGTGAAACTTAACAGACGCCTGAGAATTAGGTTATTCCAAATAGACTGTGTAATATCTTAATTTTCTTTACTTTAGCGGGCCAGTATGAAAAATACTTACACGGTCTGCTAACATCATCGAAATATAAGCATGCGCAAAGTTACATAAATCACTAATCTTCTGAATAGCTGCTTCAAAAGTCTTCTTCACGAAAATTTCTAGTTGATCATGTTTGAACTCCCAAGTCTCTCTAATCTCTGCTAGTTCTTTTAAAAAACTAGCCTGCCCGTCTATAACCCGTTGACAATTTTCTTTTTCTTCTGAATCCAACGGCTGATATTGTTCTAAAAATGTCGCATGGTTTGCTGCGTATTTCGCTGCAGTTTCGTCAATTAGTTCAACTAATAGTTTATTTTCAATAAAGTGACTGTACTTATTAATCTTTTTCCCCGTTTCGTCTATTAGAGTAGTAAAGTAATTCATAAAAGCAGTTATTATTGTTTTTATTTCTCCGTAGTAAGCATTTGCTGTTATGCCATCTGGTAATTTCACTTGTTCTATGAGATGAACGAAGGATTTGAATTTAGGCGTAGGGTTATCTCCTATGAGAACGACAGCTCCGCCTTCGAGCATCTTCATTCTCAACTTGTAGATGAAGTCTTTCAACACGTACTTCTTCACCTCATTCTTGTGGGCAGAATAATAATTGAAGCTTGAAGCGGGGGCAGCTTGAGGTTTATTTTTCAACTGTTTGACAAAAAAATATTTACTTAAACTAAAAGTTACAAGGTACAGGGTAATGCGTTCTGATTGGCTAACGGGACGGGAAACTGCGTTCTGATTGGCTAATAACTCAAGGTCAGTGCGACAAGGGGACTCACAGTCGAGTGGTCGAGTTATAAGCCTTTTTTCCTAATATGTTGACAGACATCGGTCGCCTGTGATTAGGAGTCTACAAATAAATGGTCGTTGGCCAATGCATAAAAATGCAGGAACGAGCGAAGAAGTCAGTTCAAATATTATCGTGTCGATACAATAATAGTCAACAGTCGTACGACATGTGGTCGGGGAGACATTCAGAATCCAGCCTCGTTCGCTGAATTTATTTCAACAACAATCAATTTGTTCTGAACAAACCTCTAATGTTGCCTCACGTTGTAAACGTTGTATGAATTCTCCATAGGAATCGGTTGTTGGTTCGTTACTGTTACTGAAAATTGCAAACACTGCCATTTTTTAATTTACCGGGCGCAGGTCCAGGGCTGACATCACTGATGTTAACTATTTCCGGTTCCACAGATAATGTTATCATTACTAAATTAGTGTTGGTAATCGAGTAAATCACTGGCGCAAATCCAGCTTGAATGGTTAGCCCCCCATTCGAACGAGGGTTTTTTTTTGGGCGTTAAAGGCCATTTGCACGAGCGCTTTTTTTTTTGGGCGTTAAAAAAACAGAGTTTTAACAAAAAGGTAAATTGAACTTAAATGTCACCGTCCAGAATTTAAAATCAAATACAGTCCGAAAAAACGCTGACGTGTGGTAAGATTTCGGCGCTTTTTTCCAAGAACAAGCTTTAAAAAATCACTCGTGCGAACGGGCATTTTTGCTCGTAGATAGACGTAATAATAATGTACAGCTTGGCAAGAAAGAGTCTGATGCGGTGACAATTGAAACTACGAAACGTTTGTTGTGAAAACACTATTAAAAAAGTCAGCTACGAAAAGTTTCTGTGTCAAAAAACAATTGTGTCGCATTATTTCACTATTTTCTACATTATTTCGCAACGATCAGTGCTTACTTGTTTATTCATAATGAATAAAACAACTAGTAGCGAACTCAATTGTTCCACACTCTTTTTTGCCAAGCTGTATGTGGCACGTCGTATGAACCTTGAATATCCTACATACAAATTCAAGTGTACAGAAAATATGGTAGAGGCAAGCGAACAAGTTGGTCATACTATTTTTTCTGCCATACCATATTTATAGAGAATGGACTGGAGTAGTAACATGAAATCAACCACTGTAGGTACAGAAAGAGATAAAGCAAGAAAGTAGCACTGCCTGTAAGACATATTGAATGATTTAGGAAAGGACATTGTGACCAACTTGTTCGCTTGTCTCTCAATTTTTTCAGCCCGTCTCACATTATGACAGGGGTGCGTTTAAGTCGATTATCCAGGTTAAAATTTATACTGACTAAACGTCAAACACCCCGTTCAAGCACACCGCGAGGTGAAAAATTAAACTGACTAAAATTCAATCTGCCCCGTTCACGGTCGTCCGCTGGTATAAGTTTTCGCCTGACTAGGATAAATTTTAGCGACCTTTTTACCTCGCTAAATTTTATCCTGCTGTCAGATTGACACTGATTGACATTGAGTTTTCTTGTTAATGTTCGATTCGCGTCGTAAAAACAAATATTTTTATTTTAGAGAGTACCCAATTCATCGTCTCGGTGAATATTATTTGTGGATCATGAATGTAATTAATATTACACCGGCAAATTGATTTTTCATGTTCCGGTTCATTTTTTTTTTACTGTGTAATAATATCGAGATCACAAGTTAAATCCTAATTTTACGGAGATTACAATATAATATTTGGACTGATTAAGTTGAATTGAATTGTTATTTGTTTGATAAACTGAGCTGTCAATTGAATTTGACAGCTAACATTGACAGAAACCTATGACTCCGTTCAGCGAACCCTCGCTAGTTTAATTTTTATCCGGCGAAAATTTCGCCGGCGTACTTAAACGCACCCCAGTCCATTATTGACATTTTTAGGTAGGGAAGGCTCAGTCCATTCTCTACATCTATGAACAAAAAAACAGTTAAATGTTTCTGGCATGGCTTCAAGGCCTTTAGGCCATCCTTCTGCGAAGCAGTAATGCTAGCAAAGGAGGAGGCGGAACGCGTGAGGGAGAGGACATCGTCCACCTCACGACCCAGCCGCCGAGGGAGACGCCCAGGGCAACGGACGTCGCAAGACGATCTCCGGCCACTGTAGGCGCGGGCATGCGGGCGGCGAGTAATGGGTGACTCGCCGTCCGATCATGGACCATGCCCGGGTCGACGGCGCGTTGTGTTCCACGCGCGCCTCAAAGAGCTGTCAGCAAACTGACGGGGCCCCCTAAGAGGGCCGGAGCCTGCCGGGGTCGCGGGATTGTCTCACTCGGTAACCGTGACCCTGGTACATAACGGGCTATTGAAGGAACACTGTGGATTTTAGTCAGTACAAGTCTGACAGTCCCTCCCGCCCCACCCTGGGCGGGAGGACTCATTTGATGATTTTACCACGCAAAAAAAAAAAAAAGGCCCTTAGGCCAAATCATTATTTTAAATTATCAACCATCGAGAATACCCAGCCTATTTCACAGATTAAAAACGATTTCCTGTCTTGTTCTTTTTATGGTATAATATAATCTGTATTAAAAATGGGCTCTCGAATAATCTGTCAATAGTTATCAAAAATTTATCAAAACGGGCCTGAAAATATGAATGATAACATGTGTTTCGCGACGGTTTCACCTAACTTACGGTCAAAATAGTCATCTTTGACTGTGTCGGTGGACGTACGAGGATCCATTTAGGAATCATCAAGAAAAAAGTTGGATCCGTAGGTCCTCCGGCTTATTGGTAAGTTAACATTTTTTAAATTAATTCTGTACTATTAATGCGGCTCAAGTAGTTATAATAAGGCATGGTTTACTGTATACGTGATTTGTTTCATTATACAAATTAGGAAATGCACATGTGCCGCTGTGTCATTGTAAATTTGTCCTTAGCTGTGTTAGAAAGAGTTGAATGAACGTGTTTACTTCGTTAATTCGTATACCTGCATACGTACGTGATCATGGTCACAAAGGCTTGTGCGCGACGGCGGCTCGGTAAACCGCCCAGCTTTATTACATTCATCTTGTGACCTATATCGATTATGTTTATGTGTTTATGTAATCGGATACACGCGGGAGTTATGTTCAAAATCATAGTTTTTAAATAAAAATAAGTAAAATAACAATGTTTCTGTTCTTTTTTACAGAAAAAACGAGCATGGTGTTGTGTTGAACTTGTCAGTTCATTGTTTACTATCATTCCAGAAAGAAAATATTATTAAAAAAAGTGTAAAAATGGCAAGATATTTTGAAAATACATCTACTTTTAACTTTAGTTGGGACCAGGTTGCTCGCGGATATTGGAAGAGGTACCCAAACCCACAGAGGTAAGTTAGTTTTTGTTATTTCACTCAAAAAGACCGAGTTAGTATGGTGGTCAAAGGTCATGCTGTAATTAAGATGAAAAATATTCAAAATAAGTAATGAATTTTGCCACAGAAACTGATTGAGTTTGGTGTAAAATACATTTGGAAAATACTTAATCTATTTAACAATAGTTTAAAATTTTTCTGTAAATTGTTTTCAGACTTACACTTCTTGATCTGGTATAAAAACTTTTTAAATTATTATTTAATTATTCAACATCAAAATACAAATATGGATAACATTTATAAGTGACCTTCCATTATCATTCTAATATATCAATCCAAGGCTAGGATTGTGCATTAATGTCATGGTAACAGATATTGTTTCAAGTTTTAACCTTAATTGACTATAGAGACTTTTTTCTATTGGTCTGAAGATGTTGTACTGTTAACAGTTATTGCTCTTTTTCTCGTATCTCTGTTCAAAAATTTGCAACACAGATTTTAACTCATTTATGAGGGCAGACAATTTGTTTGTATTTTTGTTTCAATAAACATTTACCAACAACAAAATATTTACTAACAATGAATACAGTGTGTACTTAGCGAAAAGTGAAGGGAGAGGAGCTATTATTTCACTGATTCTTAGCTGGGGGTGCTAGGGGCACGGCAATTGATATTAAGGCTATTTTACCCAATCGCTTAAAAGTTTAAGTATTAATAACATGGAACAGAGAATACAAATCAATGTTAGTGGGTCTATTACCACTATTAATTTACTAAATTAACAGCAAGTATAACCAATAAAAACAGTCTCATAAAAAAACCTGTATAAACAGTACTTCATTCATAACTTGAGCATTAATTCATTGTCGAATGTAAAAAATCATTAAAACAAACAAATTATAGCCCTAAGTTCTAGTTGAGTACGTAATTGAATTATTCATGTTAAGTGCGGCTTAAAGACAAGTACTCTTGTGTAGGCTAAACCACAGAATACTTAATAGTACAACAGAAGGACTACTCCAAAAAAAAAATCAAACAAATGTAAAATCTATAACCGAGAGAATAAAGTACATTTTAACTGGCAGCCGTACCGCCCACCTACTTTTATGATAGCCTAAACTTCCCGTGCGCAAGCAAAAATGTACTGAATGATTACGCGCGAGAGTTTATGTTGGTTTATCTGACGCCAACGACGTTAAAAGGTTACTATGGGTCAAGCTCAATAGGGTTGCGACTTGCGAGTTTAGGCACAAATAGGTAGGTACCTATGCGTATTTTATGCATTTGTTAAATTACATTATTACCATAAATACCTATGTTCCTCAAGGAATTTTGTTTTTATCATCAGCCTATATTATCTTTTTGGTTTCGTCATCGATTACTACATACATTATTGATTGTTAGCACAGAATGTTAATAGTAGGTACGAGTAGGTACTCGTACCTTACGTGAGGAATAATATTTATAATAATATTATCTTTTCTACCTATAACATTTATCTTACAAAAAAAAAGAATAATATTTAAAAGATTTTTATCGTCTATGGCAAAATAGCCAGTCCTTATTATTTTGCACTCAACCTAGTAACCGACCAATTACTATCGCATACTGTCACAGGCCCCGCGTTGCATGTCTTTGTAGGTAGGTAAAAAAGTGGCGCGCGAATTACGACCGCTGACCTTGAATGCGTAGTGTGGCCATTTTCTGAGTTAGAACTTTTAAACAACAACGCAAATATCTTTCTACTTTCTACCGATCTTAATTCTTAGTACTCAGCTTAAGGTGAGTGAGAGTGTCGTCTTTTTATCTTGGTCGTCCAGTAGGCTCACACCCCCCCCCCACTTAGTATCTCGCCTCATTTCTAAACTTGTAACCTACCTAATCATGATCAGTTAAGCCCATACTTCACAAGAGGATAATAATTTTGTTGATCATTACTAAATATGATTGTACTAGGTATATATTTTTTTCTTCATAATAATATCGTGTTAATAATTTCCCAAAAGCACCTAAAGCAAGAAACTTGTGCGTAACTACACGTAACGTAACAAAAATATTATGGAGACGGAGCGCGTGCGAAACGGGTGGCGCGTGGCAGCCGTAGTGAATGGGCCACGACATAATGGCCCCGCAACTACTTGCAGTTTTATGCCTACACCGCGGAGTGAGACAGGCCTGGCTAAACAAAGACGAGGTAGTCATGCTTTTAGACAGTCTGATGTCAAATTACATAATCATAGAGGTTTATATTCTTATAAAATTATATTTTGGATGAAGATGAACTTCAACAGGAAATGTTGTTCCCAAGAAATAATAAAACTGAAGATCAGTGTTAAAATTTAATCTCAATTTACAATAGTGAAGAATAAGGACTTGCTATTGCATTTACAAGAGGCTCCAAATAACCACCTATTGAGCGCCCCCTATGTTAGGTCAACAGTTAAATAATAATAATGTTTTTATAATAGCTGCTATTATGATGTAACAGCTATTATCATAAGGTCTTGTTAATAGGAGAAAAGTTTACAATGTCTGATTTTAGAAAATAGAAGCAAACATGTTATTTCAGTCACTTTATTGTAAAACGTCTATGTATAATTTAAACACTGGTTTTTAAAAACATATAAAATATAAATAATTTAATTAATGCAGAATAGGTACGCTTTAATTATATATAAATAATTTTAATAAGTTACTTGTTACTTCCAGTACCCATGTCCTGTCTGAAGACACATGGAGCCGAGAAGTGAAGAATGGATGCTTGTACACAAAGCGAGTGCTCACAAAGACGAACAGAGTGCCTAAATGGGGAGAAAGGTAAGTTTTATAATATAATTTTAGTGATATCTTTCATCCAGGGCGTATACTTCCTTCTACAAATACCTTGAAATAATCAGGTATACCTAGTTCCATCAAGGTTCTTTCAAAGGTTTGTAGAACCAAATGCATGCCCTAAGTACATAATAAAATATACCACCACATTTTGTTTTGTGGTTATTCATCATAATGGCTTTTTCCGCTCTGGCTGTAGTATTCCTTGATTTTCCAATTGCCCTTAGCATTCCAGAGTTGCACCATCTCAACATATTACCTCCTTAAGTTTAGCATATAACTGCATCTATACATTGTTTTCTTTTGACAAAGTTTTGTCAAATGATGTGTTTTCTTATTTTATTTTATTTGCAATCCTGTCTCTCTGTTATTAATTCTCTTCTTGCTTCACTGACAACTACTGTTGTATGTGTAAAGATCTGAGAATTCTTTTCTAGGAGAGGGTATAATACCCCCTCCCCTTTCTTTTAAATATAAATTTTATAACCCTCAATGCAGGTTCTGTGCGGAATGGTCTTATCTAATTTAGGTTTACTGGTAATACTTTTATTTACCTCTCTGAGTTTGAATATATTGTTACTATTGATAAATAATTTCCGTTAACCATTATCCTTATTTACATTACCATTTATGGCAAGTCTTATATCAGACCAAATTGTGTAAAGTACAAGATTATTCAAATGACTGATGACTTGATAAGTAGTTTAGCAAAAGTAATTTAATAAATCTGTGATTATTGACTTGTCTCAGTAAAACTTGTTTAGGATTTGATAAGATTTCTTTATCTATGATTCTTACCACACCAGATTTATAAGATAAATAAAATATTGTGAGACTTTTTGATTCTGATATGAATTTAGTCTGTATTATGTAGGTTATTTACTTCATGCTTGAACAGAGCCATCGTAAATAGTACACAAGAATTAGGTTAACATTTATCTGTATATTAGTCAAGGGAGTTGTCACAAAATCAGTATCAGCTGGTAGAACTTTGATAAATACATTGCTTTGATGCCATTTTGGAACTTTCCCATTTATAAAATATGCCTTTTTTGTCATTATTTATTCTCAGGAAAGCCTATAGTTTTGATTGAAATGATAGAAAATAATTTCAGTCGGAAACTCGGAATAGAAAGTATTTTTTACATAAGTGGCAGTTTTTGCCTAAATATTTAACGAGTACTAAATATTTACAACTACATATTATATTATACTTTAATGTACTAGAGCATAAATACACGCCGGTTAACCCAGGTAGTTTAGACAAAGGGGTGTTTTACCTACAGCCACATTTCGCCAGTTACGTTTAAGTTCCATGTAAAAGGGGGAGTAGCGCCCCCTTTTATGGACCTTATGCGTAACTTGCCACTCGTCCAGACTCCATGGCTGCTATTGAGAAATGACATAATATACGTATACAGTAACAAACCCAATGGATGCACCAGACGCGACGCAGGGGCTAAATATAAAACGTCACTTGAGATTGCTAGCCAAGGTGAAACTAATAAACTCATTTCAATCTCGGTTATTAGACTCTATCAGGTAGTCTGGAGCTGACAGTTACTTCTTTTTGATGATTAAAAGTTTAGTTTTTGTCGGGATTTTTTAATGAAGTTAAGTCTAACTCTAAAGTCATGTTTAGTCTGACTTACAGACAGTTCTTTTGTGTGTCCAACAAAACGCCTGCACTTTTCAGTCTTTCTTCTTCGTCTCTTGCAACCCTGTGGACTGTTGCCTCTAACAATCTTTTCGATTGCATTGGACCAAAGATATTAAAATTGATTCTATACCGCTTTTTAAAGTCTCTGTAGTCATAATTTATAATGCTATGGGGGTTAAGAACTCGTACTTATACGTATAAGTACTACCATATAATTACATCATCTATGCAAAACCTTTCCCAACTATGATGGGGTCGGCTTTTAGTCTAATCGGATGCGACTGAATACCAGCATTTTGCTTAGCCATATCTTTCCATGTCCAAATAGAATTACGAACATTAGGAATATTTCCACCTGAGAAGTCAGCATTAATCTTGCGCATCACCGGAAATACTTATTATGAGGCATTGACGTCATAATGCCTTTTAAGTAGGAATTAAGGGTCTTCTTCGCGGCGGGCGCGAGAGAAAATTAGGTATTGAAGCGCTACTCACACAGCGATAGACGTGGTCGCCCCACTCACACACACATCTATGATCGCATAGTGTTCGAGCGGCAGTAAGCGCGTAATAATATTTGAAATATTATTTTTATCTAAACTGAAAAGTTTGTTTTGTTTGGTTGAAAGCGCTAATCTCAGGAACTACTAGTTGGAATTGAAAAATTCTTTTTGTGATGTTTAGTCCTTTTATCGAGGAAGGCTATAGGCTATATAACATCAAGCTATCACAAACAGGAGCGGAGCAGTAATGAGAAATGTTTCAAAATCGGGAAAATGTATTCCATTTCGAGAGCTTCCGTTGCGTGCGCTGCGTAAACGGTTAAAGATACGCAAAAATTATGTACTACGGAATTATTCCTGATGAAACATTCTAAAATAAAGTCCGCGAGAGCATATATTTATCTTTTAAGGTTAAGTCATTATAATCTTTTTTATGGATATCAAATTTGATTTTAAAGTAATGCATTATTTCCAAAGGTATTTTTATTAACATGATATTAATCCTTATCGAAATAAATATGTTAATCATCACAAGCATTTGATTTTGAACAAAATTGCCCTTGACATCGTTTGATTTCAATGAATATCTTAGGAGATATAATAAATTTAAAATATACCACCAGGAAAAAGTATTCCATTTGAAAGCTTTCGTTGTAAAATGATGTATGACAGCTTTGTTTCTCATTAAAAGCTCAAAAAAAATCTATGAAAGTATAAGTCAGTAAAGTACCTATATGTAAATATTTATTCATAGTTAAATAAAAGAGTGTAGGAGTTTTTTTTTTATTAACAGACCAAGTAATATTAAACAAAAATGTACATAAAAAAAAATCACTTTCACGAATAATAACAGTATTGTCTTTATTTTTTTACGTACACAAACACCGCTCTGACCAATGCAGAAGCAAAAATCAAAAAAGAATGTGAAAAAACAATTGACGTTTAACGGCACGGTTGGCGCAGTAGCTGAGAGATATACGACTGCTGCGCTGTATGTCGCGGGTTCGATTCCCGCACAGAACAAATATTTGTATGACCTACAGGTAGTTGTTTCGGGTCTGGGTGTTTGTGTATGTGAGTTTATATGTTTGTAAACGCACCCACGATACAGGAGAAATTCCTAGTGTGGGGCAAAGGTTTTTTATAAATTATTAAAAAAAAAAACTAACAATATTGACCTAACAAACCACTTATTCTCTGCTTGTACTCGGTCGCAATTTCGAAGCGCTTTGCGTTCTTGCTTTCTTCTCTTTCATTGCTTGCAGTCGCCCTCTTGGATTCTCATTTTGACCTCGCCATCGGTTTTAGCACCCTCGAAAACCATGAAAACGACACCCATGATGAACAATTCTCAAATTATCGAAGCCGCCATCTTGGATTTTGATTTTAACCTCACTATCGGCTTTAGCTCCCTAGAAAACAATGAAAACGACATCCATGATGAAAACTTTGAAAATTTTTTGCAGTCGCCCTCTTGGATTCTCATTTTGACCTCGCCATCGGTTTTAGCACCCTCGAAAACCATGAAAACGACACCCATGATGAACAATTCTCAAATTATCGAAGCCGCCATCTTGGATTTTGATTTTAACCTCACTATCGGCTTTAGCTCCCTAGAAAACAATGAAAACGACATCCATGATGAAAACTTTGAAAATTTTTTGCAGTCGCCCTCTTTGATTCTCATTTTGACCTCGCCATCGGTTTTAGCACCCTCGAAAACCATGAAAACGACATCCATGATGAAAACTTTGAATTTTTTGCAGTCGCCATCTTGGATTTTCATTTTGACCTCACCATTGGTTTTAGCACCCTCGAAAACCATGTAAACGACTCCCATGATGAACAATTCGAAAATTATCGCAGCCGCCATCTTGGATTTTGATTTTAACCTCACTATCTGCTTTAGCTCCCTAGAAAACCATGAAAACGACATCCATGATGAAAACTTTGAAAATTTTTTGCAGTCGCCATCTTGGATTCTCATTTTGACCTCGCCATCGGTTTTAGCACCCTCGAAAACCATGAAAACGACACCCATGATGAACAATTCTCAAATTATCGAAGCCGCCATCTTGGATTTTGATTTTGACCTCACTATCGACTTTAGCGTCCTCGAAAACCATGAAAACGACATCCATGATGAAGAGTGCCGGCAGAAGTGAAAACTTGAACATCGAAACGAACAAATTACGAACGTCTTTCGAATTTTGGTCTTAGGTCACGTGACCCCTGACGCGAGTTTAACATTTTTACCTACCCCAAAAAGTGCACATCGCCGGGAAAGAAGTTTTCACTTCAAAAAAAAGTACAATATAAAAACTACGACAAAAACTATTGACTATTATATTACAATTTTAAAAATCGTACAAACTTTGTTTATTTTCAATTCCTGATTTCTAACCACTGTGCGAGGTGTCTTGTGTATGTACACGCCACTATTTGCAGCGTATTTTTTTGCTAAAAAGCGACATGCTCTCACATCGAAATCCTGCGGACGACTGAGCTCTGCAATTCGATCTCGAATCTAGGCCGGATAAAAAGCGCCGCCATAGTAAAATGTATGGAGATTTTGGGCCTAAAAATTCAGTTATTTTCCGATTTTTTTACGTAAAACTAAAACAATGTTTTGCAAAACAGAAAAATGTAAACGGTTCACTGGTCTTTGTTCTCTTTATTTATGTATCATATTAATTAGGTGTCTGCTTATTTCCGCCAAAGTTAACACAATACGGCAGTGCTTTTTACGCGTTTTTAGTGATTTTCAATATTTTTTTTAACAATTCCAGCCCGGTTTATCTTCAATCCGATTATTGTAGACCCCGGTGAAACTCTTAAGCTACCCAGACCTTTTTTTTCGTGGTTACTATTTTAAGTTTTATATATAAACTTGTGACAATGCCATAACACTATTTCCTATTGCTGACCCTTAAGTCAACAAGTGAAGCCAGATCAGCAGTTCTTTTGTATCATTAGCCTTGGAATTTAATATATGTATTAATAGTAAAACATTTGTGACACTATTTCTAGTTTCATTATTGATTTCTACTCGACCAAGTCCGCCTTAGAGATGGGAAATTTCCCAGGTGACTGTCCTACCCGGGTGGGTGGGAGGAAACATTTTATGATTTTACCACGATAAAAAAAGGCGTAAGGTCGGGGTGGCTAATTCCGTCATATGAGGCGTAACCGTCTACTTGAAATTATGCTCGAAACCTCCCATTTGTATAGCGACTAACGCCATCTAGGGAATTTTCATTTGAAGTTAAAACTAGAACTGTTTTACCGACACCACTACAAACACTGTAACTCGACTGTTTCGAGCATAATTTTCAAGTAGACGGTAACGCCCCATAGACGGAATTAGCCACCCTGGCCCTATGCATAACTGAAACAGGCAAACACAGTTATTTTCGCATAATAAGTATGTTAGCATTAAAGCAGCATCAACGGCACGGTTGGCGCAGTGGTTCAGTGATCGACTGCTGCGCAGTGTCTCGCGGGTTCGATCCCTGCGCGGAATAAATATTTAGAGATTTAATCTACAATTAGTAGTTGTTTCGGGTCTAGGTATGTATGTGAGTTTCTATGTTTCTAAACGCACCTGCGATACAGGAAGAAATACCTAGGGAGTGGCAATGTAAAAAAAGAATAAAAAAGTGAGTGTATAAAAACGTGGTAAAAAAGGAACCATTTTGGCTATGTCTTTCTAAGATAAGTTTTGCTGTGTCACTATTGTAGATGAATGAACGTTTACATGTTCTATGAACAGACTTCATGATGCTACTATCTTAGTATCGTCTTTAATACGACAGTATTCATGAATTGCCTTTTAAGAAAAACAATAGGTAGGTGTGAAAAATTTTGCTATTGACATTGTAGGTACCTATTTGTTTTTATCGCCTAAGTAGGTACATTGTTTTCTTAAACATAGCAATAAAACTCAACAGTGCAGAAAACGTCTTGAAAGGAGGTAAAAAATTAGTAAACAAACATCGCATATCGGGGTGATAAGTTATCGAGTGAATTCACCGCAAAATTACGTGTAATCAGAATAAAAAGGCCCCACCTAATCTAGAAACGTCAATGTTTAGTTTCTTCGTCTTGTTTTTATGACTTCCAGACAGTTTAATGTTTATTTACGAAAAAATAATAGGTATTACAAAAATTATCGTTAGCCTACGGTATAGAGCTGAATTGAGAAGTCAGAACACAGTAAAGATGAACTTCGAAGCAAAGTATTCAAATATTTATGCAAGTCCATTCTAAAATTAGAATGATTGATGAATGTGGGGGAAGCTGGTGCATCTTTATTTTAGTCTTCTTTCCTGTAAAGTTTTCTTTATTTTTAGACATTCTTTTAGACATTTAGAAACTGGATAATCTATTATGTGATTCATTGTTTCCATACAAAAATTTAGAAATAAATAACTGTCCGTCTTATTCAATAAAACATTGCCTCACATTAGGATTATTTCCTGTGTTGTGATTGTGGTTGGAATTACAGAGATTTAAAATCACATACACAAACAGTCAGACACTGAACGACTCGCTGTAGGTCAAATAAATATTTTTTCCGTGCGGGATCCGAACCGCGACACGATCGCACACAGTCGATTGGTCAGCCACTGGACCGTGCCATCTATTTGTTTGGTGAATAGATTTCTATTAATTTTGAAACACTAATAGACCCGATTTGGGTTAGGTTAATAAGTAGGAAACATTTTATTTCTATAGTATGTTCCACGTGCGAAGATGCGTGCTAAAACTAGTCTATTATTTCAACCGTCTTTGTACCGGTAACCTTCATCTCTCGCCTTGAAATGTGTATCTCGAATCAATGGAAGTAAACAACTCGATTCTATTGTGTTGAGTAAGTGTTTAAACCGAAATTGAATTCTGAAGTGTTAATGATAAGATCAATATTCATGTGACTGATGAACACAGTAATCTATCATGTTATTTTGGAGGAGATAATTTATGCAGGAAAAAATATTTAAATTATAATGGAAAGTGTAAATATTTACACACGATCAAAATATTTTAGTCTGGTAAATGAGTGCTCAAAAGGGGTGTCACAATCATTCGTTGCCCAGACTATTTGAATAATTAGAGTACATATTTTTATACTTATTTTTTTTCTATAAAATATATTTTAAAGTTGTATGGAGTTGAATATCGCCATGGTTTCTATAAATGTACAGACGCCAGCACATCAACTTGCCCAATCTGTGATATTTTCCCAATCGAATATGAACCTTCTGCTTATATTATAAAGTTGAAAAATTAAAGAACTTTGAATTAAAACAATGAATTTTTCTCTAGTCTACTTAATATTTGTCATAACTGACCTAATCATCATCATCATCATCATCATCAGCCGGAAAACGTCCACTGCTGAACATAGGCCTCCCCCTTAGACCGCCACGCCGAACTGACCTAATTGCTAAAAATTCAAAATTCACTCATAAATTCAAAATTAAATTGTTAAATTATTCACTGATAGGCACCCATAGCTCTAACCACTTAGGATTTTTTTTTTTGCGTGGTAAAATCATCAAATGAGTCCTCCCACCCCGGGCAGGGCGGGAGGGACTGTCAGACTTGTACTGACTAAAATCCACGGTGTCCTTCAATAGCCCGTTATGTCCCGGGGTCACGGTAATGAGATAAGTCCCGCGACCCCGGCAGGCTTTGGCCCTCTAGAGGGGGGCCCCGTCATCATGCTGACACTCCTTGGGGCGCGCGTGGAACACAACGCGCCGTCGACCCGGGCATGGTCCATGGTCGGGTGGCGAGTTGCCCTTTACTCGCCGCCCCCATGCCCGCGCAACCACTTAGGATAAGAGTTTTTTATGTAACGAAGGAACATACCTAAGTGGGATCCTATTTATAAAACACTAGATGATAGGTGTAAAATATGGATTGGTCTTTTCAAGAATAACGAAAGTTATTTGTAATTCACAATTTTCTTTTTTTTTTTTTAATTATTATCATCATATCCTCCTCAATTAGAATACCTAATACAATATTTGTCGATAATTTCACATTTAACAAATGGCCCTGGCCATTGCAAAACGGATGATCCGCGACAATAAACAAATCGACGTAACACTGTTTATAAACACGAATCTAGGAAACTACTCGACCGATACTAATAAATAACTTTCAATTCATTAACTTGTTGTAAATATGCAAAAATAGTTATGTAACGAACGTTGATATGAAAATAGAAAATTATGGTTAACTATTATCTACTTTAACTCATTTTAAATAAGTAAATTTTCCTATGACGAACTCTTTAATTGAAAATTATTCCAATTGCATTTGAATCTGAACTTTGTTACGCTTGAATTAAGGCGTCTATTAGAAATGGGTGTTATTGAAGCCCTTTTGATGAAGAGAAAGTCATATTTTATCTGATAATTAAAGTTATATGACTTATGTAAGCTGTTATCTTGTTGAAAATAGTGTAATATTAACTATCCACTCCTATGTACGTAATATCTATGTTCGATATAAAGTAGACGACTTATCTGTTTTCATGTGATAAGGATAACTGATTAGAGAAGATAAACAACATATACGGATCATAAACTTCTAATACCTACATAATTATATTGATGTTGTACTCTATCACCTTCCCACTTCAAAGTAAGGAACAAGACAAAGACAGATTATGTCAAGTTTTAATGGTAAACTGGTAACCACTGGCCAGATTTATTTTTTAGGAAGAATCAACATTACGATTTACTTATATTCTGTGTAAGACATCATGGTTTCTTTGAAATATTTAAAACATATGTGCATTGAAACTAGTCATAGCTAAAAATTAACTTATTTTTATTTGTTCTAAAGTAGTTTAAATATTGTTGTTGCAGATTTTTCAGTGCAAAATCAGTGAAAATCATTGAAGAGAGTATCGTAGATCCAGAGAAGAAAATATTGGTAACATACACAAGGAATCTAGGATTTACCAAAGTTATGGTAAGAACATCATTATAAGGTCCAATTCCGTAATTTATCAAGTTAAATTTAACATAATAGTTAAAAATAATAATGTGGATTTTAAGATGTAACTGCGTAAACAGTCTGCATCTGCGCTTGCTTATAGTGTCCTTGGGGTTTCCCATTCTTCTCCATAGAGATCTACACTTTGGAATGGGCACCTACAGTACTTTCACAGTTATTTATGTCTTGTGACTGAGGCCTGCACCATAACTAATTTATACTTTTTTTTTCTTTTTACAATTTAAAGGTGTCTGCAACTGGCCTTCTTGAAATAAATGATTTGATTTGTAAAAAAATGTGAACTTCAATGTGACTACCATTTTATACCAATCATAATATTTATATTTCCATTCTCGCAGAGCGTAGTAGAACGCGTGGAGTACCGGTCGGCGGGCGCAGGACAGACGATAGCGCGCCGCTCCGCCTGGATCGACTCGCAAGTGTTCGGCTTCTCACGCGCCATCCGCGCCTTCGGGGTCGATAGGTTTAAGAAGAATGCCAATCAGATGGTGAGTTATCTTGTTATGATATAGTCAGTATTTAAAGTAAGTTGGATACTGACTGGTGCGATGTACCATTCGCAGCGAGCAAGGAGTCGCTTGTTTCTCCTTGCGAGCGCCTTGTTTACCCTTCTGACTGCACGCACTCTCGCTTTGTATTTTGCATACATAACGCCGGTCATTACTCGAATTTAAGTCCTAATTGCGGAACAGTGCCGAGATGTTCAAGCTTGAAACTATCGCAGGAGAACGAGACACGGTGTGGATTTCGCCCAATGTGATTGATCGATTTCCGAACGTCTCTTCTCAGGTTCATCTATTTCCGATTTAGTGGACGCAATGTCAGTTTAATGTACAGATGCCAACACTTCAACATACAATCTGTCTTTCTTTAATGGATTTTCAACCTTATCACAACACAATAGTGGAATGTTAATGTTCGATTTGTAAAATTTGATAGATGTGGGTAAGTTGACCTGCTGGCGTATGTATTTTGGGACCTACTAATTGCGAAAACTTAGTTGAAAGTTGAAGATTAGTGTGTCACAATGGATTTTGCTAGTTTGATCTCTTTAAATATTGTTGAATGTTTTCGTCTCTAAATTAACGTAAACCGTTCCTCAACTCAAAAACCAACCTTCAACTCACACTTCCATTCTTCCAGGTAAGCGGCTTCAACCACGTCTTACACAGCATGTTCCCTCGTCAAGTGCCGTCGTCCCACACGATGACACACACTCTCAAGGAGATGCGCGAGGCGGCGGCCGCGGCCACCGACCGCGCCAAACACAACGTCCTGTCCTCTGTGAACAGGACATAACAGGATGCCGACTGACCCAGGAGTTAGGACTAAGTGAGTGTACCACAGTTACTGCAGCAGTTTGTTGATATGGAGTAGTGAGGAAATGGAGTGCTTCGTAACAGCGGTGGAGATTTCAGGCCTAGAATTGTAGTATTCAGTAACATGGCGTTATTTCGTCCATTCACCTACGTGATCGGTGGCACTAAGTTTATGATGAAGTATCCCATTTTTATGTAAAATAGCTCCATTTTGGTGTAAAAAAATGTTTTGGGAACATAAAACACCCGTTGGTTAGATGTGGGGAACATATTTGTTGGCATTTGTCATGTTTTGGACACTCTAACGACTGTTCTCGATCCAATTGTGATATTATTATCGAAGCTATATCATCATGCTTTGTCAAGACACATGTGTCACCACCCATGAGCACTCCATTTCTTAATATACGCTTCATGTTAAAGCAAAGTACAACAGAGGAGCATAACAAGTGAAGGACTGCTTTAGAAGTTTGTTGTAGTCTAGATTACATAGATAAGGAATCGTATTTAATTATAAAAAGGTTCTAATCTATATGTCACTCAGGATGTTTAGCACTGGCTTGTTGATAATAAGATTTTGTAATGGATTTATTTTTAACTGGCAACACTAATGTTCCTAGATTTACTGAAGCTGGAAACATTGAATTATACTATTCTCTTGGCTTATACAGTAACCGGCACGGTTCTTGAACGCTCGGCGTAATAGTGGGGATGGCTTTGCGCATCGTACACTTATCGACAAATGAAACGCACAATAAAACAAATAAAACGCACAAAACAACGAATCCCGAGTGGCGGCTATGACGCGATGCGCTACGGCACGCTACGCGGGCCAATCACTACACTTTCCCCGCCCCCGTTCCTCTTTCATCTACCAAAGGGACCTAATAACTCACTTCTGCGCAGGTGAAGGTCAGCGTTCAAGATCCATGCCGGTATTTGTACTATTCTCTTTTAAATAGATTTTTTCGTCGTGAATAATAGATAAAAACAGTCATTATTTAAGCTATTTTTATGAGAAATTATGCTTTCATATAAAAAATTATGCTATCTTAATAGGTATTTTTTTCAAACAAACTGAAGTTTGTTCACTCAGTTCTTACCGTTAAAAGTGAATCCATTACCTCTGTTCTCGAAAGCACAACAATTTGTACTGTATTTTACTTTCACTGCCATTTTCGTTATTAACATGCACACGACGCTACTCGTACCTTCGCCACATTCCAGCCGTGTGGTATATTACTATTGTCTATGTGTATGTTTGAAATGCCTCGTGCACAGTTAGAGAGAACGGCAAACCGGCAAACTTAGGCAAGGATTTAAATCATTAGATGTAATCGAGAAGAGCCAATTTGCACATCCCTTAAGGAACGATTGGTACCACTACAGACTATAGACCCACTCTACCCCTGACCATACTTCTGGTGGGTGTTTTAAATAAAAAATACCACCAGGTGATAGTGTTGTATGAAGTTCAAACCACTTCTGACAACAAGAATCTAGTTAATTTTAATTTATCGCCTGGGGGTATTTTGGGTCTGCAATGGATTTGTACAATATTAGTAACATGAACATTTCTAAACGGTTTAAATCTTTGTATTTATGCAAATTCACGCAATTGATTTTAGACACTTAATTGCTTATATATTTATGCATATTAGTGCACTTAATATACATGCAATTGAGGTTATGGGATAACTGTTTACCCAATTAATGGTTATTACAACACCCTTCGTGGATATGCCTAATTAGTTAGCTTTTCTCTCAAAGCTGCGCGTTCGACTGCGGTTTTTTGGTATATTATTTGGAGAGAGCAAGGTTAGCGATTTGTGAGCTGCAGATGTACTGTAAACAGAAAAAAAATAGGAATTTAATTAAACATTCAGATCAGAGGGCGTAAAACGGCCACATAGCAATATCCCAAACGATATCTGGAAATGCACGAACTTCGTGCATCAACGTCATTGGCTATTCTTGTATTATTTACAAACGAAGTGAATCATTTGGAAATGGCAATAGTCCGTTTATTCTGTGGCCGTTTTAAACCCTCAAAAAATTGCAGTTTAGCTAGTCATTGAACTTTGCAAGGTCACTAGAAAAAAATGTATTCCATTTTAATTATTTATATGATGGTCCAATATTTATTAATTAATTATTATAATTATTTATAAGCGTGACTTGGTAGCAAAGTAATATGATTAGCTTTCAAGTCATGATGAGATGATTTATAAATAGTTCCGTACCTTATCGGGACATCGTTTGATAAGGCAACTCGGGGCCATCCATCTGCCAATGTAAATGAAAATGGCGGATTGAACGTTAGTACTATGAAGCCAATAGTAAATTGGTATTTTAAAAGTACAATTAAACTTAGTTACTTGAATTATTTTTTCAAATCATAATATTGTGTATCATATCAGTAAAAATGTATAGGTCTACTATCTTACTTGAATAAATTGTAAAGGGTTAGCAAATATTGCCACAAAATCGAAGCTACCAACTGTATACTATAGTGTAAGATTCGGAATAAAAAAGTCTTTTGGGTGGGCGATTTTGCTTATGACTTCCGTTGACTTTTTTCAAAAACAAATTGAAGTTTGAATGTAATAGTCGATTTTGCGCCGATATTTTTTGACCAAAAGTGGGCGGAGCTAAGACAGAAAGTGGGTGTGGAGGGAACAACCTGGGTCACCTATTGAAAAAATAAAACTATTTCAGATAAAATCAAGTTTGTTTTTCAGGGATTTTATCCTTTTCTCTTACTGCGCTCGACTTTAAGTACAATCTTTTTTTTAATTTTATGGATTCTATGGATAAAGGCAGCTCCATCTCGCTAACTAAGAAACAAATGGTTTATATTTTTTATGTTATTATTTATTTATTATCTTCATAAATGTTGTTTAAATTTGAAAGTGACCTATCAATTCTATTCCATTCATCTGCTTTCTTAATGCAGGTGTGCTTGAAGATTATTATTTGAAGAAAAAAATCATTTCCATAATATGAAGGCAGATAATGAGGCCTATGTTCAGCAGTGGACGTCTTCCGGCTGATGATGATGATGAGATAATGATGATAATTATTAAAATGAGAATTATTTTTTTTCTCTTTATTGTATTACTATCTAATCGTTCCAAATGATTTGTTTACTTTCGTACATACAAGAGTTTAAAATCTCATCCTAAATGTAAATATGTAAAGGGGATGTGCACACTTGTTTGAGCCGGTATGATATGACACTGTCGATATCGAATATGTTGTATGTGGAAAAAGCCACTCGACTTCCCCAATGCGGTTTATCCATCTGAATAGATGCAGAATAATTATGGGTTCTATTCGGCAGTACCTAAAGTACTGCCGAATCCAGTGTGCCGACTTGAATAAGTGTGTAGCACCTCTCCCGTTTTACACAATTCCAAAAGAGTCTAAGAAAATGTACGGATAAACACCTAATGTAAATAAATAATTAAATTGTTATGACTTTAATAAAAAATCTATCTTGAATTTGAAAAACCTTGCCATAAAATAATGTAAAAAATCAAACAAAAAAAAAAGGGAAAATATCAATGTTTTTAAATGTAAGAAATATATTTTATTATACTCAGATACTCTGTTTAGTCTAGTCTCTTTGGGAAATCATAGTTTACTTTTATCTGCCTATTGCATTTAGGTGTTTTAGCTAACTAATAATTCTAGTGACTATGACTAATTGTTAATATTGTTGATGCCACTTTACATTATTTTTTAAAAATTACTATTTTTTAAAATACATAATAAGAATCTGAATA
The DNA here is from genome assembly GCA_950005045.1 of Agrotis exclamationis. Taxonomy (NCBI): domain Eukaryota; kingdom Metazoa; phylum Arthropoda; class Insecta; order Lepidoptera; family Noctuidae; genus Agrotis; species Agrotis exclamationis. Next base: position 18,570,664 of record OX465436.1, read on the forward strand.
TATTTTGTTTTGTAATTCTTGTGTTGTAAAGTTAATTGGTTTTTGTTATTTAATAATATTGTAAACAATGTCTTCCGCTATAAATAATAATAGATTACAATATTGTCCACGAAATTTTCTAATTTAAATAAATTCTTGCTATCCAGTTAGTCAAAATTAATTTATTACGCATAATGGCGGTATTATTTTCTACGTAGTGTAAAGTGGTTTTCATGGGAGGTTTAAATGTTAACTACAAGGTTAGAGCTATCGATAAAAAGATATTCTAAACACATGTTATCGTAACACAACGTTTGGATACGTTTGAATCAGATCCATAGTGTAATAAATTAGTATTAGTTACCATAATCAATAGTAAGATAATAATAAACGAGTCTATTTAATTATATGGTTTTATTTTACCTGTGTCTAGTAAATTTCTAAAGTGCTTCCAACTTTGCTGCACCGTCAACAGCTGTGTTCTTCCCATGTGTTGAGGAAACTATCAAAAAATTAAAATGGCTACCATTCAGTAGGGATTGGGTTTCCAGCCTACATGTGTTTGATTCTTCGATGTTGCGTGGACTGTTTCTGGTCGTTATAAATAAGGAATCCAAGCTTGGCACAGTCAAAACTATTTTATTGATATTTTCACACACGGAGACACGTCTTAGTTATCGCAGCGTATAGGAAGAAGAGAATGAACCATTCAGAGACAAAACAGAGCTCTCCAATGCAGATTATACATATAAAATTATCATAGACAAATTACTTGTGTTGCTAGCAACATACTGCCGGCCAGAAAAATTACAATAAACTAAGTTAAACTGAGTGAGAAAAAAATTCACTTATTATTTTCCATTATTCATGACATGTTCTATGCTCTGTGACAAAATATAATCATTATAGCAAAATGTGTTCTTATTTACTAAGCATATAATTATAAGTATTAGAAATTAGCTACAACATAAAGTACCTATTATTGGTAAGTAGTTACATACAGTAGCCTACATAGAAAGAATAAACCGCATTTTGAATATGCTATACTTTTCATGAAGCTAACAACTTAGTTACATTAAGTAAAAGAATCTGTGTGCCTTTATATACTTAAAACTAAATATTTTTAAACAATATCTTAGATATAGACAAATTACTTTTGACATGCTTTATCCTAAACTAGATTAACTTATGTGACTGTTCACCAAGAAAGGTTGCCCGACGGCAATAACAATATGTAGCTTTACACATATTAACCAAAAAAGACGTTTTAGTAACAAAAATTATAAGTAATCATAAGAACCTATTATCTAGTTATCTATAGGTAACACACTTATGCACTGCAATGACCTTGTGTACAACTTTCCATCAGCTGTCCTAAGCTGAAAAGCTCTAACTTTCCCGTCCTTTCCGGGAAAAACTTTCACGACCCGTGCCATGGGCCACACCAAAGGTGAAGCATTCGTATCCCTCATGAGTACTAAAGCACCTACAGTTAAATTAGGCGTAGCATGACACCACTTATTTCTGTTTTGTAAAGTGTTTAAATAGTATTTGTGCCAAGCATTCCAAAACCTTTGCTTTAATTGAATACTTTGCTGCCAAAATGAAACCTTATTGACCTTAGTATCTGAAATATTTGTTTCTGGATACATTGTTAAGGCTGATCCTATTAAAAAATGCCCCGGAGTAAGATAGCAGTAGTCGTTTACATCCTGAGAGAGAGGCAACATTGGGCGCGAGTTAAGGACCGCCTCAATTTGACATAGTACGGTACTTAATTGTTCATACGTTAATTGAGCATCTAATATGACTCGTTTTAAATGGAATTTCATGCCTTTCACCGACGCCTCCGCAAGTCCAGCGAATACTGGGCTGTAACTTGGTGTGAAATGAAACTTTATACCTTGTTTAGCTGCATAATCTTGCACAGGCGTCTGATGATTGGCAGAATTTAACAAATTGTACAGCTCAGCTAGCTGGTTCCTTGCCCCACGGAAACAGCCACCATTGTCACAATAGACATCGCTGGGCAAGCCACGTCTGCTTATAAATCGTTTAAAGCTCGCCAAAAAGGCCTCAGTGGAAATGTCCGAGGTTAATTCTAAATGAATTGCTTTGGTCGTAAAGCAAACATATACACACACATAGCCCTTCGTGATTATGGCTTTTCGGATTCTTGAATTCTTAACTTTGACTGGCCCAGCGAAGTCGATGCCAATCTTCTGGAACGGTCGGCATGCAGTTACTCTGTCCTGAGGCAAGGATCCCATTAGCTGCCTTGCTGCACCAGCTTTCATTCTGAAACATACCAAGCATTTGTGAGTAATTTTTTTAACCTGTCTTATCCCATTTATTAACCAATATTTTTGGTTCAAGCTAGCCAATAATGATTTCGGGCCAATATGTAACAGCCTAATATGCTGATTTAATATTATTAGACCAGTTATCCTAGATGTCTTGGGCAAAATGATAGGGTGTTTCTGAGATAGAGGTATATCAGAGTTATCTAGTCGCCCACCTACTCTAAGCAATCCCTTCTTATCTATGAAAGGATGTAGAGATTTCAGTGACCCCTGCACACAGTCGCCTTTACGCAATAATTGCAAATCATCTTTAAAATGAATACCTTGCTCGTGCTTTATTATAGTATGCAAGGCTTGCTCCAACTCATCAGGACTAAGCACCTTATTATTATTTTTTGTACCACCTCTAACATTATGACAGAACCTAAACACGTATCCTAGAACCCGTATCATCTTTTCTATGTTGGAATATCTTTCTAGGAAATTTTGAAGAAATTCGTGTGAGTCGACAGTGGTAAATACTACTTTATTTTCAGTTTTATCTTTCATCTCTGGTAATTCAACAGGTAAGTCTAATTTTTCATTTTTATTAAATTCATATTTACCTTGCAGAAACTTTGGCCCCTTCCACCAGAGGTCGCTATTCGAAAGCTCCTGCGGGGTAATACCCCTACTAATAATGTCAGCAGGATTATCTACCGATGGTACATAGGACCATGCCCACTTGCCAGTTTTTTGTTGAATTACACTCACTCTGTTTGCTACATAAACTTGTAGTTTGATAGCCTGAGTAGTTATCCAAGCTAAAGTTATTTTTGAATCCGTAAACAAATAAACTCTATCATCAATCTTAATGACTTTGGATAAGGTGACATGGACCCTTTCCATGAATGTAGACAAAAGCAAGGCAGCATTGAGTTCTAATCGTGGGATGCTTTGAGGTTTTGAGCGTGGATTAACTCGCGACTTAGAACAGAGTAAGTATAACTCAGGCATACCTGTTTTGTCGACCACGCGCAGATAGATACAGCAACCGTACCCCGTTGTACTTGACGCGTCAGCGAAACCTATTAGTTGCACTTCAGTTGCATCAGCTGTTGGAATGTGTCGATCTAAATAGATTGGTTGCATTGTAGCTAGACCTTTGGAAAACTCTAACCATTCTTTAGCCAAATCGTCAGGCAAGGAAGCATCCCACCCTATAGTAAGCGACCATAACCTCTGCATAAAACTCTTTGCTTTTATGATAACAGGCCCAGCAAATCCCATCGGATCATAGAATCTAGCTATGTAACTTAGCACTTCCCTTTTTGTGATATGATTGTTATCGAAAGCTGTAGGACTGCTGATTATGAAACAATCTTTTTTAATATTAAATGTGAGTCCTAAAGCTTTCATGCTTAAATTATCTTGCAGCAAATCAAGCTCAGTGAATTGCTGGTCTCTTTCAGGTATATCTGACAGAACTCCAGGTGCATTAGAAGCCCATTTGTGCAGGCGTAAGCTTGCATAACTCAGCATTTCCACCAATTCATTTTTCGCATTAAATAATGTATTGAAATCGGCGCATGAATATAAAATGTCATCAACATACATGCAATTTTTAATTATGTACGAAGCTAAAGGAAAATCGTGCTCATATCTATTTGCAAGCTCTAATAAACAGCGTGTCGCCAAGTATGTTGATGACTTAACGCCATACGTCACAGTATCAAGACGCATGCATTTTACAGCTTGATTAGGGTTCTCACGCCATAAAATATTCTGGAGTGAAGTGTGCTCCGGGTTTACCATAATATTGCGGAACATTTTTTTTATATCAGCATTTAATGTATATTTTCCAGTTCTGAACAGTAAGACAATATCAAATAATTCTTTCTGAACCATTGGCCCATTTAGCAAAATATCGTTCAATGAGACCTTATTTGTCGTTTTCATAGAGGCATCATACACTACCCTTGTTCGTGTGCTTTTACTGTTTTCATTTATTACAGCATGATGCGGCATAAAATAAATTGGGTCATCACTGAAATTGTATGAAGCAAGGTCTACATAGTGCCCATGACCGAGCTCTATATATTCGTCTATAAATTTCTGATAATCTGCTAACAAATTAACATTCTTATGCAGTCTTCTTTCTAGACTATAGAATCTATGCAAAGCTAAGTCAAATGAATTTCCCAATGTTTCATTAATATTTTCTTTTTCTAATTTTAATGGTAGATCCACTTGGAATTTTTTATTCTCAAGCTTCACTGATTTAACAAAAACATTTTCAGCTAAATTATGCTCTGAATCCCCCTCAATTAGTATTTCTGGAACACGCTCCACTTCCCAGAATTTTTTAATATTTTCGCTGACATCAGAGTTACATGTAGTGCATAAAAGAGATACAACCTGCTGTTTTATGATGCTTGATTCAAATGCTCCAGCAATGACATGACCAAGCTCGGTATTCAAGATGCACGGAGATGATGGATGTGATGAAGATGAAGAGTAGCTACTGCAGGCATTTGAGTTCTCTGCTTCATTTGGCAGGAGCAGCTGAAAAATAACATCACACCCAATGAGCATATTAATCTCAGATGGTTCGTTGAAGCTTGGATCTGCCAGAGTGATACTAGGGGGCAGCTTAAGGCCCTCAATATCTATTGGTATCTGTGGCAACAAACAGGTTATTTTCTCTACTACATGACAGTTGATTACTGTCTTAAAATTAGATGTAAGGGAATGAATATTTAATGGCATACAATAGCTAACTTTATTTTTGCTTTCTGTCACACCAATAAGGTTTATGTCTACTCGCTCCGGTGTGTATCCCAGAACCTTAATAGCCTTTGTAGTAATTAGAGACACCTGTGAGCCAGTGTCTAATATGCACTTGATGTGCACTTCCCTTCCATCCTTGGCAAATGTTTTGACACGAGCTGTTGGAATCAAAACATTGTTGTTTTGAGAGGAGCGGCCAGATATGAGCACTACTGGATCTGCAGAGTTACTTTCTTCGGGGTGCAAGAGCGTGTGATGGCTCTTTTTACACATTGAACACTTAAAATGAAATTTGCATTTTCCATTGTGAGGATTTAAACAAATAGTGCATAATTTTTTATCATTAGCAAAGGAAATTCTTTCTTTAGAAGGATGCAATTTAAATTTGTTACAAGAAAATAATTTATGGTCGGAACACTTACAGAATAGACATTCACTTGAGCCCTTCGCTGCAGCTGCCAATGTTACCTTGGACTTCCCTGTTGTGCCAGGCTTTTGCTTCCCGTCAGCTTGTGCAGGATACTCCGATGAAGTTTCCAGTGATAAGGCTCGTCTCTCCATGTAGCCTAAAAATTCTTCAACCGTTGGATCCTTATCCTGAGCTCGATCAAGCTGGTAAGCCCTGGCGCTGTAAGTGTCTAACTTACGCATTAGGATGGCCAGTAATATGGCATCCCAACCACTTACAGGAACATCTAGGTTTTTTAGAGCCACCAGGTTTTGCCGGACAACTGAAATAAAATCCCTAATATTTTTAGGAGAAGCAAATTTGGGCAATCTATCAATGTCCAAAAGACAGTTTACATGTTCTGTAGTGATTCTATATTTATTAAAATATCGTTTCTTTAGAAGGAGCAATGCCTCCTCATAGCTTTGTCCTATTAAAGGTAAGTTTTTAATTAAATCGAATGGTTCCCCAAGTAAGAAAGATCTCAAGTAATATAGCTTTTGAATATTATCAAGAGTTTTGTCGTTGTGAAACACAGACTTAAAAGTTTCAATGAATGTAACATACTGTGAGTATTGCCCCGAAAAGCCTGGTATGCTTATGTTTGGCAGTTTCGTCCTAGAAATACTACTGCTACCCTGCTCCGGAGGTTTCTGTTCCTTACTAGAACTACTCAACATGTTGATTTTCGCGTTGAACACGGATAAACATTGAAAATATTTATTTTCTACCTCAACAATGTTTTCGTCATCACTAGAGTTTAACAACAATATTTCTTTATTGTAGCTTTCGTACTCGTTAAAACTAGTAATTAATCTATCTCGCTTCGCGATTATCGCTTCTAATGAACTAGCTTCGATATCCTTCTCGTTACAAGCAAACGTGTAAAGTCGAGTAATCATACCTTTGGTGTAGCCTCTGTTTACATTAAGTTTTTTGATGTTTTCCTCCATATTGTTATCGTTTGAGCACAGCTTATAACAATAATGCTTTGGCACAATACAATGCACTTAATTTTAAGCACAAAAACGCACAATATAGTCAATATACACAAAATCGTTTTCAACAAGAAAAAACATGCAGCGATGAAATCAAAATGGCGAACCCGTTGTCGTTCACTCGCAGACTCGTTCTCGCTCTTTCTTTCGCAGGTCGAAGTCGCTTGCTATCTTGCTCACCCTCTTTGAAGATCGACTGAATATCGAACGCGTATCGAACGTGTAGTAGATTGTTGACACGTTGCTCCCTCCCGCGCACTGGTAGAACAGCGCGCGCAGTTTCCGCCGAAACTTCGACTATGAAATTATTTCTGACGCCGTTGTAAATTGTCGTCCTCTTCTATGGCGTGTGGCAGCTCGTATCACGAACCTTGTTATTTTACTTGCACGCAGAGGAATGACTTGATGTTTCGAGTTTTGACCGCTCAGCACGTTGACACGATGCACGATGCTTGAATTTTAAAAAAGGGTCGAAGTGACCAATGTTTGATTCTTCGATGTTGCGTGGACTGTTTCTGGTCGTTATAAATAAGGAATCCAAGCTTGGCACAGTCAAAACTATTTTATTGATATTTTCACACACGGAGACACGTCTTAGTTATCGCAGCGTACAGGAAGAAGAGAATGAACCATTCAGAGACAAAACAGAGCTCTCCAATGCAGATTATACATATAAAATTATCATAGACAAATTACTTGTGTTGCTAGCAACACATGTAGATTAATTGTATTGACAGAAAAGAGGAAGCTACAATGTATTCGGTTTCTTCCGTACAAACTCAAAGGGAAGGCCCTTTGAGTTTGTACGGAAGAAACTAAACTGCCTTCCCTAGGCAACTGGCAGAAAAAAATTAGCCATACTCTAGAATGAGAGATAAACAACCAGTGGCCACTACCTATCTTTTTCCTGTAACAGAAAAGAGAAAGGTAGTGCCACTTTCTTGCTCTCTGTAGTCTACAAGTCTATGGTCTTATTGGCTTTTTCAAAGTTGTAAGAAGAGTTTCGTCTCACTAATAATTATAATATTTTGATTAAAAACTATTTAACACGTTCACTGCCACCACAATTTTGTTGAAGTTCATAGCGATGCCGCCCTATAAAGCCACGCGGACACGCCAGGCGTGTCGGCGGCACTGCATCTTGTTAAACATGGACACGCTAGGCGTGTCCAGTGGCACCTTGATAGGTTTAAATTCTAAATCTGCTTTTTTTTTGGGTTTAGCGATTAGTATTAGTTAGAGCAGTGGTGGCCCAGTGGTATCGGCCCCGACTTACAAGTAGCAGGTCGTGGGTTCGAACCCAGCCAGGAGCATTACTTTGTGTAATTTATTTCAAAACAACTGCTCTCAAAAACGGTGAAGGAAAACATCGTGAGGAAACCGTCATGTCCTAGAACCGAAAATTCGAAGACATGTGACATCCACCAACCCGCACTGGAACCGCGTGGTGGATTATGGCCCACTCCCTCTCACAGAGAGGAGGCCTGTGTCCCAGCAGTGGGAACATTAATAGGCTGATGATGATGAAGATTAGTTAGAGGTGATTCAAATACGGTAGTGAGATTTAACCTGGAATTATGGCTGAAAATGATTTTTAGGTAAGTAATTATCGTAATTTTGTCAAGAGATCATAAACATTTTGTGGTTATTTTGAAATATTTCATAATATTAAAAGTCAATTTTTGCAAGTTTACTTAACGATACCTATTTTAGTTGAAGATATCGTACTTATTTACTATAAAAACAAAATGTTTCATAAAGTACTTATGTTTATAATTATCTTACCTAGGATATATTTTTATCACCTATACTAGGGTATACTTTTGTTTCAATAAATATTAATTTCCAAAAACTACAAATAAAATAAGGGTAAGAGGGAGGCATAAATACGTAACTATACATTATTTTAGCTATATTTGACGTCTTAGTACAAAAGTTGACAATCTATGATTAACTTGTCCTGGCATGTTCTCGGCATTACAAAATAAATAAAAAAAAACAAATTATGAGATTTTTCCGGGGGCCACCTCAAAAATCCTTAGGTTATTGGTTAATTTTCGAAATATCACTGAAACATTTAGGAAACGCCTGGCGTGTTCAAGGCATAGTTATAGAAATTCCCAAGAACACGCTAGACGTGTCGTCGGCATTGAACGTGTTAATCATTGGACATTGACAATTTTACAGCAAAGAGATAGATGGTGACCCGCTCTTCGATTCTGCTCTTTCTAGTTGAGTGAGGTCAATTCACAGTCAATTTTAGGCAGTTATTGCGCAGTCCATACTTTAAATCTATGATTATTACTATTCTACCCATTCTACCAATAATTAGTAGCTCTTAAATAATTATTCTGGTAACACTAAAAAATGTCATAAGTGTGTTTTGGCGGTTTTGTATGAAAACAAGCATTCTGTGCAAGCATTTTAAAACTTATATTTTGGGATTAAAATCAGTGGCGGATTTACAAATTTGCCGCTAGTAGGCTATTCAATTTTTGCCGCCCCTACCACAGAATAATTAATAGTACTATACGTACAGAAGGACTACTCCAAAAAAAAAATCAAACAAATGTAAAATCTATATACGAGAGAATAAAGTACATTTTAACTTGCAGCCGTACCGCCCACCTACTTTTATAATAGCCTAAACTTCCCGTGCGCAAGCAAAAATGTACTGAATGGTTACGCCGGAGAGTTTATTTTGGTTTATCTGACGCCAACGACATTAAAAGGTTACTATGGGTCAAGCTCAATAGGGTTGCGACTTGCGAGTTTAGGCACAAATAGGTAGGTACCTATGCGTATTTTATGCATTTGCTAAATTACATTATTACCATAAATACCTATGTTCCTCAAGGAATTTTGTTTTTATCATCAGCCTATATCTTTTTGGTTTCGTCATCGATTACTACATACATTATTGATTGTTAGCACAGAATTATAATAGTAAGTACCTACGGCACCTTACGTGAGGAATAATATTTATAATAATATTATCTTTTCTACCTATTATTGTTATATTTTTGAACATTTATCTTACAAAAAAAAAAGAATAATATTTAAAAGATGTTTTTTTAGACCATGTAACCGACCAATTACTATCGCATACTGTCACAGGCCCCGCGTTGCGTGTCTTTGTAGGTAGGTAAAAAAGTGGCGCAGCGAATTACGACCGCTCGGCTGACCTTGAATGCGTAGTGTGGCCATTTTCTGAGTTAGAACTTTTAAACAACAACGCAAACATCTTTCTACTTTCTACCGATCTTAATTCTTAGTACTCAGCTTAAGGTGAGTGAGAGTGTCGTCTTTTTATCTTGGTCGTCCAGTAGACTCACCCCCCCCCCAATTAGTATCTCGCCTCATTTCCAAACTTGTAACCTCATGATTAGGTATCATGATCAGTTAAGCCCATACTTCACAAGCAGGGAGATAATTTTGTTGATCATTACTAAATATGTACTATATTTTTTTTTTTTCATAATTATATTGTGTTATTAATTTACCAAAAGCACCTAAAGCAAGAAACTTGTGCGTAACTACACGTAACGTAACAAAAATATTAAGGAGACGGAGCACGTGCGTAACGGGTGGCGCGTGGCAGCCGTAGTGAATGGGCCACGACATAATGGCCCCGCAACTACTTGCAGTTTTATGCCTACACCGCGGAGTGAGACAGGCCTGCCCCTACTGACTTTTGAAATTCAAATGTTAGAACTATAGTTCACAATAATTAACCTACGAAAACAAAAGGAGGAGGTTCTCAATTCGACATGTATATTTTTTTTTGTTATTAATTACATTTATTCAGAAATCGCAACTTTATGATTTGTGTTCTATCGTCCTCATTACATCAGCTTTTTCCCGTTATTAGTATGATTGTGAACTATAATACGATTATTAATTCGAGTCAGTAAAATGACATTTCCAATGTTCTGGTTTGTTTCATTTTGTATGTATCAGTGACAGTTTCACTTGTCATTTTACTGACTCGAATGAATAATCACACTTTAGGTGATATTTCTGTCAGTTACTAGATTATTTTTTAACCGACGAAAAAAGGAGGAGGTTCTCAATTCGACATGTTTTATCCTGATCCAATTCCAAAAAATCTTTTTTTTTTATTAGAAAGAGTATAACTCAAAGTTGGTCCCATTTAAATTTCAAAAGTAAAGTCGTTCTCTAAGGGTAAAAAAAGGAATCCATTATCAAATTTCAATTATTTAGAAATGAAGTTAACATTATGTAGTTCTGAGGACAATACTATAATAATAATAATAATATAATAATAATTTATTAACAGAAAGGTGGGTACAATTGATCTATCCTATTTAAAACAGTATACAAAATTATGTTACTTTTTTAAAAGATAGAGTAAACGGCGATGTCTGTGCTAGTATTAACTGTGTGACAGACATCGGCGCATTCCTCTTACAGATTTAAACATCTAAAATTTAACATAATTATCCATATACTAACGTAGTGTAAGAAACAGATATGATTTTGGTACAATACATTTTTAATTATTAATTTATATTAGCGGAATATAAATTTAGTATTATTAAAATTGGTATTACAATATTTTTGATTTATTGAATTGATAAAAATAAATTTAAGATTAAAGAGGCATGCATGGAAATACTTGTGTGGAAGTGAAATTATGTGTAGGTGTATGAGTTGTGAAATCTGAAATTGAATGGCACTTAGTCAATTATATTTACATATTTCTGGCGAAAAGTCTTTCAGTCTCGTCGTATGTAAGACCCTGAAGATATTCACTTACAAATTTCTTGCATTTGTATTTTGGAAGAGAATATATTTTGCAGATTTTATTGAGAGCATTATAAAGACGACTACTCAAGTTCAGAAAGTGACGACTTGCTAGAGCAGTATTGGCTTTAATGGAAGGGCAAACCATATCCTTACGTCGTTTATTCGTAAAGAGCTCAGGATCATAAGTTAGTGAGGAATGTGCACGTAGGACTATATGGAGTGCACAAAGTTGCCTGACGGTGAGCACAGATATGTCTCTGTATAGTTGGATAGTGGGGTAACGATAGGGTTTGTAAAGCATCACTTTCAAAACTGCCCTCTGCGCCCTCTCAAGTCGAAGCATTAAAGTTTTATGTGTTCCACCCCAAACCGGGATGCAATAGGTTAAAATTGACTGTACTAGAGCAAAGTAAATGTTTTTTAGCAATGGGGCAGAAACCACGGCTCTAAGCTTTTTCATTGGAAACATAAGCTTACGTACACGAGATACCGCAACGTCTACGTGTTTGTTCCAGCTTAGGGTGCAGTCAATGTGCACTCCTAAATACTTAACGCAAGATGTTCTATGAATGGCAGGACAGTCGCAGGTATTAAGCGCAGGATGGGAGCATCTATGAGCCTTTATGGGCGGAATGTTAGGTTGCGTAGAAGAGTTCGCAGAGAAAGCAACATAATGTGTTTTAGCAACATTCAGTGTAAGCAGATTACAGGAGAGCCAATCCATCACAACACCAAGCGCGTTCTCAGCCGAACGGTGCGCAGATGCCCAGGTATCACCACTAATAATTAGTGCTGTGTCATCTGCATAAACTAGAATCCTGCAGTCAGGTATAGAAAGCTGGCATAGCCTGTTTACATACACAAGGAAGAGAGTTGGGCCTAATACACTGCCCTGAGGAACTCCGCAAAATAGGTTTTCTTCATTGCTGGTATAGCTCTCAACCTTGACCCGTTGGCTACGATCAGAGAGGTAGTCACGAAATATTTTTAGAGCTGTTTCTCTTATTCCCAGTGACTCTAACCCTTGTAAAAGGATGGAGGTTGAGACCGTGTCGAAAGCCTTGGCCAAATCTAAAAAGATACCTATCGTTTTCTTCTTCGTATCAAGATTGTTTACGATGTGATTTGAAAGCTCAAGCACAGCATCTTCTGTTGATTTTCCTTTCCTGAAGCCGTATTGGTTAGGTTAGGTTAGGTTAGCAATCGCATTAATTTGATCTAAGTACTTAAGAAGTCTCTTATTTAAGATTTTTTCAAGGATCTTGGAAAGGGTTGTGAGAACAGATATAGGCCTATAGCTTTCAACACGATCCCCATCCCCACCCTTAAAAATCGGTGTGACTAAAGCTTTTTTAAAAGATTTTGGGAAAACGCCATGTGTTAAGCACAAGTTACATACATGAGTGATGGATGGGATAAGGACATGCTTGGCAGCTTTAATAACTGAGGCAGGTATGCCATCGTTTCCAACGGCACAGTTATGCTTTAATTCCGAGATTATGTTGTTCACCTCATCAAAGTCAGTTTCGAGCAGAACCATTGAGTTGCCTTGTGGGTTGGACGTGGAATTAAACACAAAGCCGTCGCTGGTGGCAAATTGTTCTTGCTGTATTTTTTGAGCAAGATTACTTCCGACATTTGCGAAGTAATTGTTTATGGCATCGATAGAGGAATCAGGATCATTACGGATTTTTAGAAGATCTCTCGATTTGCTTGACTTGGTGGAACTTTTGTAAGTGATGGTCTTTATTATATCCCAAGTCGCTTTGGGATCACCACTAGCTCTCTGAAGTTGTTGCTGATCATAATTGCACTTAATAGTCTTGAGCAAGTTGTTGCAGTAGTTGCGATACCTCGTATACGTAAGCCTAACTATGGGGTTTTCAGGATCCTGCTTGGACTTCAAATGCAACTTGTCTCGATTACGTATGCACCTCAAGAGGCCAGGGGTGATCCATGGCTTAATAATACGCTTCCTATGCGCCACTTTCTTTAACTTGCTGTTTTCATTAACAGAGTCAGTCAAAATGGAGATTAGGAGATCGGCACTCTGACTGGGGTCTGTGCTTTTGAGAATACTGGAGAAGTCCGATCCTTCCAAGGAACTTACGACACCAGGAAGATTTATTTGGCGGAACAAACTTTTAGGTTTCTCCACCAAAGAGACAGTCTCAAGACAAAACAAAACAGGCTTATGGTCGGTAAAGAAAGAGTCCAAAACTAGTACTGTTGACTGTTTGTTTGATTTTAAAAATACATGGTCAAGGCAGTTATCCATACGTGTTGGGAACATGTGGGCAGGCAGGAGGCCATGAAATGCCATTACATTTAAATACTCCTCTGAGTTGGAGTCACTATTTCCTGGACAAATATTAATGTTCAAATCTCCAATGACTGCAATCGTTCTAACTGATGTAAGGGAACTCAGTGTGTCGTTCAGAGAGCTAATGAATTTTTCAATATTTCTGATCGAAGGTGATCGGTAGAATGCAATTATCACTGTATCTGGGTCTACCTTCAAAATCAGACAGTTAGCATCCTGAAACACGGGCTCGACAATACTACAATCTAACTCAGAACGAATGTAAATCAATACACCGTCATTCTGGTTTGTAAAGGCGGACTTTGCGGAGTAAAAGCCATCTAAAATAGGAATGTCGGTAACTTTACTCAACCAGCACTCCGAGAGAATAACAATATCACACTTAACATCCATGGAGTGAATAAGAACATTTAGACCGTCAAAGTTCCGGTTCACACTACGAATGTTCACATGCAATGTATTCAGTGTTTTTTTCGAGGATTGAAGATGCTGTGAACATTGATCAGGTGAACACATAAAGGATCGGGAGACATTGTAAGATTCTACTGAATCCATAAACCTGTTTAAATTATCCACTATTGAAGAAAATAAATAATGGGATGCTGGCAAGGGGTGCAAGTTTTCGACTCTGGTAGCTACTTGGGTTAGATGTGTTAAACAGTTTAGTAATAGTTTCCATTTTTTCAAAACAGGTTATTTGCATGACGGGAATGTAAGTGCGTCTTAAAAGCGTTCTATATGTGCATGATATGTAAGTTAGGGTTACAAAAGCGCCAGATATGTATTTCCGTGTACAAAAAATAATTATGGTAAAACATGCATATTGTAAGACTATGAGTATAATAGATACTATATGTATAGCAGAGATCTGGAGAAGATAAAATGATGTCGTCCCTATCAACAGTTCAACTCCAGATCCTTGTTATGTTGTGAAGTCAGTTCCATCCAAGAGGTGGCCGGAGATCGTCCCGCGACGTCCGTCGCCCCGTGGGCGTCTACCACTGCGGCGTGGGTGAGGGGTGGACGCTGTCCTCTCCCTCGCGCGTCCCGCCTCCTCCTTCGCGAGCATGACTGCTTCGCAGAAGGAGGCGACCGCTTCCCACTCCGTCTCGCCCCGCAGCATGGCCGCGACCAATGCCGGGCGCGAGAGGTCGTCACCTATCGCCAGCGTGAGGACACGGCGGCAGAGCAGACGCGGCGGGCGAGAAGGACTGGGAAGCGGTCGCCTCCTTCTGCTCAGACGTTTCCTCCTTCCTCATCAGACACAGGTACGTCCCGAAACATCCGTGTCCGGTGAGGACCTGCGTCAAGCGGTAGGTGAGGACGCCGTGGGGCCTATCCAGCCACTCCTCAAAGAGGGGTCTTACCGCCGCGATTACGGTGTGCCCGAACCTCGGTTGCGACAGTCGTTCCGTCCATACTGCCCTGAGATCGCGCCGGAGCTCTTCCCCCCGCGCCTCGACTTCTCGAGGCAGCGGGGATACGCCCCGGCGCTGCGCCTCCACGCGCCACTCATAGACGCGCTGGAGGGCAGTCGCCTCCAGATCCCGGTTGGCCGATTCGCCGGCGATCGTGCGGTATCCTCGGATCATCCGGATAGCCATGACCCTCTGGCATGCGACCAGCTTAAGTGGTCGCGTCCAAATGCTCAGGGCCCATACTGGAGCCCCGTAGAGGGCCATGGACCGCACGGCACCGGCGTACAGCCTCCGGCAGGAGGCGTTTGGCCCGTTGAGATTGGGCAAACTTTAGATCTAGCTGGGGTATAATATTGTCATTGAGGGTTTGAGGATGGAGACAGAAGGCAGTAGCAAGAAATCCTCAACAGTTAACAGCAACTATATCGTATTTAGGCTTATTTCATTCTTTTGGTGATGAGAAATTTAGACATAGCCGGGATTTGACAGTCGTCGACAATCTGAGAGTGCATACTTCAGTTCCAAGAGGTCCTTAACTGTTAAGTAATGCAATAGTTACTGTGACGGTTACGTTGACAATGATAAAAGTGAAAACGGGTTTCTCATGATATGTAAAACACTCTTAGAATGATATTAAACTGAAAAGCAAAAAATAATAGTTTTTTAACAAAAAAATTACACCGACCGCGACGAAACATCGAACTGAAAATCATAAAATAAGTTTTGAGGCGGCGCCAAAGAAACAATGAACGAAGATAAACCTAGCTACAACTATTCTTCATTCCAAATAATCAATTTACATATTTGTTTGGCGCCACCTCAAAAATAATTTTATACTTTTCAGTTCGATGTTTTGTCGGTTAAATTTTTTTGTTAAAAAGCTTTTATGCAACCCGCTATGTAGCTTGACGAGTATACTGTTGACCTTAAAACAGCAGCATGTACTAATCATAATGGCAGATTTACATTGAGTCAGTAACTGACGTCAGTGCTGACGCCGAAAACTGACTCATGCTATTTAGACGAGGTCAGTATTCCAAGAAATCAATTTACATTATGGCAGTGCCAGGTCAGCACTGACTCGTCAGTGGACTGACGTCAGTTACTGACTCAATGTAAATCTGCCATAAGGTGGGGAAAGGCATGCCTTAAAAATACCTACACCATATTATGAACACAGCTTACACAAAATAATGTGTAGTCGGTAAACGTTGTTTTAGTTAAATATTTTTTATTGCACTTACAGTTTAAAACAATACGAACAATTTCTATTAAATAACATGTTAACAATCCTGTTAATGGTGACAATGAGATCAAATAATTTTACATTATCTTTTTGCGAGATTTTAAATTCGCAAAATCATTAATTATATCGTTTTTTTTTATTATTTGGGCTAAATTTGCCGCCCCTCTAAATCTGCCGCCCTAGGCTCCAGCCTACTTAGCCTATTGGTAAATCCGCCACTGATTAAAATGGTTAGTGTTGTAAGAAGACATGTTAAAAGTGAATTCTAGTGTGGTTGTGGCTTACAGGTAAAGTAAAAAATGAAGTTCTACAAACAAGAACATTTTGCATTATAATGTCTTTCTTCTTGAAGGTAACACCTGCAGAACAATAGAGATGCTGACTGTTACTGTGGATGTTGGGCGAGGGCTAGTAGTCTAGTACGTATTTTTTACTAATTTAGTGAATTTATGTAGGTATAGAAATACGATTTGTAATAAAACACTAAAATTAGTCTAACATTTTGTAATAGAATCTACATCCTTAAAAAACGAATTGTATTTACAAATAATACAATTAATCAATATTTTACTACACTATACATTTTGTTCAAGCCACATGATTTAAAATTATAATTTCATTTAACTTTAATGGCAGCTCGTAACCTAGCACTACGGCTTCTAGGATTCCTTTCCACTTCTTCATCACTTGGTACTTCTACATGTTTGTTAATGGCTTTCCAAGGTGTATCCAGAAACTTGTTAATTGTATCCTGATTCTGGACTAAAGTTGGACTTAAATACTTCAATGGAACAGGGTTTGCAACCTCATTGATCAGATTGCCAGCTATATGTCGTTTGACTATTGTGTCTTCTAATGAATGAAAGCATATGGTTACTAATTTTCCATTGATTTTTAAGTAATATCTCGCCAGCAACATTCCATAGTTGAGTTCATTCAGCTCATTGTTAACAAAGATACGTAATGCTTGGAAGACCTTTGTAGCATTGGACTGCGGTCTTTGCAGTTTATCCAATCGTTTCTCATCCGGACAGCAAGAGTTGACAAGTTCCACTAATTCTTCTGTAGTCTCAATATTTTTGATCATGTATCTAGCTTGTATGATTGTTTGTGCTATTTTCGCAGCTTTCTTCTCTTCCCCATAAATTTTGAATATCTTGTACAGTTCATGTTCATTGGCTGTTGCTAACACTTCTCTTGCTGTTATTTGGTTTGGATCCCTGCCAGCATCCATTCGCATATCTAAGAAACCATTTTTACTGATTGAAAATCCCCTTTCTCCAACATCTAATTGCATTGATGAACATCCAAAATCGAAGAGCATTCCATCTATTGTGGACTGTCCTATTTCTTTGGTTTTGAGAAGTGCGGGAAGTTCACTAAACTTTCCTAACAATGGTATTACTCTATTTGGGTATTCTTCAGCTAACTTCTGAGCTTTTTCATAAGCTACAGGATCTCTGTCTAAGGTAATAAGTTTACAGTCAGCAGCTTCTAGTATTTTTCTTGAGTGTCCTCCAGCTCCAAATGTCATATCAATGTACAACTCATTGTCTTTAGGGTTTAAGTGTTTTATAGACTCGTTTAGCATGACTGGTGTGTGATCTCTGTACTGTACTTGTTCTGTGGACAGTCTCCGGGCGAGAACCGCCCTGTGTAGTCGCTGGAACGGCCTGAGAATCATTTTTTGTCCCTACCAAATATTTTGCTAAAGAATCCTTTGTTTTCCTCCTTTAAATATTCGAGAACTTCGTTAGAGAGGATGAGGTTGCACTCTTCAGTACTGAGACCGGTGGCTGTACTGCTATGTTTACGTTTGTACTTGTTTTTGTAGTGGTTATCAGCTAGTTTGTTGAGGGCGTTATACTGTCGATTGCAGAGCTCAGAATCTAAGTTCTGCCTCTCCGATGACTCAAACGCTGCCTTGACTTTATCTCTGATGAATTTTCCGAGGTCTCTGTAAAACATTTTTCAAGTAAATGAGTGTTGGAAACGAAAGGGGTTAATTATTATGTCGCATAACCTCACTTTTTCTTACCTTTCGCCCTTAGTGTTGTCTACTGGCCATTTAGCTATGAGTCTAGTGAATTTCTTATATTGAGTAGTCATAGCTAGTTATTCAGTGTATCATCTTATTAATCAGCGGCTTTATTTGAATGTTATCGAAGCAAAATCAGATTTTCAAGAAATCACCAAAAAAGACCATTATTGGAAAACAGAGTGCTGTCAAGTGTCAATGTCATCACAAGAATGTCATTAAAACTGAAACAGGATGTTTCGTTCAGAATCGGATTTGCTCTTCAACATCCTCTGAGACTCTAGCATAAAATCCTGTTTTATAAAGTTAAACTATGGTTAAAACATTTCAAAAAAGGAAAAATGTTAGCGCGGCATATTGCACACGGAACTGGGAATTGACTGGTGAACGGAGAGGCTATTACCGATTGATGACTTCCGGGTTATGGATAATGAAGTTACGACGACTTTATTGAAGGACATCTTTTTGTTTACGTCTTCTCGGGTAGGTTAAAAGTTTTAGTAAGGATCTATAAAATATCGAGTTTCTAAAGTAGGTACCTAAAGCAGGTTTTCAGCGGCGATGATGTTGTTTACAGTTTTCTTTATTTGAAATACAGAAATAGGTAGGTTAATAATATAATATTTAGGACATCTGAGGAGGCTTTCGCTCGGCAGCTGGATCAAGCGCCTGATTGAGAAGGCAGTACTTCTAGACACGGCGCGTATGAGTTTCCTCTCTCAGGAGCCCTGACCTTGTTCAGCACCGGTAGCTCGGACCTTGTTCTCGATGTTGGTGGACTGCTATTTTTTTAATTTTTTAAATGTTATTCATTTATTTAATAAAAACATGTTTAAAAATGTAACATATCAGTAAAAAAATGAATAAAGAATTTTTTTTTTAACCTATGTTGTCCCACTGCTGGGCAAAGGTCTCCCCCATAACCTTCCAATCTGTCCTGTGTGCGGCTTTCTCCGGCCAATCTGTCATGAAGGTGTCTAGGTCGTCACGCCAGCGTTTCCTAGGCCTCCCTCGGCAACGACGCCCGTCCGGCACCCACTCTGTAACGACCCTAGCCTATCGATCCTGATGCATTCTGTAGACATGGCCCGCCCAATCCCACTTCAACCTGGCAGTCTTGTTGCCCACATCAGCGATCCCAGTTTTGGAGCGTATTGTGGTATTTCGAATACGATCGCTCAGCTTGATACCCAATACGCTACGCTCCATCGCTCTTTGGTAAACCTTGAGTTTGGACTTTTGCGACTCAGTCAGGAACCAGGTTTGAGCACCGTAGGTAAGAATGGGAAGAATGTAGGAAACTTTTTCATTTTTCTATGAAATTAAAGTGAAGTGAGCGAATAGGTTGCTTCTAGGCAAGCGCGTGCTTCACTGTCGACCGCATTTTCAGTCCTCAGGCGAAATATTGGTCAAACGTGAACATAGCTTTAAATAAATATTAAAAATAATAATAAAAATACCTCATCAGAAACTTTTTGCAATTGCAACTTTACGGAAGAAAAACATTTTAAAATTAACCTTATTTTCCCTTTGAATTTCTTCTAAGGAAAAAAAATCTCTGGCGCTTAGGTATAACAGTAATGTTGTGAACAGGTGCGCAAGTTTCCAATGTCGTTAGTGGAATAGGAAGTCCATTTTATTATTAACTATTATGTTAGGATTGGCTGAGAAAGCGTCACGTAGTTATTATAACAGGCAGACTATAGCTATGGGCATATAATTGGGTACCCATATGTAGCCAGCTGTGGTCGGTGGGAACCCTAATAAGCGACGATGTTGGAATTGTACAACCTACCTTCTTGTATTTAGGGTCTCTCTACCAAGTATTGGAATGTTTGTTATTGCAGTCAGGAGCCCGGTAGGGTCATACTCCTATGCGACCAGGGGCGTAGCTACCGCCGTATCTGCCGTATCAATTATACGGGGCCCCCAACGTGCAACAACAAAAATTAATAAAAACATAATGATTTATTAAATAAAATAGTTAAGTGCTTACTTTTACACAATTAATTCGTCTAAAATCTATCTCTGGTTTTTTTATTATTATTATTTATGTGTAACACTGTTTTAAGCCCGAGATTGTCTATTAGAAATCCCGGGAAGATTCATATTAATATCAACATTTCGATGCAAGTTCTAAAATAACTCTACCTACCTAATTCCGACCTATGGACTGATCAGTCGCTCGCTTCTGAATTTTTTTGATGACCTTTGTCCAATTTTTTGTTTATATTTCGGCGTAGATACAGAGAAATGCATTTTTTATTCTTGAGTGATAAATCTTTACCCTACATATGGACCCCCAAAACAAAATTATACGGGGCCCCGCCAAGGCACGCTACGCCTCTGTATGCGACGTGACCCCCAAAAGAACACATCAAATGCTGGCTTAAACCGTCTCTAAATAATTAATTCAATACTCGTAGTTATCAACTCTAAAACGACAAATCTCTGAAAAAAACTTTACAATTTGATTACCTACGACGAAAGGTCAGTTATAAGAGTAGGTAAGGGAAATCACAAAGGAAGATGAAAAACGATGAATGTATTGCGGCTTTAAAAGGGTTGTCTTCTGATAAGATGACTTATTAAAAGAAAGGTATAAAACGACGACATAAACCGAATCGAAGCAGGCTTTTTTTTTTTTTTTTTTTTTTTTTTTTTTTTTTTTTTTTTTTTTTTTGCGTGGTAAAATCATCAAATGAGGGACTGTCAGACTTGTACTGACTAAAATCCACGGTGTCCTTCAATAGCCCTTTATGTTCCGGGGTCACGGTAATGAGATAAGTCCCGCGACCCCGGCAGGCTTTGGCCCTCTAAAGAGGGGGCCCCGTCATTATGCTGACGCTCTTTGAGGCGCGCGTGGAACACAACGCGCCGTCGACCCGGGCATGGTCCATGGTCGGGTCGGGCCAGCGAGTTGCCCTTTACTCGCCGCCCGCATGCCCGCGCCTACGGTGGCCGGAGATCGTCTTGCGACGTCCGTCGCCGTGGGCGTCCACCACTGCGGGTGGGGCGGAGGGAGGACACTGTCCTCTCTCTCACGCGGCCCGCCTCCTCCTTCGCGAGCATGACTGCTTCGCAGAAGGAGGCGACCGCTTCCCACTCCGTCTCGCCCCGCAGCATGGCCGCGACCAATGCCGGGCGCGAGAGGTCTCCGCCTATCGCCGCCGTGAGGACACGTCGGTGCTCTGCCCAAGCGGGGCAGTCTTGCACCGTATGCTCTACTGTGTCCTCCGGGCGATCTTCGCAGTGGTGACACCCAGGCGTTTCCTCCTTTCTCCTTAGACACAGGTACCTCCCGAAACTTCCGTGTCCGGTGAGGACCTGCGTCATGCGGTAGGTTAGGACGCCGTGACTCCTATCCAGCCACTCCTCAAAGAGGGGTCTTACCGCCGCGATTGCGGCGTGCCCGAATCGAAGCAGGCTTTGGACAAGGATATGAAATTATTTTAGCCTACAATTAGCATGCAGCTATATCTTTAGGTTATGTAGGTACTTACGAAAAATATTTAAGCGTCGAACATAGAACCTTCTCCTTTTTTGAAGTCAGTTATAAGTCTCATTCGAGATACCTAACTCGATAAACCATAGATGTAGGTATTCACAATTTAAACAGACATTATAGATCTACGGAGTTGAGTGTCGGGTATTGACTGTCTGCCCGGTGATGGACATTTCCTGTCCTAAAGTGCTAATCCATGTTCTCCAAACTCCAATTGACTGCCTATAAACAAACAAAAGTATTCTCAAGCGAAGCATTCTCATTTTATTTCTTCCTCATACTTCATAGAGAAAACAATAAAAATTAAAGCTGGCCTAGTTTACGAAAATATTAAAAGATTAATAGGCCATAACTCACAGTATCTTTTAATAGTCTTAAAAGACGTTAAAAATGCAACTCTCGGCTTTGGTTACGTTGTGTCGTCCCGAAATAGGGGATTAGATAGCGAGTTCATATCCAATGGGATTACCTATTGTTAGTTCGTTGCATTCTCATGCCGAAACTTTACGGTGTCTCATGTCTGAACCAACGTTCTACTTTAGATGTTTTTACTGGAATCAATTTCAAATCGATGAGAATACTTTTTAACATTTTTGTTTTGATAAACTCTTGCCCTGCCCTACGCAATTTCTTTGTGCATAAACACAAACTCACATACTGTAACTCACATACTGTAACTCACATACTGTCAACTGTAGAGCTGGGACAACTACTCGAACCTACGAAAAACGGCGCAGTAGCCAAGTGCTTAGACACAGCGCCAACTCTCACTGTCAATGTTCTTATGTCAATTTATTTGGAATGGGTGCACCAATCAAGGTAGGGACAAACTGAACCCACGTACGCAACGTATGCAACGCGTTATTAAATCTAAACGGTTCAATTTGTATGCCTAGAAACACACTTATCATACGCAATACTGTCACTGATAAGTGTGTTTCTAGGCATACAAATTCAACCGTTTAGATCTTCGTTTAGATTTAATAACGCGTTGCATACGTTGCGTACGTGGGTTCAGTTTGTCCCTACCTTTACTCAGCCACTGACACACGAACCGTGTTGTCAATTCTCTTGTGTTAACTGTGCAATATGTTTTTTTCGTCTTCTTTTAGCCATACCATCCATCGTTCATTTCACGCAGTCATACTTATTGTGGTCTTTATCTACTTACTCTCTGTCAGCAAACTGACGAGCCCTTAGAGCCAGACGCCTTACGTCACGTGTTCTCCGGATTGTCTTAAAAGATAACCGCGGTTTTGGAACGCTTTTGGCCTGTAAAAGAACAGGGTGTTTTTCGTCAGTAATACTCTGACAGCCCTTTAGAATCCACCCGGGAGGACTCATTTTTATGATTATATCAGCCTAAAAATAATAGCTGTCTACCTACATACTTAATCAAAATTTCAGTCATGACATTCCCCTCATTCCCCGCAACATAATTATGCCAATAATACCATACTTTACAGCCACTGACGAATAATATTTTGTACCCAACATAAATGTCTTAAAAGCTTGTCTTCACAACTTTTCTTAACAATAAGCCCTTTCATTTTCGCGGCACTACACCTCAACGAAATGACTCAAACTTGAGCCGAACACGTCACGAGGGCTCCAGTCACATGGTATTTGTCACATCTCCACTAGTGTTACACCTAATATGTCACACCCAAGTGTTTACTAAAGCGTGGGTGTATACGAAAAGCATGTGTGCAAGAATTAATGTGTCAAACATGGAAGGAAAAGAGAGGCGAAAACTAACGAGGCGCTCCGGTTTTGCTTGTGAATTTTTAGAACTGTTTTGTTTAGTCGTCGTAAAACTAGCGACCCACCCGCGCCTTGGTCCGTGCGGATTGCAAAAAAATATACAGCCGTCAATAAAGAATAATGTTCTACTTACTGGTGAAAGAATTTTCGCAGTTCCAGATATATTTCTTACTAACAAACTCGGAAACTTAACTCTTGACAATATTATTACAAGCTAAACCTTACCCCATACTAGGAATTTATCCTGTATCGTGGGTGTATTGCAAATTGCTTGTGCAAGTACTTGTAGGTCATACAAATATTTGTTCCGTGCGGGCATCGAACCCGCGAGCCAGCATAGCAGTGAATCGCTTAGCCACTGCGCTAAACGTGCCGTCACATACATAGTTACCTGTATATTATACTTTATTCAAAAATTGAATCAATCACAAGCCGTTCCACAGTCTTCCTTTCAACTACCAGGTTATCAGGCTACCCAACAAAGCAATAAGCAAAAACCAATCTTATTCACTCCAATAAAAGATCAAAGGTAAAATAATAAAAATCCGTGAGCGATATGTACACAGATATTTACTTCCCTCTTTATATCTTCATCTTAGCCTCGACTCAATATCTTATTGCACATGTGAATTCGAGGCTCCGTCTAAAAATCAACATTTTTTCACGACGACTTGCTCGCTCTTACTAAAAAAGTAATACTATAAGACTGTACTTTACTGTCTCGAATCCATTGCGGGTTTTGTTCGGAAGTTGAGGTAAATAAGTAGGGTATACGGGGCAGTGTATGCCGTACATTTTCAGACGTTTTGATAAGTTGTGTCTTCGGTACGAGGTAACGCTGAACGTTACAAAGTGCGAGCCTTTTGTCTAGATTAGAGTGATGTTCCGCTGTTGCGAATATTTTTAATATTTCTGTTTATTTTGGACATAATAATTGTTTGTAATTTAGGGATGACAGTTTTAGCTTACTTATACCAAATAATATTTCACAAACGCGTCAAGGTGATAGTAATGTAGATGTGCAGATGATTTCAAATAATCTAACAACAATTTTGAACAAATATCATAATTATTATAGGTACTGACTAACCAAAATGGATATCAAGTAACGTTAAAGTTAATAGCTACTGCTTTAAACTTACTCGGTACTCCTCTAATGCACTATTTAAAAAAATGAATATAAATTCAAACATTGTGTACCATTTACATTGATTCATACGAAAAAAAATAGTATATTTTGCAACTAGTGAATAAAGAGCGGATTTAAAGCGAAGGCCATTAGATGAATCACGAGCAAGCGAAGGATTTTAATGACTGAATCACGACCGTAGGGAGTGATTCATGATGATTGAATCACGAGCGGAGCGAGTGATTCAAATATTTAAATCCTGAGCGACGCGAGTGATTCAGGCCCTCGGTTTAAATCCGTTTTATTCAAGAGTTGCAAACGATACTTTATACCATGACTACGAGAAAAAGAAAGATTTGAGCGATAATATACATGTAACGAAAAAAAAAGTTTTTTTTTTATTAATACTGCTCCACACACACGTAGGTGCGTTTCCAAACATCTAAATTCACAATACACAAACACCCGAAACAAACTATTGTACATCATAGTACGAATATTTGCTCCGTGCGGGAATCGAACCCGCTTCACGTAACGAAGTAGTCCAATCGCTCAGTCAACAAATTAACATTAAAATCGGAACAATGACTTTAATTAAGAGTAATATTTTCCTAATAACACGGGGGTCGACCGCATCAATGTGTTCTAAATTCAAACACCAAAACAGTGAGTAAAAGAGCTTTTTATTCACTGTTTTCAGTGAGTAAAAGTAACATTTTAGAGTAGGAATGGTATAAAAGATATTTTTTATCGTCAATTTCATAAAGACAACAAATAAAGTGAACCAGTTTTACTATTCAAAAAGCATTCTTTCACAAACTATAGCGTGGGTGTTTCAATTCATTTACGACGCGACACCTACGCAAAATAACCAAACAACCCGCCCGCCCAACGCAGTAGCGCAACCCCGCATTAACCGGAGGGCGGGCGGCGCGCGCACCCGTCCGCCATTTCTCTCTGCAGTCGTACCCCGCGCGGCTACCTCGCGCCATGCAATAGCCGAGCACATTACATAAGACCAGTCCACAAACAATCATCAACATCAGTGAACAGTGTTATATAACTAAAATAACAATTAAATAACAATCAAACTTAAAATAATTCAAGTGCAAGTGTTACATTAAAAATTGTGCACACGGACGCTCCAAGTTAAACCAGGTACGGCTAGTATATACGTTTTTGTACACACGCTACGTTAAAGTACATAGTTTTTATATTTACTATGTATTTTTTAATGTTTCAATGGTGTTTAGTTGTTATTTTGGTTTTTTGTAGTGTTATTTTGAAGATTAACTGTTATTTTTGTTAAGTTCTCTTAGTTCAATGTTTGGTTTATCGATTATTCTGTGAAACGGTGTTAATTTTACCGCTTTTATGTTATTTTAACCGTACGTTATATTTTTCTGAAGGTTTTAATAGAAAAGTAGGTGTTTAAGCATATACATTTTGTGTAAAAATACGATACACTTACAATTTTTTTAAAGAAAATACGTTTTCATTGAGGTTAGGTTAGTATTTTTATAATTCCTAAAGAAAAATAGGCATATTTATAAGAAAACCTACTCATATCTGGTTGAAACCCTCTAAAAGTGTTTTCCCCAATCAGTTTTCAATCACCACGCTCGCCAGAAGCTATTGACCCCGCGTTTTTCGATAGCGTACCCTTACTGCTTGTAAGATTATTTTGTATGCTGGTTTCGACAGTTTTTTTAAGTTACTGGGAATAGTAGCGTAACTTTAAATATCAAGTATAGTATTTCTAGATTAGATTTAGGTTCTAGTTTTAACATATAAGATTTTGTCTAGATTTCAGAAAGTTACTGTGTAAGTTATGTTTTATAAACAATTTTCATCTTTTCGCGACATTCTACTTTAAGAGTAAGAAATAAATAAAAGGCTTACCGCAAAATATGGGAATCGAACTGAAATGTGACAATATAGACCAGATTATGTTGATTTTAAAACCAACTTCTCGATCAGGAATAAACTGGGGATCAAAGGAATGGATTGTCTCATTGGTCTTGTGTAAGTATTATTGCTGATCATAAGGACCACGCTTCGTTTTCCAGGTTAAAAATTTACTTATTTATCTGAAATTACTCAATAGCAATCTGCAGTATGAATTTGGGCTATTACCTATAGTGGCCATATGGTCGTCCCAACAAACACATTTATGGTGAAATGCGGGTCTACGTTTAGGCTCACCTCGGCCCCATTCCGAGAAATCATTTGAGATGTTGTTTGTCAAAAAATGTTTTAGAAAAACCCACGCTCTACTCCTCAGTAACTGATAGCTATAATAGCCTCTACAAACATGCAAATAAGGTCCACATCATGTAAAAATATGATAAGGGACTTTTTGCGCCATTTAGGTACCCTCGCAAAACAGCGAGAGTTTTTCTAGGACACCTTTGTCCGTGACATGGTTGGATTGAATAGCTAGGGATGAGAAATCAATTACCTATCATGTTTGATCTTAGATATCGAGATGATAGACGAGGCCACCTACGTAGTGTACCTTATGTGAAGGCAATTAGGTCCCACTATGTATATCTACTAATTCTGTGAGTAGAATGCCTAAGCCTTTGTTATCCACTGCACGATTGTATCTATAAACCTTCAATTTCGAGAGTTCTAATGCTTGCTGGTTTATGTCTCGTCTTTTATCTTCGGCACGGTTGGTGCAGTGGCCGAGATTGGATTGCTGCGTTGGGTGTTGCGGGTTCGATCCCCGCCGTATGCGAGTTGCTATGTTTGTAAACGCACCTACGGTACAGGAGAAATTTCTAGAGCGGAGCAACGTTCATATAAAAAAGTGTACCCACAACACAAGTAGTGGAATCACTTAGTCATTATTATCCACTGCACGATTGTATCTAGTTTACTAGTGCAGCTATACTCGAAAGTGTGCTCCGCGGAGCCTTTATGGGTGCTCCGTGAGAACCCAGCTTCCAAAACAAAATATCGCAATAGACTGGAGTCTGGAGTAGGAAGGATCCATGCCGAACCTAATAATAATAAACCGATTAATGGAAAATAAGAAACAGTTTTACACATCTCATTAGATATTTTTCATTTTACGGCATAGTATTCATTGTAATGTGATTCCCTGTTATTAAAGAATGCACGTAACTTTTTGTTTAATTTTGGGGTTCCTTCAAAAAAATTTCTTTTAAAAGGATTCCGCCACCAAAAAAGTTTGAGAACCACTGTACTAGTGTATGGACATAATAATAGCCACACATATCGATCTTCAAGGTTATGTTGGACTTGTCTAGACCAGCCTGCGTATGGTCATCCAATACATAGTTACATACTGAGTTTTCTCCTAGCCCTCGGAAAGCAATTTGTCATTTGCAGATCAGAGTCAGTCAAAAGTTAATAGATCATGGCTTAGATGCAAGATACGGGACCGCGAATTTGCATGTCGTGCACTCAAGCTCATAGTCCATTTAAGTCTAAAAAATACTATGGGTTTGGGAGACATGTAATTTTTCAGGGAATGAAAACTAAACATAATATTTTCATAGATTTGCGTAGTCCAAAATAGGGCTCCTCCATAAATTATCTTAAGGACAGCATCCATTGTACATCCGAGGGGCACCCAATTAATGCAGACGCCTGTACCTTTATGAAGCAATTATCTAGAATTCGGCTGAGGCAATGAGATAGGTCGAAACAGTTCGCTAGGGGTTACGTTGACCGCGTTGACATGAATAGGGCAAATAATTGTGTTTTGGGTTTCGGGTCATAGGGCTGAGGCGGACGGTCGATTTTTGGTCCGACCTTAAATGGATTACATTACAGTTCAGAGAAAGATTACTGTTTAGATGCTATTTAGGGGTTATAAATCTATAGTAGTTGTTTTATGTTCGACTGTACGAGATCCGTGCCTCGGAAAGCTCGTTAAGCCGCTGCCGCTGGTATTGTAATATACAGGACTTTTCCAAATGGGCGTGGATGGCCAAATGCGAAACTAGGGGTGTATCGAAAAATGCTCAAAGAAGTCTCGACGCCGATTTTGATAAAAACTAAATGCGCATTATTGGATTTTTGAAAAATCTATTTTCCTGGTCAGGAATCGAAGCTCTTGATTTTGGAAAAGAAAACGTACGCTGTATTTTGTACATCGTTCTATAATGTCGCTAATAAGGATCAAATTTTGTAAAGTAATGATATATAATATGGCAAACTACAGGAAAGTGCTAATTTTTGGTAAAGTAGGATATGGAACGCAAACAATTAGTAGTAATCAACGAAACTTCGAGCAAAATAATAATTACCGCCCATTCAAATGTTGTTCTAATTGCAATAATTTCGTTTTTTACTGTAAAGGTATTATAAAAATTTGAAATGGGAACACAATGTTTTAAGGCTCCTTTACGCGATGCTGATTTTTCTAAAATCCAATGATGCGGTTTTAGTTTTCGTCAAAATCGACCTTGAGACTCTTTTCAGCATTTGTCGAAATTTCTCATAGTTTCGGATATAGCCACCCACAACCAGTTGGAAAATTCACCCTGTATATTTAAAGAACTTGGTACAGTTATACAAATGTACGATATAAGCTGTTAGTATCTAGTAGGTAATGATCATAGGAAATACTGCGGTTACCTGGATTGTTGCGGTATCCGGAATAGTTTAGTGTTTCGTGCCATATCATGCATACTTAGTAAATGTACAGAAATGGCTCTATAGCAGTAGTAGTTTAAACAATTATTCGGACCTCAATGTTTTGTAATCGCAAAGTATTTTTGGTAGATAAGTAAAAGAGTGTTGAACGACGGTAGCTTTTGCAGATAAATGTCCATGGCAATCCTATTTGAATTGAGCTACTTTGTTTAGTTTATTAAATTCAGAAGCGTCTGCCACATTTCCTGAGACGTACAATCACAGGACACGCTATGAAGAGCGTCATCGATTGTGGATGAGAATAGGATATACTTTATTGCACATCGAAATGTTAAGAATATTGCTAATGGTTAACATAGCAGTCTTGTCGTAATACATTAACACTTAAACTATTGTCAAATAGACAGGCGAAGCGAATGCGATCCGAATCCTGTCATAAAGAAAAGCGAAAGCGGTCCGATAGTCTGGGACAGGCTTCAAACAATTCCATACGTTACAAACAAAAACTCTTCGCTTCGCCTTTGCTTCGCGTTGGCTTCGCGTTCGCTTCGTGTTCGCTTCGCCTGTTTGTTTGACAAAAGCATTAAAATTTATGACTATGTCATCATAAATTTTACACCTGAGCAGGTTTTCTTAGTTTCGGTATCAATATTTCTTAGAGAATTACATTGGTTAGCTGTTACAACATATTCGTCTCTCAATGCTGCTTAAAAACTCAATTGTAACAATAAAACCAAAATATATTTCATTCTTGTAACTTTAATGTCGTTATTAATTGCCTGTTAAACCCAGTTAATCGATACAGGCTATTAAAGCCACAGCCGGTAAGCCCACAGTTTGTACCAAGGTGAATAAAGAGATTTAATGAAATGTCAATCACTATGAGCGTTCGACTCCTGACGTAAAGCACTTGCGATGTAAGGCAAGCATTGATGTAAGCATTCATAATATTATATCTATAGATTGCCTATCTTTTTTGTTGGGTGGTAGAATCATCAATTGAGTGTACAAACCCTGGGTGGAGCAAAAGTCTCCTTTAAGAAATGCCGTTCAGAATACTCGGTCTTTTTTTTTTATCGTGCAGGTGCCCTGGATGGAGCGGAAGGACTGTCAGACCCGAACCGACTAAAATCCAGTGTTCCTTCTGTATTTCTTTACGTCCCAGGATCACGGTTATCAGTTAAGACAGTCCTCAGTGAGGGATTTTGCCAGCACGTGAAATGGTTTTCACCTTATCCAAAATGTTATTGTATAGTACTTGAACAGCACGCTCCTGGTCTTACTTTAACATATCCAAATTGCCAAGTAATAATTCAGTAATAGATTCTGACTGTTTAGTCTAGACACGGTGGAATAAATATCCAGCTTAACAGAGTATGACTAACTCCAATAACCCTCGAACATAATCCCGTATCCCTTTTCTTCGAAGAAAGGAAGGCATTGTTTCTAAACGTAATTTAGGAGGAAAACCGATGCAAATGAAAGGGATAGAACCTATTCTTGTATGGCTTTATCAAGGGGGGGGGATTAGTAGGGATCAAGGGGGGCAATAGCATGTAACTCGTGTTACTGACTTACTTATTCACGGTTATTTACCTTTACAGAAAGTATTAGATGTACAATGCAGTGGTGATAAGGAAATACCGTTTGTTTGCTAAGAAAATGATAATAGAAAGAAAGAAAATATATTTTTTCGGCACAATGCAAAATAAAAATTACAAGAAGCTAATGTCTTAGAAGTTCCTGCTTGTTATGAAAGCGTAGGTAACATTATTATACATAGATTTATTTTCAAAAGCTGTAGGTATTGATCCCGAGGAAATCAACAATAACTTTCAGATCATAGATGACGCCACATATCGGCGAATTGATTGCCAAGTTATTTATAAATTAACGCGAGTGACGCAGCGGGGTGAGATAATTGTGTTATATAACGTCTATGTATGATGGTCAGTTCTCCCTATCTAAATATATTCCGTATGCCCAGAGCAAGCTATTCAGTAATCAAAGCTATTGTCTCACATACAGGCGTTACCCTAGTTAATTATCTGCGGGATTGTGCGAGTCGTAATTAATGAAGAATCACTAAGGTGTACCGCCTGTTGATTTCTCGTTCACTTGGGATAATGGAAACCTTTTTTTATTGACGATTTTGTGGGCACTATATCAGACTCAGATTGGGTACAAAGAGCCGCGCCAGGCCTCGAAAGATGATAGCGGGACGAGCTGAACAAAACTAACAACCAGTGGTTAATTTTAGCCCTGGATCGAGGAAACTGGAATGGAAACTGAAGATGCCTTGGCTCCGCAGTCGGATAAACCCCATTAAATTACCACTGACGTAGCTTTCCCAAAAGGACCCTAATAGTTATGTTGCAAAGCGTCGTTTTGTTTAAAAGAAAATTTCCCCACGCTTCTTGGCGACGTCACCGCCAAGAGTTAAGTTCTGGTTTCCTCAAGTTTTCCTTCGCCGAATGATGTCCGAGATTAACTGAGAAAGTACAAATGCATTGAAAAAGCCACATTGTACTTGCACGGTTTGAATTTACACCGTCTTGCCTGAAAGGCGAGGTGTTAGAATCTTTTAGCGATGTCCATCCTCCATTTTTGTTAAAAATCGTCAATCTTTCAACTTTTTCGGAAGCAAAGGAATAAACCGTAAAATTCCATGTAATTTAAATGAGGTCAGAATTGGAGACGAAGATGTCGCTAGTGGAGGTGCTGTTCGCGGGCCTAAAATAAACCTGCAGAATATATTAACAGGGCCAGACTGTTACGTAGGCACCGGTCTGAATAACTCAGGCTTTACTAACCTTTGTATACGTACTGTTTCAAGGTCAGTTCATTTAGATAGACGGAAATATTGTTGACTAATTTATGCGTAGGGCTTCGCCGGCTTGAAGTTTGGTTTTGTTCCTGCAGGTACAACAAGGTATCCTATGCGTTAGTCGGGGTTATAATCAGTACCTATCCATCTTAATTTGTTTTTGCTGTCGTCCCTTGCCAGACTTGGGGGTTCAACCCCAGAATCTTTAGAAAAGCTTTGTCTAAAATATATAATAACGTTAGGCAGTGTTCTATCCAATTAGTGAATAATCTACTTACAATTAATCTTCAAGGTTAAAGTTGACACTAAAAACCTAGATTACAATCAAAATACTAGTAAGGTACTTAAAATAGCTAACCTGTTAGGTCCTTAAAACTTTAATAAATAAACTGTTAGCTAACCTGCATTATAGCATTAATGCCCGTACACTTATATTAGGAAACACTTAAAAGAATGCCTAAATAAAAGCAGTAGTTGTAATTGCAACTTTCAGGTAACCACCGAGAGTTGTTATTTTTCACGTGCCATAATGTTTAGGTGTGATGTAAAGTTGGTAAAAACGGGTATTATACTTCGTAAACTACCATTAAAAATAAGCCTAAATTATAACAATAAATTTACTAGGCTAGACCGGTCCAGCACGGGGTTTAATAGCTAAAATAGTTTAGGTAGAATGCAAAGTTTTGTATAATGTAGTAGATTTTGTTGGCTAGCTACTTACTGGACTTTGCTGAAAATTAATGCTGTAATATTTTACAAGTCTATGTAATAAAAGTTACATACTAGTTGCTCCAAGAGGTATGATGTGTATCCTGACTTAATAAGGGAAAGAATTTTAAAATGGACGAAGGCATAAAAAACTTTACTGTTCATGATCTGAGAAATATCACGACATATACAAGGATTCAGTATAATATTACTGGCCGCCGTTGTTGATTGCGTGTGTTTAAGTTTGAACAAAAATTACATTTATAAAAACCGTTCCGAATTTCATACTCTCTTAACTCCGCATAATTTCTCTTTTTCTTTTAACTGCAATTGGCCACGTTTTTTAAAATAAACAAAAACTTTTACTTTCTGGGAATTGATACCATCGAGCCAATCGTTCAGCACGCGACAGCGGCTACCTATCATCATTTGTAACAATTAAAGATATTAAAAGATTACCTACCAGCGAAATTCTTTCGCTGATCGTTGTCTTCGTAATAGAACCAACTCTGTTTCAGTTAGTAGGTACAGTCGGCAACGACAGTAACTAATGTCAATAAAATATCATCTGTACTTTTATTGCTGAACTTATTGTATTTTACGTAACTTTAATCTTGAAATCTTTTTTTTAGATTTTTTCAGATTGTCAAAGCCAAAGACTAGTCGTTAGCTGGTTCACGACGGTTCATTTCTTTTTTAAACACCAGTGAAATTTATTCGAAGTGCTAAACACGAAATGAATAAAAAAAGTTTCATAAAATGAAATATGACTATGATGAAAAATGTAATCAGTAATCACTTACCATATGGCGAGATAGTAGTCAAACGCAAACTTATCGTTAAATAAAAATAAATAAATGGTACAAGTTAAGTACGATCAATTTTGTCATCGTTGCGTATGCATTATCAATGGAAACGTCAGCTTATTCTTCTGTTCACCTTTTACTAACAATATTGTAAAGTAAGGTTATTGGTTGAGGAAAGAAATTTGGTGCTAGACTTGACCTATGCACGAAATATGTTTTGTCCACCTTTGTGGTAAACTAGTTGCATCATTTCGCGTTACTGCATGCATAACGTTTTGAAGACTCGATCCGAATTGCCTGTCTCAACAAATAATCTTATTTCACCCTATAGGGGCTATAGGTTGAATAATTGAATTTGGTTAAGGACTAAACCAGTACAAAAGGCCTGCTGTAAGTAAACATGACCGATTTTGAAGCGGGCTTTGATTTCCCCTGACAATTTACTACAACAGCCGCGCTAGGTCTTAAAATTTAACTTTATTGCCAGGGTGGGGTGTATCAGTACTAAGACCTAAAATCGAGATGAGATTCGATACTATAACTTATTCTGAGCTGTTTTTGTACAGCTCAAATAATATATCAATGAAATCTCACTTTCAAGGGTTAGTAAACTAAAATGTAGTAGTAACTTTTATAGAATGCACAGATTTTAAATGCGGAGGTACGAGTAACTTTTCTGTTTCTGCAGCTGTAACGCAGTAGAATGGGGTCTTTTTAGTGAAAAGGAGTGAGCCATCATCCTGAAGCGTTTCAATCAATTATATTATTATTTATTATGATTCTAGGAAATGCTACTTTCTTCCCAATGTTTTCCTTTCACGGTATTGTCAGCAGAGCGAACAAAAAACACAAATGTTAAGTGCCTGTCTATTTTCAAACCCGAGATCTTACTATTCTTAGCGCCGATAACACTAAGCATTTGGGCAACTAGGTACTGTTCTCACCTTCTAATATATAAAGTACACAAAGTATTCTAAAACTTCTCCGAAGTACCAACAGTATATCCCAAAAGCCTGTACGATCACATACTACTTACGCTAGTAGAAATACTAAAGTTTTAACAGCAGTTACTGGGTGCCTAAGTTTCATTCAGGACGCTTATGTAGCCGGCATGAATTCATTAGCGACGATCCAACTTAGGAACTTAGTCCCATTTTACTTGTTTGTTTAGTTACTATGTCATTTCCATGAAGGATGGAAGCTCTTTTCAGTTACTACTAAGTTTTATGTTGAGGGCTAATTGTAAGCGTAGATAGTTATTATAATTGTGTTTTCTGAATGGATAAGGAGAGCAGTGTTAGACATATTTATTATGTCGTAGACTCGTAGTTATGTACTTACCAGTCTCTAAGTATAGGGGTTCATATTTATGTGAGGGATATCATCACGGGGTCGTGGACTGTGTAAGCAGGTTACTGTGGGGGTACCGTTGAAGGAACAGAGTAGATTTTTAGTCAGAAACAGCCTTACTACAAAAACTTAAACATCTGTTGAACACTTGTCTAAAAAAAGTGTGACTGCAAAACGGACCTTATTTCAACGTCATAATCTGACATTTTTTAGACAAGTGTTCAACAGATGTTTAAAAGTTTTTGTGGTACAGTAAGAGTCTGACTGCCCCTCTAGCTCCACCCAGGGCGGGAGGACTCTTTTGAAGAGTTTACCAGCTCAGAAAAAAGTGGGTATCGTCAAATGGCGTAAGGGATCATGGCTGTCAATGCTCCAGCTGCATAGCGCAGCTGCCTCAGAGACCTATGCAGATCAGAAGCTAATTCTTCTGCTAGACTTATATCAAAACACACTAATGTTTAAAGTTCACACCGATAAAACCGTGACGGACATACTTCTGAGACCGGACTATGACAGATACATAAGTTAGTATCTACTGAAGTCCTATGTCAGGAGACCGGACCTAAATGTAGTGTTATAATATTGTTACAAGCTGGGTATCGGGATAAATAAATTAACACCAAATAATCTTTATTTACACACGAATCACTAATTACAACAAACGCTTAACACTACTCAACAATTATACACACACTTAATAACACTTAAAAGTCACTTAGAGATCGCTTCCAGTCGCCTCGATCGTAGTCAAAACCAGACTGACTGAGGTCGCCGATCAGCGCCCTATTTATATCCCGGCCGGACCCACTAGATGTTTCTAGAAGATGGTCGAATGTTCTGGAAACATCCATAAACTTCGACATAGTCCCATACCTTCTGGAACATTCCAGAACCATCTCGAAACATCTAGAACAGGGTAGAATTTTCTAGAAACTTCCAGACCAATCTTCAGTAGAATTGTCGAGAACCTTGTGGAACTTTCGCGAAGCCTGTAGATTGGTCTCGCAATACGATCGACGTAACAATATGTATTTTGCACCAACTAACAATAGTGCAGTGCTCATTCCATAGATTAAAAAAAACAATAATTATGTTGTTCATACTAAAAAGATTCACAAAAGACTCATTCACATTTATTAAATTCGTGTAGGACGTAATTTTAACCTTAAATGTCAGATTTACTGTGCAAAGCGTATAAAAGTTCTTTATCTATAATGCAACGTGGGAAGTGTGTGGGAGCCCTAGTAAAAAGTCAGTTAACAAGACAAAACAAGGGAGTGTTTACAAGCTTTTTCAGGAAGGTAAGTGTTATGGCTAAATTGAGTTTAAGGTCAGAAGGTGGATCTTGTTTGCTTATTTCGTAGTAAAACAAAGAAGGCGGTGTCTTTCTGTTTAAGGAAGATTTTAAGTGAACGTGGCCTGTAATATAATGTTTCGTCGTGCTATGGGCATCTCACCGTTGGAGAAGGACTAGGCTCGAGATGCGCGTTGTATTCCACGCGAACCTCAAAGGTCTGTTAGGATAACTGACGGGGAACGATATGGCTTAGTGTCTGCCTGTTAACAAAAGTTACCAAGCAAAAGGCAATTGAAATAATAAGGTGAGTTTTAGTCTGTACGAGTCGTACACTCCCTGTCGTTCAAAAATCCATTGTCATTTCTTATTCAAACAAAACTTTAAAACCGAACAAAGATTAGGAAAATTGTTTCCAAAGTAATTGACCAATTATAAACACCCCAATTAATAGGAAACTACTTTGTAACTAGCCCAGACCAACTCCCAAGGTCGACGGACTTGTCAAATGCACACAATATTAATCGAGGCCATAGCAATAGTAATGAAGTTCATATCTAGATCGAAAGTAACCTCCACTGCATCGATTAGATCAATCTAAAATTGACGAAGTTCTAAAACATTAGGATATTAGAGCCTTGAACTTGGGAAATTTATACACTTAGCTGATGACATTCCAATGCTGAATGGGACGTCTCCCAAGCTGAGCCACAATACTTTGTTCTCTGTCTTCCGCATCCAATCTGTACTAGCTAAATTGACTTCTTTGGTTCATTTAGCTGGAGAGCTATGCATGCATGCGTTCACGAAGTCGGAAAATTAAAAAAACCGGCCAAGTGCGAGTTGGACTCGCCCATGAAGGGTTCCGTAGCAGCAAGCATAGATTAGAGATATAATTATATTGAGATTAGTAAGTAATATACACAAACAATAAAAATAACTTTGTTTTTCATAGTATTTGTATGAATGGCAAAGTTATATTTGCGGTTTTTGAAAATGTACTATATCTCAAAAACTGCTAACTTTATCTCATCCAAACCAATTTTCGTTGGTAGTTTTGGTTGAGGTCTACATTATATATTTTTTTTTAGTTTTATCATTCTCTTATTTTAGAAGTTACGGGGGGGGGACACACTTTTTACCACTTTGGAAGTGTCTCTCGCGCAAACTGTTCAGTTTAGAAAAAAATGATGTTAGTAACCTCAATATCATTTTTAAAGACCTATTCATAGATACCCCACACGTATGGGTTTGGTGAAAAAAATTTTTTTGAGTTTCAATTCTAAGTATGGGGGGCACCCCCAAAATATGTTTTGTTTTGATTTTTGTGTGAAAATCCTAATGCGGTTCACATAATACATCTTTCTGCCAAGTTTCAACAGGATGGGGTGCTAAGACAGGAAACCTCCACGTGCGCCCGAGGACTGGAGTTCCCTCTCGGATACGTCCGGGGGGAAGACCAGTTTTTCGGGCCGGTGCGCCCTGGGATGCGGGCAAAAACTCTCCTTAGGCACTGTGTGCCTAAGGGGTTTCTTTGCCCGTATGCAAATAGCCTGTCGGGTGGACGCTCCAACGCGTGTCCCTCTGAACAGCAGAGGGCACAGCGGCGGAGCGGGCTTGCGGACGGTGAGTAATGGGTATGCTCGCCGTCCGACCAAGGACCAAGCCCGGGTCGGTGGCGCGTCGTGTTTCACGCGTCACCGACGGGGCCCCTTATGGGGCCAAATGCCTGCCGGGGTCGCGGATTTTTCTTAATCCAGGATACCGTGGCCCCGGAACGTAAAGGGCATCCGACGGAACACGGGTGGATTTTAGTCAGTAAGAGTCTGACAGTCCCTCCCGCCCCACCCAGGGCGGGAGGACTCATTTGATGATTTTGCCACCCTAAAAAAAAAAAAAAAAAAAAAAAAAAAAAAAAAAAAAAAAAGTTTCAACTGGATAGCTCTTATACTTTCCACAAAAAGTGGCTGTGACATACACGGACAGACAGACAGACATGACGAATCTATAAGGGTTCCGTTTTTGCCAATTGGCTACGGAACCCTAAAAAAGACTGAACAAATGCCTTTTGCATAATTAGCGTTCCGTACCTTAATTTGGTCAATAAAAGTCGTTTAAATTCCAGAATTAAAAATACTGGAAACGTCTAACGAACTTTTTAAACTGGGTAGGCATCAAGAACTTCTTCGTGTTGCGTAATAATTCAAGACGTTGGCAACAAAATTCTTACCAAAACTTTAAGTCAAATAAAAATATAAACACTTAAAGTTATCGTAAACTTGTGGAACGGCTTCCATTCGTCCTTGAGTGGAAGGTCGCGCGCTTTCATTGGTCAGTCCAAGGGCACAAGTAGTGACGTGGCTCACTTAGTACAACTGTACTCTAGTTAGTATAGTGTGACGTGTGCCGGACGGGGTCACGTTAGGCTGGAGGCTAGACGGTTTGTTATTAATGTCTTAAGTAGAGCATCCAGCGATCTGGGGTCGAGTCAAAGCCATATCTGTTCCACTGGGAAAATGAAATAATGTTTTAAGCTTTGTTTAGCTTTGTCACTCTTACAGTTACGAAACAAAGTTTTTAAGTGTTATAATCGTCTAGTGGTTAGGACCTACTCTAACACCAAAGTTGGATCTAAATGTCACTCATTGTTGTGAAAGGTGATTGAGGTTAGGAATTACGACTGTTAACAAAGTTCAAGGACAGGCCAAAACTTTGCGATCGATTCCTAATCACTTCTACAGAATTTCTTAGGAAAACAGGGAACTATTTTATTATTTACCGTGTCGTTTCTGCGTATTTATGATATAAGCCGTGGTAGGTCACGAAACGACAATGTCAGATGAATTACGTTTGTCATATTCTGCGGCACTTACAACAAAAGAAAAGTTATCCTTATAACTGCTTACTCCCTGGTGTCACACCAGCCCTGGCCTACTTAGGTAGATAATAACTCAATATAAACCAGCCAACCAGGTTACGTTGTTCAAGGAGCTCACAAATCTAGTCCCCTGGCACTCCCTCCCAGTAACTTGCGTGGGAGAATTAGCAGATGTTGCGGAATTGTGATACTAAGGCAACATAAACTTGTTGGTTCACGCCGGGAACAGGCGGGTTGGAGTAATTTGGAATTGTTTTGCAGATTTCGTGACATGATACCTACTCGAAATCACAATATAACGGTATACAATTTAGTTTTTGTCTGGGCTTCTGATGGTATTTGAATGTCATCATCTGTTAAGCGTTTTCTAGATATTTTGGATTCAGCTTTCGGTTTAATCACATGCAGTTTATTAAGCAGTATTTTATTAAAAAAATAATTTATAATCAAATAGTTCTTTAACCTTTTGATGAAAGTTTTTACGTTCTGGTTTCATGATCAACATCTGTATGACATAATTATCCACATTTTCTAAAACCCTACGTCTAAAACTATCTCTTCTTTATTTATTTCCACTATCTCTGACAGTTTAAAAAACATTATTCCAATGTAATCGTTTCCCACTAAATATTCTTCGACAGTCATCATTGATTTATTGTTCGAAACTGAGCGGATACAGTACCGTTTAGGCATTATTCCGTGAATTCGAAGCATTGCCGGAATCCGCGATTGCGGCGTGCGACTGCAATTGTGCATCGAGGGCGGAATTCGCAATAATGTCTGTGGAACTTGTGTTACTTGTACTTGTATGTGTTGCCTTGGTATTTGTTTCCTTGGCCCTAGCATGAAAAAAATTAGTAACGGATAAAATATTCGTTCTTTAGCATTGCTGTTTTAAAACAGCTTAAAAAGACGTTTTGAATTCGATCCAAATGTATTTTATTTGGAATCGCACAATATACGTATAGTTTGACAGTCTATATAAGCAGCTTTACTTTGATCAGAATAAGATCCTGTTATCAAAAATCTGTCGAAATGTAGACGACATTTCAGGCTACGAGTCCGACATTATCAACTCAAGATCTTTTCTTCAGATAACTAATGATTGAGGCTTAGATCTGTCAGGAAGTTCTAAGGAAATTCTGTTGTATCTGGGTAGTTGGGTTCCTTCGGATTTCGGAGCTTTAAAATACTGCATCAACTGTAAACACTATAAAAATAATCGACGAAAGCGTCTCCTTTAAACTAGTATTATTCAGACGGACGAGTATTTTTGGCAAAGTTTATAAAAAACAAAAGGAATGCAGAATGAAATTATTTCAGACCTTCAATGAATTAAGGTCGCATGTCAACAATTAGGCAACCACTAGTTTCATTATTTATTATTTCATTCCGACATGGCCATAATTTTATCCCAGTAACCCATAATCCCCCAACATAAATTGCTACCTCACACAACTGTATCCGTTCTCAAAATCTAGTCTTACACAAAAATCATCTTTACGTAACTCCCAACTAAAGATATCAGGTGCTTAGTTACATCACAAAAAAGGAATACCTTCAGGTATCTAGTTACTTGTTCAATTACGAAAAGGTACGTGACCAATTAGTCTAGTTAGGTACGACTTTTAATGACGTTCAGGTCTTTGTCAGCCCTATCTGCGTCTAGATCAGAATTTGTATTCATTGGGCTGCTCCTAGAGTAGCGACGATGGTACGACTGGAATTAAGCTAGCTCTTGGACTATTTGCTGAATTTTCGGGATTCGTTGTTCTGTGTTTTCTTTTGTTGATTGCGATGTGACGGGCGGTGGTTATGAATTGATGGAGGTGTATTTTTTGGAGCCTGGTTTCTGATTAGTG
Source organism: Agrotis exclamationis (assembly GCA_950005045.1). Lineage (NCBI taxonomy): Eukaryota > Metazoa > Arthropoda > Insecta > Lepidoptera > Noctuidae > Agrotis > Agrotis exclamationis. Next base: position 18,611,711 of record OX465436.1, read on the forward strand.
TGTGTTCATTCGTCTGGATCTGTGCACAAGTTACTGACAAATAGAAGAAAAAGTTTCTAAATTTGCAGTATTTGAGAGTTTCTATTTATTTAAGAGATAATTCTTGGTTTCTAGAATTATACGACTACAACCCACAATAGCCCAGAATATGCATGGTAGGACCTCTAAAATCTGGAAGTTTTCAAAAGTTACCAGTACGTTTCCAGTGCGACAGTAGTAAGGACTACTGTCGTACAAAGTTAGTCCCTAGCGCTAAGAGGCGACTCGACGCGGGCTAAATTGACGCTCATTATTTCTGACCATATGCCGGAAATCCTTATATTTTCGTTATAACACAGAGAGGATATTATTAAGGATTAGTGTGTACTTAATGAACACAGATGCAGCCTCTTTTGTGTTCATGAAGAAAGTTGATTGATGACGAAGGTTTTATTTTCACCATCATCATTTTTGCTTTCATCCCAAATTATTTGGAGTAATTACCGCTCATTTTCTTTTATACATCCATTATATCACTTCAGTGTTCACTTGCCCCCTTATTAATAAATGTTGTCTATACCTAAAATAAAACAGTAAAAAAACTGTGTCTGTACATTGAATATATTAAAAAAATAATAATTGAGGGGCGTTTAGAAACAGTAATAGAGCACGAATCCAAAAAAAATCTGTCTGTTTGTCTGTGTGTCTGTTTCTCTGTCAACATTTAAGCTATAACTTATCTTGGAATCTTGAACTCCTGATGCAGAACCGCAACAGACCAGCTAAACTATAAGGGATACAAAAATGGTGCCATAGCCAAAATTGTTCCACGTGATGAGTATTTTCTGCTGAGAGAATAAATTTGAAGATCTGGAACACCTGATGTAAAACTTCAAGAGCCCAGCTACATTATAACAAATAAAGGAATGACGTCTTAGCAAGAGTTGTTCAGCCTGATGAGTACTCTCTGTTGACGTATAAAAATTGAAGATCTGGAACGCCTGATGTGGAACTCCAAGAGCCCAGCTCAACTATAACATTTATAGGAATGACGTCGTAGCAAGAGTTATTCAGCCTGACGAGCACTCTCTGTTGACGTATAAAAATTGAAGATCTGGATCACCTGATGTGGAACTTCAAGAGCCCAGCTTATACAACCTGCCAACCGAACTGGATGCAGCTGAATATCAGTATTTCATAGGAAGCGATTGCTTGTCTGACCTCCACGATCTAGTAACTTCGTAATCATCGTAATACTATACCCCTTGACAAGACTGGTTCTGATTAACATTGACTGTCAAAGGTCAAAATATATTATGTAATACCAAACTGTAACAATAATATTGAAAAAAAAATTAAAAAGAGTTTCCTGGGGCCTTACCACGAGCTCTTAACGCGATCCAAATTATGCTGTGGGAAAGAGGCAGAGCTATACAAGTCATCTAGCGCCATCTCTTTTCCACAGCCTAAACTGGATTGCGTTAACAGTTCATGGTAGGCCACCTGGAATATCGGCCTGTGCGGCTGTAACTATTAAGCCACGAGCTCCTCGAGTTAATACTTAGGCACTAGTAAGGTGATATTCCACCTAGATAAGTTCTTTTAAGTATGGAGGCCATTCGGTTCATGTAGTTCAATATATTTCAAAGCAAGTCCGCATTTACTCAACTGCGGTGCAGTCAAGGGAGGGTAATGAGTTTAATCAAGAATCTAATCTCCGTCACGTGTCACTGACCATAACGTTTAGGTTTACCATGACCGCTTGCTTTATTAATTAATATGTATTATTAAACTAGTTGACCCGTTATTACTTCGCTGGGCGTCAAACATAATATGGGCAGAAGCTACTTTATTCTTATACCTGATTAAATCGATCGAGTCGTTTCTGAGAAATGGAAACACAAACACCGTGATACTAGATTTAAATATTCTACAAATTATTCTAAGCTAAAAAATCTGTTATTCTTCCGCGATAAGCTGGCGTTTTGCGTCTCAGTATCATGTGCTGATTTTCAACATAATTTGAAAAAAAAAAGGAATTTGATTTTAAACATTTCTGTTTTTAACCGACGAAAAAAAAGGAGGAGGTTCTCAATTCGACATGTATATTTTTTTTTTTTATTTTTTTTTTTATGTATGACCACGCATAACTTTTCCCAGCGTGGTCCGATTTCAAAAATTCTTTTTTTGTTGGAAAGAGTATATCTCAAAGTTGGTCCCATTTTAATTTCAAAACTAAAATCGGCCTCTAAGGGTAGAAAAAAAGGAATTGATTGTCAACTTTCCTACAGAATTTTCAGTTGTGAACCGATTCGTTTGAAATAAAGTTAACATATGTAGTTCTGAGGACATTACTATATAGCAGAGATGTGGAGAAGATAACATGATGGTGTCACCATCATCAGATCAACTCCAGTTCCCTGTTATGTTGTGAAGTCAGTCCCAAGAGTTCCTCAACAGTTAACAACAGCTATATCGTGTTTGGACTCATTTCACTCAGCTTGATGAGAACTTTAGACCCAGCTGAGGTATCATTGTCATCGAGGGTCTGAGGATGGTGACGGAAAGCAGGGGCAAGAGGTCCTCAACAGTTAACAGCACCTATATCGTGTTTGGGCTCATTTCATTAGTCTTGATGAAAATTTTAGACCTAGCTGGAGTATAATTGTCATCGAGGGTCTGATGATGAGGACAGAAGGCAGTAGCAAGAGATCCTCAACAGTTAACAGCAACTTTATCGTATTTGGGCTCATTTCATTCATCATGATAAGAACTTTAAACATAGTTGGGATTTGACAGTCGTTGACAGTCTGAGAGTGGAGTTTTTAGTTGCAAGTTACAGGTCCTCAACAGTTAATACTAATTACTGTGACGGTTACGTTGACAATGACAAAAGGGAAGACGGGTTTTTCCATTGTGTTAAACACTCTAATCATGGTATACAACTAAAAAGCTAAAAATAATAACTTTTTAACAAAAAAATCAAACCGACGAAAGATTGAACTGAAAAGCTAAAAATAAATTTTGAGGCGGCGCCAAAGAAACAATCAACGAAAAGCAACCTAGCTACAATAAAATTATTCTTCGCTTCAAATAATTAATTTAGGTACATGTTTGTATGTTTGTTTGGCGCCGCCTCAAAATTTATTTTTAGCTTTTCAGTTCAATCTTTCGTCGGTTTGATTTTTTTGTTAAAAAGTTATTATGAGTAATAAACATCAACCCCTTTTTAGCAGTAAAGTAAAAATATTGAAATAAACTCCGCATGTCAGTTACGACGAAATTGCCTTCCTCATTCAAGAGAAAATTCTCCCGTGAGCAGTTTACGAGCGAGAAATGAAAATATGTCTTAGTATGCCCTATATGATATGCTAATTAAATTATCATAGAACTCGTTACAAAACTGATTGGAACGAAATTGCCTTGTGTAAGCATCTTATTCGCTTGCAAATTTTGTGCCATGTCGCGAAAGCCTTGTTCTGGAAACAGTTAGGGATTTTGTCAGCATAATTACTTTTAGGATTCATCTGGAATTTAATGTCAGCGTTTTTGAGACATTAATTGTATGCTCAGTTGGGTACTTATGGTACAATACTATTTAGCTGGAGTTTGCCCCTTTGAAGAAATGACTTTGATGAAATCTCAAAATTTTCTACAGAATTACAGCACTTAGGTTTTGCGGTTTAAGCTGCGGGTAAGCTGAGCGACATCTTCATCATCTCCCGCATCAAGCAGCTACCTCAGACGTCATCTCAGTTTATGAGCAAATCTGTAGTCCTACTAGTCTGTGTTGCCTTGGCGATAGCCGGTTGTGTTGGTTGGATGTACGACTGCTAGTCATATAGTTTTGGTTCTGATTCCACCATTAGAACAGAGATAATAGTTAGGTTCGTATTAGGGACTCATAAGTAGCGTTTAGGAGACTGGATTTGTGCACGGGATCCTATAACATGGGATTGGAACACAAGAGTGGGTGTATTAACCTCTGCACAACCTTTCGGAAAACACAAACATGACGTATTATGTTTAACGTGTGTGTGACCTTGGCATTAAGTCCAAAACCATGCTTCAAATCGCTTCTCATTTAGAAAACGATTACAACCACTATAGCGTTCTCCATCGGGACGAAAACGTGGACATTAACAAGGCAATGTAAATCACCCGTGGTCATAGACCTTTCAGATACAATCTAGACGTAATAATGGTCGTTTGCCATAATATAGGGGGCGCCACGGTCGTTACGACCTGATATGAATGAATAATTTAGTCGTTTAGACATTTGGCTAGCTTGAAGTAATATGATAGCTTTGTTACCTTTGTTGGTTTTCTGGAAACAATCGTTACTGCTGAACATGTAGTCCTCAGTTCAATTTTTAGGTCAGGCGTAATGTTATTGGGTTTTTCGCCTAGGATTTTCTCATCATCTCCGTTTGATGGCAATAGGTTGGTTGGCCTCATGCAAGGAACTAAACTTACCTTTTTGTAACTTTGTTTTTTGTTTGTAGCAACATTGTAGCAACAAAAAATATAAAAGAATTAAGTGCTCATTCACACAAATCCGTCTAAGACAATTCGTGTTTTTGACGAATCGTCTTTTTTCACGAATCGTTATTTTGATTTGTAAGGGCGGCTATACATTTCAATTGCCCGTGTTCACACCATTACGGAATCGTGAAAAATGAGGGATACGTCTTAAATGTCGTATGTTCTTTCAAAACCTTTAGTTTTAAATCACGAATCGTTATGTCGGAACCAGTGTGAATGAGCCCTAACCATGGTGTTACTTGTCGGATCTTCTCCATGGAAAGGAACAACTCAAACCGAGCACCTGTTTATCTTTATAAGTTCCCTCATAGGCGTATGTCGAATAAAAATATTATTGACAACAACAGACGTAGTGTGGGTGTAGACTCGGCGTTACCTTTAGGGGGATTAAAGGGTTCTTCAGTAACAAAATTTGAATATTTCATTGTGTTTTGTTAGTTGTTAAGTAACATCGACTTGTAATTGTCTTACCTCAGGACAATAACCTCTTGTCACTTGGAGAATAAACGTGTATTGACCTCCAGGCTTGTTCGTTGGGTGTTGTATTGTATTTTCAAGTTCACTTTGACATAAAGCGAACATTGTGAAATCCAAGAAGTCACCTTTGTATTATTGGGTAGTTTATTTCAAGTTTGACATTATTGGCCCGAAGGTTATTTAGGCCAGTCTAAAAGGTTTTGGAAATATGTTTTGTCGTAAACGCTTGACAAACACTGTAGGTAGATTTCTCGTAAGCATGAAAAGTTACAGGAATAAATATGACAAACAGCTGAAATTCAATTCTTGGCTCTGAAGCATTTCCTCGGCCTTGGTTAGTAAGGGTGGAAAACGTGTTATTTTTTAGTCACCACGAAAAGAAAGCCACCACAATACAGTTGACATAAAACTTAGCATTTTGACTTATTCGTTCCCCTTGTCGGTCTGTGCCAGCATTACTTGAACCACCGTCCCTTTGTAAGGTGTGGCACTAATCTTATTTGTATGTTTAAACTTGAAAGTAAATGCAACGTTTGGTGCTATACGATTGGTTCTAAACAATTACTCACATGAGGCTAGCGTTGACCGAATTGACAACAACTCTGGCAGGGTGAGCCCTCGTCTAGCCTCATGTTCAGCCGTTACAGTGCAAACTGTAATTGGTTGGTCACACAGCCTCTTCACCGCGCCCTGTCATCGTCGTCACGTCCGAGAGAAACTAGTAACAGCGTCGTTACAGTGGTGGTGCCGTCCGTTTTGTATTAATAATTTGTAATAGGCTTTCTTGCTTGCTCTCCATCCAGAATCGGCTTTATAAGAGACACTGGAAGGGCGACAGAGCTCTCAGTCGAGAGTGTACAGCCACCATTGAAAGAGCAGACGTCTTTTATAATAAAATATTGAAATAACTAAAAAAAATAAACCTAAATGTGTGAGACTTTGTAATTCTATTTTAGATTTCACGTTTATTTTTTTTTCTTAGTCTAAACCGTTTTACTTTTTGTGATCATTACTACTTAAAAATGCTTTGAGCATGGAAAACTTTTATAATTTAAATTAAAGTGTTCGTAAAATGTATGCTTTGGCATCATAAACACATGACACAAATAAAACGAAAATCTAATACAAGGTATTGTAAATTACCCAGACTATACTGGATTTTAATTAAAATAAACCGGCCATTTTATTGGGTAGGTACCTATATCTTTAAATGTATACTCATTTTCACAAAAACTTCATGTTTACAAATTTTCATAAAGTAACCATTTTATCAAATATTAATAAAAGATCAAAGGTAACTCACGAACGACTCAAACGAACGTTCATACTCACTAAACAAAATAAATAGAAACTCAGTTTTATTTTTAATAAACATCAAGTCCAAAGCAATAAACTTTGAATTTAATCACAGCAGTATAAGGTTTAAACTTTAACAACAACCTTCCCAAACCTGTCCCCTCTGAGCATAGAGATGAATGTACCTGGGAGTTCTTCAAAGCCATCTATAACGGTCTCTTTGACTTTAATGGAACCTCTTCCGATCCATTCTTTGAGCTGCTGTAAGGCGATCTTCTGTTCCTGCCAGTCCCATTGTGTGAAACTGAAAGCTTGAACGTTTACAGTGGGGCGTATAGCAATCATTTCCATCTGCGTCGGATTACCGTAAGAACTTATAGTACCACAGACAGCAACGCGGCCGTTCTCCTTCATGCACCCCATTATAGACAAAGACAATTCACCACCAACATTGTCAAAGTAGCAGTCAATTCCGTCCGATACAGAATATATAGCTTTCCTAACATCTTTCACCGTTTTGTAGTTGAACGCGCTGTCGAGTCCTAGTTCTTCTGTCAACATGCGTACTTTTGCATCGGAGCCGGCAAATCCTATGACCTTGCAGCCCTTAAATTTAGCTATTTGTCCGACTAGAGAGCCGACGGCCCCCGCCGCGCTCGACACGCACACTACCTCGGCTGGCTTTGGCTTGCATACGTCGAGGAGGCCGAGGTAGGCCGTCATGCCGGGCATTCCTAGCGCTCCCAATGCCAGAGACAGGGGTAAGTCCCCAACTTGCGGATCGTACGGTTTAATGTGAAATATGTCGTCCGGCTCCCCGTCTAGAACTGTGTAGTCACGCCATCCGGAATGTGAAACTACGTTCATTGTAACCGGGTATTCGGGGTTTTTGCTCTCTATAACTTTGCCCACTTGAAAGCCGAACTGTTCGTATGGCGGGAGATGCTTGATTGCGAACGATCTCATGTAAGGATCCGTGCTGATATACTCAGCTTTAACAAGAAACTGACCGATTTTTAATTTTGGTTTGAAGTGCTCAGACCTTATCTCAAAGTCCCCAGGATCTGGTAAAAATCCTTTGAAAGGTCTTCTCACAACGTATTTATGAACCATCATTTTATTAAATGCTTTAAAAAAACGCATCAAACTGTTGATTAGTTGCCTGTAAACACTTACTTATCTTGTCATTAGTTTAAAATACGATTAATTTTGCAACAGTTTAAAAACAAAGAAAATGTTTAATTTGAAAAGTAAACTGACGTCTCGCAACTGACAGCGCTGAGAGCGTACTGACAACTTGTAAATGTCAGCTGTCACTCCGTTTGAAATGACAGCACGTTTCGTTAATGCATTGGAAAGCTTGGCTTTAAGTACTTTTTATGTATTCTTCATGGTGTAAATGTAATTTGATAATTGCTCTTAGAAAATATACAAAGTTTTTTTCTTGTGATTTTTTGAGCTATATTTACACTATTTCGAAGAATATTGAAAGAGATTAGGTAGAACTCATCACTTATTTTTATCTACGTATAATCGTCTAGAGTCTATTATTATCCAAACACTTGTAATTTATGCTCTTACTAGCTGCTTCCAACGGTTTCACATCGAAAATGATCCCCACGGGAACTAAAAACCGGGATAATAACTATCCAATGTGTTGATACAAGTTATAATCTATATGTGTACCAAACATGCAAACCTGTTCAGTAGTTTTTGCATGAAAGAGTAACCATACATCCATCCTCATAAACTTATAATATTGTAGTAGGATATGAATGAATATGAATTAATTCGTAAAATTCCATGTAAGATTCAGTTGACTATCAAAGTTTTTACTTGGGAAAAGTACGCTAAACAAAAAAAACATGCTGTTGTTTTTTTCCATTACGTTTTTACGCAATTTCATATTACCATATATTCTTATAAACAACAGTTTCCAAACAAACCATGCAAAACCACCAGAACTTACAAATAACATGTCAATCTTCCAATCGCCCCTCGTCAGTTTTCACGTAATGGATTCATTCACCCCAAACCATGAATATAACATTTTTTATAACAAGCAAATTGTGTCTACACGAAAATATAGGGTTACTGTGAAAAGGTCGCAAGTGTATCCAAACGCGATAGTGACTTAGGCCCTTGTCGAATGATGGGTGTGAATGGGCTGGCCCATCCGTGCCGGTTACTTCCAACCCGTTGCTTTGAATATACGTACAACTATAATTCAAACACCAGGTGTCGGGAATTGATAAGTTTCCACGATGTTTTTTTTTGCACTATTTTGACGTAAGTTGTAAGTACTTTCTGAATTTGTTTAGAGAAGTGGTAATTATCTTGGATAGCCGTGAACCAGGTTACAACGATAGCAATGATTTCAAAATTTTCTTCAGATATTTTTTCCTGGGTCTAACGCTGATTATGTAGACCCAAAGTTTAACAGCTGTAGTCGTTATTTAATAAACCTTTAAAACTGTACTTAAGACTTAAAATAGTTTCTATATTAAACAAATTGGAAGTTAAAAAGTCTTTCAAAGCTTGTCGGTTCTCCAAAGTTAATCTCTTCTTTATAATAAATCTTTAGTGTTTTATAAGTGAGTTGCTACGGTGGAAAGATGCTCAACACAAACTTAATGAACTATGAAAATCTTCATAGAGATATATTTACGATATAAGTTTGTAAACTTTAATATACAGCTTTTCTTCTTTGGCCAAGAGTAGCTTCAAAATAAGGCTTCAGCCACACCGTAAGGCTTAGTACAAACTGAGACGCGATGCGACGAGACGTGACGCGATGATGCTGGAAATGTGTATGTTTTTGTGTAGTTATTAAAGTTCGATTTTATTAGAAGCAGAGCGCGGTGTTGCGCCACGCCGCGCTGCTTCGCCTCATCGGTGACGTGTAGTCATCGTGTAGTAAAGTTTGATGTTGTGTCGCTCTATTGAAATGCCCACGAAGTGTCGCGTCTCGGAGTGGCTCGCATAGCGGTAAGAGGTGAAGTTTTATAGAGACGCGCGGCATTTGTTGACGGCAGATACCACTGCAGTCGTCGACAGTCAACGACAAAGTGTGCCTCGTCTACATTCTTAGTTCGCTTTTGAAAGAATACGGCTTTACTCAAGCGACTTCCCGACAACGACCCCAAACACTATCAATAAATGCTATATAGTGAATACCTACCCACACCCAGGAACACATAGTATACTCGAGCTACACCCGTATCCCAATAGTATTATATAGAGGTGCTGTTACATAAATCATAACACTTATGATATTAAGGGATAAAAAGGGGTCTCATGGGGTTTCATGTCGCCTCGGACTTGTAAGGTAATCTATATCGTATAATATTGGTCCTTAGGCCGACTCCCAAGGCTATCGAATTGAAAACTGTTGGCTCCAGGGAATTATATGAAAAAGTGGTTCTTGCTGCATGATATATTGCAGTGTTGATAGAATTTAGGTGAAAGTTTTTATCTTGAGTAAGATGAAAAGTTGCTGCAGGCTTAGACTTTTATTTTACTTAGATTTTACTTAAAATACATTGTAATAAATAATATTTTTGCTCTTACTTTTTTAACTCGTGTCTGTCCTAAAAATACACCAGCGTAAATTTTTAAACAGTTCTTCTCCTGCCCTGTTTGTTTCTGTAATTGCTGAAATAATGTCAGTCTGTCTAGCACTTCTTTCATCTATTTCTTCCGCCTACCCCTGGGAAAGGTGTGAGTCTGTTTATCATTTCAAGTTAATAGTTGCGTCCACATAGAGCGCACAGACTCGCGAGGCATTTGCCCCGCGAAGCAGCTTGGTTAGTGTGGACGTGTCCGAAGCAAGCGCGCGCGATGCCGCGGGCGAGCGACCGAGCGCCCGAGCCATCCAGTGTCGGCTTTTGTTTTTCTCGCGTATATTGTTTCATGCCTCGGTCGAGAAACAATTGCGCGTCCAAACAAATGCCTCGCGAGGCTGCTCGTTCTGTGTGGACGTACCTAATGACTTATTAATCGGAACACAGAGGACTTGTCACAAGATTACCGTATTTCAGATCTTACAGAGTAGGTTATTGAAGTATTTATGAGCGGCGTTTAGTGTATGGCAAATGAAAAAGCACTTCTACTGTATGAACAAGGAGCTTATTATTTCCATCATTAACATCAAAGTACCTACCCGTTTACTTTACGTTAGAAAAACGAGAAAAGTTTTCCTAGAACCTTAGTACGTCAAAACTACTTAATTTAATTCTGATGTTTCGAACAGAGTAATTAAGGTCGAGATCTTTATTACAAGTCCTCAGACTAAAACAAATAAAAAATAAAAGCAGAGAAAATAAATTTAATGGGTCCAGATAAAATACATTTATTGGGCCCACACAAACAGGACAAACACTTAAAGTTAAAAGAAAAAAAAACAAACTAAGATAAAGGCAACTTTTGACTCGAAGTTTCCATCTCAATCTTGCACTTCTATGTATATCAAGAGATGTGTCACACCGATACCAATAACACAACCTAAACGGCTAAAAACTAGTCCAACAGTATTATCAAATCCCACAACCTCTTTCTTACAAAAGATTCTTCCCACTATCTCCCGCAAGAAAACTGTACAAGTACATAAAGCGTTTGATTTATACTCGCGTGCCGGGGACGTTTACTGCGGGAACACTTGTCTGGAGATCCGTTGACTCTGTCGGGAGGGTGTTCGGCTACTAGGTTACAGAAAAAATGTTTAGGAATATGAGTTGTGCTTCGTTTCTTTTGACTAACATGGGTGAAAACATTTTGGTCTCGTACGACTTGCCTATAAGGCCATTCGTACATAACGCAACGCATTCTCCGATACGTTACGACTTAGGTATCCATTGACGCTTGCCTGTGTACGAACCTCTATGGATTTGAATTGCGATAGTCGCCTGGATACCAAGTCGTTAGGTATCGGAGACTTGTTGTACGAATGGTTTAAGTCGTTTTTATACATACAAAGTCGGCGTCAGTTCATTTCGTCGCTATTGCTATCAAAACTATGGAAAACTTAAAAAAAAACAAACCGTTTTGAGAGTAGCGAGGAAATGTTCTAGAACTAAAACTTCGAAGACGTGTGACATGACACGTGAGAAAACGAAATGTTGTATGTAATTTTGAGATTCTTTGTTAATAATGATCTGTTCAAATAATAACACACCTGAGATATTCACGTTCACGTTATTATCAATGTAGCTACTCTTTTAATTACCCAAACAAACAATTAATTAAAACAAGCCTTCAAAAAATCACAAAAGAAAACGGAAAAAGGCAAGCTCAACAAATCGAGAAGTTTTGCACAAGAGCACGTCAAATCAGTCGTTGGGAGGGAAAATCGTCTCGGGCCGAAAAAAACCTGTAAAAAACCGGCTGGAACCGGTAAAATCCGGGGTCGCTGCCAACTTTCCGCTCCAGCGGGATGACTGGGCTCTTCCCGCTCGGAATGACCCTCTCACTCAAGAAGTTTTTGGACGAGGCATAAATTAATTGCCTTTTTTGGTGCTCGGATTTTTAGGGACGTATTTAGTGCAGCGAAGCTTAAAAGGTCTTTCTTTTCTTTACAAAACCCAACGTTCCGTTTTGTTTTTGTACCATAAAGAAAAATATTTCTATGTTCGTGTCCTTTCAGACTGAAGACAACAGTGGCATTGTTGTTTATTGAGGACATAACATTTCTATTTCCTTCTTTTAAATAAAATAGTTGCTATCATATATATACTCGTATACACGCTCATACATCTCGTATTAAATGCGCTTCCTACGCGCCTTTGCGGTTACTAATACACTAGCATCTATTAAAAGGTAGTTTGACGTATTTATGTTAATTTTCCTTACGCCTAAAAAGTCCCAAGAATGCACCATCTGCTCGTTAAAACTCCCATTCCTATTCTGACTTTCGAACAAACTTCTAAAGTTTCCAGTCTCATTATTTCTCCATTACGATGCCTCCTCCAAACATTCGTACATCACATTTCCGTCGGCCTACTTTCTTCGGCAACTGCAGCTCTTTTGTAGAATCAAGTGCCTTTTACCTGCGCAAGATAGTGTATCTTGGAGTCACATTTATTTTCTAGCATACTGGGCTTATGTTTTGTTATTGTAAGGAACATTTTCTATGCTGTGGTAGTAAAGTTTATTTAAAGATTATACAATGTTAGGGTTGTTTTCTTTTTCTCTTTTTTGTACTTGAAGTACTTTTTTTAATGGGATGTGGTCATGGGTCATAAAGAGAACTTTTTTGCGTTTTTTTAGCGTGGTATCGTCAACAAATGTGTCCTCCCAGGGCAGGGCTGGAGGGACTGTCAGACTTGTACTGACTAAAATCCACAGTGTCTTTCAACAGCCCTTTACGTTCCCGGATCACGGCAGCTCGTTAGTTCCGCGACCCTGGCAGGCTTTAGCCCTCTAGCCAGCTAGCTCTAACTTAGTTTAAGTTCACGGCATCGCTCGCCTTAATTTAGAATTTGACTATCAATTCGGGTTGTACTATGATTGTAATAATATAATTAAATCATGATTCGAAAGACCATCGGCGTCGTCATTATCATAAGAACGTTATTGTTGATTTCATTGGGAACTGTACTTGTTTTTGGGATGAAAGCTTCCCTGTCTGTGTAGGTACACCTTACAACGTATATGTAACATTTCTGAATGATCGGTTCCGTGGTTAAGACTACTTTCGCATTACTTAATGATCCTCATGTGTAAATGTAGATAGACAATAGACTAGATACGCCCTTGTTAAAGTTTTTGGAAGAAAAACTTTTTCAAAAAAGTAACCGACTTCAAAAACAACAACAAAACTCATCATCATCATCTCAGCCATAGGACGTCCACTGCTGAACATAGGCCTCCCCTTTAGATCTCCACATATACCGGTTGGAAGCGACCTGCATCCAGCGTCTTCCGGCGACCTTTACAAGGTCGTCTGTCCACCTCGTTGGTGGACGTCCTACGCTGCGCTTGCTCGTCCGCGGTCTCCACTCTAGGACTTTTCGACCCCATCGGCCATCTGCTCTGCGAGCAATATGGCCTGCCCATTGCCACTTTAGCTTGCTAATCCGGTGGGCTATATCGGTGACTTTAGTTCGTCTACGGATCTCCTCATTTCGGATTCGATCACGTAGAGAAACACCGAGCATAGCCCTCTCCATAGCTCGCTGAGCGACTTTGAGCTTTGAGATGAGGCCGATAGTGAAAGACCACGTTTCGGTGCCGTAAGTCATCACTGGTAACACACATTGATTGAAGACTTTCGTCTTGAGGCACTGAGGTATGTCGGACGAAAAGACATTGCGTAGCTTCCCGAACGCTGCCCAACCGAGTTGGATTCGGCGGTTGACCTCTTTCTCGAAGTTGGACCTACCTAATTGGACTACTTGTCCTAAATAGATATATGAGTCAACAACTTCGAGTACCGAGTTTCCAACAGAGACTGGGGTGGGCACAACATTGGAATTTGACATAATTTTCGTCTTGTCCATGTTCATTTTCAAGCCCACCCGTTGTGAAACTCGGTCGAGGCCATCGAGCATCATGCTGAGTTCCTCCATCGACTTTGCCATGACTACGATGTCGTCGGCAAACCGAAGGTGAGTGATGTATTCGCCGTTGATGTTGATGCCAAGTCCTTGCCATTCCAGGAGTTTGAAGGCGTCTTCCATTGCGGCAGTAAACAGTTTCGGGGAGATAACGTCCCCCTGTCTTACGCCTCTTCTCAATGGAATCGCCTTCGTGCTCTGCTCCTGTACTCGGACCGACATGGTGGCGTTATTATACAAACACTTCAACACCTCGATGTACCGATAGTCAATACGGCATCGCTGGAGTGACTCAAGTACCGCCCATGTTTCCACCGAATCGAAGGCTTTCTCATAGTCCACAAACGCTAAGCATAATGGCAAGTTATACTCTTCGGTCTTCTGTATAACTTGCCGCAGCGTATGGATGTGGTCTATGGTACTATAGCCTCTTCGGAAACCGGCTTGTTCGGGAGGCTGGAAGTCATCAAGTCTGTGTTCGAGACGGTTCGGTTTTTACAACAAAACTAAAAAGGGTGAAATAACCTAATTAATAACTTCTTTCGGATGTCGGTGGCTTTATTTTTTATTTCATTGATTTTTAGCCATTGATATCCTCCTTTTTTTGAAGTCGGTAAAAAAGGGGTAGTCATGACACAAAAACAGCAAAAGTGGGGAGATAGGTATGGAACGGATCTCACAGGGACACTTAGCATTGGATAGTTAAATGTTAGAAAATATATAGCTCAAATTAATTTTCTTAAACGTTAAGGTTTCTAAGATTGCATGATAAGAAGAAAACATGTCATATTTTTGTACCCACAAAAGTTGACCAAATACTGTTTAGTTGTCTTGTTGGTAATGCAACGGGGCAAAATAATAAGTTATTAAACTGCCCCAAATATTTCCTACTACCCTAACTATTTTAGAGTCCAGCTTATCCCTCTAAGGACAGCTAGGGGTTACGAAGACCCTTTATATCCCATGGGGCTCATAAAAGGTGACTCAGGGATAATGTTACAGGATGGTACGGTCAGCATCCCTTCCTTTACTAATGTATCAAACTACGACAAAAATACTAGCGCCATGACGTAGAATTTTTGCATAATAAAGGTACCTTCACGATGTTTATTAAACATAACTCTGTTAACCAAGATAATATATTGTGTAGTTTCAAAACTTTATTAAAAAAGTTAAAAAAAGAAGTTATTGATTTCATAAATTTATTTATTGGATCCTGTAATGCGTATTTATTCCGGCGCGCGTCTTAAATGTATTATAGAATATATAAAAAAAAACCAAAACAAAGAAAAAATATGACAAGAACTGAATACATAAACAAAAAAAACTGTACGCATTGAAAGATAGGACATAGCCATAGCAACTGTAACATGAGGGTGCTCCCCTCATGTTACAGTTGCTATGCCTATGTCATTACGATATAATCGATGGACATAGTGTCCATCGATTATATCATTCATCAAAATTGATCCACATTTGTTTCATGACATTAGAGAATTTGTGTACTTATACTTAGCCGGAGTCCTTGTGGCTGGAGTTATCGAAACATGTAGAAATACTAAAGAATGGAATGAAGAATTCGACCTTGTGAGCATGACTTGTCATAACTTGGTAGGTGAGAGCGTCTGGTGTATTTAATCGGTAGGTCGCAAATCCAAATCGTTCTCGTATTCACTTTTTCTTTCCAGAAATCCAGATAAAGGCTGTAAAATACACAAAATATTAAAAAAAAATTGATACTGTTCGTAACAAGACTAGGAAGTGACTAACATGAATGAAAAACACTGACCTACAAATGATAGCTTAGTTTAAAGGAAAGAGCCTAACTCGAATATGTTTAACAGCGATACCCATGCTTTATTGGACTACAACATTGATGTTAATAAGGCTTTATCTGAAGAAGAAATTGGACAAACAAAAAAATACAGTGAAATTGAGAACCTTCTTTTTTGAAGTCGTTATAAAAATGATTAACTAACTTATTCTTGTTTCTCTTTGTTTCAGCCGCAAGAAATGAAACGCAGAAGGAGCCACTCCTCGGGCGTGTTGTGACGTGTGGAGCAGCCATGCCGTCAGACCTCGCCACGATGCGCTACATACTGTTCTGTCTCCTCTCACTATCCTTCAACAGAAACTTCGCATTCGTACTCGACAAACAAAACCCCTACTCTCAATTTCGCAAATGGAACGCCGGCCTCAACGGTACACTCGAATTAGAATTCAAAACTGACCAGCCTAACGGTCTACTTTTGTATACCGACGACGGCGGCACTTATGATTTTTTCGAACTGAAGTTGGTTAATGGAGCACTGCGATTGAGGTATAACTTGGGGGGAGGGGCGCAGATCATCACTGTTGGCAGCAACCTCAATGATGGACATTGGCATAAAGTTCAGGTGAGTTGATTGGCCGACCTATTTTTCTTTCGACTGTTTGTGTAGTTAAGATAGATCTGTAGATGTCTTTTGAAGTGATTTAGCCAATAAAACTGAAAGGATTTGGGGCATCGCACTATTTCGTTCGCGATTCATCTTCGTTCAAGACTTGTCTTGATGTGTTGATCGCATTCAATTTTTTTTTAATAATTGAAATAAACTTCAAGAAAAAACTGAGAGAAAAAAAGAGAAGCCTTGTTGGCCCCCATTTCTGTTTATAATCCTGGATAAACTTAATTGAAAGCTGCTCCTTAAGCACACATACCTTCAACAGGGATATCTTGGCGTGGGTGTCATTAAAGGCCACTAAGATTACCACAGAACAAAGGCACTTCCTCTGTGTAGCTATTAATGACGTCACGTAGACGTCACTAATCCCTCTCCGTAGATACTCGATGTATGAAACGGTAATTAATTACAGTTCTAAAGACATATATTTCGACACAAGAGAGAATGAACATCGATCAACACATTTGGATGTAAGTTTGTGGTTGTGCAATAATTTGCGAATAATAAGGTTTCTTCTATGAGATGAGATAGTAATATTTGCTGAGATGCCCATTTTCAGCAGGGCCTCAAATATCGTATAGAACGTAAAAGAATTAAAATTCCATCATCAATTTGACTAGTCGAAAGAAGTCTGAAGCCTAAACTTATTAACAGACAGTCAAGCACTTATACGACTTCTCCCAAATTTTGTAACAGCGCCCCATTACTTCGCTACGACATAATATTCTCTCGTCCTAGCGTACTAAGCCTTATTACAGGCTACATTAGACACATGTTCCTTCCTTAATTAATTCCCTTCTCCCCCACCAGGTGGCGCGTCGCGACGAGCACACGTCATTACAAGTAGATGGCAACACTCAGAGTAAGACGTCGCGGGGCAAAGAGTTCGTCTTCGGGAAGTTTAATTCAAACTCCGATGTGTTCGTCGGAGGAATACCGCCATCGTGAGTCTTTGCTTTTTTATACGTTTGATATTCGATTTTTAAATATGTTCTTTTTTTAATGGTACAAGTATATTTTGGCGGTCGATTGAAGTTGCTGGTAACACTACGTTTGAAAATCCAAGATGGCGACGTTTGTTCCAATGGGGATGGCAACTCAAAGCTATTCGTAGTTGTCGCTGCGATCGTTGTCCCATAAGTCAGATTACTGTATAGCTTGTACAAAAAACAAACACGTATTTTGTTATAAAAATTGAGTTTATTTTAAAAAACAAATATGGAAAATTATTCGTCAATGCTAGTGCATACATTAAAACAAGAACTAAGACGCCGCGGTGCATCTACAAGAGGAAAAAAAAGTGATTTAGTTGAGTGGTTAGAAATTTGATTCTATTAAATTAAACACACAGTTACTTGTAGTTAGGATTTAAAATTGTATTTTTTAAGTAGGTATTACATGTGCTAGCCTCTACAAAAAATATAGTACTGCTTCTGATATTCTATATTGAGAAAAATGTCATCAAGTTTTGTGTTTGTTTTCTTCATCTAATTTTACATCTATTTTATAGATTGGAGCAATATGATAAGAATTTTAACTTTCTAACACCACACCTATCACAAATCTCGGTCCCGGTGATAATTCTTCCACCAGAAGAACCATTTCATGATATAAAGAGCGATGCAATACTTAACCTCCAATAGAAAAGTAGATATTATTTTCAAAGGTGTATTCGATTGTTTAGTTATGGTATAATCATAGAATTTCATTAATAAATTCAACTAACGGTCTGTCCCGGCTTCGCAAGGGTAGATTTTTGTTTATTGTATAGCTTTTCCTTAGTGATATCAATTTTTGTTCTCACAGTAGTCTCAGCAGCTACCCATTATTTCTTGATAGTGTGAATTGTCGGAAATTTGTATGTTCCATCATTTTTACAGCATTTTACACAACATCTAGTCATTTTACATCAATAAAACGCTTTTTTTCAGAAAATTCCTATGATTTGACAGTTCTTTTGGGACACAGATGTCACTTTTCACTTTGACACTTGCCTTCCCCATTATAAACCTTGCTACGCTTTGTTGTTCAATTGGAACTTCAGGAATACTCGTATGTACATTTTTCTATAGAAATGCAACGTTTTGTGTAATTTTAGGTCAATTAATGCAATCACTTCTCCTAACATATTTCACAATCAATTTAGGTACAATAACTTTTAAACCCTAAACATGACGTCGACACATCACAAAATAACAACAATACAGGTGTTTAATGAGCACAAATTAAATTAGTGTTTCAGAGTACATGATACAAGCGATGAACTACAATTTATCATTGCTAATTAATTGTACGGCCTATGATTTCAAAACGTAATTGTATTGTTAGTTAATTAATTTGGCAGTGAATTCTCATTTATTTTGTGTTGCGTGTAGACAGAACTAAGGTTGCCTGTCCATTGATGCGAAGCGAGCTGGCGGAGCGGAGTAACGAGAAAATTTTCACTCCTCTTTAGTGGTGCAATTCTATTGGTTATTTCTCCGTTTCTCCACTCCGCAGCCTCGCTCTACTCCTATGGACAGGCAGCCTTAAGCTTGTTTTTATACAGACTAAATGGGACCTAAATAAAAGCAATGTCGTTGAATTATCTACTTTCGGTACAGGGGTCTACTCTCTTATTCTGTCAACGAAGATACGGGCCTGTACGAAAATTAATCGTTTTGAGTTAACCCTTTTCATTGCCATTTCTGTGCACTTCTAGGGTCTGCGCTCTGTGTCTGGCCGCCATTGGCACACCCCTGTTTCGGTTCGGCATTATAACAATATCACAATAAACACAGAACTACAAGTACAACAACCACCACATATTGGAACTAATTACTCTAAAAAGGAAGCCTTTACATTTATTTATT
This sequence comes from Agrotis exclamationis, assembly GCA_950005045.1. Lineage (NCBI taxonomy): Eukaryota > Metazoa > Arthropoda > Insecta > Lepidoptera > Noctuidae > Agrotis > Agrotis exclamationis. The sequence continues at coordinate 18,630,857 of OX465436.1, forward strand.
TCACCTTCTAATGAAACACTTTAATTAAGCAACAGTTCAATCTTAAAGGCTTTATCACATTGACGACTTAGAACGAGGAGAATGTTTACGCATTCGCTGCGTGAGCGTAGCGAGTACGCCACGTTTATGCAACGTCTTTGTCGTGTTTACGTTTACCTAGAGTTTATCCATGGCAAGGAGTTCAAATAATTTTGCTTCACTGTTAGGTTATTTCTAGACAATCGGGCTTTACTATCGATCACCTTATTGCATAGCTTTTAGGTGAGATGATGGACACACGAGAGAATATCGCTAACGGCTACTCGCTACTGCAATCTAAAGGGTATGAAGTGATAGGCCATGATTGAAGGTTGCAACATTTGATATGAGCCTTCCATGAACCTGTGGAGATAACCAGCTGACTTGAGTTCGAAGTCTTAAAAATTTTGATGTCAGCCAAGAAAACGTATCGCGCGGAAAGGAGACAAGGGTGTGCACAACTTTTGTAAAATCACGGATAATAACTCGTCGCAAATCTGCGGTCCTATTGGAAATCTACGAGGAGGTCCATGTTCAGCAGTGAACGTCCTACAGCTGATAGGGTAATGATGAGTATAAAATCTGCGGATAAATGCTTCATGTTAGTTCACATAATATAGCACTCGCTAGCTACACAAGTAACTCGTCAGTGTGAATACACCCTAACCTATGGTTAACTTAGAAACGAATTGAGAGATTCCATTCGCTTTTAGTTAATTGTAATGAGTTTAACCAGTGTTTTAGCGATGTATGTAGTTAAATTAAATAATGTTCTGTGTGGATTGTGTTTTGTGAGTAAATAGAAGACCGAGAAATTAAAGTATCGTTATGGTAAACGTTTGTGGAATTTAACTGATGGTTAAGGAGTCGTTAGTGAGTATAGCGATTGATGTTTAGGTTTAGTTAGTGTTTTCTAAAGCAAAACATTAATGCCTGAATAAAAACATATTATTGGCCTCGGCTCAATTTTAAGTGTCGTTTAGGGTTATTGAAAATATAGGCACAGACGTACCTACATAAAATATGGAATTTTATATCTACTTATAACTGAAATGGTCGATGGTCATTGACGCTATCATTAGAACTCATGAACGTCGTCAGGATATCTTCTTCTCCTTCTTCAGTCACATACACTAATATTAAAAACATATACATTACAAATATCAATTATTAATTATTTATAAACGCATTGACGCATGCGACGCGCATCTTCTTCTGGATCTGCATCTTCTGGAGTACTTATCCAGAAGACGCGGGTTCGAATCCCACTTGCAACTGAATTTTTCTTTCCTCAAAAATATCAATTAATTTAATAGTGGGTAATGCAGGAAGCAAGATAGTCTGATGATCAACTTCTTATTCAAACAGTTACTCTGTAAAGAAAAATCTACTAATTTTCAGCGTCTCTTAAATTATTGACCTTAAACTATCCATCTACACTGGTACGAATTTGAGCTGATAGACTAATGAATACTCGGTTCAATATCAAGTGGAACTTTCGTGATTAATTAAAACGAGTCTAAGCTAAAGCTGACACAATAGCGTAAAGAAACACCTGATTCCAATACCACAGGTAACTAATCAACAAAATAGCATTCAAACGAACCATTACAGTAATCGCTCTCTCGCAGATTTGCCAATCGAACCCCGTATTTTTACCGATACGATCTTTTTCACTAAACATCTCACATTTAAACTTAAACCCTGCATTTTATGTGTTAAAGTTCGAATTTCAATGCACATTTTAGAAGTTTTCGAACACATTGAAATTCACGCTTTCGAGTTTATGTGTTAAGGTTTATATTGCAATGGATATTTTAGTGCATTTGGGGGGGAGTAGGGGGGTGGCTGTTCAGTTAATTGGTGTGTCGAAAACCGTTAGTATATTCCGATTCGCAGACTCGTATGTGAATCATTGAAATTTATTCTTGGGTGAATTTCTAAATGGTGTCCTGAACTCAGTTGATTGCTTTTACATTACGCTGGAATATTCTACTGAAAATAAAGTACCTATATCACTTTTTAATGATGTGTTACTGAAATACTCGGTTCTTGTTGAAATTGATACATTTTCTTCTAATGGGTACCTTATTGAACTGACTGCCTCGTTGGTACGATGGTTGCAAGCATTACTGGTAAGCATGAGGTCCAAGGTTCGATTTGTAGACCCGGTAAAGTGTCATTGGGTATTTTCAATTAAGAATTCCTCCGCTGCAGTCCGGAGTCGGATTTGTGTCATTTAATTTTGATAATATTGGTTGACGCTCGTTGCAAAGGATTTAATATTACGGACGTTATTTGGGTGCAGTTTCGCTAAACCTTTGTTAAAGGGATGACAGGCGTATTACTAATTTAATATTAAATTATAAAATAAAATTATTAACATTGCTTTTCAACGTGTGCCAGTTTAAAGTAATAGTTAGATACAATAATTGCCAAGGGACACCTAGAAATCGCTGGCGTAAGGAGTCGCGTTTGTGCGAGATTGGCCGGAGAAAACTGCACAAAAGAAAGAGAAAGAAGGTTATTAGGAAGACCTTTAACCAGTAGTGGCATAGTATTAAAAAACCGGCCAATTGCGAGTTGGACCCGCCCATGAAGGGTTCCGTAGTAGCAAGCATAGATTAGGGATATAATTATATTGAGATTAGTAAGTAATATACACAAACAATAAAAATAATTTAGTTTTTCATAGTGTTTGTATGAATGGCAAAGTTATATTTGCGGTTTTCGAAAATGTACTATATCTCAAAACCTGCTAACTGTATCTCATCCAAACCAATTTTCGTTGGAAGTTTTTGTTGAGGTCTACATTATATATTTTTTTAGTTTTATTATTCTCTTATTTTAGAAGTTACAGGGGCGACACACATTTTACCGCTTTGGAAGTGTCTCTCGTGCAAACTGTTCAGTTTAGAAAAAAATGATATTAGTAACCTCAATATAATTTTTTAAGATCTATCCATAGATACCCCACCCACACTTATGGGTTTGGTGAAAAAAAAATGTTTGAGTGTCAATTCTAAGTATGGGGGGCACCCCCAAAATTTGTTTTGTTTTTATTTTTGTGTGAAAATCCTAATGCGGTTCACATAATACATCTACCTACCAAGTTTCAACAGGATAGCTCTAATACTTTCGACAAAAAGTGGCTGTGACATACGGACGCTGTCCGTCCGTATGTCACAGCCACTTTTTGTCGAAAGTCGAAAGACATGACGAATCTATAAGGGTTCCGTTTTTGCCATTTGGCTACGGAACCCTAAAAAGAAAGATTTAAATTTTCCTAAAGGACACTACTACACTACCTATACAAGAACAACGAGACGTAAAGGACCAACTCATCTATTCGTCTTACGACTCGTTCCAACCACTAACGGCCGGTAAGGTGAGCTGTTGAGCACAGGTGCTTTAGCAACGTTTGTAATTGAAAACAAACGCCCCCGCTGAGTGCTCGTTAGTTAGGAGATTAAATGCATCTTAGACGTATAATCCTTTGTTAACATCACTTTTTATGACACTTGCTAAGAGTTAAATGGACACTGTGTAGTTTATGGAATAGAGATGCAGGACCAAAAACAAAACTCTGGAAGAGAAAATGGATATGATCTAATACTGATGCTGGAAGGAAATATGAAGTGAACAATTCATCATTATCGTCTTTTCAGTCGCAGGACGTCCACAGCTGAATATATGCCTCTCTTATTCCTTTGTAAAACTGACAGACGAACCGAATCCGTGGCGTAGAGTTTTTGTTTGTAATGTATGGAGCCTGTCACATAGACTATCGGATCGTTTTCACTTTTTTATATGACAGGATTTGGTTCGGTTCGCTATCGCCTGTCTGTTTGACAAAGGCCTTATAGATTACCAAAAGGACCAGTTTGAACCGGCTTGCATCCAGTACCATCCTATGGTCGTCATTAGATCGTCCGTGCACCTTGTAGGTAGACGTCTTTCGCGTGCTGGCTCTCCATTTTCTGACCTTTCGGCTCCATCGGTTATCAGTTCTGCGTGCTATGGGGCCTACCCACAGCCTTTTCAGCTTACTAATTCGTTGGGCTAAGTGAAAAACTGGAAATCGTCTCTCCTATTTACAAGACTTGTTATTTGTGTGACGTTGATGCTTGTTGTTTAGAAAATAACCTACATAATATATTTTGCATAGTCGAATTTTCGAATAATACATATTTAGAATTTACGTCGGTAGCTCGTTGCTAAGAAATAAATAAAAAAACATTGCTATTTCTATTTTTAACATCGTTCGGAAACTGATAACTGAATAACAATCAACTGAGGTCCTGAAATAACAATTAAAACCCTCTATTTCTGACCGCCCACTCTGAACCCACGCTTACCTCTTAGTTATTGTTATTCTACATTGTCAGTCTACAGATCAGGACGACTCCAATACCACAACAGATTTACCAGTAATTCTACCTAATCAGCCTATTAGGAGCAGGTTTAGTCGTGGACATCGCCCGCACCTGGTCGGACATATTTTATTATTAGTATTCCCCGCTACTAGTCTTTTGTTAGGCCTCAGAGAAGGACCTATTAGGCTCGGGGACGTGCCCGGACTATAGATAGGGTTAGGTCCCCGCCTTTGTGTCGGTATTGGAATATTTTTTGGAAAGGACGTATTGGACCTGTATTGTTGGTAATTTGATGGACTTCAGCTGGTTTTCTTTGGACTTTTTGGGTCAGGTGAAAAAGTATGTTTTGTATTCGATAGTTTAATTTGTTGGTTATTTCGTTATCCCTGTTTTTGAGGATGTTTTTTTTATTGTTTTGGTCGAAATCAGTTTGATTACATCATCACCACTCTTAAATGTAATACGTGTCATGTTTCCTTTATTCTTTGACTTACTATATTTTGAACTATTAACTGTTAAAAACTCTAACAAAAACTTAAAAAGAATCATACAAAAAGTGCCTGCTTCCATTCCATTAGATTGATTAAATTCAAAGGACCACATTTCGTAAATTGAAACTCCTTCAAGGACCATTATAAGTGGCGTTCAGACTAATTATCCTGACTTCGGTACATAAAATATTCAAAACTAGCAATCTACTATTCATTACGAGAAAACGAATGACTTTAAGCTTTATTTTTATTAAAGTTAGCTTTAGTTTAGGTATAGTTTTAACGTCTTGGGATTTTATAAAGTTATAGCAAATTTTTTTAAACATTTTTTGAAATGAAATTGATTTTTTAAATTCTGGGATTTATTTTTAGTTGCTTTATTTGTAGTTCTTTGTTTAATTGCTGAATTAAAAGTTTAATACCCTACTAATACATGTTTAGACTTATAAGTCAGAACCCCAAAAAGAAAAGCCTAATGGAAAAGGAATGATATCTTTAAAGTTCGACTCGTGCATAGAGTAAGACTTTTACTAAGCATTACATTGACGTGTAAAAAAATGACATATAATTTGTAGTTAAAAAGTTAGTTTAAAATAGTACAATGCGAATACAAAATGAACGCAAAATGAGTATAAATTAATATCACATTAACAACATCAACGAAGAACAATTTTCAGAACGAACTTTGCATAAAATATTAATGCGTTTAATTGATATAAAAGCCAAAAGGATTACCTGTTGGCGTGTATAAACGGGGTTTCGATGCAATTCAATTTGTTTGGAAATATTTATTAAATTCAAGGTATTATCAATTCGTGCAAAGAGAATATTTTGTTTAATTTGAGTAATTGGCATTTGTTTGACGCGATTTTTACCGACTTCAAAAAAGGAGGTTATCAATTCGACTCCATGTACGTAATATTTCCAGAACTACCCAGTTTTCATATATGTTAGTCTATATCAGCGTCTGAACAAATGTGCCATATTTCAAAAGTGTATGTATGTATGTTTATATGTTTGTGTTCGCATATCTCCGGAACTACAAGTCCGATTTAAGTAATTCTTTTTTTGTTGTAATACCTTGTATTGACCAACTTAGGATACACTGCAAATAACTTTTCTTTCGGAAGTCGGTGGCAATAGTCAATGAAATGAAAAACAAAATCACCGACTTCTGAAAGAAAAGTTATTTAAAACTTTTTTGTGTTTGATTTGAAGTCGGTTCTTTTAAAAAAAAGTTTTTATTACAAAATATCGAAATATATGTTGGCGCAACCTCATTGCTATAACCTTTTTAACGAACTCCGAGCACTGGTTAGGTAGCCGTAATGTAGAACGTCAGTGAAGTAAGATGAACAGCGCATACTACCACGTACTCGGCGGACGTTATTTCTAAAAGTATTCGCAGTGATACAACTACACTGGACAGAGTCCAGTGTAGTTGTCTGATAAGCACCACGGTCTCATGGATGGACAGTGTTCATTCGGACGTGGTGGTGGTCACGCGTACTACCTGGGAACTGTACCCGTGTTCCCTTTTAAGGTCAGAGTATTAAAGCAGCAGAGTTAGTAATAGACTCTGTAATAATCTCAATTACCCGTATCCCACTCTTCGCCCACAATAATGTAGACACTATGCATGTCATTTAGTACTGTTATAATTCTGATCAATCAAACTAATATTAGTTGATTGTTTCGTCGTCAAATTTAGGATATGGCATTAGCGTAAAGCGAATAGTACACTAGCGAGCAAAAGTATGGAAACACTTGGAATTGATTCGGGATAACTCCTTTAATAATGGCGTGTTTTTAATGAATTTGATGTCAATTTAAAATTAACAGTAAAACCTTTAAAATGGTACTATTTTCTTATTATTCTTAACTAGCTATTAAGTATTCAAGATAGCGCAGAATCGGAGTAAGTGTTTCCATACTTTTGCGAGTGTAGTTTTGCAAAAATAAATTCTTATGTTGGGCTTCTAATTATAATATTAATTCGCCGCCAGTTTCTTGTGCACATAACTAGCTGACACCGTTGAGGATGAATTTTACGATGTTTTGCAATAGTTTAGTTTTATTTTATTTTAGTGTTTACCATTGTTACCATTTTATAAATCAAAACGCTAATAAATATCATTGTAATCTCAAAACCCGCTACTCCCACAACTTGGACCACACCCCAAAGCGTTGCGTGCACACAATAAAGCCCAACAATCCTTTGTGACGGTGACAAACTTACCGCCGTAAGTTAATAGCTGAGGCGGGCGTTTTGCTGTAGTTAGCAATAATGCATTTGCGCTTTTTATTATGAGTACTTTTTATAATTATTATGAACGATTTGTTTGCTTCAAAGAGGAATGTAGGACTCGGCTGTTGATTTTATTTGCTTAGGGCTATTATGGGGCTATTTCTAGCGTTGTGGGTTGAATTAATATTTCTGTTTAATAATACATTTGTATTTTATATTGTTGGTTGTTAATCAGGCCTTTATGAATTGCTGTATAAAAGGCAGTGGGTATATTATATTGTTATATTCATATTTGATCGTTAATTCATAATTCTAATGGTTTGTCGTTTTTTTTTTTAAATATTAAGTGAAGCAGAAAAAGGAAAGGAAAGCTCGTACTTCTGCAGTGGAAAATGTGAAAATAAAAAAAGTTGTAGTCGTTGTAGTAAATAAATTGTTTTTGAAAATCACGTCCTAACTAAATGAAGGGTAAATAACACATCACTAGAATTAAATAAACTAAAAAATTAGAAGCTGGTGTCTAAATAAGCCCCTATTTACTTCTTATTAAAAAAAATCTTCATACCTGACGATTTCTTCTCTTACATGTTTTTGCCTTAACGACGGTGAGCAATAGACGCATAAAATTTTGTACAAATCATATTCCTTCATGTAATATCATATACCTTCATATATGAATCCAGGCCCAAATAACCAATTCACGTGTTATATAATAAACCCAAAAAATATAACAATATCCACATAACCTAAATCTTGGAATATCACGCTCAACTAAGTCTAAATCTAGCTCAAAATAGGTCTGAGCCTAGCCTAGCCGTTAAGCCAAAATATACGACAGACTATCACAAACTATTTGGTCTCAACAATAGCACGAAACACTTTCGGAGTGAAGGTCGTGGGTACCAGTCTGACCCAGTTGGTCTATTGTTAACCACTTTCAAAATAGTTTGAGAGGTGAAAAGCTGAAACGGTGAAATAGTTACATTAAGTGTTAAAGTGCTGAGTCAAAAGGCTTTATATTTGTAAATTAAATTCGTATCGGGGTAGCATCTAGTATCAGTAATCGATCAGCCGTTTAGATTATTAGGGTCAGAGCATTTTATGGTGGCGTGGTGAAAGGATTTTAGTGACTAGTTAGGTACTATTTTTAGGTATTGTTATGTTATAGTTTTATTTTAGACTAGCTGGTACTTGCGGCATCACATGCCCCCGTAAAATAGTCTACAACTGGCTCTATAGCCCCACCTCAAGCCAGATTTCCGATTAACATTGTTGCTAACTCATCAATACTTTTAAGAGACCACTGTGCACAGCGCAGTCCTACTTTTTTTTTTGGTTGGCAAAATCATCAAATGAGTCCTCCCGCCCTGGGTGGGGCGGAAGGGACTGTCAGACTTTTCCGGGGCCACGGTATCCTGGATTAAGAAAAATCCGCGACCCTAGCAGGCATTTGGCCCGCCAGTGACGCGTGAAACACGACGCACCACCGACCCGGGCTTGGACCTTGGTCGGACGGCGAGCTTACCCATTACTTATCGTCCGCAAGCCCGCTCCGCCGCTGTGCCCTCTGCTAATCAGAGGGACACGCGTTGGAGCGTCCACACGACAGGCTATTCGCATACGGACAAAGAGACCCCTTAGGCACACAGTGCCTAAGAAAGAGTTTTTGCCCGCATCCCAGGGTGCACCGGCCCGAAAAACTGGTCTTCCCCCCGGACGTATCCGAGAGGGAACTCCAGTCCACGGGCGCACGTGGAGGTTTCCTGTCTTAGCACCCCAGCGCAGTCCTACTTACCATCAATATGACGTTGCATGAGCAAATAATTCGACCGCTGAAAACATACCATGACCATGATTTTTGTAAGTTACCAATTATCAAGGGGGTGATTTATCTACCCCTGCACAAAAATTCTGTTTTGAAATGAAAACGGAACAAACAAACATACCTACACATTTTCGCATAATAATGTAATTCAGCCTGTATATTTGTTACTTTTTTACGCCTTCATAGCTTAGTTGAAATGATTTAAAAGTAGGCTTAAGTTAGGACTTAGAAATTTTTAGTTGTTTTGGGATAATCCGATCACCACGCAGTCGAAGATAATCAAATGTATTTTTATGTTCAAAAATACTTTTTCAACACATTTGCTCGAAAAATGCGTTTACGAAGCCTGTATACATTGTTCGAAACTTAAAAATTACGCACCATACAACGGAACGTGCGGTAAAATAGGTACTCTCACCTAAGTACCTATTTTACGGCACGCCCCGTTGCGTTTTCTTTACGGATTTTTTTTAATTTCCTTTAAAAAAAAATAAGAACTCCACCAAAGAGTTTCACATTATGAGAATAAACAGCCTGACTGATCGAACCTCCTTGGAAGCGCTTTTGCTCAATACGTTGTCTCATTTTAATACTAAAGAGTAAATGAGACGAAAAATGTAGTTCTATTTTTCACCACGTGCATGTGGCGCCATTTGCAAATGCGCGCCATTTTCATATTAGAAGCTTCTAAAAAAAGTTTGTTTAATTACATTATTGTACTGTTTTCTCGCAAATGTGTTGAAAAACATTGTATGACACACGTGCGGAAATTGGTATTTACAAACTCGTGACTATGGTAAACCCTCGATTTCATCTCGGGCTTACATTCGTCTACTCGTTTGTAAAAACCAACTTACCGCACTAGTATCATAAATAACTATTACGAATACAAATATTGTCAGTAAAGTAGAAGTACCCAATTATGTCACTAAATCTGAAAAATCTTTATGACTTCTACATTCCTTTCAAATAACATACTCTCAGTGGGTATTCATTTATTATCGCAACAAATCATGAAAAAAAAAAATGTACCACAATTCACAACCTCGTCTACGCGCGTAGCAATCGTCGTAGCACATTTAACTCTGCCGTAGCAGCCTACGCCCCGTAGTCGCCTACGCCGTAGACGTCTACGCCGTAGCAATTGGGGATATTGCTTCTGAATGTGACGCTACGCTATGTGGATTTGCACAGAATATTAGTACCCGTTCAATGTTAGGTACCTTATTTATGTAGTTGACTTTGATTTTGAAATGGTATTTCGTATTGAGGGGTAATAGTCGTAATCGTAAACGGTTTTACCTTGATTCTGAATTGGTTATGATTAGTATGGTTTGTTACGTGCTCTAGTTTTATTGATTCGCTGTATTTGAACAAGTTGAGTAGATAGTTTTTACTGAATAGATTCGGTTAAACCGTTACGGATGGATTGGCTGCGATATCGGACATTTGAATGATTATAATATTATCAGTCAGCTACTACATTAGAATTCACTTGTAGACATAGGAAGAGTCTATCGACAAAGCTATTCTTTGTAACGTGTTTGTTTCGATGACACTGAATTTTTTGCAGTAGTCTATCTACTCAAACTGAAAGTTTGCGGGATGAACTAAATTTTTCTATTAGTGTTAAAACTTTTTCTTGGGGCCTTATTACGATAAGGGCTTATTGAATGATTTAAATTATTAGTCCTTTGGTCTAGTAATCACAAGCGAGCTGCTAATTAAGAATCGAGCAATAGATAAGAAAAGCGTCACGGTAGGCACAGTATCTGAGCGATAGCCTGCTGTGCAGCGAGTAGTGGGTTCGATCCCCACACAGAATAAATATTTGTATGAGATCTGCAAGTAGTTGTTCCGGATTTCTGCATCTCGTTTTTATTTATGTTTGTAAACGCACTTAATGAATAGGAAAAAATCGTGTGCGTTCATGATTAAAAAAAAATTGAAGTAAAAATAAATTAAGTAAAAAAACCGCTATTTAATGAAAGTCAAAAAGAATTATCGAAATGTGGGTGTACGATCTGCCTAGCCCTTTGAAGATAACAAGTGTTTCGTTGTGTTTCAATTATTCGTTTTCTATGGTTAAACGGAACAGACACACATAAATTTAAATGGTAACATGTTAGGACCGACAATAGTTAGTAACACCTGTCGAGTTCGGTATAAATTGTCGACTTAACTGAGACACATCGTCGTCAAACGATGCCGCTATCGATGTCGATTATACGCTATATTTCATCTATAGCTGTTTGGTATTTGGAAGCGTGGGGATTAGTACTAGGAAGCGAGGCTTTTACTTAGAAATGAAGACAGGCTGTGGGTGATGTTGATGATTCTTGGACCTGTCAAGTTAATTTGTTTCTTGTATATGGGTGAAGTAGCGTTAATAATTACGTAATTATTATTATTTATACACATACAGCTATCATTACAGTTTTCCAATTCGATACTGCAGAAAAACATTTTACAATAATTTAAAAAACATAAACCTTAAACAATAATTTAGAAGACATACTTTACACTACAAACACAAAAAACCAATCTCAAAGATCACGAAAAACTTACAACATGAGTAATGTTATTCTTACGAACTCGCTCAGTGAACAGGAGAATACATCTACTTTATCAGCAACTAGATTAAGTGTGCATAATGCTCGCGTTATTATAATTACATAATAGAAGTAGCGTTAATAACATATCTGTGATTCCAGAAGGGTTAGGTAAGTGAGGTGTACCTAAAAGTAAACCTACATTCGGCTAGGTATATTTTTAAGTACCATGTAAAAGTCTATTGCCAGCGGACACAAAGTCAGATTCCGTTCGTCTGGCAGCTACTGAGAAATTCCTAAAAACCCAATGACACTTTGCTTGATCTGCGGATCAAACTTGGCTAGGGGACATCACGTTCAGCAGTGGGTGTCGCAACTACTTCTTCGTCGTGTCGATGATTCCTTAAAATTAAATGAGTTTCGACCAAAACCCTGCCATATTTATGGCGTTGGTGGTGGCCTCGGATCTTGTGTCCCGAGTGCAGGTGGTATTACTCAAAGTACAATTAACGAGACAGTGTTAGTAGTACTTCAAAATGATTGAAATCAACTTACAAACGTTCCCAGATCTGGACAGTCATCCATGAGAGAAGAAATATTGTATCCACAGCACTACACACACAAATATTGGATTTCCTAACGATGATTTTTGCACCGATTCTACTATCTTTTGAATTAAGTCATCTATAATTTATTTATTGCATACACTTTCTCCATTTACAGTCTTATCCATTTTTTGCCGACACCCTCAAAAGTATTTAATAATTTCTGGGTGGAAATTCTGAAATTCAAAGATAGTACAAACGACACTTACTTAAATACAATTTCGTTACAAAATACAAAGCTATATTCTCAGCTTGCAACATCATTTCGCCATAAGAACTAGTATGGCAAGCTATATCGGCACTACAAAGAAAGCGCACAAAGGATACGACCCCGATTGGCCAGCAACTGGGCCAAGGAGCATTACTGATGAGGCCATATCGAGATCAGTTCCCTTTTGAGGCGAGTTTATACAACGTATCATTTGGTCCTTGTATAGATTTGTGTTGTTTTGGGGTCGAGTTTGTTTGTAAAGAAGTAGTGTTGTTTCATTGGTTGACCCGTGATCTGCCCTGACTTTGCAAAGATGCAATTTTAAAATAAGATATTGCATAAGACACTCAAGAATAAAAGCTACATTAGTTTTCATAATTGATGAATGAATTTTCAAAATTGGAATTATTTATTCCAGATATTACTTTCTATAAACAAACTTATAAAGTTACAAACTTTACCTCTTTATAATATTAGTATGGAAGAGATTTGAGAAATGATTCGGTTCGATTCCCCGATCTAGCACCATTATTAGACTTTTCTATCAGGAATTGCTCAGACTTTTGCCTAGCTTCTAAATAGGTCTCTCTCGAAAAATGTAACTAGACTGTCAAAAAACCCTGTATTACTTCTTCTGTTACATAAACCAAAATAGTTAACTCCGGACAATTTTTTTGAACCCGTGAATGGAATGCTCAATAAAAGTGGCGACCTCTATACCATTCGAGACGATTTTTTCAACATTCCATTTATTTCTTGTAACCGGAGGATATTTAGTTTTTCGGTCGAGTTCGTCCGCACAGAATAGGCTAGTGTTGTCTTTATTGATTGGTATGGTTCGGGACAAAGGTTTCTTTAAAATGAAAATTATAAAACAACACGATTTGAAAATGTTCGTCTTGTTTTTTTGTCTACGAGTATGTCAATAAATCAGAAGAAAAAACTTGTTAGATGAAAAGATAATAACTCAGCAGAAAAAAAAGATTTGAGGGACTAGGTTTTGCTAGCATCTGGGTCTATGTAAAGGTTGAAAATCCCATAAAAATCTATATGTATTACAGAGATTGAACCCCTATTTATAAGACCTACTTTGAAACTGTAATTTGTTTGGGGTGCATAATAAAGTGTATTCTATCTTTTTATGTTTTGAGCTACATCGTTATGTACATAGCTGTTCATTAAAGAATTGATTTTTAATTTCTCATTTTTTTTTTTTAAATATTTATTACTTCGCATGCGAAGGTAGTGAGAGTAGGTAGAGAGCAGTGGTGGCCCAGTGGTATCGGCCTCGACTTACGAGTAGTAGGTCGTGGGTTCGAACCCAGTCAGGCGCATTACTTTGTGTAATTTATTTCAACACCACTGCTCTCAAAACGGTGAAGGAAAACATCGTGAGGAAACCGGCATGTCCTATAACCAAAAATTCGAAGACATGTGACATCTACCAATCCGCACTGGGCCCGCGTGGTAGATTACGGCCTGCTCTCTCTCACAGAGAGGAGGCCTGTGTCCCAGCAGTGGGGACATTTAAAGGCTGATGATGATGATGATGCGAAGGTATTAGATCAAAATTATCCCGAAGGGAAGTAATACCGGGACAAAGGTATCCTATGTGTTACATAGGATACCTTTGTTAATTCAGATTTTAAACTGTTTATGTGTCAAGTTTTAAGCCGTTTATGAAGGTGTTATAAACATCCATCCATCCCCATAAACATTCGCATGTATAACAGAAGTAAGATTATGGTTTTCTTAAAAAGAATTTATAATTTTGACTGCTTGTATAACCATTACAGTTCTTCATAGTTCTTAAAACTGCTGAAATCTTTAACAACCGCTTGATCTTAAAATACTTCTTCAAGCAGTTGTACTTCGCTTCTAAGGATACAGAACAGATTTCACAAATCTTGAAACTTCAACAATTTCAGATCGAACTGAAGCGGAAGTGTGAAGTTTCAAATCAATACAACAACTGGAACTGGGTCAGAATTGTCTTGCTTTGTTTGTTAGTTGCAGATCCCGTAATAAAATTTTAAGAATAGTGACAACTGATATTTAATTAAAGTAAAAGTATGTTTTTACCAAGCTTCACCAAAAGGAAGGTTTTTTAACCCTATTCTGACTTAATAAGGTGCAAAAGTTTACACATAGGTATTTTAGAACTCAGTCGACATCTATTACTTCTATTTTCATGACTTCGTGGGTGGTACAGAAAAATTCGTCATGGGAAGATCTAGTAACACTTTACCCGACTCAGTAATCAAATCTGTGACTCGAGTTCAGCAATCGTGTTTGTGACCTCTAGACCAACGATAAACAATGTAAACTTTTATTGTATCTATTGCCTACCATGACCTCTAAAAGTGAGAGTAATTCCAGTGTGGGAATGAGATGGCACTATACGAGTTGTATAGCTCTGTCACTTTCCCACACTCTCGCCTCAAGACGTCATGGTGGGCTACCAGTTTTTGAATCAGAATCCAAGTGTAAACAAATCTCACTGCGACATAATATACCGAATATTCTCATAATATTGCTATATTTATTGTACGAACTGCATCATCCAATACTACAAGCTAGCTATATTATATACCTTCATATAAATTCAAGGATACACAAATCTTACCCCGACCTCACTCGAAGGATACCATTTGATCCGTTGCTCTTCGCAAGTGAACCTTCAATATATGTATATCTGTATCAGTGATAGATATTGATGTTATCACAATTCGAAGGAGCCATTTCGCTATAAATTTTCAAATAAATTGCATCTGCTATGTAATGTGATTGGGAAATCTAATATCTAGAATTGTCACGGTGTTTGTGGTTTCACTCCTCCGATTTTGTTGTTTTGTATATTTGGTTAGTTTGAAAATCGTACCCTTATTGCAAAAACCGATTATCTGCATCAAAATTCGAGCGAAAATGGGTTTTACCTTTAGCTTCGTCGTGACTTGAGGACTCGATTTCTATGTTTAACTAAAATTGGTTTAAAAATGCAGATAATCGGTTTTTGCAATAAGGGTACGAAATAGATAGTAAAGTATTTTTTAGTCTCTTACCCAAAAACACACATTTTGCCAGCTATAACAAAAAAAAATGCTCATGCTCAATTCACTGATTCTGCACTTTAAATATAGGTATGATTAAAATCCATCAAAAATATTAACTACACCATCTAATTTCACTAATCCACTTTCCTTACATCCTTCAATTTTTAGGGTTCCGTAGTCAAATGGCAAAAACGGAACCCTTATAGATTCGTCATGTCTGTCTGTCTGTCTGACTCTTTTTGTCGAAAGTATAAGAGCTATCCTGTTGAAACTGGGTAGGTAGATGTATTATGTGAACCGCATTAGGATTTTCACACAAAAATAAAAGCAAAACAAATTTTGGGGGTGCCCCCCATACTTACAATTGGAATTCAATTTTTTTTTCACCAAACCCATACGTGTCTTTAAAAAAATATATTGAGGTAACTAATATATATTTTTTTAAACTGAACAGTTTGCACGAGGGACATTTCCAAAGTGGTAAAATGTGTCCCCCCCCCCGTAACTTCTGCAGAATGATAAAACTAAACAAAATGTGTGATGTAGACCTCAACAAAAACTTCCAACGAAAATTGGTTTGGATGAGATACGGTTAGCAGTTTTTGAGATATAGTACATTTTCAAAAACCGCAAATATAACTTTGCCATTCATACAAACACTATGAAAAACAAAGTTATTTTTATTGTTTGTGTATATTACTTACTAATCTTAATACAATTATATCCCTAATCTATGCTTGCTACTACGGAACCCTTCATGGGCGAGTCCAACTCGAACTTGGCCGGTTTTTTATCTACATGGATATCAGTGGATCTCGAAGTATATCCAATGATATTGATGTAAAAATATTAACTACACCATCTAATTTCACTAATCCACTTTCTTTACATCCTTACATTTTTTCCAAGTGGATTTGAAAAACATCCAAGGGTCGGAATATTATTCGTCGGCCCGTGCACCTAAATCCAACAATACACAAATCTCACTCCAACCTTTCCCGAAGGATCCCAGTTGATCCGTTGCCCTCTCTCCGCGGTTCAACCAGCAATAGATATTGATTCAAACTTGGCACTACTACGCTGAGCTCCCTCATCAGTTATACTGAGCTGGATTTATTCGCACTAATCTTTATGTTATATGAGGGCGAACAGAATGACTCTTTTTATCCTATAACACCTATATTATGCATTTTACTATGTATATTATCTACACGTGTTTTTGCAAATAAATGAATTTGAATTTGAATTTATCCTAAGAGTAATGACTGTTTTTCTTTATTTTTATTTTTGTTATGTCTTGGCCACGAGCTAGACGGGTCTTGCGACTGCGAGAAAACAAATGAATGTTGTTAAGAGCGTGTCACGTGACATCGCGACGTGATAAACAGTGGGACGTTAGCGTTACTCCCGCGAAGGACGCATGTAGGTAAGTCGCATCGCCCGACGTTGTGAACGAGGCCGTAGTTGCAGCTTGGATGAATAAAAGCTTTTGTGTTATTCTTAATTAATTACATTGTTAATTACGCTTTTTGTGAGATGGTTACGCGATTTTGCAGTTTCATTTATTTAGTGTAATATAAGTCCGCTTCGTAAAATGAGCATTTAATTATAATTTTAAATGTGCATTGTTTACTTTATAAGTCTTGGAATAAATTTAATGAGTCTTTTAGTTATTCTATATTAAATAATAACAGTTAAGATTTAAAACTGTTAATATTAATTGCTGCATATTATGGGGTAATACAGTCAGAGTCTCTGACTGCTGGCCTTTTAGAGAGACTAAGAGTCACTCAACGAGCAATGGAAAGAGCTATGCTCGGAGTTTCTTTGCGGGATAAAATCCGGAACATGGATATTCGGCGAAGAACCAGAGTCACCGACATAGCTCATAAAATTTGCAAGTTGAAGTGGCAATGGGCAGGCCACATCGCTCGTAGAACTGACAACCGATGGGGAAGAAAAGTTCTCGAGTGGCGACCACGGACCGGAAGACGCAGCGTGGGCAGGCCTCCCACTAGGTGGACCGACGACATCGTGAGGGTCGCGGGCAACCGTTGGATGCAAGTGGCGAATTGTCGTTCGGCGTGGCGGTCTAAGGGGGAGGCCTATGTTCAGCAGTGGACGTCTTCCGGCTGATGATGATGATGATGATGATGATGGGGTAATACTATTACTAAAACTTAACGTTGTGAGCACATTTTTTAAACAGCACCTAGTTCAAGTAGGTACAACTAAAGTTATAATAGCCATAAAATATAGTTGATACTGACAGTTCTTGGAACCTCGTGATAATTCGTTTAATTGAAGAAACTAAGTCTTACTTTTATTATAGATGTGAATGTTTGAGAGAAAACGGATGGATTAATACATAGGATACCTTTTATCCGGTTAGTACCTACCTTTCTGACGGGACTTAACATGTGGACGAAGCTGCGGGCAGTTGCTACTCCGCTCTGGTGGTTATTAACAACATAGATTACAAACTGAATTAACATAACAATAAAATAATTCCATCCTCAAATGTCGTTAGTCTCTTAAACCCAACAAAAGATGAATCATTTATTCCCAGAATTGCGTACAAATAAATAACAAGCGGTCCTTTGCCCATAAATAACTGTATTCCTGCGTCTTTGGCCTATTACAACAAATGCGAGGTAATTTCCTGCGCGATTTGTGGAGCATTATGAAGACAATGTGACAGGGAAATAGCCGTAAAATTAGTTCGGTTTCCCCACGGACTTGAGGACGTAAATCATAGTTTTAGACCCAAATTGGCCTTCAGAGTTCGGACACGCGGACCAATGTTTGTGGCGCATTTGAATATGAATACAAATTATGTAAAGTTGAAATTACAAAATTTTACGAGTACCTTCTAGTCTGGACCGTAATTTGACAAAGACAATGATATTTTAATATAGTCTTTACAGTTTTTTAAATTGGTGCCCCGTCAGCCTTGTGGTCTGTAATGCAAGCGTGGTTCACCGTCGACCACATGTTCACTAGGCGAGATGGTGGTGAAATAAGAGCTGCCTATCGCTGAACAAATAAATGTTTCTCAATTAATATGTAGATGGCTAGTTCAGTATAACAGTAGGTTTAATAGTAAGATTATGTCTGCAATTTTAAATTATGAGTAAAAGTAAAGTCAAGGGAAACTAATTGTTGAGCGGGCAAGCGAGACCATACCCGGGTGACCAAAGTAACCATGCATTCCACGCGCGCTTCGAAGAGCTGTCAACAATATGACGGGGCCCCAATAGTGACGCAAACACCTGCCGGGGTTGTGGGATTGTATTGATTGACTAAACAGGCTACCGTGACCCCGGAACGTAAACGACAATTGAAGGACAACGATGGATTTTTTAGTCAGTGGGAGTCTGAAAGTGCCTTCCGCTCAACCCAGGGCGGGAGGACTTCTTTGATGACTTTGTCACCTAAATAAAAGGGAAAGTAATTGTTCAGCACATTAACTGAGTATAGATGTTTGTTAAAACAAGCAACAAAGGAAAAATACCTCACAAAATACTCACATTGGAAATAGAACAACTTGTATCCAATTAATAATTCAGAGCCCTTAATGCCAGCCGGTACGCATGTATCAATGAATGCCGCCGCATATCAATCAAATGTCAAAGCAAGCCGTGCATTGACATTCGGTTATACGCAGTTTTGATTCGAATGAACGTTCGGAATTCAACATTGGCTTGGATCAACTATAATCGAATGTTGTATATTTAGTTTGGTCTTTTTAGTATTGAATGTGACTGTCAATTGTTTTACTGGTCAATTCATTTTTTAACCGACTTCAAAAAGGAGGAGGTTATCAATTCGACGGTATGTTTTTTTTTTTTTTTTTTGTATATTTGTTACGCGATTACTCCGCCAATTGTGGACCGATTTTCAAAATTCTTTTTTTGTTCGAAAGGAGGTACTTCTGAGGTGGTCCCATAGTCACCAAGTTGGGATCTGATGATTGGATCCTGGAGAAATCGAGGGCAACCCTCGAATTTTATAGGCCGACACACCGTTTTTCGCAAATTTTATGAAGTAATTTAAGTACTTGCGTATGGTAATCATAATTTCATGTAGCTGAGCTGATGATGGAAGGTAGAACTCCTTAATAGTAAGGAGTAGGCATCTACTGATTTTGTTTGAGTTCGCATATCTCTGGAACTACAAGTCCGATTTAAGTAATTCTTTTTTTGTTGTACTAGGTATCATTCAACTAAGGGAATACTGCAAGTTTCATCAAAATCGGTTCAGTAGTTTTTGAGATAGGGAATTTTATTAGCTTATTGTGTACATGAGCGATTAACATCGCTCATGTACACAATAAGCTAATAAAATTCCGGTAATAACCGGTAATAACTTACCGGTGTTATGAATTACAAAATTCTAGTGCACATGCTGCATTTGACAAGAATTCGGGTTGAATATTTAAACTAAAAAGAGTAAAATAAAAACTTTTTCAAAAAAAAATGTAACCGCCTTCAAAAACAACCATAAAAAAACCTACAAAATAACTTTTCTTTCGGAAGTCGGTGGCAAAAAAAAGACAATGAAATAAAGAAAACAAAGACACCGACTTCCGAAAGAAAAGTTATTTTGTAGGTTTTTTTATGGTTGTTTTTGAAGGCGGTTACATTTTTTTTTGAAAAAGTTTTTTTTTTGTTAAGTATTATGCTCTGCGACACAGATGGAAATGTAAATTGTACGCATTTTTATACGTTACACATTTCAATGGCTGCACCAAAATTTAATACTGCAGTCATTTTTTTTTGTTTTATATTGAGACTTTACATTTATCATCACGTAGTTTCTTCAAAATGTTATTCGGGTCAATAATTATAATCACATCATCATCATCACCATCAGGTTTGATAGTAGTCAAACGCGACTTTAACATAAAATAATAAAAAAAACACTATCCGACTCGGGGATCAACTACTACTTACGATACGATAAAAAAAACTTTAAAAAAAAATTTAACCGCCTTCAGAAACAACCACAAAAAAGGGTAAAATAACCTACAAAATAACTTTTCTTTCGGAAGTCGGTGGCTTTGTTTTTTTTATTTCGTTGTCTTTTATGCCACCGACTTCCGAAAGAAAAGTTATTTTGTAGGTTATTTTACCCTTTTTTGTGGTTGTTTTTGAAGGCAGTTAATTTTTTTTTTTAAAGTTTTTTTATTTTACTCTTTTTACTTTTAGTTTAAATATTCAACCCAAATTCTTGTCAAATACATCATTTTCTTACATGTGCACTAGAATTTGGTAATCCTTAGCACCGGTATACATCGCTCATATACACAATAAGCTAATAAAATTCCCTATCAAAAACTGCTGAACCGATTTTGATGAAACTTGCAGTGTTCCCTAAAGTGAACAATTCCTAGTACAAGAAAAAAGAATTTTGAAAATCGGTCCACAATTGGCGGAGTAATCGCGTAACAAACACTCAAAAAAGTAAAGATCATCACATCATCCATCAATAAAAATGCTCACAAAATAAAAAGTACTGAACCAAATTGAATGAATTTTTTATGGGACCAAACTACAAGTATACTGCATCGAACGAAAAAAGAATTACACTAATCGGACCAGAAACCTCGGAGTAATCGGTGTACATACATCAAAAAAAAAAACATACCGACCGAATTGAGAACCTCCTCCTTTTTTTTGAAGTCGGTTAAAAATAGAATTTTGGGTTTTATTTTGATACTAACTTAACGTAGTATAGGACAGTCTCTTCCCGCCTTACGCTTATTCATAAACTAGGATCTGTCTTTAATGCAGTTTTCATGAATAGATTGAGTGATTCAAGAAGAAGATTAATATGTTTAATACATCTATACTGGACACGTTCGAAGCCGGGGCGAGTCGCTCTCAAGAGCGTCATTAAACATTTTCA
The DNA here is from genome assembly GCA_950005045.1 of Agrotis exclamationis. Classification (NCBI taxonomy): domain Eukaryota; kingdom Metazoa; phylum Arthropoda; class Insecta; order Lepidoptera; family Noctuidae; genus Agrotis; species Agrotis exclamationis. The sequence continues at coordinate 18,652,146 of OX465436.1, forward strand.
TAAAAATACTTCTATTTAACTATAATAACGTACTTACTAAGTTTCTATGATTCATAATACCTAGCCTAAAGGTCTTAACTGTAAACACTTAAACATGAAATATGACTGGCAATGTAGACAATAACAACGGCGCCAACAACCAACGTTGCGTGTTGGTCCCAAACTTCACAAAATATTATACTCGTAAAATAAAGTCCCCGCTGCGTGTGTCTGCACAGGATAATCTTAAAAACTACCCAATAAATTTTCATACAGTTGTCAGGAGTAGACGAGATGATTCATGAGGAAGAATATGTGTAATTTGAATGAATAAGATTAAAAATCGTCTTTTTATTTGAAATGGGTTTGCTTTTGACTCTAATTTAGTCTAGGCAGTTGGGAAGTGCAGTCACTTCCCACCTGCCTAGACTAGGGTAGAATGCATTCGGAAACACAAACGCAAGTAATGGGTTTCACTATTTTGCTGCGCGCATTATGAAGTTACTAGCTGCTGCCAGCGGTTTCACCCGTTACAAGTCGAAAATTATCCCATGGGAACATAAAATCAGGATAAAAGCTATCCTATATGTTAATCCAGGTTATAAACTATCTGTGTACCAAATTACATCCAAATCAATTCAGTAGTTTTGCGTTAAAGAGTAACAAACATCTATCCAAACAAACTTTCACGTTTATGATATTAGTAGTATGTTTGGAAGACGCTTTTTGCGTGGTAACTTGCGATGGTAGAAAGAAGTGATAAATTTCTTAAATACGATGATAATGGGGATGTCGACACCATCAACAAATTAATTTTTTTCAGTGTCATCAGACGATGTCAGCAAAATCATGTCATCTGAGAGCATTGCTATGCAAACCGTGTGTAGCCGGAGCGAAATGCTAGTTCTCCTATAAACTACCGGATCTCTTAAGTTTGGCCCAAATACTGGTGGTTGGCGCCAAACTTTCTCCTATAAACAATGGAATCTCTCGAGTTTGGCGCATTGTTGGCTGTGATTTGTGAGCATGAGACTGTGTGATTTGTTTTTGAGTTTAGTCATGCAACCAAAGAGCAGTAAATTTTGTCGAATCATAGAGATGAACAAACAAAGTGAGATTTATAGAATTTGAATTTGTAATACTGGTATTGTAGTCTACTTGTATTTGCATCCTGGAATGGTTTTCAACATCTTTGTAATCATTTTTCTGACCGAAACTCAAAAGTCTGACAACTACTTTTTTGTTTTACTGGATCTATAGATATCAAATTAAGAGCGCAGAACTGCAGACCGGTTTGTGGTAGGTGTCATGACAATTGAAAAAAGAATGTGCACCTTATATTTTTATAATCTACACTAATATTATAGAGAGGAAAGATTTGTTTTTTTGTGTGTGTGTTTTGTGTATGTTTGTAATGAATAAACTCAAAAACTACGGGACCGATTTCAAACCGGCGAGTCCGGACGTCAAGAACCTCGACTTACACTGGACTGTCTAAGTAGCAGGATTATCTAAGCAGTATACGGTGGACATGGAACATAAAATGCAACCGAAGGAACAGGTTGTAACTGTAGACAGTAAAACTCTGAAAATCCCTTCCGCCCTACCCAGGGCGGCGAGTCTCATTTGATGTCATCTGTCTTCTTGTGCCGTTACATGCAGCAAATGCCTTTTATTCAAATAGAGTTATTTTATGCACAATACAAACTTTACCTCCTATTTTAAGCCCTATCCCATTATGTTACAGCTCATAGCAATATCAATTACGCGCCCCACTAAACTTGTTCGGCCAACATTGGCGTCAACTCATCCCGCGAACAAAGGCCTCTCTCGCGGATTTCATCGCATTGTTGCTCCATGATTTGTGGCCGGAAGCCTGTATGATTTGTTGTAAGTTAGGCCCTTACATCAAACAATAAACCCTCCTAAATCAATTTACTAGTTTTTGGGACCAACAAGTTGGTTGGTCCTTTTGAAACTATTATATTTGGATTGCGAGTGTTCGGATTAGAGGGACCATTTTGAAATGGTTGCTTTTGTTGTGTTATTATACGTAATCTAATTGCAAGAAACCATTAATGGACTGCGTGATAGGTGATATAGTTATAAAGAGAGAGACTCATGGTTAAAAGCAAAGTGTCGAAGAAGACATGCTGCGCGAATCCGAAATTAATTAAGGCAGATAAATGGTTATGAAACACGCCATCTAATAAAAATGTTTGCAGACGGGAAACATAAGTGTGACGTATCGATTAGTCGTCACCTTGTTGTCCTTTGAGAGCTGCTTAAAGTGCTTGCCTTAAACGTATATTCGTATAGTTCTTTATTTCTTGCATCATCAGATTCCATATTTTTCAAGCTAGAGCAATAAATACTGTTGGCAATACGGATTGTTGGATGGTCTTCTCAATGATGCTGATATTTAAAAAGTTATTAGACTTTTTAATTCAATATGTCTCATTCTGATAATTTCAAGGTAAAACCACGTACAAAAAGTAGTAAAAAATAATTTAATTTACCAGCGTTACTCGTTTAAGGCCACATTTATCACCATTGGTCTTACCACGAAACATTAAACAGAATTGGTAGCCGCCGTAACAAAAGACAAGGCTTTCCTCTTTCACTGAATTTCACTGCATTGTTGTGTTCGTGATTTGTGAGAGAAAAACAGGTTTTGTTAAAATGTTGGGGTTTACAGACGCCATAGAAACGGTCCCGTTGTTGTTTACCATATTTTTAGAACAAATAAAAATGCCGGAAGATGGTTTGCTGACCTAATTTAAAGCGATGGTGGTTTGAAAAATATTTTGATAGAATTGTTGTTGTTTCTTGTGAACCTCTGGATTATATATTTTTTCTTTTTTCTCAGCCTATACTGTCCCACTGCTGGGTAAAGGCCTCCCCCAAGTCCTTCCATGTGCTTTTGTCCAGCGCCACTTCGAACCAGTGGGTGCCTGGAGATGCACGGCGCCGCCGAGGCCGGCCCAGAAAGAGGTGGCGAAACGAGTTGGACTCGAACCGTGAGGGCTGGATTATATTATAAATATTTATCACAACTTTTTAAAGACCACTTCAGCAGCAGCAGTTTGCTATTGAATTGTTAACAAATTGACTAAGCTACATAGACCTATGCAGATGGCTGCATTATGGTCAAATGAAAACTTGCTATTGGTTAGGGCCTGATAGGGCCAAATGTTGCCGTGGTCGCGGGACTTCTGGCTCTGAAACGCAAGGGTAACTGAAAAAACAAGTTTTTAGTCAGTCAAGTCTCCGACAATCTCTTTTCCCCCCAGCGAGAAATGGAGGATTCATTTAATGATTTTCCAACGTAAAGCAACAAGTTAAACATCGAAATTATGTTTGTAACCCAAAATATGTCTGGACTTCTTTCTTAATATTAAGTATAGAACTATATCCTCTTAACAGCACCTGTACTTCAACTAAAATAATCTGAAAAACATTTCCCCACACAAAGACAATCTTCTTCCTCCAATTTGAGGGCATTGTGGCCCATGATTTGTGACCACAAGCCTGTATGATTTGTTAGATCAGTAATGACGGGCTCCTGTAACGAGCAGTTATCAACATGATTGGTCCTTACACATTATGTGCTTGTCATTCCATTTTATTGTGAGCTACGATTGGTTCTTATGTTCCGTGTTTCGTTGCTGATTGGTCCTTGCTTCCTTTAGGGTGTTTTATTTTTTCTTTGATTTGTGTGCCTTTTGTTTTTTTCCTCATAACAGCTTTGCTTTCTTGAGAAACTTTGAGCAAGGAAATATTAACTTTAGTGTTGCTGGTACTAAAGTTTATTTTAAAATGTTCATAGATTTTAGCTAGACAGGTGATTGATGATTTGTTATGACGACCTACATCTAGAAGAGAGGTTATTCAGAGTGACTCCTGACAAAATCCATTTAGAAAGCATATTCGTTCAAACACATTATGAAGGGTTTGTGGTTGATGTACGAAACACAATGCTTAATCATTGTTGGCTTTGTACAGCAAACTTATCAGATGATGTTATGAATTCCCCTTTGTGTATTTTTGACGTTTTTCCTGTTTATCTCAAAACATTTATTATGATATTTGTTCCGTCTCATTTTACTCTGACATCGATCTTGGTCGGGCATGGTTGATTTAATTTCTTGCTGTGAGTTGAAAGGGTTCACTGACTATAGATACGTCTCAGACTCTCAGGCCCAAACCTACAGGAGGAATTTACTCTTAGCTCCAACTTTACGCTTCATCCGAAAATAATCTTTGTTAGTATAAAGGTGAATTGCATATACTTAGAGACAACTGTGAGCAAGCTTATCAAACGAATGAGAACATTAATTTTATACCGGATGAAGTGCGGCTGAGCTAAGGTTAAGCTAATACCAATTTTGCTCTATAGAGGCCTAAGTTTGCCGTTTTTTTTACTGGTTTTCTTCCATCAATACGAGTATTTCGTCGTTACTTATTTCTATTGTTGATTTTTAATTTGTGATAGGAATCAATGGACTGTGTTGTTCTTTCATTAGAAGTGAACATTTTTTGTCTAAGTATGGTTTTTTCGTTTGCTAGCTATTACTTTTTGTAACCTCCACTTACCAACCCGCACTGGGCCCGCATGGTGGATTATGGCCCACTTCCTCTCACAGAGAGGAGGCCTGTGTCCCAGCAGTGGGAACATTATAGGCTGATGATGATGATGATGATGATGAACCTCCAGTTTATTAGTTTTTCGTAAGATAGGGTGAAAAAAATCTGTCTGTCTCTTTCCTTCCTAAAATTATCAGATGGAAATCATTGGCAGGATGATGGCTATATGGCTTGCCTCCAAATCAAATCAAATCAAAGCATTTATTTCAAGTAGGCCAGATAGAGGCACTTTCGAATTGTCAAAAGACAAAAATAAAAACACAACTGACAGCGCCCGTTCACGAACATGACGCATGATATCAGCACCATTCAGCTCAACCAAATTTTGAAGGGAACTAAATGATCCGACACACGCGCCACCATCAGCGAGACATCATCTCCTATTACATAAAGCTAAGCCTAAATGGTGAAAGGTACTAGGGGGTATTCTATTAGGGTTCACCTCTACCTAAAACTTCAGAGATTACAGGCGTGATGTTATGTATTGTGTTTTAGGCTTAATATCACTAAAATCAGAATAATCCCACACATGACACATTAAAGTGCCTTAAGTACTAACAACACACTAGCATGTGTTGTCACGTACCCCGCATTACTCGTCCCTCACCATATGGTGCCAGCTTTAGTGGCAACCTCACTTAGGCGTTGTTTATAGAATAATTTGGATAGTTTTTTTTTTCAGATTTCTGTCTTTTCCTAGCCTGACTTCCTCTGAAAATAATTTAATCTCCTACATGGCAACCTAAAGGCATTTTAAGTACCAAAAACACACTAGTATGTGTCGTCACGTACCTCGCATTATTCGGCTCGACCATATGGTGCCAGATTTAGTGGCAACCCCACTTAGGGCATGTTTATCGAATATTTTTATGAATTTTATACGCGAACAACCATTTCAATTTCTTTTTTTATCGAAATGATTGCAGTGTTTTTGTTGTCAGTTGTACATATTTTATTGTGCGGTATTTGGATTTCGTAATTTTTCTCGCTTTCGTAAAATTTTCTTCGGTCAAGAGTTGAGTAAAACCTTGACCTACTTCGGACTTTGTAGGTATAAGCCGGTGTGATTCTGGATTCACGAATCTTTTAGCATCTGTAAATAAAATAACTTATTATCAAGAAACTATATACGACTACAAATTTTGAAATTTCCTTGACGCTATTACGTGTGGTCCAGTTGTTTTCATTTTTTTTTTCGTTAAATATGACGGTGTCACCGTGGATTTTAGTCAACTGTACAAGTCTGACAGTCCCTCCCGCTCTGCCCTGGGTGGGAGGACTCATTTTACGATTTTAACACGATAAAAAAAGTATTACGATGTTAGTTTCACGAAGAAAGTTGTTCAGATATATTTAGGTGTCTGTGAAAATGGGGAGAATACTCAATATCGATACTGGGGAAATCATTCCAAGATGGTTCCCTGATATTCAGGCCAACATAAACCACACACATGGCCTTGAGGAATGTGTGAAGCGAGCTCCGTATAACATATTTTATGCCTTCTCGACGATTTCAAACTTCTACTTTTATTGGGTTTTGATGGCAGCTGCGATATTTTATGGTTGTAAATGTGAAATTTTTGGAAGACTATAGTGGCTTTTAGGTGGTTTGTTCTCTGATAACATTTTTATGGCGCATTTTGCAGTTTTCGTCTGTAATTTTGTCGTTGATGATAATAATATAATTAAAATTTTGGTAAGGTAATTTTACTTGAGTACTTGAAGAGATACCTTCTATAATACGTATATTTTTTTCTTTGTTAACAATGTCATAACTTTAAGTTATAGTTTTAATTTATACATAACAGAAAATTTTGTAGAATTCTGGAATTACAATGTTTTTGGTTGGGTTTTATTGTTTTTTTTTTTGAGTTTTCCTCCTTATTCATTTTTCTGACAAGAAATAAGCCGTTCATAAAGTATAACAGTGAGAGCTTTGTTTTGTTTCACAACAAAAACTTTATAAAGGCACTTTGGGGTCCTGTTTGGGGTCGGCCATATTTTAAAATGTCCGCAAATGCACTGTAAAAGTGTGAGACTCCGCAATGAATTATGTAGGTACCTACTTTAGAGGCCGAGGTGCGTAAGATTTTATTGCTTAAATAGTTTAATTCGAAAGCAATAAGAGCCTATGCAAACCACGTCTTTTAAACGCGCCGTCGACGCGCGTTTCTAAAACGTGCGTCGGCGGCGCGCTTTTGTCAAACAGCAGTTTGTTGTCGCGATACAAAGCGTCAAACGCGCGTTTGCATCGCGTCTGTATCGCTACAAACGCGCGTCAACGGCGCGTTTAATAAACGTGGTGTGCATAGGCTCTAAAGAAACGGGAAACGTCAATTTCGAATTTTAATTAAAACAATAGCAATCAACTCGAATGAATGAGGAAAATGTCGTAAAGAAAGTTTAAACAGTATAAGTAGGGTAGTAGGGTACAGGACGATCAAATGAAATAAGTGATCAGTTTTCCAAATAATACCGTGACCCTGGAACGTAAAGGGCTAATGAAGGACACCGTGGATTTTAGTCAGTACAAGTCTGACAGTCCCTCCCGCCCTGCCCTGGACCGGAGGACTCATTTGATGATTTTACCACGCTAAAAAAAAAAAAAAATTGAAAAAAATCGAAACGCTAACTCTTCAAAGTAACAGTAAACAGGCTTCTTATTGCCTAAGGTCACTTCATAGACTTTGTCTCTGCCAGCGCTGACCTAGAAAAGAGAGCAATCAAATCTCAAATAAAAATAAATAAACGTAAAGACCGTGTCCATAAATACTGTGACGATGGCTAATAAAGTAGTAATATAAAGAAGGTGACATGAGCTTAGCATTCAAAAATTCTGAAAAGTAGTGTTACGATGATGATTATCACATTTCGCGGTTAACTTGACACAGAAACCCAACTCTAAAAATAAAAACTGTCAGATTATATAAAGGGTATTTGTACATTTTTGAACTGAAAACTTAAACATACAAAGAAACGAAGTTAGATGTGTCCGATGAAATTAATAAATTAAAGTAACAACCATAAAGTCTCCAATATCAACCCATAACACACTGACTGTTATTTGTTGCCATTCGTATTAATTACTTCCTCGTTTGTAAGCGATTAAGTTAAAATGTTGTTTAAAAATGCAAATCACTTGTCCATAATCAATTACGTTTGCGTTAATTGTAACGTAGCTTACAAAATAGAGTCCACACCACTGGAAACTCATTTAAATCACAATCGACCAACCTGACTGGGTTTAAAATAACCTTTTATCCTACCAATTTGCGTTCCTATTTTTAAATTTGTACGTTGGCAACATTTAGACCGTTTGAATATTTAAACAGTTCCATTCTACCTATCTAATTTATTCGACATTAGATAAAACAAGCAGCTTCAGACATTAAAAATACATTTTAAAATATTTTTTGGTGTGGCAACGTCACAACATTTACAGTCATGGAGGACAAACATCATAAATCTCTGAAGCAGGCCACTTACATTTTAATTTTAAAAAAGGTATATTTTTCCCGGTTCTATCTCTGTTTTGACGTAAAACTGTGGGTTACGACCTCTGGTACAAATGTGCTGGTCGTTAAACTCCGGGTTGGTCGATTATCCTCTGTTTCCGAGTCGCTGGTGATAGAGTAGTCGATTCCTCCCGCCATTACTGAAAGTAGAACTAATTATTAGTTTAGGTTGCATTTTTAAGTGACCTAGTGCAGGAGTTAGGGAATTGTTTTCTTCTACTTTGTTAAGCTGTTTGGGCTAGTTCTCCCAAGTGGCAGCTGCAGTTTCTTTTGGACCAATTTCTTTTATCAGCCCAACTTAAATGTCGGTGTTATAGGTACACCTCAAATCTAGCTTTTAGAGAGGCTTAGATGTGGGTGATAACAAGCGTGGTCCATCAAATACTCGCAACCGGCCTGCCCACATGGGAAGCAGCGCTGTTCTCTCAAGAATGCAGCGTTGACACGTTGACACAGCGTCCGTTAGAGAATAACATTGCTTATGTGAAAGGAGTATATATAAGGATCATAGTACCCTGCGAGTAGGCAGGACCTACCCGCAGCGTAAATGGCGTGAGTTTAATTAACCAATTTTTATGAAGATTTCAATGTTATGTTTCGACTACTCGCCTATAGGCCAAAAGTAAGTATTCATTTCTATGCTACAGAAGACAAGAAAGTTCTAAGTTATCGTCAAAAGGCCACTTAAGTCACATTATACACGTCTATCAACGACCATTTATATCTAGACGCCTCATGCACGATCTGACTAACAAAAATTATTCTGTCAAGTCGCTGAGGTACGACGTAAGCGAGGGGGACGGGGTACTGCGTTCTGATTGGCTAATACTGCGTTCTGATTGGCTAACTCAAGGTCAGTGCGACAAGGGGACTCACAGGAGTGGTCGAGTCACGACGGTTTTAAGACTTTTTTACCTAATGTGTTGACAGACATCGGTCGCCTGTGATTAGGAGTCTAGTTATAAATGGTCGTTGACGTCTATACACTTCTCACTTTATCATTCACTCAAACGGTTCACGTATCATTCACTTCCAGCCCCGTTCCGAATCAACGTCTATTTTCCCCAAAGAACAGACCATTACTTATTGTGCCAAATCGTTAGTTCGCGAGGATACAGAAAGTCTGCCTTGTAAACGGGTCAATGGAACATTCTGGGGGTTTAGGGTCAACTTGCGTAACCTAGATTTTTTAGGAGTAACTTTTACCCTATTTAGTCGGCGATTTATTATGTCTCTTTTGTTAGTAAATGGCGACTGAGAGATAATTTTAAAGGAAATGAAAGAATTGCTCCTTTTAACTTCTTTTCTGCTGCGTACGTAATGATTCCTTGGATTGGAAAGTAAAAATAGTCTAAGTAATGCTTTCTAACATCACCTATCTGACAGTCGATACATTCCTTTCTGCGGTTACCCAGAACAAACAGTCAACATTAAAAAAAAATCGTTTTTACTTTATTTATATAATATTTTGACAAAACAAATGTTTACTTCAAATTCTCTTTTTTATGTATAGATTACTAATTTTGCACGTTACTAGTTTATATTAAATCTACGTATAAATTCACATGCTGCGCTGTTATAATAGTATGGCATAATGTTTCGAGTACTCATAATAGCGGTCAATGGGAAGCTCATGTGCAGCTGATGGCATTCATAGGTTTAACTTGCACAATATCATCATTTTATTTTTGTTAAAATCCAATTAAAATATTAAATAAAGTCGGCAACGTAGATACCTTCTACACTTGTCAACGAATATCGATGTATTTTTTTTTAAACTTTGCCCCACACGTGGATTTTCTCCTGTGTCGTTGGATCAACAACTACTTGTACGTTATACAAATATTTTGTTCCGTGCGGGAATCGAACCCGCTCGCGACACGCTACGCAGCAGTAAAATCACTCAGCCACTTTGTAACCGTGCCGTTTCGTATTCGCAGTTATATTTTCAAAAACAATTTTATAATCGACACAAATAATTCTAATGAGTTTGTGTCATAACTTCAAATAGGTATTACTTAGATAACATTACTCCTGCAAACAGAACCATGTCATTAATCTTTCTAAAATTAACTTATACTAAGTTTGAATAAAGTTGATGTTTGTTTAACAAGAGAAACAAGGATTACAATTAAGCTTAGTCTTTATGAAAAGGTAGTCTCAATGCAAATCCAAAAGATCAATCTATGTAAGAATAATTAAGACAGACTAACATGAATATGGACGGCATATTAATTCCACATGAATAAATAGGTCCTGCCAAGCCAAATAATATATCACAGATACATATATACAAGTAAATTGTACATAATACACAGACAGATAGCAACTGTAGCGTTCCAGTGACCTCCATATATCCCAATTCAGGGAATCTGGAATGTCTCCAGTATAATAATTCCTTAAGCGAATTATGACTAACTAACCTATTTACTGTTAGAGCCAGGATTTGATTTATTTTGGGCAGCGTTTCCAATTGGTCCTTAATGTCCTTGTTTATGTACAGACGCCACATGAACCTACCTCAATCTGTCATATATCTTTAATAGATTTTCAACCTTATCATAATAGTGGAAGGTTAATGTCGATTGATAAGTCTTGACAGATTGGGGTATGTTGACCTACCGGCGTCTGTACTTATAGAAAACATACAGGAAATTACATACAGATAAAAGACAAAGGATTCATTTCAATAAGAAATCTCTTCCAGCAGACTTACAACAGCAGAGTGATAGACAAATGAAGACATAGGGCACAAAAAGAGTTCTTTCGGTTTTTGCGATATTGATGTGGTTTTGCTTCTTATGTGAAACTAAAACATCATTTTTGAAAAAATATATATTCTTCTATTTTTTTATTTTAATGTTCCAAGTAGTTGTACTTAGCATGTAAACGAACTTATATGTAATTAGTAACACATTACATACAGTTCGGGAGGCAGAGCTTTTATGTAACCGTGTCACCTACGTTTGCAAATAAGTGAATTTTTGTTTTTGCAAGTAAGTTAATTTTATTTATATGATGTAGATTAGACATCTCTGAATAACTCTTCGGTGATTACACGTGTGATTGTTTGATACGCAAAAACAGTTATTGTAATTAGACCAAAACATTTTGTTATCAGTGTGATGATCAGATGAGATTGGCCAAATGCAATGTCATTTTATTTAGTCCAGTAATAAAATTACTTTTTTCGTTATATTCAAATGTAATTCAAAATGAATGTTCGTTTCAAATAAAACAGTTTTAAACAGAATCCAGGCAACAAACCGTCCCAGTAACAACGAAATATGATATTTTTGAAACAACCGCTTTGTTACTCGTACAGTTTCTCTTACAACAAATTTAAATTATTTAAATTTATTACCAGCTGCGGGCTAACTTAGATTACTCTACGGGATTCTAAACTTTATAATAAAGTTATAAGGTTTAATGTTGCGTGGAATAGTTTTGTATTTTGATGGTGGTAATAGGAATCTAACTGTGGATTGTGTTACATATTCAGGCGGTTTGGTGTTATCGATTTTGTGACAAAGTACGTAATTTGTGGGAGCTTATTAGTCTCGTTATGATTATGGAGGCTTACATGAAATTGGTTCTTAGCGGTAATTAAGAACGCGTCCGTTCTTATAATGCCCCATGAACAACCTCAGGCGTTGCGACTAGAGTCAAACCACAGGAGATGTAACAGATTCACTGTTACGACAACCCATATACTTAATATGCACCGAAACATGAAGGAGACCATTGCAGAAATAGCCTGCTTAGACATGTGTGCTATCACCGCAGATGCTTCTAAAATACTGCAACAAACTGCAACTAAAAAATATTGTTCACTTACAGTAGTATCGTTTACGGTCAGTTCACACCGAGACGCGACGCGGCGCGACGTGATGCAACGATCTGCAGATGTGTATCTTATCGTGTAGTAAATAAAGTTAGAATTTGAGTCGCCAATTAAAAGCAGCGCGGCGCCGCGCTGCGCCGCGCTGGGTTGTGACAGGTGTATCTTTTCGTGTAGGAAATAGAGTTAGATTTTGAATAGCTCTATTGATATGTGCGCGCAGCGTCACGTCTCGGTCTGAGCTGACCCTTAGTGGTGACAAGCTCTAACCAATATCTTTCATTTGTTTTCTCCGCAGTCGCGTGTAGCCAGAGCTTGTGTGTCGTGGCCGAGCAGTAATATGTCATATAATTATGAACAGAGGTTTGTAATTGCTGTGCTTCATAATAATAGGTTGGCGCTATCTTTGGAGTTTCCTTCTATTCAAATTAATATTTCTGACTTATATTTACTGAAGCAAACAAAGGAAAGAGGCAGGGTAATTAGAGGAAGTTGAATTATTTTATAACTAGATATTCCCCGTGTTTATTGTTACGGGGATATAATTATTATTTATTTAAAGTCAGGTTAGTCTAATTTCACCCGCTGGGATCTTGTGAGGTTGGCTAAACTATTTGGTGATTAAGTAAAGTAATCTACGTAGTTGTTTCGAAGCTAATTTAATAAACCTTCCATCTGTTTCTTGTTTTATCTGAAAGTTTTACTTAAGTTGAGGTCAACTTGGGTTAAAGGTCAGTACTATAAATAATTATTTAAGTTGTCTCGTTAGGAGTGAATACTAACTAGATTATATATATTGTATTCTAATTTTTATTTGTTATCCTATTCTATCCCACTCCTAAGCTAATGCCTCCCTCCATTCATTCTACTTCTCTCGATGGTGTGTCTCTTCACGACAATTCCGAAGTAAGCCCGTAAGGCATGCGGGCGGCGAGTAAAGGGCAACTCGCTGCCCGACCATGGACCACGCCCGGGTCGACTGCGCGTTGTGTTCCACGCGCGCCTCAAAGAGCGTCAGCATGATGACGGGGCCCCCTCTCTAGAGGGCCAAAGCCTGCCGGGGTCGCGGGACTTATCTCATTACCGTGACCCTGGAACATAAAGGGCTATCGAAGGACACCGTGGATTTTAGTCAGTACAAGTCTGACAGTCCCTCCCGCCCTGCCTGGGGTGGGAGGACTCATTTGATGATTTTACCACGCATAAAAAAAAAAGCCCTCAAAATGGGAATGAGCAGGTCATGTCTACCAAATGTGGGCTCGAATATCACAAGAATGAAACCTTGAGACAGTTAGGTGGGATCGCGGAAGGCCGACGAGAAGATGGATGATGCTTTGGATGGCTTCCTAATCTTAGCAACTGTAAATATTTTTGTGTAAGATGATTCCCGAGCCTGCCGGGGTCGCGGGACTTACGAATTACCGTGACCGCGGAACGTAAAGGGCTATTTATTGAAGGACACCGTGGATTTTAGTCAGTATGAGTCTGACAGTCCCTCCCGCTCTGCCCTGGGTGGGAGGACTCATTTGATGACAAAAAAGGTGATTCCCGAAATTAATTTCACCAAAATCCATTTGACGCCTGCTTATGGCTCGCATGATCTTTGATTAACTACAGAAAAAGATCGAGAAAAGAGTGAAGTAGATAGATTTATTAATTTACTAACATTTTAATAAACAATGAAAATGGAAATTGAATAATTGTGACATTTTTCAATTTCCTCGCGGAATAGTAAAATAAAACAATTTTGGCAGGAATTAACCAACATTTTCCAACAATCGAACTTTCAGGAAACACGCTGAAAACAATCACCGATCAGCCGTGACCTCCGACACTGAAAAAAAAAACCAAAATGATTAATCTGTCACTCTGACCGCGATAATCGAAACGCGAACACTCGCTACGCAGAATTAAACTTTATCAAAACGAAATTAAGGTTTAAATCGTGTCGTGTGACATTTGTAAGTGATTTATGCTGTGCGTGAAATGCGAACAGTAATTGGTAGTATTAACTCTTTTGGATTACTTAATTTAAATATATTTCGGTGATGGCGTATGAAAAGGTCTGGGAGCGCTGATAAGGGGAGGTGATGTAAATTGCAGCCATTCACGCTAATCTGGCACTGTGAAAATTAGGATTAATTGTGATCCATTTATTAGCATTAACAAAATCAGCACGTCGGGGAAACCGAAACGGCAGCGGACCAATTAAAAACCAAAGCGTATAATAAAAAAATAAATAAATAAAAACGCAAATCACTGTTTTTAAGATCGGTAAGACACATTCAAAGTTGTAGACTGGCTGTGGATGGTGGGAACTAGCAAATGTGTTTGGACAAAGTATACAGACGGGAAGTAAGTTATCTTCATACAAACGCACCGCGCGCGGCTTGTATGTGTGCGCCGTAGTATCTATGCGTCGCCGCACGCACACTTAACAAAATCTCGGCCCATTTCGGCGTGCGCCAGTCGGGGCTAACATTGCATGAGGTTCGCGCGTCACGGCTTTTCGGCACCGCTAAATAAATGAAAAATGAGTGATAATCGCAGGAGAACGTATTGTGTGATTCAATAGATGTTATTGCATTATTTATGTATGTATTAATTAAAATTAAAAATAAATAATGGTCCTTTATGTGTAAAAATACTACATTATGCCGACTAAAAAAATACAAAAAACTGACTAACATAGGTACAACGTGTAACATAATTAAAGATAACTTCTTATGGATATAAATACAACTTCCCGACTCTTGCCAATTTATAGGCACTGAATTAAAATTTAGCTAAAAGTTACAACCCTGAGACAGTAGGCAATTATATCGCGGATTGAGCTGGAGATAACCTACTTCCCCTCTTTATACTATGGTTTGGATGACGTATCGCAAAGTATTAAAGTCTACATCAAAACATGCAAAATAAAGATTAACATTTCGCAAAATGTACATACAGGGAATACATAACATTTCTCTTTTGCTGCAGTGAAAGAATTACCGAGGGATGTAGGATTATAACCCCCACTCTTATAGGATTTGTACGCCACTCACAGAATCAGGACGGATTTTTATTTATCCAACAAAACACAAAACAAAATCAAAGCTCATTACAGAATTACTATTCACAATAATAACTCACACGAACTTATCAAATGATAACGAAACAAAATCTCATGTGGTTGCGTGACCCGTCATGGCCGCCGCGCCGCCCGCCATATTGGATCTGGGTTCGCGTGCAACCGTTTTTATTGACAAACGAAACTTGCTGATCCGCCCGCTTTATAGACGGTTATCAATCAATTTATTATTAGTTTCATCTATATTCTAGATTTTTGGGGCTAATTTTGGGGTTGTGAACTAGTTACGAAAGATGTTTTGAAGGTTATTTGGTTGTTAGAAAAATGGGGACTTGGTTTTTATGGTTCCAAGCGGGTAGCGGTAATTATTTTTTATATGGCGCCAGTTCGGGTTAAAGACCTCTATTTTCTTCAACATATTTTGTCTCAGAAATTGCTGTAGCAGAGGTCAATAGGAGACATGGTTTTACCATTAAAACCATAGCGATATCCGAAAAATGTAATTACCTGCTTTGACCCATGTCAAAGAAGGTAATTATATTTTTCGGTATCCACTCTTGGAGAAGGTAAAACATGTAAAAAAATTGACTGTCTTGTAGTTTCTTTCTATCAGATCATTATTTTGGTTGCAGACGTAGGTTATTTCTCTGTGGGAGCATAAAGGTGTCATAATAAAGAACAAAGAATCAAAGAATAGGTACAGACAGGTCAAAAACTAATTGATGCAGGTAAAACTAAGTATAAAAACCAGCAAATATGCCGTATCTCTACCTGTGACTATTATGGTTTTATTTATGTGCGAGCGCATAAGATAACATGGGTAATCTTACATGCACCATCAAGAACTGGCATCCTGCTTCTTTATGAAGGGACCCTAAAAGCCGTAAAGTTATTACAAAAAGTTTTAGAGTTCATTTAAACTAACTCCACAAACTAATCCTAATTTAAAATACAAGCTCTTTCTAGTAATCCTAAATATAATGCCGTAATACATAACTTACAAGTTTCAGCGACCTATGACCTTGAGTGGGGGCGCTTCGTAACACAGCGCTAAAGTATTCAATCAAATTGCAAACGACCTGGCCTTTTCGTATGCTACCTCGCTGCAAGGTTACGTACGCATTCTAAGTATAGAGGTTTAACGGGAGTCTTGATTTATTTGTGGATCTATATTCTATTCAACTCTGGTTTACTGACGACTGTTAAGATTTTTATGTAAACGATTGTCTTTATGAGGCTTTTTATTTTTGCTTTCTTACTAGATAATAACATTACGTCTATAACTGAGATTCAAAATCTTGAAAAAAAAACACTCGAAAGTTTTAGTACTTCGTGTAAGAGGGAAAGGATCTTTCTATTCACGACATACCTGCACAGGAAGAATTGTTCGAATAAAGATCTCCTAGACGGGATTTCTCTAGAAATGGCACTTTTTAGTTCTTTTACTTTACGTCAGCACAAAGAGTCCAGTTTCCCATTTTTAGTTTTCTTTTCATATTATAGTATTAGTGAAGTTTAATGTCAAATATAGTGACAAAACTTTAGAAATATTTATTTCTATTATATTTATATCTATTTACTTGGTACTTCATTATGTAAATAAAGAAGGAAAAGAGAAGAGAATAGTAAGAGAAAAACTCTTATGAGAAAATCTACGTCGTCGTTCACAAATGTCACATTTCGATTGATAAACATCTGAAATACAACGTCAAATGAGACATGTTGGGCCTCGTTCGTACAGTTAAGTTTAACGATATCTGTAGTATTGTTAGGGGTGCTACAGACTTGTTCGGGTCGGCACATTTGGTTTGACAGTATTTGTGGAACAACAAAGTAGACCTGATGCAAGCAAGCACGTTCTTCAAGCCGGTCGACAATTCTAGATCGGCTTCAAACACAGTTGATATACTTTCGGGACGGCTCGCTGTATTTAGAGCCAGTACATTATTGCCGTTCGGTTGTGCCGAATGTAGCCGACCCAATATGCACGTAAGCATCCCTATAACTTGTCAAAGTTTTACGATGTCTGTTGTGGTGTTACGTTTCTTTTGACGCAGTAACGTGATACATTTATTTGCCTAGTTTCTGGGTTTATTGTTACGACTGACCACAAAGATGGAGACAAATATCGAGATGTTTTAAGAGCTTCGTTAGTAAGATTCATGTATTGAAGGGTTGAAAACGGCAATTTAGAAAGAGATATGATTTTTAGAAAAATGGTAGGCACTAACAACACATGCTTAAATAAGTTCTGTTCGGTTCGGTTAGGTTTGCTAAACATAGACACAATTGCAGAGTTAATATTTTTAAGATTGATAATAAATGATAAATGATATTTATTTTGTAAGTTGGTTATAAAAAACACTTTTACACGTCACAACTAATATTTTTTTTTAAACTAGATGAGGCCGGTGTTTCGTACCTGACTACTCTGAGAAGAAACAGCCGAAACAAACTCAGAGGTCACAGTCTCTTTTAAAGTTCAGACATTGTTTTGTTCAGGTCATACGAGGACCATGCGGGTGTCTGAAATGGTCTTTTGAGGAAAGAACCACACAGATTTGAGTGGACCTGTCCAGTCAGTGCAAGCAATTGTCGGTGATCGTGTAGCTCGACTCAGACCTCAAGGAGCTCAACGACACGACGAACAATACAAAAGAAAGGACATTTGGGTAGGCCGCTTAAAGTACTCAAATTGTCAGACAATTATTATAAATCATAAGCAAAACTTCCCCACATTCGTCCTCGCATTCACAATGATAAAATACACATAAAAAAGATAAAAATAATTGTAAAGAACATGTCAAATTGTAAAGCAATTAATGTCAAATAGTAAAAAATAATAATAATAATAAATAAAATAAAAAATCAAAGTCACAAAGTAACTGACGTCAAATTGTAAAAATATAAAATAAAAAAATAAAGAATGTCAAATTGTATAAAAAGAAAGGAATAAATAACAAAAACAAAGTGGTAAAAATAGAAAAAAAAAAATAGAAGATAGAAGGAAAAAAAAAAAAAAGACATTCTACATTACATTTACATTAATAAGTAGCTTGTTGAAATACTGCAAATAAAGATTATTTTTTAATGATACTAATGCGCTCAAGCTAAGATATAGTTGTCTTTAGGTTAAAATGTTAAGCAACTTATTTAATCATAAGATGTTTTTGAGCCGTGTCAAGAACTTAAGATGAAGGTTCACGAATCTTTTAGTAAATAAAATACAAAAGACTATTTTTAGCTTGTCTTGATTCACTTAAGTTTTTGTTGACCGATCACGGCTTGTTCAATCTTAAGCTTTGTTTTTTTTTGTCCTAAAGTTGGTTGGTACTGATTTCCCTAACGTAAAACAAAGAAGCTCGATCCAAAACTAAACATTTATGGCAGTTTATTTTGT
The DNA here is from genome assembly GCA_950005045.1 of Agrotis exclamationis. Taxonomy (NCBI): domain Eukaryota; kingdom Metazoa; phylum Arthropoda; class Insecta; order Lepidoptera; family Noctuidae; genus Agrotis; species Agrotis exclamationis. The sequence goes on from OX465436.1 coordinate 18,670,601, forward strand.
AAATTTATTATTTATTTATGTTTCTCTACGTGATCGAATCCGAAATGAGGAGATCCGTAGACGAACTAAAGTCACCGATATAGCCCACCGGATTAGCAAGCTGAAGTGGCAATGGGCAGGCCATATTGCTCGCAGAGCAGATGGCGGATGGGGTCGAAAAGTACTAGAGTGGAGACCACGGACTAGCAAGCGCAGCGTAGGACGTCCACCAACTAGATGGACAGACGACCTTATAAAGGTCGCCGGAAAACGCTGGATGCAGGTCGCTTCCAACCGGTATATGTGGAGATCTAAAGGGGAGGCCTATGTTCAGCAGTGGACGTTAGGACGTCCACTGCTGAATCATCATCATCTCAGCCATAGGTGGCTGAGATGATGATGATTTTGTAAAAACAAGTCATGTAGAGATAGTCACCTTTATTGACGACTTTTTAAAACTTTGTTTCACACCTAGTTCTCCTGAATCGTGGGTGAGTTTATGAAAATTTAAATTCACACACACACAATCATACAGACCCGAAACAACTACTTTCCCATACACATATTTGTTACGTGTGGGAATTTACTCTGAGTACCGGTCTCATAGCGGCCATACACCGTACTGCCTATCGTACAATCGGCATGACGCTGCCAATTTGATCAGTTAGATTTGACCGTGTGTGGGCGTGGAATCCATCAAATTGGCATGATCATGCCGATTTGATCAAATCGATTTGATCAAATCGATTTGATCAAATCGATTTGATCAAATCGGAATGATCAAACTTCAAATCGGCAGCAGTGATACCAACTTAGCAACTTTATAGCTAGATCTAGCTAATATTCGGTAGCTACTTTTTAACCGACGTAAAAAAAAGGAGGAGGTTCTCAATTCGAAACGTTTATTTTTTTGGAACGAAGTTCCTTATGGCGCGTTGCGAAAGGGGGCTAGGCGGAAAAAATTGTCACGACACTTTTTACAGTGGAGTGGAGTGGAAAAAACTGGTTCAAGCGATTTTCGACCTTATTGACATTTAAAATTTAGTTTGTTTTTTCTCACATTCTCGTTAGCTAACATTGCTCCTTCATTAAAATCCGGTGTTTGCATAAATGTCAATAAGGTCGAAAATCGCTTGAAGGTCGGAAAACATTTGCTTAACGATAAGCAAATGTTTTCCGACCTTCACTTGTATTACCAACTGATTCCCACCAGTGGGATAGACCGGTAAAAAAACAAGTCGGTAAAACAGTAGCTAAAAAGTTAAGCCACAACTTTTATAAAATTGTAGCTGTCGGTCACCGAATAATAGCTAGATCTAGCTATAAAGTTGCTAAGCTGGCATCACTGCTGCCGATTTGAAGTTTGATCAAATCGATCGTCATGCCGATTGGACGATAGGCAGTATGGTGTATGGTGTATATGGACGAACTGCCAATTTGATCAAATCGATCGTCATGCCGATTGTACGATAGGCAGTATGGTGTATGGCCGCTATCAGGTAGTAGCAGTCATAATATTCGTTCATAATTTGCCAACCAAGTCGACACGAATTAGCTTTTGCCCGCATTCTTGCCTGCATTCAGAAGTTATTACTACCTCGACGAAAAATCTATTTTTTATCCTCAGGGTGTGCTTCAGCTCCGTTGTTATTGTCTTTCAGGTGCTCGCATGTGGTTTATGTAACCTATCTTTTTTGTGATGATCCTCGCACATTGTGGGCATGTGAGCACACCATCGATAAAGTTATAGACGATCGCCGCAGGTGGTCGGGCTTTCAGTTGATCGCACTTGGCATCAAGCTCAAGGCGTCGGGTCTATCCGTCTGACAACATTGAAATCCATTAAGCCTAAAAGACGTAAAAGTTAACAGACAGATAGACAGAATTACATGCAGTCACACAATAAAATAAACAGCTGCATCCAGTTAAAATGGAACCAACCCCAACATACTCGTAGTTGTGAAAAGGCTGATCTGTGAGGCAAGAGGAAATGAGGACACTTTCCAATTTAGCACAAGTTTGCAGGACTCCTTCGCTGTACAAACTGATGTTCCTGAACATATATGTATTTCTGCTACTATTATGTATGTGTGTTTCTACGTGATGTGTGCGTTATACCGGCTAGGAGTTGGCACAGCAAACATTTGAGCTGCATGTTTAATTCCGGAATTAGATTTTAGTCTAATTAGTACTCTTCAAGATGTTCGCATATTGATATGGATAGGTAAACGATGAAAACATCGTTCGATATTTGGAGGTCTAAATGTCTACAAAAACTGAGGCTTTAGTACAAGTTTTCACGTTTTTTTTGCCGTAAAATAAACGTTGAACAAAACTTTGACTTTTGATGGACAAAATTTAGTTCCACATCAAAACAGACGGCGCGGGACATTTTTATAAAATTTTGTTGACCAACAGTGGGACATCCATAAATATACATGTTTTTTTGGCTTTGATATAATTTAAGTTTTTTCATTAAATATGCTTTGGTCATAAATTTATAATTAATGACGTTCTAATATAATACATACTATATTTAAAAACTAAAATTAAAAGTAAAATATTTACAAAAATAACTAAACTAAAACTAAAATAATAATAATAAAAAAAAAACAATTATAGGGCGTCAAAAAACTCATCCACATCGCTGTCAAAGGGGAAAGTGCCCAGAACGCTGGCAGCATTGCCACGTTGGATGGCAATGCTGATCCTTTGACCAAGAAATAGGCCAGCCCTCTGGTCACACGAGGCGTCGACTATGCGCTTGGCGATGTCTTTGAAAACTTGGTGGGCACTCGGACCCCATGGCCCTAGTGTTTCAACCCCAAACGGCTCAAATACATAGCTAGAAGTCAAGCCATTGTATTTGCGCCGTTTGAGGTTTTCAGCACTTGCAGCAGCCGCACCAGCACAGCATGTAGTACCAGGAAGATGGGATGGCGCAAGGGTGTCGACACATGTTGCATCCCACACCAAAGGTCTACCCAACTTCCATGGCATTATAGTCATCCCATCTGGTCTCTTCCCATCGTCGCGTGCCAAGCCACTGCGGGTTCTAAAACGGCTGGCACAGCACGGTGACAAGAGCACGACGGATAATGTCATTTAAACTAGCATGCCGTGCTAGCCGTCCAGCACTCTTGCTGCAGGAAAGGCCATGATGCCCGAGGCAGTCGACGCCTTCGCCACACTGACAACGATGTGGAGCCCCGCAAGGAGCGCCCAGACGCAGGCATGTAGCGATCCGGAAGGTTTCGTCACCCAGCATGGTACCTATGTTGGGTGACGGTAGTGCCTGAAGCCATAGACCCGACTCCCATTCGCCCACAGCCAGCAGGCGGGCACGCTCTACAGAATTGGTTGACGTATTAATAAGATTATACCGTACCAACCTGGAGAGCGGCTCATCCCACTGCCTCTGGGAAGATGGGTTCCCGGGTCGATCTGAATCCGGGCAAGTCATTTTCCAGGCGTTCTCCGCATCGGTCAAGCACGGCACTTCAGAGTCAACCAGGGAAAGACTTAAGATCTTCCTGGTTAAGGTTTCAGTGCTGTGGACAGAGGACAGGAACGCCGGTAAACTAACACTAGAAATTTTGCGGACGCCGAGTCCACCAAATCGTTCCACATTCGGACATTACAGGATTTTTTTCATTTTCCATCAATGTACGTCGTATTATTCAAGAATTAAGTGTGATCAAATAATTAGAATTCGTGCTAGGCCACTGGATCTTCGTTTGACTGATTAAAATTGTTAGATTAAAGAGGTCGGTAATAGTTTGATTTCCGTGGCAAAATCATCAAATGAGTCCTCACACCCAGGGCGGGATTATCAGGCTTTTACTGACTAAAATCCACGGTGATCCATCAATAGCTCTTTACGTTCCAGGGTAACGGTTACCTGATGAGAAGGTACATATAATAGGTTGTGGTCTGGAATAACACATAGTACAACTTTCATCCCAGTTTTACGTTCTGGTAGGATAAAGCATCATAATACACGCGAGCAAAGCCGCTAGCAACAGCTAATGTCATCATCATCAGCCGGAAGACGTCCACTGCTGAACATAAGCCTCCCCCTTAGACCGCCACGCCGAACGACAATTCGCCACTTGCATCCATCGGTTGCCCGCGACCCTCACGATGTCGTCGGTCCACCTAGTGGGAGGCCTGCCTACGCTGCGTCTTCCGGTCCGCTAATGTCATCATAAATAAATAAATAAACTCCTCCTTCTAACATTCTCATCAACCTATCCTCTTCTCAAAACATAACCCAAAACTTTAGACTTAAACGCAAGCCTTTTTCAATCTAGCTCAAGTTTGCAGGCTCCTGTATAAACTGTGCTATCCTTGCAATGTGTGCGTAGTGCACGCGAGGATATGAGCCGCCATGACAAACATTGCCCTCAGACGTTCTTAGGCTCCCCACACAAGTGAGACAGCCTGCAATTTGTGTTGAAAGCTTTGCGTTAGTGATATTTGTTTTTAATCTAGAGTAGTGTTTTGGAAGGTTTCTTGTCTTTGAAATCCTTTTGGGGGCAAGATTGATAGGTAGTTATAAGGTTTATGAATCATGAGAGGGTTTTAAACTTTCACTATCCATGAATCAGATGTGATATCAATAAACATGGCTATGAGTCAGATGTTTCGGCATTTGGCAATGGTTTTGGTTTGAGAAAAATTACAATATTTATTATAGTATTTATTATTTATTACAGATATAATTTAGCAGTTAAAATCTAACATAATTAACGTTTTCCTTCCATTAAAACTGATTTATTCACCTACCTACATTGGAGGATAATATTTTGCATTTCTCAAATTTTGTTCATTTTAATACACACTTCAATGAGTTTCTCAGAAGGAAACTCACAAGAAAATATAATCCCATTTTTATCCAAGGATATATTTTGCCCAGTAGACACGCTACTTGTACAGAGTACGTAAAAAGTCGATTTTTGCGAGTAGAAGTATCGTAAGAAGTATGCATTCAGTCGCAAGTGCACAGCCAGCCTTCGTTTCCACTCAAACTGAGCGACGCTGCTTCCCCCAAGAGTGATATCATATACCTATACATTTACGAAGATACGTATATACATATACAATATGACGATTGCATACATGCGACGTGATTAAAATCTGTACGCAAACATAGTCGAACTTTGAAATTATCTCGTCTGTTTGTCGAGTTGCTTCGGGCTTTCGAAGATTGGTTTAGATTCACGGGATTTGAGTATTTAGTGTGTAGTTGATTTAGTAAATTGAATAGGAGTATTGCTGTCACGATAAAAGTGGTGGTTCAGTGAAATGAGACTTGGTTTGCCGATTTGTTAGTTATGGGTTTGATACTTGAGTCCAGGCAAACACTTTAAAGTGAGGCCCTATTAGTGTGTTTCGTCGCCTCATAGCAACTTTCATTCATTTAATTACGACTACTCTCAAAACATTGAAAAAATAAAGGAATATCTAATGAAACCGTCGCGTCCAAGTACCAAAAACTAGAGATATGACATCCCACTTGCTAGGTTAATGGCACGGCTCACACTCCTAGAGAAAGATCCAGCTACAAAATTACTGCTAATTTATGCTCGATTTAGATAAAGTTAGCATAGATTAGCAATAACCAGAATGAAGTCTCAAATACCGATCCTTACTACACTAGTTATAGAGCTCTTTATTGCAGACTACACTCTCAAACCACCGAGGTTTAGTATGATTGTTCGCAGTATTCGGGTTAGGTCTTAATGGGTCCTTTGATTTAGGACGAGTCTCCATCATGGTTCAACGTTTGCCTCTCAAATAGTACTCGAGAGGTGTCCGACTCGACATGGACGGACATGACAATTACTTACCTACGTATGTGGAATACTATGTGTACATCCGTCTCTCGTACTGACTTGGATTTCTACATAGGTAGCAAAAGGGAGAAGAGTGAACTAGCTCAGCTAAAAATTGTTTGATCTGTAGTGTAGGCCAATGTTCTCGGTACGCATTTAATCGTTTTATATCATGGTGATTAACAGGCATACAGCCCCCTACAGTGGAAAGTGTTAAACGCGGAGAGGCATCGCTCAAGCGTTTTTGTGGGTGTGGAGAAAGTAATTTTTTTTCATTACATAGTTTCCGTGATTTGTGTTTACGCCAACGGGTTCCCTCAGCTGTTGGTTGTTTTATGAACAAGAATTGGCTCATCTGCATACATGGATGAGATAGGTAACGTACAAAACGTACTTATTTCTTGTTAGAAAACCGAACTTGCACATCGGGCAAGGAAATACAGATATATATATACGATTTTCAATATGAGTGAGCGAGACCATTCTTTTTCAATTTATGCAGGTACAAAATAACGGTTTGATATTTGAGCCGTCGCGGTTTGTAAACGAACAAGAGACGAGATCAAACATTCTTCTGTGCAACAAAGTTTAAAAATAATTGAAACTTTTCCATGTTCTCTCGTCCCAGTGGCCCACATCGTATGTTTCAGTTCACGATCAATATACGCGATTGTTGCAGTTATCTGTTCCTCTTTAATCGTTCCAGTCGCTGTGGCGCTGAATGTGGAGCTGACACATTTTTTATTGAGGATTATCGCTTTTGAGGAAAATAAAGTAAACGAATCGGTGCGATGAGACGTGCAGCGCTTAAAGCTGCTTTGTAACATTTGATATTTTGTAGCTATTATGTGATTGAATAGATTGGTTTCTAAAAAAGAAGAAATAATTATTATAGTGACACCATTTCCAGATACAGTGATGAAAACCATTACAATATCCACTAAGATAGACTAAAAATAACAATAGTGAGGTAACTTCTGCAATCTATCTTCATATCATGACCACCCACAGTTTGGTTGCAATACCAAGAAATAAGACATGAAATCATAACTAGATTGCTTCACATTTACATTCCTAGAAGCCAAAATTTTTATGGAGAATATAAAAATACTGTACTAAAATGTCAGCATTTTGTAAATCCACGACTTTTATGGCCGTTGTATATACATAGATCGGAGTATTATGCTACAAGAGCCGACACATGTCTAGACAGAGCACAAACAAAGCTGGTGGAGTCTAAGACGAGTGGCTACAACACGCATGACTCACTCTTAGCATAATGGAGGGCCAACTGAAGAGTTACTTGTTGTCATGGCAAAGGAAAGTGTGCAAACACATAACTAATCAATCCTTGTTGGAATGTTGGCTATACGAAATATTTGTGAAACTTTTTGAAGAGTAAATATGTAGATTTTTGCTTTCTCTGTTACATAAAATTTAATTTGAATTCGTGCACTATCTATTCTGTAACGTTCAATAGGTCATTCAAATGAGCGCGCGAACTCCACTTTCATTATGTGATGTGTTCGGCGGTGAAGGACACTTCTCTGGAAGTAACCTATTCACTCTTCACTTTAAGATCCCAAGGTTGTAACTATGAGGAAACACAGGTTAGGGCAGCTGTGCGCACAATAATAGTATTTTCAAAACGCTTCGTACGGGTGGGATATTCACCAATGTTGCATTGCCATACGACTTGTAGTCTAATGATGTAAAGTTCTTGGCGGAATCAAATTGTGCAGTTCCATCGCAAACTCCCCGAAATGTGACCAATAAAAAACCGACAAGCTGGCAACTCGCTCGTATCTGTTTTGTTTAAACCTTCTCTCTTCCCACTTTTGTTCGGAGCCACTTCAATTCGTCTCACAAGGATTACATCGCGGCTTCACAAAAAACACAATGTATCTTCTCGTCAAGTGTAGCACGGTCGCCATGGATCGATGAGTCTCTTTACTGATTAGTACCGTTGTTTGTCCATGCCCTTTTTGGAATGTTTTCTTTATGTATTAGGTGGTCTGTTTTCTGATCCTGTGTTTGCAGGCATTTTTTCTCGGAAAAGTCTTATGTCCACAAGTAAAACAAGCATTGTGTAGTGGTTTATGCGACTTTGCCCGTGTTTAGTTTGGTGCTATTGGGATAAAAAATTATGTTAGCCTTTCATACAAATATGTTTTTGTGTGAAATGATGTTTATACAAACATCCATACATCTTTACATACCTAATACATAGAGAAAAGTGTAATAAATGTTTTCTGTCGTTTACATAATTTGTATCTTTTTAACGTTTTCCTTGTTTCTCCATTATTTTATATAGACTGTTTTCCTTCCTTATAAACAATTATTTTATGCCAAAAAGTACAGTCACTCACAAAACTTTTGCCAAAAAATATTCAAACGCAAAACTACATACTTTTTCAAACCAATATAATCTTAGCACGCGCCATGGGTCCGTGTGTAGCCATTTTTCTTAGCAGCCAGCGTTACCCAAAGTTCGCCGCATTAATATTAATGTCCACTACATATTTATGGGCCCGTCCCGTGTTTTTATTTAATTCAATTATGGAACGGTTTAGCGGACACAGCTTTTTGGAACGTTTTCCGCGTTTTATTTTGGTGTAACACGTAGACATTTTACCCGACTTGTGTATTACAAAAAGGTAAATTGATTTTACGAGAACTAGAGAATAGAAAGAATATTGTGTACTACATATTTTGGACAATAATAGTCTTGTTGTTGTGTATGTACAATTGTACAGTCACGCACGGGTAAAATATACAATGAGCAATTTTCAAAAGCTATTTTCGTGAAATAACGATTTTTACTTTGATGTGTGACCTATTTCGTAGTATGACTTTGATAACTATCTTCAAAAAAATCTTAATTACTATAGCAGATGGACCTCTTTTTCCATAATAATAAATATATTTCAGGACATCAACGATGAGCAAAGCAAAACCCAAATAGCTGATGTTGGCCTCACAGCTGCAAGATTGAAGTGGAACTGGGCTGGCCATATCTGCCGCATGCCGGAGGAGCACTGGGCCAAAATAACCACTCTATGGAGCCCAACGGGCAGAAAACGTCAACGCGGCAGGCCCAGAAGGAGATGGCGAGATGAGCTAGACTCATTTCTCAAGGGTTGGCCTACAATCGCTTTACATCGCGACAGATGGAAGGAGGGAAGGGAGGCCTTTGCCCTGCAGTGGGACAACGTAGGCTAATAATAATAATAATCAACGATGAGAATTAAGTATTAATTTTATTAATTTTCTACAATTTATCCGTTGGATTTATAAGTTAAATACGAGTACCTACTACTAAATATGAACGTCAAAAATTGCACCAATTTTACGTAAACAATTTAACTTATAAATAATTTTTGACTTTAAATTGTTAGGCGTACCTAGTGGTCTTAAGTCGATCAAAAACTTTTTTACAGTTCCATAAACTTTTTAAGATACGGTTCGTGACGTAATCAATGACGTATACAAGCCATGTAGGTTAATGGCGAACCATTCAGAGTGACACATTAAGTCAGGACAACAAGTTAGTGCTTTTACAACGGCGCCGATGCCAAGGGAGGGCAATTAAAAGTTTGTACATAAACACGGATGTGCCTACCCGCTTATATCCGGATTCGTGCACACATATAAATTTATTTGAAGTGTTAATGATGTAAGGAGTCCGAGTAATTTGGAGGAAAAATCGCATCAATTCTTAATTTAGAGGAATTCGGAATTTGGTCCGTATCTTTCGAAGTTGGGAAGTCGTTTTCTAGTTTAATCGTATGTAATCGTAAAATCGTATTTAGCTATCTCTGAAAGTATCTGTTGTCATGGCCATCATAGGGTATTTCACTGAAAACATATAATTGGCCCGTTAGTTGGATTATCAAAAAATATTTGACACGTATTTTTTCTTTTATTAACCAAAATTGACGAAAATACGTCACAAGCAAGTACAGTTTTTACTTGCTTCTGACGTCATCAGCCCCGCTCTCTGATAAAATATAAATTAATGCATATTTACAAAGATATAACTTGTAAATATGCATTGATTTAACAATAAAAAAAAATACATGTATTTATTTTCAAACTACATACATGCCTATTGTAACTAATTCGTTATCTTGTTTTTATATAAATATACATACTTAACAAAAATAATCGAAAACTGGTCACGATCTGGATTGGTAACCAATAATATGTTCTTGATCACACTTCTGTGTATCCTCGACTTTATGTCTAGTTACAACCCTTGTTAATCCTTGACCCAATTTTCACATAAAGCGCACAATTATAAACCTTAAACACTGCACACTCGATCGGCTCAATTAAATTATTTACTCAACGAAATGTCAATGATATTTGTTATGTCAATGCTAATGACATAAACATAGAGCTCGGTTGATATCGCTCGCTAAACTGATGTGTTGTCATTGGATTTGTTCACTGTCATTCTCATTGAACGATTTGAAAATCCAATATGGCGGATGACATTTGAATTCTCCGAATTTGAATCGCAGATTTTCTATTGTCGAGTTCTGTTTGATATTGTGCGACATTTTAGATTAATTTGTGCTTCGATTTACAAGAGAAATAAAGGGACTTATGTACTACTGTATTTTGTTATGAAATAAATGACTAGTTATGACTTATGACGAGTGATTCCTAGCGTAAGCCTTGTTGGACTAGTAGTCAAATTCACGACTGCTGAGTTCACATGTTTAGTTCCTAGGTCGGGCAGTGCTAGGGCTTTTTCATCAGTAATTTCTCCCTTTGTGCCCCGTTTATGACAAGAAGCTCGCCCCCTATTACATGACACTTTAATATAAATGGCGATACTGTGGGTGTATTTTTACTGCGACAGAACTTTACCTATACATTTCGGAATTACAGCCACGATGTAACTACCTGTAATTCGTAGCTTAATATCTAAACTTTAGTTTTATTACAACGGAACCATTACGTTGATAATAGCGCTTTGATAACCGCACTTACATTTTGTTATAATATGCCATATTGCCATCAAATTGGGTCTAATTGCTTTAAGCTTTTAAAGAGTCCGCGAACCGCCCCCGATTTACTGAAGAGCCTCTAATTTAGTGAGGGTCACGAATAACCGGAAATATCTGGTTAGCCTGCGAAAAAAATACTGTTAGCTTAGGACCAAAGTTTGTTGAAACATTTGTCCAAACATTGTGTGTGTAAGATACTACATTTAACGCGACATGTTTGGTAACAAGCTGGTTGAAATGTTACCCTTTTTGGTTGGTCCTAAGGGACTTAGTTTATGATAATAATATCAGGCTGTAACTATCCTGGGGAGTTAGGACCTCTTCTCAAACAGAAGGGGAGGTCGTTTGGTAATCAAGTTTGTTTATAGGCAATTAAATTCAAAGTTTCCTTTGGACTATAATAGGAAGTTTGTACTATGCCACACCTGGGAAATGACCGCTTTCTTTATTTCTAGCAAATCACGTTTTTAGCCACCTTCATTACACCGTTGGTGCAGTGGCTGCCAAGACTCCCGTTCCGGGACTTACGGTTTCTGGGTACCCACTAGGTAATTTATTTTTCCCATAGTTGTTTCGTATTTCATTATGATTGAAAATAACTACTAACTACATTTAAATATTTCTTTGGACAATATCAAAGCCGAAATAAGGCTTTTTTCTGAATCAAAGTGTACACCTACACCATTTTAATTTTCGAAACCCATGTGGTTGAAAAACTGCCACATATTCTAGCTTATACAGTTTCTTATACCGAACGACTTCAGCCCATTATACTAATTGCACACCAAACACATACTGCACTTAACTCTTCGTATCAAAAAAACATAGTTCCTAAATAAATTATTTAGAAATACAGTGCGCCAGTGGCTACCTCCACCTTTTTAATTTAAGTTCGTACAGTCCATCCAAAGGTTGTGTGGAAGATATCGCTATTAGCGATAAGACCGCCATTTTAACTAGAATTAGTAATGTTTATAATAGTTGTGTAACAATTTTGGTGTACAATAAAGTATATTCTATCTTCTATCTATCTATAGTTGCCAACATAATCAATAAACCATTAAACGCTTCACCAAACCCATTTTCCGAGCATAAAAGTATAAAAGTTAATCGAATGAAAACTAATTAGTTAATACAAAATCAACATACCATTTAAAAGTCGCATCAAGCCGTAGTAGAGGTAGTATTTTTTCACAAAATTACTGCAATAAAAGTGGGATACAGACGCCTCAGGAATTTTAATTGAGTTCTCCGTTTCTGGTGTGTGGCCCAAGTTATAAGAGGATTGAGGGTCGCTCTATTGTTAGAAATTGAATGAAAAATACCAGAGAGAAAGAGGAACCATAGACAAAGGTTCGTGGCATTACGTCGCTTCTTTGTGTGCCTCCACATTGCTTTTACTTTTTTTTTAATGCTGCCAACGTGGGGCGGGATTTACAGTTCTAAAATAAAAATTGTCTGAGTATTCGAGGATTGCGTGTTTCATTATGGCTTGCTAGAGTTCTACATTTCGGTTACTAGTTTTTTTTTTTAATTATTTGAATGCAATAGTTCAAGGTCAGAAAATTAATTGGATTTTAACACTGTCATTATTATGTAGTTAGTAGTAAATAGGTTTCTTTCTTGATCTTGCCTCGTTTTCAATGCAATTATTGTTTAATAGCTATGATTGTATTTAAACTTAACAAGTGCAAGTGCATGTAGTTTTTAATTTTGTTGGTTATTGCCAACAAAATTAAAATTAGCGAACTGCAGTAACATACAACTGCAACACAAAAAAAAAACATGACAATAATTACGCGTGCATTTCCTTGACGTGTTAATTTTGCCAGAAAAATATTATTAGTGTTTAAGGCAAAAAGGGGAGCCCTAGAAAAATACTGATTTGGTAATCTCGAACCTATACAAATATAATTATGATCATTTTTGATTGGGGCCCTTGGATACTTTAATTGTACGTAATACTGCATTGTCTTATCACTTAAAACACACCTTAGTAAAAGCTTCTGAAACAAGATGGGTCTCCACAAAATATGGTGTCATTAATACCAAAATTCTTTTCTTTTTCTCTTTATTCCTGGCTAAAATGGGCCGATAACATTTTCAGACCATCAGGAATGTTTTAAAAGTTTGTGGTGAAATCGGGTAGTTCGTAGAAAGGCCTATACTTACTTAGGTAGAGTATACTTTAATATACATGGTGTTTTATTAATGAACAATATTTTAAAGTCTGGCATTACTAACGATACTAATCGTATTACGGAACTCAAAAACATTATTAATGCAAGTATCTTCGCTTAATGTTATTTGACGTTTGTTTACTTTTCATTACGCGCGCGGTGTACTGCGCTTTAAAATTTTGATACTTTAGGACTTTTGGGGTTGATTTTTTTTATTACTTTTAGTGTTTATAAGCCTTTGCAATGTGACATACTACATTTTTAAATGTGTCCAAAATTGCATTAATAATATTTTTGATTTGCGATTTATTAGCCGTAATGCAATCAGCTTCGTGAGTAGAGCCTTAGATTAAAATATTGCCCATGATTTCGATTTCACCCTGTATACATACAAATTAATGGTATTTACGAAGTAGATCTCATAAATAGGGTGACACAATGGGCGGTCTTATCGCTAAAAGCTACCTTTTCAAGATAACCTTTCGATGGATTTGAAGAAGAAATAGAAACAATACTGATGTATAGGTAGTCTGTGGTGTACAATTTGCACATAAAAGACACATTACACATCGATGGAAAGACATCAAAGGATATAGAATGGTCCAGGATATAGCAAAGGATAGGGATTATAATTTTTCGACTGACACAGTGCTACCTGCATCAGATGTTATACACGTATTTGTTGATTTAAGTATGCATTAATTATTATTGATAAGTGTTGTACACCGAATATCTGTCCTCGCTAAAATAATAATCTCTCTACTTATCGCTCTAAGGTTTGCTGTAAGAAAACCCAATTCTGGGTTAAGCTCGTCTTTGTACATTATTTTCCCTTATGTGAATGTTATTTAAATTATGTGTGTACCATAAAGAATAAGAAATAAGAATAAGAATGTTATTGAAATTACGCTCTTCATCAAACACACTCAGTAAATTGACTAAACATAAATGAGGGATGATCTGAAGTTGAGAGGATTCAAATATAGTTTCTTATAGCTGCCTTTTTGGCCCCATTGCAGTGGAACAAAGATGAATTGTTGATTGTGTGTATAAATGACGACACGTTTGGCAGTAGCCAAGCGATGGACTGCTGCGCAGCGTGTCGCGGGTTCGATTTCCGCACGGAATAAATATTTGTATGATCTGCAAGTAGTTGTTACGGGTCTGGGTGTTTGAGTATGTGAGTTTCTATGTTTTTAAACGCACCCACCACACAGGAGAAATTCCTATTGTGGGAAAAAAAAATAGATCAATGTATGAGTTTTTTGGAGTCCAAATTACGCAAGTATTACATGCCTGAATGAATTCGAGCCCATGACTTAGAACTTGTAAGTCGGGGGTGTTACAACTGGGCTACCACTGCTCCCAAACCTCATTGTTCTATTGAAATAAAAAAGGAGAGACAAATATTCCTTTTATTTAAATTATTCAGCCGTCTATAATGGCTAACGAAAATTCATAACACACCCAATAAAATGAAGTCCAACCACTAAAGAAGATTGAAATAACACGAATTTATTCATATCAAAAACTTTGACTCAACAAAAACACTGAGTTTTACGTAATAAAATTCTGGATTCCGACCGAAACAAAACCGGTGTCACATTTGTATTCCCTCCATATTCTTGTCCCGCATTCCTATTTTCTGTTTTAAGAGTTTTTTATGTGGATAAAATGGAAAACTGCTGACTATTTGACATATGGCGGCCGTACTGTGACAAATGGTCCTGGCGTTGTTTTGAGCCCCGTTGCATTGTTGTGCCGACAAATTGTATGATTGGGCTATTTTTGCTATTTATCTTTGTTAGGGATAAGGGAATCTTGTTTTTGAACATAATTGAGTCAGTTTTTTTGGGAAGTTGGTAATGTACAGAAAATAGTATTATTTTCATATATGTATTTGTTATAGTCTCTGCTATGGAAATTCAATTTTGTAAATAGCAATAGCATACGTGGACTTCTTCGAGTGTCCTTCAAATAGAGAAAGTCTGCTAAACATAGTTGACAACATCATCAGAGAACATTACTTATGCAGATTGAACATTAATATTGTTTCAATTACGCGATTAATTATAGTCGTTCTACGTAAGTGGACCACAAAGCCACAAAGAGAAATTATAATAATTGTTGGTCCTTACACAATAACTTAATATTAATTTGGTTATTTTTGGTCCTTCGGTCTGGGAATGTATTTTCGTATTCTTTAAGTAATATAAATCGAAGTCATTAGTGTCGTCTTAAGTAAGAGCTCTGTCGAAACCATAAAGAATAAAATAATTCGAAGAATATTTGCTTTACGACGATTTGATTTGACTTTCTGAAATATTTGACCTTTTCAGACTGTCGTATGTGAATTAAATTTATTAAATACTACCGACTCGCCCCGGCTTCACATGGTTGTTATCTCTGCTATATTATACATGTTATATTACATTAAACCTTCTTCTTGACTCACTCTACCTTTAAAAAAAACCGCATCAAAATTCGTTGCGTAGTTTTAAAGATTTAAGCATACATAGGGACAGACAGATTGACAGCGGGAAGCGACTTTGCTTTATACTATGTAGTGATA
Source organism: Agrotis exclamationis (assembly GCA_950005045.1). Taxonomy (NCBI): domain Eukaryota; kingdom Metazoa; phylum Arthropoda; class Insecta; order Lepidoptera; family Noctuidae; genus Agrotis; species Agrotis exclamationis. Next base: position 18,686,187 of record OX465436.1, read on the forward strand.
CTGATTTTTATGAAAACATTTTAAGAGAAAATGTTTAAGATTAAATGTAAGTAGTTATGTTATTCCAACAGGGTAGTTGTAAACACCGGTCAATTGATATACTTTTAATAACCTGTCAAAACGCAGTTCCATCGGATTGCAAAAAACAATATCAACTTGTGATATCACTAATTTGTCAATTCAATGACTCGACTATTTATTGATTTTATAGAAAGTAGATATTTTATTTTACAGTTACTGGAATATTTATCAGGTTTTCAGTATTTAAATAAGCGACAACCAAGGAGTATCATACCCAGTACTTGTGGAAGATAGGCAGTCGCTCCATGTAAAATATTGGTATTAGCCTGGAAACTGATCCCAACATAGTTGGCAAAAAGAATAGGCAAATGATGAAAATGAGTGGAATTATATGCCCAATCGTTGAAACACAACATGCTGAAACTAAACGAAAGGGAAGATTAAATAACACATGCTCTTTCTCTAACAAATAACTAAGCTTTAAAAAATAACGGTTGACAGGAAAACCCTCTCACGCGTTATTATTTACACAACACCGGCGCAATCCGGTTCGTGGCGGTAAATCCCGGTAAAAACTAGTTCCAACCGGTAAAAACTAGTTTTCAAGTGTTAACTGCACTTCTGCGTGACCCAGTTATAACTGGTTCCGGGTTTGGCTCGTTACTGGGCACGGAACCCGACTGCAGGCACGTTTCTGCTGTCTGTTTGTCTTTCTTCATCATTATGCACTGACAATTAATTTGCTGCTTTTTAAAATAACAGCCTGTATTTTTAAGGGGAGGTAAGAAAGTGTTGACAATTGTTTTTTTTGTTTGCTGTTTCTTTGTCTCATGTTTCTTTGTTGTATTTGTTCAAGCTTTGTGAAACTAACTTATTTGTTTTAGACTCAGATTTTCATTAATTCATTGTCATATTTATTGTCATAGTATTTACTATCATAGTATTAATAATTTTCTCAACGGGGTATACTAATTATATTAGTCAATGCTTCGACGAAAAAATGTCCTTGTCGCGATTGCTCACTGAATGAAATCACAAACAAGTATGCATCACAAATCAATCCGATTATAGGAATCCTGTAAAATCGGGTTTGTCAGCACGTGACGTGAACTCACTACTGAACCGTACAGCTTTATAACTCGTTTTTTGTGGGCTGTGACAAGTTTCGGGATCCCGAATTTTCATTTATGCGAAATGAAGCCTCGTTGTCGAATTGAATTATGCCAACGGTTTTAACTTTTTACCAACAACTGTCAAACTATATAGTTTGTATGTGCTATGCTGTAACGTGATTTTAGCTTGTCAAATATTATGATGTTTTTCTCTTGATTAAGTGTTGGTAAAGGTTATTTTTAATGAATGTGCGTTTTTTGCGCAAGTAAAAGTAGTTAAAAATTGTGTACATGCGCGTATACCGAAAATACTAATTCTCCTTTATATTAAATTCTTAGTTAGGTACAGTTTGATTTTTGGTATTCCCTTTACCTATACGCGCATGTACACAATTTAAACTGCTTTTACTTGCGCAAAAAACGCAAAAAAAAAACCCAGTCAGATTTTTTTCTATGGAGTCTGAGCATTCTTCATCGTTTACTGTCAAGCATCCTTTACTTTACATATAAACACTGTTCTACCATTTTATCTTCTCTTCTCTTACATATACCTCCAAGCCTAACCTCGGCATAAACCACCAAAGCTTTAGGAATAAATCTCTCATTCAAATATAGGGGTCGCTTTGAACATCGAAAATACGGGCAATGTTGGAAAATGCACTATTTGAGTTCACAGAGTTTAATTCTTGTTCTAATTGTGGCTTAGTTTGAATCAGGTTTAGTGACGACTGTGATTTTCAATGTTCCCAATGACAGACGTTAGACGATGTCACCCTGATTTAGAATTTTAGATGAATTTCGAAGAAATCCTCACACTGACATCATATTTTTTTTCTATTTCTGGAATTATCTGCTCCTTAGCTATCACATTTGCAGCAAAGGTTTCCCTTCAGTTATGAAGACACTAATGCAAAGGTATCCTGTCTAAGATAAATAATGTCTTCGTCTTCGCAAATGAAACAAATGACAGAATAACATTCGAAATTTGAAAATTTAAAAATCAATAATGTTTTAGATGAAAAAAGGTCAAATCAACGGGGGTCGTAACATACCTACTCTGTTACAGGACTCTGATAGTGATACCCCTTTTGACCAAAAATCCACCCTGTCTCTTCCATTGCTCTTTGCGTTCCAGAGCCACGATGTACTTTTAAGATTAGAAGTGTACATAATAGAACACATTTCTATCTGACTATTGTATCTTGAAATACAATTCATTGTAACTTTCCATTAAAAACTATTTTCATTTCAGCTTTACCAGCATAATAATTCCAGTATACAACAGAGTGTTGACTTAAAAACCTGTCTTTTTGTACGACACAATGTAATAGCGAAGCGGTGAACTAACTGAAGTGTTGGTCGTGGATAGTAGTAATATATCACGAGAAAATCTTCTTTTATCCGACCTCGAGACGGGGGTTTGTATGTATGAGAAAAAGGAGGATTGCATGGAAAGTGTATGGAGATTTTTTAGGGATTGAAAGTGAAGTTGGTTTTTGTGAGTTTGATCTTGAGGTTTTGAGCAGGATCAGTGGGAAAGTAGTGTTAATGTTTCCAGAAATAACAATCTACTAAAAGGAATAATCACTAAATCTGTTGATCACTTGAGGTATTAAAAAATCCGTATCCGTCAGTCGTTTGTAGATGAAAGAGACAAAATTATGGTCACCGAAAGACGTTTCAAAAGTTTTTGTTAAAAAATGTGTTTTAATTTGTGTGAAAAAAATATACAACGCAAAAAAAAAAGTTTTTTTTTATGGGCCATGTTATGAAAAATCTGCAAAAATTCACCGCTACACAAATCCTTCAGCTGAGAAATAACTGGAATACCTACATAATTTTATAATATCGGCACCTCCAAGGCCCCTATTTTCCCAAATGCCTAGCCACCCTACAAGGCTGTGACCCGATTCCGTGATATTTTCTCAGGACAAAGAAAATAGAATAAGGCGCAGCACTAGCGGGTAATTGTGACGTAATGCGCAGAATTTATGCAGGAACTCTTTTAGCATAACGCGTGTATTTAGGAGTCGGACCGGACCTTAAATTAAAATTGTTACAATGTATTTCCGAGCTGAGTGATAATTTGTTATTGTGTACGTACTTTTTTCTACATACAATATATTTTATTATACCTAAATAGTTTTCCTGGCTTCCACACTGACTGATTTTGATGTGCCGTGCTTCTCTGAGGCTTTGGACGCTTGGAAAATCGCTTGCCCGAATACCGACCTACCCGGCAATCCATCTTCCCAAAGACAGTGGGATGAGCCGCTCTGCAGTGTAGTTCAGAATAACCTACTAAACACATCTGCTACTACTGCTGAGCGTGCGCGCCTGCTGGCTGTGGATAGGTGGGAGTCGGGTCTCTGGCTTCACGCACTCCCGTCGTCGAGCATCGGCACCTTAATCGACGACACCACCTTCCGGCTCGCTGTTTCCCTCCGGTTAGGTTCCCCACTCTGTTCTCCTCATCGCTGTCACTGTGGGGAAGCTGTCAACAGCCTCGGACACCACGGCCTGTCCTGCAGCCGTAGTGCGGGCCGTTTTGCGCGGCACGCGAACATAAACGACATTATTCGACGAGCTCTTGTTACCGTCGGCGTTCCAGCTGTTTTAGAACCCAACGGCTTGGCACGCGACGATGGCAAAAGACCGGACGGTATGTCTTTGTTTCCTTGGCAGATGGGTAGGCCTCTAGTGTGGGACGCAACCTGTGTCGATACTCTTGCGCCATCCCATCTTCCAAGCTCATCGTGCTCTGCAGGCGCAGCTGCTGCGGTTGCTGAAAACCTCAAGCGGCGTAAATATAGTAACCTAAGTAGGAACTATATTTTTGAGCCGTTTGGGGTTGAAACTATAAGGCCATGGGGTCCAAGTGCTCACAGCCTCTTCAGAGACATTTCAAAAAGACTTGTTGACGCTTCCCGTGACCCAAGAGCTGGCTTTTACCTCGGTCAAAGGCTTAGCTTGGCTATTCAGAGAGGTAACGTTGCCAGTCTCTTGGGCACATTACCAGCTGACAGCGTTGAGGATCAATTTTTTGATGCTCTATAATAGTTTAGTTTGGTTTTATTTTAATTTAGTATTTTTGTAGTTATTATGTTATAGTTTAATTAATTGTTCAATACTAAATATTTTACTATGTCTATGTTATATTAATTACCTAAATTGATACACAGGTTTTTTTATAAAGTTGCATATTCTTTTAGTAAGCTTTGGATTGTCCAACGATTTTTTTAGTTGCGGAGCTCGTGTCTAAATTTAATTTATGGTCGATTGGTACAATTCAATCATCAAGTTTCGACGTGATCAATAGATTCATGTAAAGTAGGAGCTTGCATTATTTATCACTAGCTGCTGCTACAGGGTCTATCCACGTATAATATGCCAATAATTATCCCACGGTACCGTAATAACCGTAACCGTTCCGTCGTGGTTGAGTAAAAACATACATTCATCCATCCGTCCGTCCATCCAAATTAGTAAGTAGTGCTTCTGTGTTACAGATTTTACTCCGTTGAAACAAAGTTCCTCTTGACGCTTTCCTCTAACAAGAGAGTCGTCCATTGTATTACTCAGATATAATAACTATATAGTTTACACAAAATCGTAACTATTGGAAATCCATTAGTTTTTATAGTTCCCAGTGGTGCGTTCAATTTCGACTAGTCAGACAGCTTAGTCAGTACATAAATGTGAAATTGATCGTCTAGACTAGGTTTTAGTCTAGCCTTATCGCCATGGAGACAAATCTAGATAAATGTATCACCTGCACAATAGTTTTCTTGCAGAATGTTGTGTATTATCTATTAAAAGTAAACGATTGCGGTCTGGGAAGATTGCGGGTAAAACCTGGTTGAGACTTGCGCTGTTCAGGTAAATACATGGCACAAAAAGGAGATCTTCAACCAATGATATTCTAATATACAGATATGTTATACACTTACAAAACAACAGAAAAAACTGTTCCGCGCCGAGCGGCAGCACACATACACACTTTTTTATTCACACATTACATTTCACTACAAGTAAAATGGATAGCTTGATAAAACCAATAAGAAAAAAAGTGACAGCTAAATGTTGTGAATTGCGCGTAAACAAACATTATTCAAGCCACCAATCACCGCAAGTTGTCATCACGACAGAGATACACCAAGTTATTTTTTTTTCAAAAATATTTTAATTAAATTTTATTACCAGTTAATTACAATACAATCACTGTACGGTTAGGTACCGATTGCCAAACTATTATCACTTGAAGTGTATAACACAGGAGACGCGGTTTACGCGGGTGTACCGCGAAATGAGCGTGTTTTTGGACGGACAATCAGGTAATATGCAAGCTTATAACTTTGTAATTTTTTATGATACGGTTTTAAAATTTTGTACATAGATTCTTTACGAACTAGACAGGTTCCGTCCAAACTGGAAGGAGGACGCTCAGTATCGCGAAAAATGGAAGGAGTGGAGGGAGGCCTTTGCCCAGGAGTGGGACAGAACAGGCTATTAAAAAAAAAAGATTCTTTACACAAAAATACTAGACAGGTGTATCGGGTTTCGCATAAACAAAAAATAATGTTGGATATTCAGCTGTAGGTGGAACAAGGCTTCCAATGAATGAATGAATCAAAGCTGCTGTTCGGACCTTTATTCGACTTTTCAATTAGTTCAGTATTTAGTCTTTCCTATGAAAATTCTGAGTAGCCAGCTTGTCGGTATTTGAATGCCAGTAAAATTTGCTGACTACTTTTTTCTGGAAAAACAGTCGTGACGATCATTTTTTATAATTCGGTTTGCACTTGACTGAAGTCCAGGTTAAAGGTGACTGAGACAAAGCCTACGATAGAGCGGGCTTACCCAGAAGAAGCCTGAGATTTTCAAGAACACTTTATTTTAAAAGACAAAAAAGTTTAGGGTTTGTTTCACATCATCATCGTCATCGATATATCAGCATGATGACTAAAAATCACTCTGATCCTCCGGTTGCTCTTTACGACAATGTTGTTACTCCTAACAGAGGTAGGGGAGGTAAGCATAAGACGTAAACTGGTATAACGTTTTAGGCGGGCTACCCGTCATAGGCTTATCTCCCCTAAAAAAGTACACAAAACCTCTGGCCTCTGAGATAGACCAGATGAAAATACTCACGATACTCCTCCAACTTAAAACAACAACGAATAAAATTTTACAACACCATAAACCACAAAACTTGTTTAAAATATTCCACAATAACTAATTGTTAACACTGTTCCCAAAGTTTGTGAACATTTCAAACTTATGTCTGGTTTTAGTCCAGACTAATCTATAGATCGAACTTAGCCTGTAAGCCTGTGAAGCTTGTAAACTGAAACTTGTAAGATATTTAGTATTAAGTATTCATTGCTCCGTTGGAACTTAGTTATAAGTTGAGGACTCTAATCTAGTGCGCAATAGAGATGGTTCATTGCCTTTTAGCGCGTCCTTCGACGGTAGTTTTAATTGTTTTGGTCGCGTTGTTGTTTGTCGTCTGCTTGTCAGCGGATTTAGTTCTGTCAGTAGATAATGGTGCCGATTCTGTTGTACACCGAACTAACCTAAACTATAACTAAAATTTCTTATTTTTAGATAGTTGGTTTTGGTAAGTTATTCTGAAAACAAGAATCTCTAAACTTAGTTACAGTTTTGACATAATTAAAATCGAGTTTGACAATCGCTAAGTTGAGTACACCATAGACCAAGATTTGTCGGAAATTAAAATAAAAAATGAATGAAAGTGAACGAAATGATCTGAATTGCAAAAAAAAACCTGAGTAAAATCAAATAATTATTTAAAACTGTTTATCAATAATCATTAATGAAGCACAGGGAGCTTAGTGACGGCGTAAAACTTTAATGTTGTTTATATTTATTTTTTTAGTTTTTACTATCTGTGACCATAGTGATCATACTAGGGTTGTAAATCGAAAATGATTAGAACTTTGGCGATACTTTTTCGGTTTTCAATAAGAAAAATACTTATAATTTTATTAAAATCGATAAAACTGCAGTATTTAAAAAAAAAACAGCATACCATGATTTATCCTTTTTTTTTTTTTTTTTTAGGGTGGCAAAATCATCAAATGAGTCCTCCAGCCCTGGGTGGGGCGGGAGGGACTGTCAGACTCTTACTGACTAAAATCCGCCCGTGTTCCGTCGGATGCCCTTTACGTTCCGGGGCCACGGTATCCTGGATTAAGAAAAATCCGCGACCCCGGCAGGCATTTGGCCCCATAAGGGGCCCCGTCGGTGACGCGTGAAACACGACGCGCCACCGACCCGGGCTTGGTCCTTGGTCGGACGGCGAGCATACCCATTACTCACCGTCCGCAAGCCCGCTCCGCCGCTGTGCCCTCTGCTGTTCAGAGGGACACGCGTTGGAGCGTCCACCCGACAGGCTATTTGCATACGGGCAAAGAAACCCCTTAGGCACACAGTGCCTAAGGAGAGTTTTTGCCCGCATCCCAGGGCGCACCGGCCCGAAAAACTGGTCTTCCCCCCGGACGTATCCGAGAGGGAACTCCAGTCCACGGGCGCACGTGGAGGTTTCCTGTCTTAGCACCCCACCATGATTTATCCTGCTATTTATTTTAGTTTATTAAAGCTAGTATTATTAGTATTTTTGTAAGTTAGTTATTATGTTATAGTTTAATTAGATTTTGTAAGAATGTTTGAACTTCAAAGAAAACATAAAAAAAAATATATTAAAGCTAGTTAACTAATAAAAATGTGATCTCGAGAAAAGAAAATCCGGTTTTTGGTTTGGTGTTATATTTGAAAATCTCCGGTATAATCGTCGCCGTTGGAAAGCCCTATCAAGGACATTTGAATTTGTCAACATCAACAATCTGTTTTATTTTTTTGTTGTTTATTTTAACTTTGTGGATTAAACAAATATGCAGGCTTCAAGAAAGCGAGCAAATAAACGACAGCAGGAGCTGCTCGTGGAGCGGCTCCATAATAATCGGCAAATGGCCAGAGGTTAGAAAATTTCGCGGACAAGCTGCGGTGTATCTATTATATCTATTTTATTATTATATCTATTTTTATTGTCATCTTTAACTTCACCGGTCTACATTTTTTTAGAAAATCAAGCTGATCCCGAAGTCATGGAATTTTAGGCCAATGTCACTAGTGAGCTGAACCAACTGGGCTGCAGCAGGACTGTAGAGCAGTGGCAACATGTAAGTAGTTTCAGTCAGATGAAATGTTAAACTTTATTTTCATGTGCTGTAAATTAATTTCATTTCAACAGATTTGGAGTGTGTGGGTGGCTAAAGTCAAAACAAGGGCAAGAAAAGTGAGGGATTCCATCAGGGCCACAGGTGGAGGACCGGCAGGGGCAGATCTCAATGATATTGAGAAAAAAATTATTGATATCATTGGTTCTGCTTCTGTAGATGGTTTTGCCACTTTGGAAATGGTAATTTATTTAATAATAATAAATATTACTAAGACTGGTTTTCAAACTGTATATACGAAAATTAATAATTATCCATTGTTATTGGAGCTCAATGAATTAACTGTTATTTTTTATTCCAGGGAATACCTGTCTCTTCCCCACTGCCCATGTCGCCTGCCCCAAATATCGATATGTCGCCCTCTCTACAGCCCATACTGGCAGAGCAGCCGGTGGAAACCGACGGCGGGATGAGTGCAGGACCACAGCGGCGGTCCAGCAGCCGAATTTCGCGTCGTCGAAGACTGCCGAGGACTCCCCGCCCGCCAGTGCACCACACTTTGGTACAAGCACTAAATGAGAATAGCCGGTTACTCCGGGAGAGCATTGTGCAGGCTGCAGAAATTTTGGCAGCTGCTCTCTCTTTCGGTATTCAACATCTAGTGGTAAATGCCCAAGACGAAGATAATGGGAATGAAACCTGATGGGTTTTAACTCATTACTTTGTCTTGGAGTTTACAACTCCATGTAACCGGCTACTCTCATTAGTGCTTGTTTCAAAGCTCTCAGCTCGCTACTGACATTAGCCCAACTTCAGACTGAATGGGATTAGCTAGTTTAGTACATTTTTGACTGATTGTTAATTATTTTGTTGATTGTTAATTATTTTGTTGATTATTGTATTTTGTTAATTATATTATTATATTTAGTGAATTGAGTGGCGATTCTGATTTCTGATAGGTTTAAGGATACGAAAATTAAAATTTTAATAGAAAGAAATAAAATGTTTAATTTAATTAAAATAATTGACAAGTGATTGCCGAATTTCCCTTGCTTCAGCAAGAAAATCTGTGCTGGTATCCTCCACAATAGCACTCTGCTCGCTATCCTCGGTGACATTATCTTCTTCATCTGCAAAGATACACTTATTTAGATCTCTTATTTTGCAAACAAATAAAATGAAAGAAGAATTACAAAATAATAAACTTTGTAAGTAAAATGGGTACACTTACCATCAGATGTTTCCGAAAACATATTGTATAGGGTGCAACATGCCAGAATAATTTTTGCTGCCTTTTCTGGTTTATAATGTAAGCAGCGATGCCTGTGTAGGCACCTAAATTTGTTCTTTAGGCGCCCATTACACATTTCCACCACATTTCTTGCCCTTGTGTGGAACTCATTATATGAAGCTTCCGTTTCAGTAGTGGGCACCATAATGGGAGTCATGAGCCATGGCTGTAGTGGGTATCCCTTATCTCCTAAAATAAATAAAACTTTATATTGTACTTAGCTAATATAGACCCAGTAGGTATAAAAGTTTACTAGTGACCTACCCAGAAGCCACTGAGATCTTTCCCCATGTATAAACTCATTTCTGAGGACTGTGTGAATTTTTGATGCCCTCCATATTGCAGCATCGTGGGTGGAGCCTGGAAAATTTGGGTTTAACCCAATAATCTTCCCCCTCGCACTGCATACCTGAAAGTTTTTTATTTTTTAATCAAGATTTCAAGATAATTAATTGTGTTAATATTAAATGTAGTTTATATACTCACAATCTGGCAGTTGATGCTATAATAGCCCTTTCGGTTATAAAATAGGTTGCCAGGTGCAGTAGGATGATTTAGAGGAGGTTTTGCTATTGACACATGGGTCCCATTTACTGCACCTAATGTGTTGGGCATATTATATAGGTCTAGAAAACTGAAACAACCAAAGTATTACATGAATAAGAGTGGTGCAGTTTTCAGTTTTATTTTATCTTAAAATCTACTTGGCTTAAAAAAAAAATTAACTCACTCTCTCTTGGCTGCCACCTTTTCTTCGGGGGTTACGGGAAATCTCAAGTATTGAGGTGACAATACAGACAAAATTTCCTCTGCCGTAAGAGTGAGGCACCTGCTCACTGACGGCTGGCTGAGCCCAAGTATATTGTCTTGCCCAACAGCTGTTTGATAACTGCCTTGGGCAAACAGATTTAGTGCAGCTAGAATCTGAATATGAGTTCTATTATCATACAGGTAGATAGTTAGAGATTTTTCATCCTAAAAATGCATGCCCCTCCACTGCTTGTTGCATACACTTTTCAGTCAGTAGGTCGTTCAAATGTTTGTAAAGAAATTTTAGTGGAGGGGCGTGCAGGTTTTGACTGCAATATGTCTATGAAATGAGTAGGTATAATATATCACCCATTAATATAATAAAAGTGGGATACCACTCACTATGACTAAAAAATCACAAAATCCAAATCCAACTTGTTTTAGCAAGTAAATTAATGCACATACGACACAACACTGTTCTAACCTTTAAGTGTTTGGGGATAAATCCTTCATCCAACCGAGGATTCCGTAGCTGATCCACCAAATAAAGTGCTCCCGATCTAGGGAGTCTAAAAATTTTTCTAAACTTCTCCTCTGCCATTTGGAATGGGTTGGATTGGTCTCGCAATCTTTCCAATTGGATTCTTTCTTGATAGTTTCTAAAAAAATGTTATTTATTATTAGTTATTATACAGAACCTGGAAGTGGCTTTGATTATGAGAAGTGGATTTATCCACTTCTTTTCCAACTAATAATGTAGCAAGTGCATTAGATGTTCTGTACAAAAATCCCTTGTAAGTTGTCATGAATGCATTTCGTATTGTATCTTAATAAAATAACACTAAATTTACCTTTCTGCCGAATCGACAACAGCTACAACCACATAAGCTTCCATTATGAACTCAAAATCATCCAAACTTTCTAAGAAATACGAAAGAAATCTGCTTTTTAATGACAACTAATTTTAATCCACACCTTTTTAATCGCGTCTAAAAATAGTCTGATTTAGTTTGACAATCATATGTTTAGGTGAAAAACGTCAATTTCAGAATAGCAAAATTGCCATTTTCACTAAATTGAATAACTTAGTACTGTCAAACTATAATATATTTAAGTTATGTCACTTTAGTCAATTTCAGAATGGGAAACGTCGTTTGACAGGAACAAACTTAATTTTAGTGATTTTTAGTCTAGTTTAGAGGCATTTGTGACAAGAGAATCGGCACCAAGTGACAAATGTCTTAGGATGGCTTGTAATGAACTGAAATTATTTTAGGTTGAAGGCGTTTGTTTGTGTTTGAGAGTTTGTATAAAATAGTAAAGATTTGGGTTGATCGAAGTCTATGGTCTTGCATTGTCTGAATGACTCATATTTAGGACCGCCGTTCTTTTCACTTCTCGCCGCTCTCAGCCAGTCAGTATTTTTATAGTGGCCTTATTCTTCTTTTCAGTTTGCCCCTTCAAAGAAAAATGCGGCATTAGTAAAAAGTGAGTTTTCAATCATAGCTCTTGTGGAAACTTTAATTATGTTTTCACGATGCGCGCCGTATACACAAAAGGAAAAAAATAAATAACTTAAGTAGACTGATTTTAATCTAAAAGCATTCACAGATTCTTTATAGAACAAAAACATTGCATTAATACAAATTCAATCTGTTCGATATTTACTTTGCAGTTTTTGTGTTCGATACAAAAGTTATTTCAGGATTTATGTAAAAGAAAATTCTTTTTCTCGTTTGGAATGTGAATTTGTTTTCGACTTGCTTGCATGTTCAGTATAACGTATATTGCAAACACAGACGAATATCGTTATTTAATTTGGCCATTTGTTTTTGGATTCAAATGTAATTTCAGCCCTACGTATATTGATTTATAGAATACTTCAGTGCCTCGCATTACTTGAGGGTTTGTAAGAGTAATTAAAAAAGAAGCAAAGGAAAATACCAACAAGCTCAGTAAGTTATGATTAAGTATCAAAAACAACAGGGTTTGGAGATAGTCTGATGAATTCATTCCACATACGCGTAATGTTAATGTTTAATATCGATTGCAATTAAATATGCAAAAATTCAAAATCGTAGTTTAGATTCTTCAAAATAATAATTTAATAATCTTACACGTTTAAAATTCTAATGGCATCTTTCATATTTTTTTTACTTTCTTCAATTTTCACAATATTTATCCTTACCGTCTTCATCATCATGAAAATTAATATCATCCTAAAAAGCAGCTTTAATATTATTTCTTTTTATAACTTGGACTGTTCCCCGTGAAAATTATCTACAAAACTTTTGGAAGTCGTTACAAAATTCTGAAGGCGAAGCTCCATTGGGACGGAATTTTTAAAAAGCAATAATTCTACCGTCTTTTGCAAGGATATAAAAGTAATTAAATTGGTTAGTGTTAAGTTTATTTTGAGGAAGTCGTGGCTTAATAATAACAGCCATGTGGATCAATCTTCAAGGTTAAGCCGTGTTTGCCAAGGTAGGTCACAGGATGAGTTACTATTTATCATCAAGGGCTTGCTAACGGTTCCCAGGCACAGGGCACAGACCCTGGAGGGCCGCAAAAATGGCCAGATCACTACCACAAACTCAAAGCATTGATTTCAATTAGGCGTTTACAGGTTTTTTTTTAATTGTCAAAAAAGAAATGAAGCTAAGTACGCTACAGTCCCAGAAACATAATATAATAACTTGTGAAAGTGCTGTAGTTGCACATTACAAAGAGTAGATCTCTATGGAGAAGAATGGGGAAGAAACTCCATGGACACTCTTTTCATTTCAATCAATATGTTTTACAAAATTTTGGTTACATCATTGACGGTGCGTTTACACAGTGCGAGGACGATGTACATATAACGTGCACCCTAAAAGTGTCCAGGGTAATGCGGTCAGCTCAGACCAAGACGTGACGCTGCGTGCACATATCAATAGAGCTATTCAAAATCTAACTCTATTTCCTACACGAAAAGATACACCTGTCACAACCCAGCGCGGCGCAGCGCGGCGCCGCGCTGTATTTTATTGGCGACTCAAAATCTAACTTTATTTACTACATGATAAGATACACATTTGCAGTATCGTTGCGTCACGTCGCGTCGCTTCGCGTCTCGGTCTGAAAATACTGATTTTCAGCTGCATCCAGTTAGACTGGAAGCAGACCCAATATAGTTGGGAAAAGGCTAGATAGATGATGATGTCTTTTTTAACTTATATTTTAAAAAAAGTTAAAAACCCAACCAAGCTCGATACAAAAGCAGGGCAGGAGGGGTTGTCAGACTTGTACTGACTAAAATCCACGGTACATTCAAAAGCCCTTTACGTTCCGGGGCCATGGTTACTCGTTAGTCCCGCGACCCCAACAGGCTTTGGCCCTCTAAGTGGAGCTCGTCATTATGCTGACAGTTCTTTGAGGTGCATGTGGAACACGACGCGCCATAGGCATGGTACCTGTTCGGACTGCGAGTCGCCCATTACATCCGTCCGCATGCCCTAGATGATGATGTTAAGTTAATTTTCTTTGCACTTAGGTGCTCTGTTTTTCGAGTACAAGGTAGGTAACTGAAATATAGTTTCTTTGGTTATTATGTGAGTTGGTTTTCTTCTTAATTGTGGTTATGGAGACTGTGCGAGCTTTTAGTGAAGATTGTGAGTGCATTGTGCAGTTTAAATTGTACAAGACTTTGCTAAAGTAAGTAGGATTTAATTATTTAACGACTTGCATGGCACGGCTGGCGCAGCTGCTGCTACTGAAAAAATGCGTAAAAAACACTGATGCTCGATCTGGGATTCGAACCCAGAACCATTCTGCAGTCACGATTATGATTATAAACCCACCTACGATACAGTACCCTGAGCACGAGTTTTCAGTATTTGAGGCGTAATAGCGGCCATACACCATACTGCCTATCGTACAATCGGCATGACGATCGATTTGATCAAATTGGCAGTTCGTCCATATACACCATACACCATACTGCCTATCGTACAATCGGCATGACGATCGATTTGATCAAACTTCAATTCGGCAGCAGCAGTGATGCCAACTTAGCAACTTTATAGCTAGATCTAGCTATTATTCGGTGACAGACAGCTACAATTTTATAAAACTTGTGGCTTAACTTTTTAGCTACTTTTTTACCGACTTGTTTTATCCCACTAGTGGGAATCAGTTGGTAATACAAGTGAAAGTGAGTTCAATCGATTTTCGACTTTATTGAAATTTATGCAAACACCGGATTTTAATGAAGGAGCAATGTTAGCTAACGAGAATGTGAGAAAAAACAAACTAAATTTTGAATGTCAATAAGGTCGAAAATCGCGGTTCAGGCGATTTTCGACCCTCCATTCCATTCCACTCCACTCCACTCCATCGCAGTCTGTAAAAAGTGTCGTTACAATTTTTTCCGCCTAGCCCCCTTTCGCAACGCGCCATAAGGAACTTCGTTCCAAAAAAATATACGTTTCGAATTGAGAACCTCCTCCTTTTTTTACGTCGGTTAAAAAGTAGCTACCGAATATTAGCTAGATCTAGCTATAAAGTTGCTAAGTTGGTATCACTGCTGCCGATTTGAAGTTTGATCATTCCGATTTGATCAAATCGATTTGATCAAATTGGCATGATCAAATCGATTTGATCAAATCGGCATGATCAAGCCTATTGTTATGCCAATTTGATAGATTCCACGCCCACACACGGTCAAATCTAACTGATCAAATCGGCAGCGTCATGCCGATTGTACGATAGGCAGTATGGTGTATGGCCGCTATAAAGAAAACTGGAACTTTGACAACTTCAAATTGACAATTTTCAAAGAAAAAATTAGTTCCTACTTCGCACACCAGAGGCGCTGTTCCATTTTTTCATACAAGAAACGCTGTAAATACTGGAAAGACGCTGTAAAGTAAAAGAGTGAAAACTCGTGCTAAGGGCAGATTTCTCAATGGAAGAACTTAAAAAAATCTTACAAAGATTTCAATCACATTTTTAATTTTATTTCGTATGTGTTAAGATATTGTTTATACTTAATGTAACATAACGTCTCTAATCCTTGCAAGGTTAATCATGTAACCTAGAAAAGAAAATATATCGCCAATTGATATAATATTATTATTAGGGAGCAAGATAATATTTACGAAACCCGATTATTTCCAACCGTTCATAAATCCTTAAACCCTTAAGTAAATTTCAAGTAGAAAGTTCATAAATACCTTTCCTAACGTAAACAACGAAAACCGAGTTGTCCCGAAATTCCCGGTTCCATAATAAAATAGAATATCCCAAATTCGAGACCGAGGCAGTCGTAAGGTATTCTCCCGGAATACTTTCGTTCCTTCCAACTATTTTTCCTTGCGATTATTCGAGAAACAAAGACACTGTAAATAAAGTAAAAGCAATTTTAAAGCAAGCTTCTAGCGACCATGTCACACTGAAATATTGTTCTACTGTGCGCTGTAATGTAACGGAAAAGGACACGAGATAAATTGTTGTTAGCTATCTCTGTCTAACCGTGACGAATGTTCTTTAAAAATGGGGTTTTATTAAAAATATTTTAAACGTATATATCACTGTTTAGGGGCATGTGGACGGAATAGGTTCTTATATTTTTTGTTATTTTACGACCGAGTTCAGAGATATATAAAAAAACAAGATTAAGCCGCACTTGCCAAGGTTGATGGGTGGATGAAACAGCAGCTGAGTTTATTCGTGCTTCAGAAAGCCCTTTAAGCTATTAGTTTCAGCCAGGTTGCGGGCCTGTCGGGTTTTCTGTCTTACAGGAGTACATCATCATCATCATCATCATCAGCCGGAAAACGTCCACTGCTGAACATAGGCCTCCCCCTTAGACCGCCACGCCGAACGACAATTCGCCACTTGCACCCATCGGTTGCCCGCGACCCTCACGATGTCGTCGGTCCACCTAGTGGGAGGCCTGCCTACGCTGCGTCTTCCGGTCCGTGGTCGCCACTCGAGAACTTTTCTTCCCCATCGGTTGTCAGTTCTACGAGCGATGTGGCCTGCCCATTGCCACTTCAACTTGCAAATTTTATGAGCTATGTCGGTGACTTTGGTTCTTCGCCGAATATCCATGTTCCGGATTTTATCCCGCAAAGAAACTCCGAGCATAGCTCTTTCCATTGCTCGTTGAGTGACTCTTAGTCTCTCTAAAAGGCCAGCAGTCAGAGACCACGTTTCAGAGCCATATGTCATCACTGGCAACACACACAGGAGTACAGTGGCCCTTATTTGTTGTGGTAAACTCATCAAATGAGTACCCCGACCTGAATGTCAGACTCGTACTGATTAAAATCCACGGTGTTCCTTCAATAGATGTTGATGAATGGAGAGGAAGAGGAAGGCCAAAGAAAAGATGGATGGATTGTCTAAGGAATGATATGAAAGAAAAAGAAGTAAATGATACTGTGACGTCTGATAGGGGAGAATGGAAGAAGAAAACGTGTTGCGCCGACCCCAAGTACAATGGGATAAGGGCAGGAAGGAGAGGTGTTCCTTCAATAGATCTTCACGTTCCAGGGTTACGGTTACCTATTTAGACAGTCCTGTGATCCCGGCATGTGTTTGATCCTCTATAGGGTTGCTGACAGTTCTTTTATGTGCGCGTAGAAGACGACGTGCTGTCGACCCGGGCATGGTTCATGATTGGACGGCGAGTCACCCCATACTTAAAATAATGGTCGCTTTTCTATTAATTTTGGAAATTGGAATCTTGTTCTATATTGGTTTTTTGTCCAGTTCCAAAGCCCCAGACACGAAAAACCCACGTGTTTTTTTAGAGAAACAACGTATGCATTTATAAAAAGGTATTAAAAAGTAAATTACGATTATAATTTGGGAAATAAAATAAACCGAGCCACAAAATAACTAACACAGCCACAAAATTAGGTAGGTACTAACCAAGCCACGAATATTACAACTCGGCAATAATTTTAGTTTTGGGGGCACCCAGATGTTCGGTTTGGTAAGGTTCCTTTAAACCCTGCAGACACAAATAGGGGCCCCCCTCAGCGGGGCTCCGTCGACTACGCCTTGGCTTGGCCTATTTTTTTTTTGTACATATTCTGATTAATCAATTTATTTGATTCGTGGCTGACTTAGTAATTTTGTGGCCAATGTAGTTTTTTAGTAGGCAATAATGCTACTAAATAGAAGCCGGTTTATATAGCACCCTTATAATTTTACAATGTTCCTTTCGTTTGTTCTAGGTACAACTCAAAACTGACGACGCTAGCGCTACCCTCAGTGATATTCGAGCCTAAGTTCAGAGGATCTGTGCGAAATCTGGTGTATTCTGACCTGCCTGGACAGCCACCGCGGAGACAGGAGTTGAGGCATTCGAGGGATTTGAAGGTAAGTTTAGAGAGTAATGAGTTATCTTGTTGTTTACTGAGTTTCTGATAATCAGGAAGCACGTTGGGAAACAGGTTCCGCCACTTCTTCTCCTTAGACAAAACATTGGAATGTTCGGCGTTGGAAAAAAAAATTGGGTTTTTTTGGAGATTGTTTTATGTTTTTATTTCAACATACGTACTAATATCATGTTTTTTAAATAAGTAGGTATATCGTGATAATCAAGTCTCTTAAAATTACAACCTTAATATTATATTTTTGACGGACATATATAACTTATGTTACATATTTTTTATAAATAATAATTTAGCTAGTTGTGTAAGTGAAAGAAAAGAAAGTGTTTGTTTTATTTACTTACTAGTAAAGACCGGACGGTATGTCTTTGTTTCCTTGGAAGATGGGTAGGCCTCTAGTGTGGGAGTTGTGGGACGCAACTTGTGTCGATACTCTTGCGCCATCCCATCTTCCAAGTTCATCGTGCTCTGCTGGCGCTGCTGCTGCGGTTGCTGAAAACCTCAAGCGGCGTAAATATAGTAACCTAAGTAGTAACTATATTTTTGAGCCGTTTGGGGTTGAAACTATAGGGCCATGGGGTCCAAGTGCTCACAGCCTCTTCAGAGACATTTCGAAAAGACTTGTTGACGCTTCCCGTGACCCAAGAGCTGGCTTTTACCTTGGTCAGAGGCTAAGTATAGCCATACAAAGAGGCAACGCCGCCAGTCTCTTGGGCACATTACCAGCTGACTGCGTTGAGGATGACTTTTTCGATGCTATGTAATAGTGTTATTTACTTAATTGGTTTTATGTCATAGTTTTTATTTTGTAAATATTTAGGTTTAATTAATGTATTATTGTATTGTTTTTAAGTTAGATGAAATTCAAGAAAATAGATTAGTTAATAAATAAAACTTACTAGTTAAAATAATTAGAAAAGTAGGAGTTTTAATAACGAAGACAAAAATAATGAGCGCCAAGACAGCTCCATCGCAAAAAGTCGGTACAAAGAAACTTACAAGAACAAACTTTGTTTGCGACATCTTAACATTACTATTCAGCGTTTTTCTCGGAGAAAAATCAAAGTTCAAATAAAAAACTAGGTTAAAAACAATCACAAGTCTCCCTGGACTCGGCAATAGGAAACTTATGAATAAATTCACTTGTGAAGTCATTGTTTTATGCTAATCTTATTTACTTTGAGGTCCCAGCTAAATCAGACGAGTTTCACGAACAAGGCTGTTAATTCTAAAGTTTTTATTTTTACTTTTTTTTGTTACAATATATGTATATATAAAAGACGAATACAATACCACGAGGGCGAAGGTTTGAAGCAGCCCGCAAAAAGAGCTCATGGAAGGAATTCGGGAAGGCCCTTGCCCAAACAGTGGGAGAGTAAAAACTTAGAAGGTAAAGAAAAAATGGTAATACGAGTGGATGTCATTTATATAATACATTTCCATGTAGTAATTTTCAACTTCCAAGAGGGCGAAGCGAAAAAAAGGTACAAGCTAATGATGGTATTTTTCTACCAAAATAAATACAAGACAAACTACGCAAAGAAAACAAACGGATACATTAGTGACAAGAGTCGCGCGCTGGCTAATTCTTTTTCATTAAAACTGAGTACAAAAATAATTCATACTTCATAAAAGATTGTCGCGCTAACTAATGGCACATTATCCACAAATAATTTTCAAATACTTCACGTTCCTTTAACAAAATCATAAACATCGCAATTTGCAAGCCATTGTCATTTCTTCAGCACACAATCCCATGGGAAATTGAACTTTAAATCGTGTGAAAAGCAGTTCATTTTCCCAGTCTTGTATGAAAGGTTTTGCTAAGTTGGATTTAACAAAGAAATTGCATTGAGCGTTGGCTTAACCTTAGTCATGTTTTTTTTTGTTGTGTGGTACAAGTGAAAAACTCTTGGATTGAAGTTTCAGCAAGTCTTGCTTCTTTCAAAATCGTGGTATTTTCATCACTTTTGTACGGTATTTTATGAAATAGATTTCCATTAGCGAAATTCCTGGGGCAAAGCTCCATATTAGTTTGGGTATCGTCCTTTTACACATTAAATATAAAATAAAGTCATGACCCATGTATGTACTTACCATTGTAAGCGTTCAATGTCCATAAGCACGTTGTTATTTATGCGTACTTTGTATTCTTATTTTTAGAGTGCTTCTCCATAAATAAAAGAAGTTTTCCAGCGATCACTTCTGTGTAATGTCCCATAGTTTGATTTGCAGAATACGTAGATTTTCAGTTCGCTTTTGCTGTATTAATTCGATTGAATATATTATTCAGTATCGTAAACAAAATATCAATATGGATATCTAGAATTACATAGTCAATTATCGGAAACTAAGCCTGTAATTCTATGAACTCGTGTACTAAAACCATCGTATTGCGATCACAATTACCGGCAGTGGGGTGATTATGGCATTACCCCAGCGGGATCGTTCGTTAAGAGCCTTTTCACACTGGTGATGTGTATGCAATGTTTAACACACTCGTTGCGTGTGTTTAGCTAGTCGTCGTGACAAGAAAACCTTGCTAAAGAGAACTCAGTTCAGCATATTGCCAGATAGCCATACAAAAATATACCAATACTTGCGGTACTGAGCCGATTACTGAAGGAAAAGGATGAACTTTTAGAAGTAAGAGTCAGACAGTCCCGTCCGCTCCATCCAGGGCGGCAGGATTTATTTGATAATTTACATCAGATGGCCGATGGGGTCGAAAAGTACTAGAGTGGAGACCACGGACTAGCAAGCGCAGCGTTGGACGTCCACCAACTAGATGGACAGACGACCTTATAAAGGTCGCCGGAAGACGCTGGATGCAGGTCGCTTCCAACCGGTATATGTGGAGATCTAAAGGGGAGGCCTCTTCAGCAGTGGACGACGTCCTATGGCTGAGATGATGATGATTACATCTAAAAAAACCGCGCGAGTTCAAGCAAGCGATTTTCATAGAAAAGAAAAATGAAAAAAAATGTACATACAAGACAACGACACACATAATCATCATCATCAGCCTATTAATGTACCCACTGCTGAGACACAGGCCTCCTCTCTGTGAGATGGAGTGGGCCGTAATCTACCACGCGTGCCCAGTGTGCATTGGAGGATGTCACATGTTTTAAAATTTTTGGTTCTAAGACATGCCGGTTTCCTCACGATGTTTTTCTACACCGCACCGTTTTGAGAACAGTGGATGAAATAAATTACACAAAGTAATGCGGCTGGGTTCGAACCCACGACCTACAACTTGTAAGTCAGGGCCGATACCGCTGGGCCACCACTGCTCGCTCAGAGACACAATAGTACAATATTGTCAAGTCGAGGCGAGCCAGCGTCAAACGGAACGTAAGAATACGTACACAAATCGCCTCTCTAGAAATACGCTTTTTTTTTTTTTTTTTTCGTGGTAAAATCATCAAATGAGTCCTCCCACCCCGGGCAGGGCGGGAGGGACTGTCAGACTTGTACTGACTAAAATCCACGGTGTCCTTCAATAGCCCTTTATATTCCGGGGTCACGGTAATGAGATAAGTCCCGCGACCCCGGCAGGCTTCGGCCCTCTAGAGGGGGGCCCCGTCATCTTGCTGACGCTCTTTGAGGCGCGCGTGGAACACAACGCGCCGTCGACCCGGGCATGGTCCATGGTCGGGCAGCGAGTTGCCCTTTACTCGCCGCCCGCATGCCCGCGCCTACGGTGGCCGGAGATCGTCTTGCGACGTCTAGAAATACGCTGGGAATGGGAATCAGTGTGATAACGCTCTTAAGCGGTTTATGCTTATGGAGTACCGAGTATTAGCGTTCTATAGCAATCAGTTGCCTGTTGGAATTAATTCTACATTATATGAGCTTTATTTCAATACGCATAAACTGTTTAGCACCTAAATAATGTGTTTGTGAATGAGCGAAGTGTTTAGCTTATTATCTGGTACTGATGCCTATGGTGTTCTTGAAAAGTTTTATGTTTGCAATGACATTAATTTTTAAGCTATTGCATAGCTTTTATCGCAGGCTCTGAGCACGGCGGGCGAAACCTAACGAAAAAACCTGACCACATTTTGACAGCACGTCGTTTCGGTTCGGGAGACTTCGGCAATCATAAAAATATCCGTCATAAAAACAATTTACTTTTATTTATTGATTCTAAACGGCCAGCTACAAAAGGAGTTTTCACAATGAAACCTACTTATAAGATTCTCGTAGTGCACCACAAACATTTTAAATAAATTATATTCTCTTTAAATATACGCGGTAGGCGATTTTATTATAAAAAAAAAAAAATATGCAATAGCTTCATCGCGGCAGTCACCGAGTGCCACATGTATTTTTTTTTGGCTAACAGGCTATTTTACTCAATGTAATCAGTCCAAAAAGTAGATTATCAAAAGTATTTAACCTGTATTTTTTATTCTGTTACGTACGCACCCACTCCCGATTTTTTAAGCGAAGGAAAAAATTTAACAGAAGGTTTCTACACTTATAAATAAAAATTCTGCATTGTCACAAAATGTTTCGATGCGCCAAAAAGGGATATTTTGATTCTTCAAGAAAAATCTTCCACGCTAGCTCTTACACTTGACCCACACTAAAATCGCGGAATTCCCGCCGAGCATAAATTAACCACGACAGCTCGATCGCTTCATTTTTGTCTACAACACTACGAAGCTTCTACACCGTGCTATTTATTATTTACTTGTCAATGTTTCTAGTAGGTTGTGGATATGTTTGTAGAAATGGCCAGCAAAAAGGGTTGGCAATTTAAAAATCAATAATTTTACGATTTTCGAACGCTATTACAGCCAGTTGTTTGATCAGTAGTTAAGTAAACTATTCGTTAAATCCTGTTTGTTTTAAACAAATTGTGAAGTATTTAAAGTGGTTTTGTTAATAGTTAAACTATTGATCAAATAAATGGCTCTAACAAAACAGAGAGTCAAAATTTAAAAGAATACAGAATCCATTGATTGAAAACTCATTTAACTATTTCTACTAATTGCGGGTGATTGAAATTTAGTGTGATTTCTTTCATATTTTTCTGATTTTTTTTCTACACTATTATGAAACGAGCTTTTGCCTTAAATTCGCTAAAGAAGCTGTGATCACCGTGGCCTACTTATGTCCGTGAAAAATATACAGAAAAGAGAAAATGCGCATCTTGTCAGAGTTTTACATATTTTTAAAGGCTCAAACAGACACACGCGATAAATCGCGCTGTGACAACGAGCCAAGCTAATTTCCACTCTAAATGTACTGCGAATGGACCGCGACAAGTCGCCCCGCGCGATTAATCGTGTGTGTCTGCTCGAGGCTTAAGTTATGCGGGCTCTGAGCGCGGCGCGAGGACCGAATCAAAAAATTTCCAAAAACCTAAGGAAAAAACCTAATAAAAATAGCGGACACTGCGCATCGTCTAACATCGTTTCAGTTCGGGAGGTCATCATAAAGGTACGGACAGACGTGCTCCTTACTAGCACGAAAGCATGCTTTTATTGAGCAAGGGGTAATTTTATTGATGAGAATTTTAGGGAGGAGAACGTTTCTTGACGTTTCACTTGAATGACGTGGCTGACCATAGCCTAATTAGTACAGTAATAAATATTAAAAATAAAATTAATTATGATTGCATAAGTTGATAAAAATGCTATGCAATAGCTTTACCGCGGCAATCCCCGAGTGCCACTTAGTTTTTTTTCCAAGAATCGAGCAGACAACTCCAAGCATGACTCTACGCTTCCATTAGTCGCTCATAATTATAATAAGCACCTACATCTTGACATTTAGCCACCGCTCCCTAATAAATCAAGTTGATATATAATGACATAGATATAAGATACAATCTCCCCTGCTTCTGCCCTTGAGCTAGTTCCATCATTTGCTCGGCCGACCGCAGTAATCGCCGTCGCCTTCGGTAAGGACTAATTGCGAAAAACAGTATTTTTTTTTTCAGAAGCAAGAAAAATTGTCTTTTTTGCAGGGAATTTTGATTTCTGTTTTGGTTGTTTCATTTCAAATGAAAATGTTTGGTACAAAAGTTACGATAGCAAGTTAAACAATTAAATTCGTTTTAATAAGTTAGATCAAAGATCCAAAATCAATAGATTAACTAACCTAAACAGTTTTGAAAAAAAAAAGCTGGTCTATAATATGGGCCAGTTTGAATAGGGATGAGGGATAATGGGGACACATTACTTTTTGACAAGAATGGTAACGAAGTGTGAAGATAAGTTCTATTATTTTGACAAAGAAAAAAATGAACATAAATATGGGGGAGTGTAGGGAACAACGCAGGATCGAAACATTTCGTGGCATTAATACACAAACAGTATAATTCAAATATTATTTTCAGAGGCCCGTGTAAAACATAATATTTTACCACAATAATTAATTAATGTATTATCAAAAGCTCTTCACATTGTTGCCCAATAATTTTGTCCATTCCAACACTTAGTCCACGTGCTTTAAACAAATGCATATAAAAAACTTTACCTTGTTACGCATAATTGCGATGACCTAGTTCGTAAGGCGTCTCGTGTACTGAATCTGGAGTCATAGGTTCAAGTCCTGCTCACAATCAACTTTACTTTTCACAAAAAAATAATAGTAAAATAGTAACATACTTTATGTATGATAAGAAGTACCTATATCGTATTGTATAACGAACTGGAGACCGCAACTCTACGTCATAAGCGCGAATTTTGCGTGTGAAGTATATTTCCACTATAGTATTCACCTGGTCGCGGGACTTATCTAATTACCGTGATCCCGGAACATAAAGGGCTATTGAAGGACACCGTGGATTTTAGTCAGTACGAGTCTGACAGTCCCTCTTGCCCTGGCCTGGGGGGAGGACTCATTTGATGATTATATCACGAAAAAAAAAAATTGTATTCACCTCCGGATAGGTCCATATTCAAGTATGTATTTTTTTATAATTAAATGCGTTCTGCTGATTGGTAACACTTTTAATGTCAGTTCGCGCGCGAGACCGCGACAGGAGACAGCGACCGGAGACCGCGACAGGAGGCTGCGACCAGAGATTGCTACCGTATCTGTCTCCTGTCGCTGTCTCGCTCGCGAATTGCCGCTCATACATTGCCTAATGTTAAGTAGTGTCGCAGGCAGCGACAGGAGACAGATGTAATACGGTGTTTACCGTATCTGTATCACCGGTCGCGGGCCGTGCCGCGGTCTCCCGTCGCTGTCTTCTGTCGCGGTCTCGCACGCGAACATGACATAGTTTGACGTTAAAAGACAATTGCCAAGTAGACTTAACACTGATTTGACTTTCTGCAATAAATGGCTATAAAACAGACTGGCCATCAAGAGCTAAAAGTTAGACCGCTGACATTAAGCTATTTCAACAAAAAAAAAACAAATAAACATCAAAAAACCAACCCTTTAAAGGTCGCCTGTCCAAATTATTCACGGAAAAGTTTTTAGCTGTACAATATTGTCTCTGGGTTAACCCTCAGATTTAATCTGTCTATATAGTCGAGGTTGGCGGGGTCAGCCGATGGCGTCGGCACCTCGGGGTCTCATGCTACGTGCCGACAAAAGGTTATTGTTATAAATAGAAGAATGTCAATCGATGTGGCAGAGGTCTCGTGAATAGGAATGTGAAATTAAAAAAAAAAAATGAAAAAAATCTTTATTACTAGGAAAATAGTTACAGTAAATCTCCTTCAATACAAATCAAGTGAGATAAATGTACTTCGGTGTCAAAGGAGTGCTTTGACATTCGTACTAGGATTCCCCTGTATCACGAATGCCATCACCTTCCTCCGGACCAGCATATAAAATAAAATAATATGTAATAATAATAGTTTGTACAAAAATAAACGACAACTACTTAAAACATATCGAGGTATACAAAAACAAGAAATAAAATAACAATAAAAGCTAAGCAAATGTTTACGTATGTTTGTGTTGTGGTGTGCTGTAGTTTGTGAGTATGTTTTTGTGTGTGTATGTATATGTGTGTTAATGTGTGTATGTATGACCTGCGACTAAAGTGTTAAGTCTTGAAGGTTAACTCACTAATTGTAAAAGTCTCTCAGTCTCTTCGTAAGTGAGACCTTTTAACCACGCACTTACAGCGGTCCTGCAATGCTGTCGGGTGAGTACGCAGATATTTAGAGCAGCATTGACTTTATCGTAAACCCGTGAACCCAGTATCCAATAGTGCCGCTGAGCAAAAGCAGTCCTGTGCCTCTCTGTGCTACACAATCTGTTTCTATGGCGTTTCCCTTGTCGCAGTCTAAGGGTCTGTGGTATAGTGGCATGTTTACGTAATGTTATTTGGAGCACAAAGAGTTGTCTTACCGTTAAAACTTCACACTCTTTATAGAGTAGTGTTGTAGGGTACCTGAAGGGTTTCCTGGACATGACTTTAAGGACCGCTCTTTGTGCTCTCTCAAGACGTAACATACTAACTGCAAAGGTGCCACCCCAGACAGAGATACAGTAGCCCAGCAAAGATTGCGCTAACGCAAAATAAACTAGTTTAAGCGTTTTAAGATCTGCGAGTGATCTGAGTTTCTTGAACACAAAAGTGAGTCTGCGAATACGGGGGACGAGTTCATCAATGTGCTTTTTCCAACTAAGTAAACAATCGACTTGGATCCCAAGGTACTTGACATTAGATTCCCTTTTAATCTGGAGACAGTCGCAATGGGCGTTGGCAGAGTCGCAGGAATGTGCCTGCATTGTGTATGTCTCCAGTTTAGGTTGGCTTTTCTGCGAAAGGGAGAAAGTTACGAACGATGTTTTTTCAAGGTTAAGTGTTAAGAGATTGTCAGATAGCCAATTCATAACAATTCTAAAGGCATCTTCTGCATAACCCTTAGCCTGCTCCCAAGTCGACCCATCAACGAGCAGTGCTGTGTCATCAGCATAGGACAAGATCTTAGTATGGGGCAGAGCCACTGTGCATAAGTTGTTAATGTAGATCAAAAATAATGTTGGACCCAGCACGCTGCCCTGAGGCACACCGTAACTGATAAATTGCTCATTGCTAACAAGGGAACCAATCTTAACAGACTGACTTCGATCCGCCAAATAATTACGAAAAATATCCAGGACAATACCTCTTATACCCATGGATTCCAGTCTATCGACAAGGATGGGAACGGAGACAGTGTCGAATGCCTTGGACAGATCAAGGAATAACCCAATGCATTTGTTGCCATGATCTAATGTTCTACTGATATGCTCTGTTAGATCAATAATTGCATCTTCGGTTGAACAGCCACGTCTGAATCCAAATTGGTTTTGTGCTAAAACCTTGTTTGTGTTCAGGAAGTTAACTAGTCGAGTGTTAAGTGCTTTCTCTATAACTTTAGAGATAGTGGTCAACACTGAGATTGGTCTGTAGTTCGTGACACTGCCTCTGTCCCCACTCTTGAAGATAGGATGCACGAGAGCTCTCTTGAATACTCTTGGAAATATACCATTCAAAAAGCACAGGTTAATGACATGGGTAAGAGAAGGTAAAATAAACATGCGTATTTCTTTCAAAAAGTTGGCTGAGATTCCGTCCCATCCTACAGCACAATCGTTGCGAAGCCCCATGATGATTGTCTCAACCTCTCCCTCATCGACATCTAAAAGAGCCATTGAGGAACCAGTAATTTTTTTATACTGGGTATAAAAAAATTAAATGTGAAAATGTATTATTATTACGAGTATGTAGTAATTTCCTTTGACTGATACAATTTTATCGATTCATTACAAACTTCTTTTGCTGCACTGCCTTGTTTTGGAATCATTAACTGCTGGAAGATTTTTCGTTATCTTGTTATGTTTGACCACGATGTCTATTCTTAACAAAGTGATATCAACATCTTTATCTTCTTTCTTTTATCCCTTGTTACTTGAGGTTAGTGCTACACGTTTTTTATTTAATTGTGACAAGTCAAGTCAGAATATATTATAATTGATCTAGAGAGTTAGGTATGGGATTAAATTGAACTCAATGATTGTTCAAAAAAAGGAATTCACAACGGAATTTAACAAATACTTATGTAAAAGGAACATTGTATGCATTTGATACATATTTCCTTAACGTCCAACCCATACATATAAGCCTTATTTAGACCTGAATGACTAAAACTCAAGTTGAACTAGATTCTCCGTCAATATGGAAAATAGTAATGGTGTACGTAGTATGTAAGTACAATAAAAGTCCATATTCCTTTTCCCCTTCACAAGATTGCAATTTAAAAACCATTTCGACCTTATAATGTAATACTTACTTGAACTATCGTCAAAGCGTTCTTTGTAGTCATTAAACTATCTGTAAAACGAGCATAGTTTGTGACGTAAACGTGCATAGTTTGGGACGAAAACGTGCAGTTGGGACGTAAAGAAGTGTTTCAATAATGCATAGCACTTTATCTATGCCGTGTCGTTTAGCGAAAAGCGATGTCTCAGTTACTAAGTGCGGATACTTTGTATGAACGTGATATGGATAATGTAGTAACCGGGGACATTTTACTCGATATTTTGTCGAAGTGTTTTATGTTTTTCGTGTGTTTTTGAGAACATACTTTGAATGTGAACTTTGAACTATTTATTGATTTTCTACTACTACTTTATACCGGGATCCGTGGAAACAAACTCTTTTTTCATTATGTTCAGAACTTTAATAGATAGCTGTACCGTTTAAAAATCGAAATGACGCATTACTAAATATACCATTAGGCTTGTAATCATCGAAGGGTGAGGCAGAAGTATTAATGTTCTGCAAAGGATACTGTGCATTTCTCTGGCAGCATTAAAAACCAATTTTTGACCTATGACACTACATGAGGTGTTAATTAAAAATTACATTAATGGCAGCTAATTGAATAAATGCGAAACCCTGTCCTTCATTCCACGTATTTCATCACATCACACACGAGTCCATTAATTATAAAACGCTCTCAAATATTAAACAACATTTCCACTCATTCATCCAAGCGAAAAATATTAAAATCATCCGACGAAAAGGGTGTCTCATTAAAATATCCAATATTTTCCTTGTCAACGCTCATATCGGCTTTTCGTCTAGAATGTTCCGCATAAAGGGGCATGGTAATTCAATAACTTGAAAGCAAATGAGATACGCTCGATGTTGGATAAATCCACACATCTAAAAACATAAGATGGTTAACGAGAAGTAAGGGTGATGGAGGTTGGGCCAACTCGCCCTTAAATCTAGAGTAACTGGCTATTTCTTTGTTTTCTTCAAGCAAACCTCTCGGCGAGAGATTGAAAGCTATTGTTCATGTTATGAATTCTAGTTTTGGGAAATATGCCTTTATGTGAAGTGAAATACGTAGAAGTAGAAGGAATGGAATTCGATTTTTATAAAAGGTTAGTGAGTCCAACAGCTTTTATCATAATCAGCTTACAAAGTTCCCAGTGAGTGCTGAAACACAGGTCTCCTATCTGTGCAAGGGAATGGGCTATAATTCACCACTAAGGTTCAGTGCGGGTGTCACATGTCTTCGAATTTTTGGTTTCCTCAAGGTGTTTTCTTTCAATGTTTTAAGAGCTATGTTGATGAAATAAATGACATAAAGTAAAGCGCCTGGCCGGGTCGTTACCATTGTGCAGCCAGTGCTCTCATACTGCATACTGGCATACTGCTTTCTTTTAAATCATGAACAAAAAAACTTTCGATTTACAACCAAAGTAAAGTATTAATAAAAGTCGCGTTTCATCACTTCTATGACGAGTTTCTTATTTAATACGATCGTAAAATGCCCCTTCTTAACACGTCCCTCCCATAAACAATCATTTAACTACACTTTAGCAATTTTATGAACAAAATACAATTTTAAGTTACTCGTTCCAGAGTAAAACAAAACGTGT
The DNA here is from genome assembly GCA_950005045.1 of Agrotis exclamationis. Classification (NCBI taxonomy): domain Eukaryota; kingdom Metazoa; phylum Arthropoda; class Insecta; order Lepidoptera; family Noctuidae; genus Agrotis; species Agrotis exclamationis. Next base: position 18,715,810 of record OX465436.1, read on the forward strand.
ACATTATGAAGAAAATTGGATTTATCTTCAAAAGTAGGTATAAGATATTTAGAATAATGTATAAACTGACGATGCACGCTCAAATATTCCTTTTGTAGTCAAAATTTAAATGTAAAATGTGAATCGACACGATAAATAAAAGTTCAATGCGTTTTTTCACCCCGACCTCCCCTCGACCGTTAGATTCAAATATTTGACACTTGTTCATGCAAATGTCTTTCAAACTTGAATAATATTTTCTGTGAAATCGATGCTGTTTCAATATAATTTGATTGTTTTTAAAATCTGTTGATAACATTGATGATATTAAGTTTGAATGGGGGAAAATGTATGCATTGAATTGAAGTCTTTACGAAACAGCAAAAACGTTGCAAATCTTTGAAACATTTGCCATTAAAATAGACCGCATGTAAGTACTACGTGACGTGACTATTCCCTTATTTTACATACTTTCAACACGTAACAAGTGATCTTTTTGCTTGGACTGTTTCGCAATAGATAATTCAGAATTTAGCAAAAAGGCAACAAGATTGATAGAATCGTATTGGAGATAACTTTTTTTTGGCCTAAAATAGTTTCCAATTCATCTGAATATTTATTGTTTATGATATTGAGCCATCATTATTTTTGTGTACTACGATCGCATGCTAGTACTAGACAAAGAGACAGCGTACCGAAACCCTTCAACACTAATTTAAAACCAGCAACGAATTCAACAAAAAAAAACCTAATCACCTTCATATTAGGAAAATCAACTTTCCAACAAAAAAGTAAAGCTGTATAAGTAAAATAAAAAATCTCAGCCAACATCAATCAATTCACAAAGAGTACGGAAGCTGCGCTCAGAAAATCGCGAGTCACTCTAAACGTTGACAATGCAAACGATGGCTGCTTTACATAGCCTGAGTGACTTCATAATTTTTAACAAGCAAGCAATGGATAATTGGACGTTTTTTAATGTCGTTTGTGTATTAATCATCTTTTTGATATTGTTCGAAAGTGAAAGTTAATGTGTACAGTTAACGTTTTTGTATAAAAACACATATTTCTAAAAGTTCACGTTAAGTGAATATTATGACTGAAATTCACATGTATCTTTTACCAATTTTCAAATAAGTTCTGTTTAATAGTTTTTTTATTCTTTTCTATTAAAGAAGAGGATTGTTACCGCTCCAATTGATTGAGCATTTCCCCCCCGCGCGACGTCGACGTGAACACACGTACTCTCTATCGCCTCTGTGTTTTAAAATCGTAAAACCGTGAAAAAAGTGTATAGATATCTATAGAACTTTGCAGTGATCATCTATAACGTATAAGTGACGATTGTGTGAAAAATCACAGTGAAAGGACCACTACAACCTTGTGTGTGAACAGTTTTAATATTACAACGAACTAAAAAAGTTTAAATGTGGCTACCGTTTTAGACTTTGACCCCAGTCACAAAACAAAGGAATCGTCGAAGCTACGCTAATCACCACTGTCATACGTAGTAAAGCACACTTTAATTTCAACACGCCTGTTAACGTTCTCGCGGCGCAGCGGTATAGCACTCTAACCTGTGTTGACGACGACTCGGCTTCGAATCCGACCCGCTCGACTTCTTTTTGTATCATTTAAATTAACACTATATTACATTACGAAGCCGCCCGCAGTCTACAATATAGAATTTTGCATATTCTTTAGCACATCATTTTTAAGAAATTTATTTTCTCTCACCGTATTCCGAATCTACGCCTGGAAGATGCACCGAAGTCCGCCTCAAACAAACAAATCGACTCTGACGTCAGGACAATCACTGTCTGAATCAGACTTAATGTCTGCTACTACTTCCCAGAACCCAGACGGAGGCAATATTACCCTACGATACAAGCGCCAACGTACCTACTCTCCGAATGAAGAGATGGATTTTGAACTTAGGCCAGCATTAAACGATTTCAAAGGTGAGCTTATTGACATGCTGACAAAATGGAAGACTGAACACGATCAGTTATTATCATCTTGGAAAGCAGGTCAAGACGTCATATTGTCAAAACTAGTCAGCGATGTCTCTGAACTTAAAACACAATGCCTCTCCAATCAGACGAAAAACTTCCAGATTGAACGTAGCGTGGAATTTATGAATAAACAACACGAAGACATCATCAGCAGGGTTTCAAAGCTGGAAATGGAAAAAAGTGCAAACTCTGAATATATATGCCGATTACAAAAGCAAATACAAGACCTAAACTTTCAGTCGCGTCAAGCAACTATCGAGTTACGCAATATTCCGATTAAGGAAAACGAACAGGCACAGGACCTTATTTCCATTATAAGTACTGTGGGGAACGTTCTTGGCATGGACATACCGGCCTCCGCTTTTCGAGATATATACCGCATACCTGGGAAACCGGGTTTATGCAGACCGATAGTCGCTGAATTTTGCTGCGTCAACACACGAAATGATCTCCTAGCTAAAGCTCGAATCTTCAACAAAGACCGTCCCATACCAGATAAGTTTAACACACAGACTATTGGCATTGCAGGCGAAAGGAAACCCGTGTATATTGATGAACACTTACCACCTAGTGTCAAAAAACTCCTGTATGAGACTCGCCAGTTTGCAAAAACACACAACTACTCCAGTTGGTACTCGAATGGAAGAATTCTTCTGCGCAAGGACCCAGCAGACAAACCGCTCGAGATCAAAACAGAGAAGTGTCTGACGAAGCTTTTGGAACAAAAAAAATGACTATGCCTATTACTTTTTGAACCCTTTCTTTATGCATGCATTACTTTTTTCACTGTATTAGCCTATTGTTTTTGTATTACTGTTGATTACTTTTTATTATCCATACACTTTATACACATCGTACACACGCCATTACCTCACACTCACTCATTCTCTCGCGTTAGCTGCAACCAAAACCATCTTGCACACTCCCTTGCCAGGTCCACTTTTGAAATTATGATAATGGTGCCCCTCTCTTTCTCTTATAATTTAGGTATAAAAAAAGCCACCAGCTGCTGCACCTCATTCATCTATAAATAAATGGCTAATCACATCAATACATTATCTAATGAAATAGACGATCTCTCCATAGCCAGTTCTCATCTATGCTCCCCCGAACGATGTTTAGACTTTATTAAGCAACCAAATAGTCATTTGAAAATGATTCATATTAATATTAGAAGCCTTAGAAAGAACTTTGACCAATTCGTCACGATGCTAACAACCACAAAAATTGAATTTGACCTTATCATTTTAACCGAGTGTTGGCTAAGGGTTTCAGGGCCCCTTCCTTCTTTGCAAGGCTACTCTTTTTCCGCAACGACTAACAACAAGTCTCAGAACGATGGCGTGGTGATCTACACTAAGACCTCATTAAACTGTACGTATCTTGAACCCTCGTTCTGTGACTCAAATTGCCTCATCTGTGCAATAGGTGACACTGCAATCATTTGCTTATATCGCTCCCCATCTTATAGTGACCTTGAGAATTTTTACCGAAGCCTCGATAATCTAACACAATCACTAAAACGCTATAACAATATAGCTCTGATTGGCGACATGAACATCGATATCAAACCAGACAATCACGATCGCCACTCGAGCAACTATCTCACCACGTGTGCCTCCTTGGGTCTTTTGCCTGCTCATGTGCTCCCCACAAGATCAGGCAACTGCCTAGATCACGTACTTTTAAACTCTAAACGCCTTGCCACAGTAATAGTCCTTGAAAGTCATATCACCGACCACCTGCCAGTCATCCTTTGCCTAGACATGAAAAAAATATCAGCAGCTAAGAAACCAGCTAATGTGCTCCGCTATAATTTTTCAGACATCAAAGAATCACTGAAGACTACTGACTTTAGTCATGTGCTTAATGAACAAGACTGCAATCATGCCGCAGATCTACTTATATCTACCATACAAGGTGTTATCACAAAACATAGCTATACTGCTCGAGTGTCTAGGAAATGCAGAATTCTCAAGCCGTGGATGTCCCCTGGCTTAGTTCGCTGCATCAGAAACCGGGACCGGCTTCACAAAAAATCCAAATCATCCCCCGATAACGTTATTCACAAAACTACCTATATCCGATACCGAAATTTCCTCAATAATCTTTTGAAAAAATTGAAAAGATCGTACGACAAAAATGAACTACTTAAAGCTAAAAATGACACCAAGGCCACATGGAAAGCTATTAAGGGTATAATAAACCAAAACTCTCCTCCGCAGTCATCAAGTGTGCTTTTACAAAGCTCGACAGACGCCAAAATATCTATTAACCGAATAAATAGCTTTTTTGTTAGTGTGGGTGAAGATCTAGCTTCAAAAATTAAATCTCCTCCTGGATCCTCTTATATTGAATCCTCATCACAACCCCCTCCGCGCGATTCTCTTGTCATTATGCCAGTCGACGAGACGCAAGTAAAAGGGGTTATTGAGAGCCTACGCAGTGACTCCGCTACTGGCTATGACAATATCCCTGCCAGTGTTCTCAAGCAGTCTAGCTCCGTCCTAGCAGCTCCCATAACGCACGTCTGCAACTGCGCCATTGAGTCGGGTACCTTCCCCAGGGCGTTCAAGAAGGCTGTTGTTCACCCAATCTTTAAGAATGGAGACAGATCCAATGTCACCAATTACCGGCCAATCTCCGTTTTGAGTTCCCTGTCTAAGGTACTTGAAAAAATACTTAACAAGTGTCTTACTACATACCTCACGAAATATAAGCTACTTGCTAATAATCAATACGGTTTCAGACAGGGCATCTCTACTGAGGATGCGGTTCTTGACCTCACAGGTTCGGTGGTAGGCAAGTTGGATGAAGGGTTGAAATGCTTCGGTGTCTTTCTTGACTTGTCAAAAGCGTTTGACTCGGTTTCTGTACCTATACTCATTTCTAAAATGGAAAGCTTTGGAATACGCGGAGTTGCACTTAGGATCTTCTCAGACTATCTGACAAATCGCTCACAATGTGTGAAAATCGACTCATTGTTTAGTGACTATGGAAGCATCAATTTCGGTGTGCCACAGGGCAGTATTTTGGGACCTACCCTCTTTTTACTCTACATAAATGATTTGTGCCGTCTATCAATACCTAACTGCGATATATTCACTTATGCGGATGACACGGCACTGATCATTTATGATGATAACTGGGATGACTGCAGATTGAGGGCGGAGCGGTCAGTTCAACGAGTGATGACATGGCTCTCTGCGAATTTGTTAACCCTTAACGTCGAGAAATCCAAGGTTGTTCGCTTCACTCTCCCTCACACAATCACACCTCCTGTGGGGACTGATATCGTCAAAGCCCACACTTGCCAGAACTCTTTGGATCATAGCTCAAATACTTGCACTTGCCTAACCCTGACACTGGTTCCAAGTACCAAATACCTCGGAGTCCAAATTGACAAGCACCTTAGCTGGCGTCCCCACACTGAAGCACTCTGCTCGCGAATTAGAAAACTTTTATATATTTTCAAAGAACTCAGACACTCAGCTGATCGAGAAACTCTCTTCCTAGTGTACCAGAGCCTGTGTGTCTCTGTTCTTACTTACTGCATTTCTGCATGGGGAGGAACCTGTAAAACTCACCTAATTCGGGTTGAACGAGCCCAAAGGGCAGTCCTAAAAGTTATGCAGTTCAAACGCAGAGATTATCCAACCGCTCTGCTCTACTCCGAGTCAAAGGTCCTAACAGTGCGCCAACTGTTCATACTGCGTGCTGTTTTACGCCGTCACTCTCTGCTTCCTCTTGACGACAAAATTTTAAGGAAACGCAAAGGTCATCCAGTCTGCAATCCTACCCAATATCGTACTTCATTCGCGAGCCACCACTTCGGCGTACTCAGTATAAGAATTTATAATAAAATCCATCGTCTTCTCCATATATATCCTCTCACCAGAAGTACATTGATGAACAAACTTACCAATTGGCTCCAGGACTTATCTTACGATAGTACCGAACGTGTCCTGATAGTCAACTCATAGTCCTTTAAAATAATTATAATTATACCTCTTACAACTATTATTTATAACACCAATATCTACGCGTATGACAATCTAGCACCACACAAACAAACACACACACATACACACGCACACACACACATACACACACACACACACACACACACACTTCACTTACACCTAATACACACCCATACTTTACTTAGGTACCTCCCACAACAATGAACTTGCAATCTAAAGGTGTATTGCTTTAGTACGACCTGACATTGTTACTCGGGGTGGGGACCTGGTGTCCTATAACACAGGCTGTTAGCCTAGCTTAGGCACCAGTCTCCCACAATATTGGAGTATTTTTAATTAATATCATTACTAAACAATATTTCCATGTAATCTCTTAAATATTGTGGTGAGAAAATAAATGAATTTATTATTATTATTATTATTATTATAATTCGACCCGTTCTGTATACTTTCTACTATACCGGAACGCACTAAAAGTAAAAGCTGTGTAACAAAATTAATCTTACTTAACGTACACTTAAACTGTACTTTAAGCTTCAAAATTGTTTACTTATTCAATAACAGTAAAACTAACAGCAGAAGAACCAGGCTTTCATGGATAAAACAGAAAAAAAATCTACATAACAGTAGTTATTACTTTCAACAAGCACTATGCATGTTTAAAAATGTCAGTGTTCACCCGAGTGCGTAATTTTTTGAAATGGAAAAAGAAATACAAATAACATTCTCTTCAAAACAGTTGACAGACGCCAAATAAAATAACAGCAAACCAAATCAAAGCCACCTACTTCCGAAAGTGTTTGTCATACAACACATAATATACATTTTCTCTTCAAATAGAAAACTCTTTGTCTATATTTATTTGTATAGGAAGAACATCGGATGTTATCAAAGCCATCGAAGGCAATAACGTAAAGGTTTATAGAGTCATGTTGGAAATTGTAATGGCGCAGGAAATAACAAGCTGGCTCTTTGCCTATACTACCGAGACTGTGCAGTTTATAGGTAGCAAGTTCCTGGAACTAAGTTAGAGATGAAAATATTGTATTGTTGTATTGATGTTGCTTTCATGTATTCTACGAAACGTGACATTTTGTCTTGAAATTGTTCATAATGTATGTGCTTATATATTATGGACACAATCACAACAAATGAATAAATAATTCTTTCAAATAACCAGCCCCCTTCTATCATCGCACATCTAGAAGTACGGCAAATTATCATCCTTACCTTATTGCTATTCCACCCATTTGCTCTAAGCGTTTCCAAACGTCTTTTATAATGCGAACAGCGAAGGAGTGGAACTCTCTGCCTGCGTCTGTGTTTCCGAACGAATAAAACCAAATAATCTCTTCAAAGTTAAAGTGAACAGGTTTCTTCTGGTGTAGCTCGCTCCATCATTGACCTTGTCTTTGTCACCCTAGACCTAGTCTAAGGTCATGAGCAAACTAATCGTCCTTAAAAAATCTACAGATTAACCCTTAAAAAAAATAGATACTGTAAATGTGTTCTCAAATCCAGTCTATAAGACATAAACCTAGAACTAGGTCAAAATATCAACACAGGATTCCTTTCAGAAAGCTTGGAGAAGTTTTCTCTCGTTCAAATATAGGCTTTAAGGTCGTTTCGACCCTGAGGTCCAAACTGGTCACTGGGGCGCTAAACAACCAACTTTGTGACCACGAAAGAGAGTCCAATTTCCTGTTTACAAGTTGAGCTTGTTATTACATTTTGTTACCAAATTATCTTACTTTGTAACACCGTTTTTGTTCAGTGATTCCGATCTAATTTGGAGTGCAGCGGAAATTATGCGGGCATTAGTAATAGCTGTAATTTAGGAGCTGTAATTGTTACTTCCATAGCTCGTGGAGGTTAAAGCCTCAATAGAGATGGCATTTTCGAACCGAAATGTTTGGGCGGGTAATGAAAATAGCGCTGTTAACTGTAGTAGGTAAATTAACCTCTATGATTTACTGAAATCAAATGGGTTGGTTAATTCTAGTGCATGAATCGCATATAATAAGGCTTATTTTATTTTAATTCTGTTTTGGCTAGTTCAGGAAAATATCGTAAGAAAATTGCCTTGTCTTAAAACCAAAAAATCACTCTCATAGAGAGGCCTATGTAACTTTCCATTCAGTTAACGTTATGATAAATTCTAAACATGATCATAATAAGTTTGAAAACAAGAATAGTGCCCGTTTTCAAAGGGCATTTAAGTGATGCGTGGAAAATAAGCTCTTTTATTTTGCATGGATCAGTGAAACAAAAAAGCCTGGAGCTGAAAATCATCACAATGTTGGTGTTAATCTAGAAAGCATGATGTTTTCGCATATACCCGTCTCTGCGTGAATTCAGCGGGCAGTAATTTACACCGCCATATATTACAATATCGAATTGCATTATCACATACTTAATTACAAACCGCTTACTTCATTGTAAGCACAGTACTTCAGACCCATACTTAATCACCAAACTTTTAGGAAACGATCATTTTCCACCTGCAAACGTCTTCAAATAGATATTATAACAATTTAAAAGGAAGCTGACGATATAGCGTCGTCGCACAATTTATGCCCCGTTCGTGACTTGTCTGGTAAAAAGGCTTCAGGTCTCTGGAGTCATACCTGGTTGGAAGGAATATTCTTTGGAAGTTACGTATTTTTGGGAAGTTATGTTAGTCGGGTATCCAGTACATATTATGATTTAGGGAAATATTCAGAACTTGAGTAGATATATCTTTTTTATTCTTATTGTTTTTTACAAATGATTTACTTACTTTACATGGGATTGATTGCCTCGTCAATCTAGTGGTTAAAATGCTGTTGCAAGAATGTTTTAAGAAGTTACCGCGGATCTGCAACGAAAAGAAAAATAAATGGTTTTAGCCAGATGAGTCTGAAAGAGCCTTTCACTCCATGCAAAGTGGGAAGACTAATTTCATGATTTTTCATCCACAAAAATGAACTACTGCTGCTGATTGGCAGGTTAGGTTTTTCCATCTTTGAAAGATAAAAATGTTAGTAAAAACTTTCAACAGCAGCCCATAGTCTGGAGTTTTGCCCACTTGATAATAATAAATTCGCCCGCTTTTACAAGGGAGTTTAAACATTACTGAAAAAATGTGAATGTAATAATGTATAACTCTGCGCAGAATCCAGAATTACCATATGCCCAATATCCAATATAATTTGACATTTCCATCATCATTATTGTTAATAAAGTGTCACACTGCCTAGGCCCTCTGATCTTCTTTTATCATGCCTACAGTCAGCTTAAGCAAGACAAAGCTAATGTCATCTCACAAAAATGTTCAGGCGAATTTTGTTCGGATCAAGAAAATTCTGCAAGAGAAATTTTTCAGACGGTAGGATTAATTTATTTGAGGAGAGCTAGGACCTTTGGACCGGCTCAGCGTCGCCTAGGCGGGGGAGAGAAATGAGTATGCATTTATGTGCATTAAATATAAGTACATGCATTGGGGAGGTACGGGATAAATGGACATGTTAGTTTTTTGCTAGGAAAATATTTTACATTTTATTTTTTTATGAAATAATGGCTCTGACCTTTTAAAGCCTTAATGTGGTTTTTCAAACTTAATGTTTCTGCGTGAAACAATTTTCATTTTAAACTTTTAAATATCATTGAGAGGCTATTTATTTTTGTACTCAACATAAAAGCTGCAAATATATTAAAGCACCGATAACTTAAGTGACAAATAAAAAGTCACTAAACTCATAAAGATTAGTCCTTCATGTACGAGTATTTCACACGTTTCAATACCAGCTAATCTCGACACACAACTATAAAAAGCGCTAGATATCGGCTAGAGCGCGTAAATGGTACATCATTAAAAATCCATTACGCGGTGCATGCCCGATGGCTTTTTAATCTGAAGCGCTGCAGCGCTGAAAGGTGGCGTGACGTGCTTACAACTACGGGAGATTTATCTGAAGGTGCTTCAAAATGGCGGGGATTTTTTTAAGCGGCGTTCTGCAGTGATCAAGTTGGGTTTGCGGTTTGATTATGAGTGTGAGTGTTTTGTTGGTGAAAAATGAGAGGTGTGCTTTTAAAAATGTGTGATTTATATTTTTCATTATTTTTTCCAGTCACATTCTATAATACATTAAGAAAAATACAATAACATAACTTTTAAAAAGGGTCAAAAAACTGCTCCTCAACGCTGTCAGTGGTATGTGAATTTATTTTTGTGAATCAGTTTAATTTTCAATCAAATAAATCGATATTTGAGATTGTTAAAATTTATTTTTATTTTCAGTAAAATAATAGTGCAAGTGAAACAAATATAAAATGAGAACCTCCTTTTTTGAACTTAAAAAAAATACAGAGCTGTCATTTTCAGTATCTGTACTAATATAATTTATATCATATTGTTTCGCTATTTCCTGGAAATAGCGAAGAGTCTTGTGTGACATTGGGAGACATACACGTGGCTAATACATTATAGGTATATTTACGATATTTATATTTCTTGACGGCTATTTAAGTACAAGTAATGTATGAGAGCATTAATGGCCTGGTGACGATTAATGGTGATGGCTCCAAGTTTCAAGTCTTAGTTCATGGGTTCAATGCGTATGGTGAAAAATAATGTGTCATTCATCACGACTTGTCTCAAACCGGTGATAAGAACTTCGTAAGAAAACTGATATAACCTGGAACTCATCATCTTCCTGCCCTTATCCCATTTTACTTGGGGTCGGCGCAACACGTTTTTTTCTTCCATTCTCCCCTATCAGACGTCACAGTATCATTTACTCCTTTTTCATTCATATCATTCCTTAGACAATCCATCCATCTTTTCTTTGGCCTTCCTATTCCTCTCCATCCATCAACATTCATACTCATCACTCTCATAGTCACGTGAGTCTCATCCCTCCTCATCACATGTCCATACCAAGACAGACGATTCCCTTTCATTTTTTCTGTAACAGGCGTCACTTTCAAGCTTCCCCTTATAAACTCATTCCTTACTTTATCCATTCCTGTCACTCCACACATCCATCTCAACATCCTCAACCTCAACCTGGAACTTAATATTCGAAAACACTATCATTCCGTATTGAGGTCCTTTTTTACAAGGTAAAATGACCAAATGAGTCCTACCCCCTGGATTGAGCGGAAGGGACTGTCACACTCGTACTGACGAAATTCCACGGTGTTCCTGCCCTGTACGTTCAAGCGGGGCTGTCACAACAGGAACCGTGACGGTTCCTGTTGTGACTGCCCCGCGTCCCTGCACATTGGGCCCCTGTGGTAACTTACGTCCTCTGGGTCATGAAGACTGGCTTCCTCCCTCTAAGATCCCTCTCATAGAGAGTGAGAGCGAGAGTCTGTGTCAGAAATGGGTGCATAACAAAAGATGATCTTGCAAGGGTGAGAGTAGATACTAATATTATAAAAAAGTAATGTTTGTGGTATCTGTGGGGGATGGTCTTCGGAGCTCGGAATTAATGGTATAATTTGGAAAATGTTTTCCCAATTAGGAAGCAAAATTTACACTGTAACAGATGGTAGATGTCACATGTGTTTGAATATTTGGTTCTAGGACATAAACTGGCATGTCCTTACGATGTGTTCCTTAACCGTTTTGAGAGCAGTTAATATGATGAAATAAATTATACAAAGTAATGCGCCTATGAGCTCGATTTTAAAATGGTCTCCTAGGAAAATATCCGTGGAATACGAACGATGCTGCGGGAAAAGGTTGTGTAGAAGAAGTAGAAGTTATTATAATATTAATATTTTGTGAGTAGATAAGAAATACTGCGAACATCATACTTTCTGAATTCAATGAATTAACTTCAGCTCAAATGATTTAATGGAAAATGTACCGTTACTCGGAAAATCTTGTTTTCTTGTTATCTCCAGTAAGTATTCTTTATCAGTAAAATGGTAGACGATTTTCGCAGTATATACATTTTAGTACAGAAAAATATGTTTTCTTGATAATTTCGGTCGGCTAGTTTTCTAGAAATGTTTTTCGTATCGGATTAGAATATTCATTTTGTAATTAGGTATAAGACGATTGTTTGGATTTTGCAGAAAAATATCTAAGTTGATTGATAAAAGTGGATCAAATTTTTTTCTTCATTATTTTTGAAAGAAAGGAAAAGTAAGTATGTATAAACTTCACACAGGCATACATTTTTGACTATAATCCCATTTAATGATGTCGATCATCCAAGTATTATCCAACGTTGATTAATCTAAAATATTTTCACTTCTATTTCCACAATTTCATTGAAACATTTTGTAATTATTTTCCCCCAAACAATTCGACAATCGAACATTGAACCCCTGTTACTGCCCTGCCCACCCTGCCATAAAAAATTAACGATTCATAATTTATTTCATTTCTAATTTTTCTTTTTACGACGACAGGTAAAGCCATCAACACATTAAATTAACGCGTTTCAGAAATAAAACGTAAAAATTATAGATAGCATAAAGCGACCTCAGATAAGTTGTAAAAAAATAATTGTTTCATTAATCTACAGAGAAATGACGGTAAATTATTATTATTACTTTTTTGAGGTGGGGTGGGGATGGGGAGCATTGACCCTGGGAGTGTGGAAATGATTTTGTTACTTAGATTTAAGGTCACGTTAGAATATTATTTTTTACACTTAAATATTGCATTGAAGAAATATAATGGTACTGATAGGCATATAATAAAAAGATTTTTTAGAAAAAAAATATATCTGTAAGTTACATAAAACTGATAATTTAAAAAGATGCCACAGTTTATTATAAAGTAAGAAACTCTGTACTAACCACTATAAGTCACCCACTTTAGTGTGTATCAAAAAACAAGGTACACAAAATACACTCCACCAAAATGTATGTGACAGTATACATGCAAAAAGGATCACTGATACTGCCAAAATTATGTATTGTTAGTCTCAAAACTATCGAAAACTTTCGTCGCTACGTACGGTGGCCGAATATTGATAGGGGAGGCGGCACCTATAAGGACACACGACAAATTTATTGGAGGCAGACATATTTTGAAGTTTGAGCAGACAGCAGCCCATTACTACGGTGAATAACTTTGTTTAATGTAATTCGCTGTCATTTTTCGTTCGATTTTCTGGTTTTTTTTTTTTACGAATTTTAGTAATTGACTTGATAAAATGTTAAGTTCAGCTATTTGAATTGTTAAAACTAAAATTACAAAAAACATATTCGGATATAAAACTTTCAACATTGTAAAACAGAAGAAGATAGAAAAACTACCGTGAGACGATGACTTGTATAAAAGTGTGAAAGACGAAGACATAGGTACTGCCCTGACCGAGTGGGAAAGTATTCGAAATGGGATAAAATCAGTACAACACTGCCCAATGACTCTTAATAACTTTTTTTTTAGGATGTGGATAGAGCACTCTGTTGTGACAGAATTAATTAGCTCGTCTCTGGAAATTTCAATCAGACAATTTAGTATTTTAAAGCTAATAAGGATAATTATAATAGGATAGGACTACTATTAAATAAATAAAAGTATACAAATCCGTGTGTCTACCCTACCATTAGCTATAGAGTTGAAATGGTTTTAAGATCAGACTGCCTGGACCGAAATAGATTGTGAGGGTATGTGGGTTGAAGTTAATTACTTATAAATAATAAGTTAAGCTTATTAAGCTAGAAGTTCAGTATTATCTTACCTACAAAAATATTGCTAGATTTTCATTCTTGAAAGTTTAGGCATATGTATTTGGGTATTTTTAGTTTAAGTGTCTATTTATAAGAAACGTTATTATTTTTTCATCATTATCATCCATCATCATTCCACTGCTGGACCACAAGTCTCCTCTATATGAGAGGGAGTGGGCCCTAATCCGACACGCGGGCCCAGTGCGGATTGGTAGATGCCACATAATCTTCGAATTTTTGGTTCTAGAACATGCCGGTTTCCTCAGGATGTTTTCCTTAACCGTTCTGAGAGCAGTTGTGATGAAATAAATTACACAAAGTAATGCGTCTGGCTGGGTTTGAACCCACGACTTACAACTAATTGTATTCTTGATTAAATTAATATAATATAACATCCACCACCAAATATCACCTAACTTCGAATTAGTGTAATAAGCGAGCACACAGGCGTCACCTTCAATAATTTTGAGCCAGTTAACTAATTAATTACGTCGATACCTGCAATTCCATATCCCAGTTAATGTCACACTTGACTCAAGACTCGTAATGACATAGGGGTGGCATGAGAATATAATGCGAATCCCTATTAGAATTTTATCGGTTTTCGTACTGAGTCATTTAAATCGTTCAGTATCGATGGCACAATAATACTCGTATAATTTACGAATAATATAAAATACAAAGAAAAAAAGTCAATTGGGACTCGCCCAGCAAATTACATGGCAGACAGATGCATTAAATTATTTAGATAAGTTCAGTATGAGGTTTAAAGAATGTTGTGTATTGTTTAAATTGTTTATTATTACCTACACAAATGTTAAATATAAAACCTGTTTTTGTAATCCAGCTCCTGGCGTCAGTTTTTGTACTATTTTTTTACGTATCAGAGGTGCTTACCTCAGATAACACGAAACCCACAATTCCCATAACCACATCGTAAACACAAAACCTCCTCAACCGTTCAAAAATAACAAACCCAGAAACCAAAATCGCATTCATACTCGCATCAGAATGTAAACGCAAACAGTTCACTCAATTTCCCGCGCTCAACATAAACGTCTCTCAGTCTCAGCCCTACGACACGACGCCACTCGACGGTGATTGCGGCGGCCATGTTGCTACGTCACGCCGTGACAGCCCGCGAACGAATATTAAAGCGTGTTGATAGTGGAATAAACGTGTGTGACGTAACACCCCGACCTCCCCTCGCTCACTTAATTGAGGCTTATTTTAAGGCAGGCAAATCTAGAACTTTGTGGTATTTTTTAGGTTTAAAATTAGGCTCTTTTGACTTTTTCGCTTTGAATTTTGCTTCCCATTTTACGGAACACAGGTTTGTACTTTCGGAGTTGACCTATGTCATTTTTGGTGACAGTGACGTTTGTAACGTTCGCGGGACGGGCGTTGATTGAGGGTTATTTTGGGGCGAGATAATTGGAAAAATACTCTACTATAACCCTGATTTTTACGTTAAAACAATGCCTTAACCAGTTCAATTAATATTGAGTCACAAAAATAATAACTTCCTTATGGCTATTCTTAGAACAGCTCCTGCTGAATAGTGCGATAGGAACTAGGGAACAAATACTTTTTGTAAGTATTTTCTTTGTGTAACTGTTAATTATAACGTCTTACATAGTCAGTAGGTAAAATAACCGATAAATGTAATAATTATTATATACAGTGTGTCCGGACACGAGTTAGCGATACTTGAAGGGCATATTATAGACTCATTTTCATCGACAAAACTGCTTTTAAAAAAATTCTTACTCCAACACCTCGCGAATGGCGTCCATTTTAGTTTTTTGATTTGTCGAACTGGGGTATGTACAATAAAATGCAAATATCTTTGAATCCAAGAGACCTACATACATGCAAATGACTTTATTGCAAAGTTAAATGTTAAGGCTTTTCAAAACCTTGCAAAAGTTTTCTAAATAATATGTAGAAAGAACCAAAAAACGTGGGCAAACACGAAATTGTACACAAAATTTACTGAATATTTTCACATTTTATACTCTAGCTCGAAAAGTACCCCTGTACTTTGCTTAGGTTTTTGCATTAAATTAAAAGTATTTGAGTCAGGCTATAAAATTGTATCAAAATTATCACTCTACGGTAAGTATTTTAGGAGTTATTCTCACTTGAACATAACCCTTCCTTAGCGCATGTACCACCAATGTTACAGAAGCTGTATTCTTTGGGCGAGCTAAACCGTTTCAACGTAAATTTATGAGCTGGCCTTATTAACCACCATGTTAATGATCCCAACGAATCACCATTAAACTGAAATAATACATATTTTTTTTACTTTATGAAATCGGTTTCTTTGAATAAATTAAAAAATGGGCCATTTCAGTTTATGGGTGATTAGTTGGGATCATTTACATGGTGGTTAATAATGCCAGTTCATAAATTTACACTGAAACGATTTAGCTCGCCCAAAGAATGCGACACCTGTAATATTGGGGTACATTCGCTAAGGAAGGGTTATGTTCTAGGAAGAATAACTCCTAAAGTACTTGACGTAGAGAAATAATTTTGATACCATTTTATAGCCTAACTCAAATACTTTTAATTTAATTCAAAAACCTAAGCAAAATACAGGGGTACTTTTCGTGCTAGAGTATAAAATGTGAAAATATTCAGTAATTTTTGTGTACAATTTCGTGTTTGCCAACGTTTTTTGGTTCTTTTTACATATTATTTAGAAAACTTTCGCAAGTTTTTGAAAAGCCTTAACATTTAACTTTGCAACAAAGTCATTGGCATGTTTGTAGGTGTCTTGGATTTAAAGATATTTGCCATACCACAGTTATACAAATCAAAAAACTAAAATGGCCGCCATTCGCGAGGTGTTGGAGTAAGAATTTTTTTAAAAGCAGTTTTGTCGATGAAAATGAATCTTTAATATCCCCTTCAAGTATCGCTAACTCGTGTCCGGACACACTGTATATAATGTAATGTTAAGCGACAGTTACATTATCAGCAAATTCTTGACTCATGTTTTTTCTTTTGTATCGCACAAAACATACGTGTCCATTATATTTCAATACTCAATTAACGGATACTGGGGGGATATCACAACGTCTTAAAAACAGGCTTGTTCTGAGTGGCTTGTAGTGAGTGAACGAGATGGCGCTAGACGACTTGTATAGCTCTGTCACTTTTACTCGCCGGAACAAGCCTGGTTTTAAGACGTTGTAATACCCCCCCCTGGTCTGATATCATGCCTATTATCCTGTAACTTTACTAGAGATCAATAACCTAATTATTAAGTATGATTGGTGTCGCTATATTGCTTTTACACGAGACTAATTTTGCATACCTACGCAATGTATTTTGTAACTTTAATATAGGTATAATCTAAAACTGCAGCGAGCTCTCGAACGAGGCAACTTTATTTATCGGATTTCATAGTTAGATTGTATTTTAGTTCGAATTTTGCTAAAGTTAGGATTTGAATTTTAATTGGCTGCATAATGCTAACATGAGAGCGTAAGTTTTTTTTTATGTTTTAGCTTTAGCAATACGTGTGTTGTAATACAATGAAAAGTCTTATTGTCTAAATTAAAAATATTAAAACTTTTTTTCTATATAGACCAGTACCCTTAGCACGAGTTTTCACTCTTTTACTTTACAGCATATTTCCAGTATTTACAGCGTTTCTTGTATGGAAAAATGGAACAGCGCCGCTGGTGTACGAAGAAGGAACTAATTTTTTCCTTGAAAATTGTCAATTTGAAGTTGTCAAAGTTCCAGTTTACTTTACGTCTCAAATACAGAAAACTCGTGCTAAGGGTACAGGGCTGAGGTCACTCTTTCCTATTCAATGATAAATATGAATTACTGTTCTTTTTCCTTATTTGTCATATTTAATTGTACTATATTCCTGAATTACGAAAAAAAACACTCAGAAAAGATCTTTGCAGTAGCTTTTTGACAGTTTTATTTGTTTGTATAAAACATCAAACACAACAATTTTTGCATAGAATAAAATGTCGTATGACGTTAAACCTTGACCAAGATTCATAAAATTAACAATCAGTGATCTGGCACGCATGCAATTCATTGCCAATTATTCAAAAATGAACACTAATTAATATGAAAATAAAATCGACATTGTTCCAACAAAATTTAAAAAAAAACACACGAGCGTGTCAAAGTATGTAATACCGTGTGACATAACGCCCCTGCCTCCTCGTGACGTTAATTGAGGCTTATTTTAAGGGGATGAAATATGTTAGCGCAGTTTTAGTACTGCGACAGAATTCTAATGTTCATGTAAATTCATTAACTTTCCCTTATAAGTCTGCATTTTACTGCAAAAATTCAATTTAATTTTACACGTTTAAGTTTTTGTTTTCAATAACTACATGTCGAAATATTGTACGCATTACTTCTGTATTGAATGAAATTGATTATTATAAAAAAACACATACCGACCGAATTGAGAACCTCCTCCTTCTTTTGAAGTCGGTTAAAAAAGGTTTTTGCCCAGCGGCGGTGGGATGACCTGGGATCGAACGTGTCGATGAAAAGTTTTTATCTTACTAATTATCATAAACTGATCAAATAAAACTAAAATATTACGATTGCTGAGGCGCCAAACTGTATTATCAAATCTCGTAAAACAGCGCAGGCGAAAATTAGGTTAAACCGAAACTTTCATTTTCATCGAAAAAATGTTATCCCGATCCAAACTCATAAGTTCACCGAAAAATATCGTTCGGAAATCGTTGAACATTTGTGGCAGCAATAAACGTCGCATATTCGGTTCGGATTTAATATCGAGCGTCACTTGGGGATGTCAGGCGCAAGGAATATAAGGAATATCAAGTACACGTACGAACGTAGAAGTATAGTCGGTAAAATAGATAAGTTTGCAGGCAACTAAAATATACCACTTAAAGGTGTATGTCAAGGGTCGCGGGACTGTCTCAACAGATCCGTGACCCTGAAACGTAAAGGGCTATTGAGGACATCGTGAATTGTAGTCAGTATGATTCTGAGGGAGAGAGGTGGAAGGACTCATTTGATGATTACACCACGATAAAAAAAGGTGTATGTAGCCGATGGACGTGCTGAATCGAAATGACCGCTACTACTATTGAATACCGTGTTGCTTTTACATTTGTTGGTTGTTAATCCATCATTTCCTTGGACAAATTCAGGACTGTCAGCTCAGTGTTTATGGCGAGCAACTGGCTACGCTTGCTCTCAGTGTCTCTGTGAATTTGAAAGTTCTGCCAGTTACCGTGGGAAAATGGCAGTCAGTTTATACACAGTGTAAGGGAAAATGGAAAACGTAACCATGAATTGCAGCACATGAATAATCGTTTAAATTGAAGGTGTCAGTTATTATGTTAATCTTTAACGGCATGAATCAATTCAGCAATCTCTAAGCCGCCTGACGACTGTAAAGGCTGCGTTTTCACCAGAGATGTGCGAGGATGTGTAGCGAGGAATGTGTTTGTAAATAACCAATAGAATCGCTTCATTTACCTCGCCTCGGTCAGCACAGCTCTGGTGGAAACGGCTCAGCGGAGCTAGATTTTTGTCCATACAAAACAAGTAAAGGATGTGTGCGAGGGATGTGTACGAGGAATGTGTTGCGAGGGATGTGTACGAGGGATGTGTTGCGAGGAATATGTGTTGAGAAGGATGTGTTACGAGGTTTGCGCATACTGTACCAGCCAGTCCATAGACGGAGTTAGTCACCGCAACCCCGTCGACACATTTCACTTGTTGCTTCGCAATGCATCCTCGCACCATACGTTAATGCGCATTTTCACAGCTCCGCTACACATCCCCGTAGGGACATTTTCATCGCACAGCTTCGGTGGAAACGCCCACACATTTTCACAACACAGCGAGACATCCTCGTACGACACATTTCCATCGCACATCTCTGGTGGAAACGCAGCCTTTCACGTTAGTTACTGTTGTGCGGGATGGGTCTACGAATAATAAAAAAATAAACTAGTCTGCCAACCACATTTCTTTGCCATTTGTACTCACAGTAAAGTACGGTACATTTCAAGGAAGTTCTATTCGGCTTCAGTAAGGATTTTGACAAATGTCGTGTATTTACATGGCCGCATCAGGGAGTTTCAAAGGCTTCTCTCACATAGCTTGTAGCAATTTGTTGAGTGAAGTCGGAACTGTGTTTGTTGTTCTCTGATACTAGATTTTAAATAGGTCTTAGATGGAAAGCAAACTTGTAGTATTTTGTTAGGTACTCAGTTTAGATTCCCTAAGAAGCGATTAAAAATAAATACAAACCTTACGGCACGGATTAACTGCTGCACTGCGTATCGCTGATTCAATTTCCGCATGGAACAATTTTTTTATGATCTACAAGTAGTCGTTTAAGTGTCTAAACACACTATGCCGAAGTTACGCGACCGAAGTTCGGCGGCTGATTTCACGTTCCGACGTATTTGGCTGATATGACACACCATAAGTGCCGAACTTACGCGGCAGAAATTCGGCGCGGGCGGCTCCCTGCTGCTCCCCGCCCCCGGATCTTCGTCGGTAATCGAACCGAACTTCGGTCGCGTATAATATGTGGTCACAGAATAAGTTGCCGCTGAACTTACGCCCGACCGAAGTTAGACTGTACGCTATGATGCGACGTAATTTTGGCATAGTGTGTCGTCAGTAATTCAAATAGCATTGCAGGCGTAATTGTGCTGAACTTCGGTCGCGTAACTTCGGCATAGTGTGTTTAGACACTAAGACGACGGCGCGTCATGTTCCACGCGCTCCTCAAAGGGCGGTCAGCAAACTGATGGGACCAAAGCCTGCCGGGGTCGCGGGACTGTCTCATCAGGTAACCATGACCCTGGAACGTAAAGCGCTTTTGAAGGATCACCGTTAATTTTATTCAGTACAAGTCTAACAGTCCCTCCCGTTCCGCCCTGGGTGGGAGGAGTCATTTGATGATTTTCCCACAAAAAAAAAAGAAAAAACCGTTCCAACCAGTTAAAAAACTTTAAAAGCTAACACAACATAGCTAGTACAAGAACCTTTCTCAGCTAACGTATAATAATCCTTCATTTTCCCACAAAAACAGGAAACATTTAGCAAACAAGTAGAAATTCATGGCAACACATTCCATACAATATAAATCATGTAGACACCCCTTAAAAGCTAACGTCAGTAACATGACAAATTAAGGATGTTACACACCGTCGTAACTTCTGACAGGATATGTTATGTGAAACGTTGTTTAGTTATGAAGGTACTATGTTTTTAGCATATTACGTTAATGTATGTATGTTTAGTTATAACTGTAAATAATGTGCGTAAGTTCGTACCGTTGTCAATCCGTTTTCTTATTTTCTTTACATGCATGAGTCGGTAAGACGTGGTTAGTGGTTGTCATTATTCACACAAGCTACAAAATTCAAACGTGTGTTTGCAGTAAAGATACTACCGCGGCTCTGGACAATTATACAAAAATACTGCTGACTCAAATGTCCCAAACAAGAACGTGGATTTCCTAATTATATAATTTCACTTCTGTACAAGATACTCTAAAGCTCCTTAGATATGGGTGCTCCATTCTTCATCACCACTTATAGGACAATGAACAAGAAAAAGGAAAATGAACAAGAAAAAAACATAATGTTACATGTTAATGTGACTTTGAGTATTGACGTGAAAAGCCGTAATCAATCATTAAATTCATCAATCATTAAAAATTATTGCGTTCTACAAGCAATAGGTCTTTAAGTCGCTACGAGTATGTACAGTTTCTCTATATCTTACTACATAAGGGTTACATAATTATCTGACCGGGTTGACGTCGCGTCGAATTCCACGCCTGCCTGAAAGAGCATCTGGAAGAGCTGTCAGCAATTGGACGGGGCCCCCGTAGAGGGTCAAAACCTGCCAGTAAAGGGCAGTTGAAGAAGCACGTTGGCTTTTAGTCAGTACGAGTCTGACAGTCCCTTCCCCCCAGGGCTCAGGAGAGACTTTACAACCTAAAAAAATAAATAAACGAGTCAGTCCTAGAGTCGGGCAACAATAAAATAGAGCCATCCACCAGGGCCACAAATCCAGACTCTGTGGTTGCTACTTTGGCCGACCTGGGAATCGAACCTGGGACTTTACGATCAGCAGTCGATCTTGCGACTACTGGACCAACGAGGCGGTCATTAAATACAAATAAAGCATTCGCCCGTATGTACATAAAACCGTCTTAAATAAGAACCACCCACACAGCTCCAACGAACCTTTTTCCGAACTACCCGCATTTTCATTAATCGTTAATTGCTACATATTTTACGACGAAATAATATTCCCTCACAATATTGCTAGCTTTCGGGATATCTGATACATTTCAGGAATTTCATGTTACTTTCAGAGGCCTGGAATACTTCATTAATATTTGGATTCTGGAAAAATTATTTCAAGAAAATCTTGCGGTATTTTACGTGATCAAATTAAGATTTTTTGGCTAAGGATGTGAAGTATGCGGGTAATTAAGTAAAATATTGGGTTACTTTGACTTTCAGGCTTTCTTCATTTTTAAGGCTTTCTATTTTTTAATAAAACGGTGTTCGTTTCCTATATTATTCCTTCTCATTTCTCTAATATTATTTCATTAATATTATATGTATAATTAACAACAAAGTATCTATTTACACAGACACAAAATCCATCTGCAAAAAAAATAATAATTGAACACTCTTATATTAAGTCCATTACACATCTACAGAAAAATTACTTAAACCTGTCTCTTAACATACACAACACCTTACTCACACATTTACACACTTACGCTCATCTTCATCCATTCTTTTAACAATTTTTCTCAATTAATACCTCTTTTTTTTGTTTATGTCTATTCATTAATACTTTGGACTTATGAATAGACATGCAGCAATATTATAATTTTATTTTTTTTGGAACTACAAATTACCTGTAATTACATATTATATTGTATTTTCTCGTAGTTCGAGATGAGAGCCTGGGGATCCGTAACACAGGTTATCCTAGTATGGACGCCAGTCTCTCACAAAGGAACATAATTATGCATATTTCGTACTGTAATTTGGATTGTAATGTGATCCTTTATGAAGAGAAAAAAAAAAATCATTTCATTTCATTTTAATCTCATTTCGCTATTTAGATTTATGAGTACTCATCGAGAAGGAACTAAAAATAGCGAGACAGGCGGCTCTCCTGGTGAGGCCTACCACCACTGGTGGGAGCACAGAGCCATCACCGCAGGTTACAGGTAGAATGTGGTGCCGTTCTTTGTGGACCGCTAGGAGATGGATCCCACCCACCCAAAGACGTAATTTCACATATCATCATCATCATATCAGCCGTAAGATCTCCACTGCTGAACATAGGCCTCCCCTTTAGACTTCCAATAGGACCGGTTGTGAGCGACCTGCATCCAGCGTGATCCTGTGGCCGTAAGCTTCTCGAATGGAGACCACGCACCGGCAAGCACAGCGTAGGACGTCCACCCACAAGGTGGGCAGACGATCTTATGAAGGCCACAGGATCACGCTGGATTTCACATATATACTATATATACTTCATATATACTTCTACATATATACTTCTAATACATATATACTTCTAATTTTAAAATAGTTTAAAAGTACCATCTATTCTTACGTTATTGTACATTTATAAAATAGAAGTCAGATTTACTCATATCAAAATGGTTTCACTTTGGTTTTCACAAATATATCACTAAACAAACATTTACAGAGACTTAATAAGCAAAGTTCCAAAAAGTTCAGAGCATCAATTCATAAACCTAACTAATAAAGCACCTAACTACGCTTTCATTCATAAAGCCTGAGTGTTTCATGCGATCCCGTGCGTGGGTGTAGCACCCCTGTATACGCACGACCCACTCACCGCCTACGCAGTAGCTACGCAGGGTCTACGCAGGTTTGTCTGTACCAGCCGTGCGTAATTGGCGATCCAATATGAATACGGTGAATGCTTTCAATGATTATAAATTCTTTGATGCTTTTCAATGAATTTTCATTTTATTTTACGCTTGAAATGTTTTCCATTCAACATTTTGTTTTGTAGGGTTACTTTTGAGTAATTACAAAGTGTTTTCCGTAGGTACTTGTACTGTTACAATATTCAAATCGCTTTTCAATTGAAAATTATATTAATAGCCTACTTACTCTTTATATCGTTTTAATATTTTGAATTTATCAGTGGAACCCCGCTTTCTAGGTAGAGTTTTGCTGGGATGATGGCAATACGCTCGTCCTGTGTAATGTGGAACTTAATCATTTGTCGAAATATGCAGCTATTTTACCTACAGATTTACCTAAGGGCTGGCTGTAATCCACCACTTTGACCAGTGTGGGTTGGTAAAAATGTCACATATTATCTTCGTGTTCTAGGATGTGCCGGTTTCCTCGCAATTTTTTTCTTCATCGTGTTGCGAGTAGAGGTGATCAAATATTTATTTATATATTATACATAAGTACGCTTGGCCACTACTGCTGTTTTCCGGCTCCTTTTTTATTACGCTTATAAGTAATTGTTAGAACAAGGTTAGCAACAATGAAAATTTTCGAAAAATCCTCCAGAAATGTTAAATATGTACCATAAACCCGTGCAAAACAGGGTCGCATCTCCAGTCTAGACAGTTACTTTGAAGTAGACACTATACAACAGGCGCACAAACAGTTATTGAGTACATAGGTAATCCAGTCACCTAGCATTGTTGGCCTGTATGAGTAGCATAAACTAGCACTGTTGTTCCAACTAATGTTTGTTTGACAAATATCATACGCATTGTTTTCCCAGTAAAACAAGCGTGGGTGTAACAACCCTGAATGTATTCTGATCGGGTACTCAAAGACGACGTTAGAGATGTGATTATTGCATCATAAAACGATTATTAGAACATAGCAGTTGCTGAAATACACCAGGCCCTCAGCCGGTTGCCATACTAATATTATTAAACTGAAGAGTTTGTTTGATAATTGATATTTTATTTCGCAGACGGCCGCCGACAATGTATGGTAGACGTATGAATGTACGTACAAATGTACGCGCGACAGTTTCTTGCTAGGACTTTTGATCGGAGCAGCGCTCGCTCGGACACTGATTTGTGTAGGTTAGCCCATTTATCAAGAAAGGCTATGGGCTATAGGCAAAACATCACGCTACGATAAAAAGGAGCCTAGCAGCGGGTGAATTCGCGGGGAACAGCAGCTGGTAAATAAAGAAAATCCAAAAAAAAACTGGCAAGCTGAAAACGAAATAGTAGTTGAATTGAAAATCTCCTCGTACCAACCCTTTTTAGAATTCAGGTAAAAATAATACAACTTGAACATGTTATGTTTGAATCAGCTGAGGTTTGAATCATCTGTTTTCAATGTAGAAAGCCAATGCTTAAACTATTAATTCAGCACCAGTAGCGGCAAAATTAAGAAACATAAATTCTACAGGCAAATCTTTTTGCTTGAAAATACAGAGAAAATGAATTATTTTCAGCTTTCAATATTATTGCTTCGAAAGAACTTTAAAAGGAGACTGAGTGACCGCACGATTAGATGTGATTTGAACACCTCATTGTTGTATTTAGTTCACTGCAATGTAGAATTACATTGGTCAGAATCAGAACCTAATCAGCGTGAATGACGTCCGTTTCGTTGAAATTGCAAGGATCGATAAATACCTTTACGCAAACCCCAACTATTTTTAAAGGCCTTGCGCCAAAAGTGACCTCGTTAGACCAAATTCATATATAATATCCTCTAAAGCCCTCAAAGATACGCACAAAGGCTAGGGCTCCGATATATTGTCAAAATAACCCCGCCGGTATCAGAAAGCGGTGGCCATCAAAGCGCTTCCTGGGACCGGCGCGTGGGATGTCACACGGTAGGAAGGGACATGGAATAGACAAGTGCAGAAGTTCTGCGAAAATTCACACACACAAAGCTTCATGTAAAGTATATTTCTGTAATTTTGACTCTAACAAGCAGAATAATTTGATTGTTCATAGAAAATTACTGTTATAAATCGTTCAGCCAGTGCTGTTCACGAGTGACCTTTCAATTCGATTGCTATTTCAAGTCATTACTAATATAGTATTTAGGAAGGCTATTACGAAATAATTCCTATCTCAAAGACGACTCG
Source organism: Agrotis exclamationis (assembly GCA_950005045.1). NCBI lineage: Eukaryota > Metazoa > Arthropoda > Insecta > Lepidoptera > Noctuidae > Agrotis > Agrotis exclamationis. The sequence continues at coordinate 18,741,608 of OX465436.1, forward strand.
ATCCATCATGAATCGATTTAGCACTTAATGATTTGCATACATTATAGGTACAATTTAGTGCTCATTATGAGTGTACGTGCGGTTGGTCTGTTTTCACTTGTCAAAGCTGACATTCTGTACCTTTTTACTCTGTGACAGGAAGGTAGAACGTCGGTTCAGTGAATAAGTCCCTGCATTGTAGTGGCGGAGATACGACTCAATGCGTGGGAGTGGTTAGGTATCACGTAAATGTCTTTGAGTAAAGTTAGGAGTTATTTGATCTATGGTGCTTGGGTATTTCGTGCTATAGAATAGTGCTTAAGAAAGGACTGATATTTTGTGCCATCTATTGCTCTTGACTTGGTAGGTACTAAAAATATAACATGCATATTCTATCGTTATCAATTATCATTGGCAAGTTAATTTGTTGGAACATTGTTCTATAGAAAACGCTGTACAACAGTAGGTAAGACTAAAAATGTAACATTATTAGATCCGTTATTATAAACACCAACATATTGGAGTATTTTGGAGTATACTATTTGAATGATTCCTGCCAATACATTCTTCATGCTTGGACATAATTATGCCTCTTTTTGCAAAAAATCCAGTCATGCGGGGATTCAAATAGAAAGAAAACTATTATAGATAAAGTTTGATTTAAACTTTGTTATATCTAAACTGTTGAATATTGATTAGATATCGAATTAGAGTTTTGTAACAAAATTAAATTATAGTTGAACTATCCCCAATATTTTCGCAAATTTTGTATACTACCCAGAATTTTATTAAATTATTCATATTTTAACAGTTTCTGCAGACCAAACATTTTAATTTCACTAACAATAACAAAGATACTTGATCTGACAGTTATCTTTATGCAAATGAGAACGCTTCGATGACCTTTAACTCTCCCTTTGATCTGCCACCCCTACCGTACACGAGCGTGGGTCGCCATTATTTGACCTTTTCTATTGAAAAATAATATATATTTCACTGTTTTTATTTCACTGATTTAACCCCTTCATTTATTGTTTTCTTGACCCTTTTCACTGACTAGATAGACTTCAACGAAATGTATTGCCGAATGTAACGCTAAATCGGCACGGGTGGAGACGTTAAATACGTACCACCAGCAGCCTTTGAATAGACAAAGAGGTCGCATCAGGCAAGAAGCTTGATGTAACTTATTAAGTCATCAATTGTTTTCTTACATGGCCGCTTTTTGCTCGTAGTTTCTCATCAAAAGTTGAATCATATCTGGAAAAAAAGAAACAAAAAACTGTCTGTTCGTCATGTGATGTAGGAAGCTTAATATTTTTTTAATTGACAAAAGAGGGGTCTAAAGAGAGGCTAAGCGTTTAGGCACACAGTACAAGATGCTTCCCTCGTTGGTGATAATAGATATTAATATAATCAGGATATAAACCCTATGCATACGATAATAAAGGTCATTGCACTCCAAAAACCGAGGTAAAATAAACAATGTACTAAGTCAAAAATAAATAAAAGGTCTAAGCCTAAATGGTAACCGAATTAAAATTGTCCCCGAAATAACCACGTAGAGACGGTTTTTTGGAACCCTGTGTACTTAATTTAACTTTTGGACATTAAAAATGAAACGTGGTCTGTATTTCGGCCTACGCAAAACTTTATTAAGGAGACAGAATGAATGTGGGCGTACTGTGGTAACGTCTTTATACCATTAACTAAGTTATCACTTTTGTAAGATTTGGAATATTTTTATTCTTTTTTCCTCGAATCGTTAACTCAGATTTTGCTCGACAAGTACCGTGTAATAATCTGTAATCAGATGATATCTATTTTTGTAAATAAGTTGTAAAAAAGCCTTTAAAACAAACAGAATAGTTCTATCGGTTGCCTCTTTCTTTTTTTTTACGATTCTACTAGCTTTCGCCCGCGGTTTCTTTCACCCCGATATTTATGCAAAAAGTAGAGAATATCTCCAATGCCCCATCTATTTTTTTCTTTACGTCTTGATGATTTTACAACCTTGAAAAATGTACTACTGTACTACATCGTATATCATATTAGAAAACGAACAACATTAATATCGCATAACGTTACAGGGAGCCATTTATATGAAAAATGAGCTCTTTGATTTAGCGAGTTACGACGTTTTGCACTCGCATCACGTACATTGCGCGTCGTGTGAGAAATGAAAGAACCTTTCACGTACATACGCGACGAGGTATGACGTATAATGACATTTTATCTTAGACTTGAAATAATGGTACATACATTAAAACTGGAGTTATTGGAAAGGAAGTTCTTAAGATATTTGTTGGTGCCCTCAAAGTCTCAAACTCAAACTCTTATTCTTTCGTATTGAATGTGTAGCAGTAGCTGTAAGATTGGTGAAGATTGTTGAAAAAACGATGCGTTAGCTCAAGGTTTAAAAAAAATACATTTTCACCATCTGCCACGTGGTATGGGCCATGGGGTCCGAGTGTTCACAATTTTTTTAAAGATATCGCCAGGCGATTAATCGACTCTTCACGTGACCGGAGGGCTGGCTTATTCTTAGGCCAAAAAATCAACAAGTGGCCTTAAGGTAGATAATTTATTCCTCATAATGAACAAGTTTGTTTTTGAATCACTTTCCGATTCCTGAAGGCACTTTATTTCTTCTGAATCTGTTTTAATATATTCGTTAAAAGGAAAATATAAATATTTGTAGACCGAAGCAGGTATACACGAAATGGCTTCTATTTGAGAACTTACACAGAACATTTTTTGTGAAAACATTTTACTAAGTAAAGCTTACCAAATTCCTAGTACAGTTGTCAACATCCATTCCTTTGGGAATCAAACGCGTACCTTCTTTACGTCACATATCATATCAATCATCTATTTTTACGCCACTATTCACTAAACAGCCACTGAGAAAAATAAGGCTATTTCCATTACGGGTGGTAAAGAGCAGGAATATACAGGATGAATTTTTCGATGGTCTAATAATACAGGCTGTGATTTTTTTTTCAAAATCAGCTGGTTCGATTCCGGGCCAGAATTATTGATTTTTATAAAATCCAGTGATGCAGTTTTAGTTTTTGTCAAAATCGCCCTTGAGTCTTTCTTGAATGTTTTTTGATATTCCTCATAGTTTCGGATATAGTCATCCACGGCCAGTAGAAAAATTCACTCTGTATAGCAAATCTATAATACTTTACTAAGAAACTCCCACAAACAGTCACTTGAAGAAATTGGCCGGGGTTTCTAGGAAATGTCAGTTATATTATGTGATGTTTCTGTGAAGAATAAAAAAATGAAGTGTTTATTTTAAGTGGTTGTGAGAAAATATTGATAAATATGTGGAATTTGACGTTTGAGTAGTCTGAATGAACTTGTTAAGGAAAGTCCCTATTCACTGTCGTCGGACTGTCTTTGAAGAGCACCGCGGGATTGGAATGCAAAGGACATGTGAAGATACACGGCAATTTCTAGTCAGTGCGAGTATGGTTGTTCCTTACGCTCTACCCAGGTCGGACTTATTTCATGATTTTAACACGCAGAAAGAAAAAACCCAAGGCGTCAATGGCGTTTTTTGTTCGAAAAGGTATTGCAAACGGATATAAGAGCCGAACTGCAAAAACAGCAAATTTCAGCCCTATTTCCCAAGCAATTCCTGCAACAAACTAATTCAGCAATTTCCTAATAAAACCCCTAAGTATGTGTAAAAACTTAAAATATTCGGTTTTCTTTTCAGCAATATAAATTCAGCCGTGTTTCAGGCCATTCGTGTTTCGAGAAAGTAGCCAGTGAAAAAAATCTTTCCTAACACGGAAACCGTGTGGCTACATTTACTTTGTGTAATTTTAATTACTTGGCAACATTATTATGTGGCTTTGGCACGACTTGCTGAGAGTATGAGAATTTTTCAAGTGGTTTTTGAGGAAAGTTCAAGGAGTTAATTGAATGTTTGATGATTGTGTACAATTAAGTTTTGAATTGATTTTTTTTTTTGAAATGAAAATATTACATCTATGAATTTAAGTTACATTTAGGCAATTTAAAAGGATGGTACAAATATCGGCACGGTTCTTGAGCGCTCGGCGTAAGAGTGGGGATCGCTTTGCGCATCGTACACTTATCGACAAATGAAACGCACAATAAAACAAATAAAACGCACAAAACAACGAATCCCGAGTGGCGGCTATGACGCGATGCGCTACGGCACGCTACGCGGGCCAATCACTACACTTTCCCCGACCCCGTTCCTCACTTCATCTACCAAAGGGACCTAATAACTCACTTCTGCGCAGGTGAAGGTCAGCGCTCAAGATCCATGCCGGTATCTGTAATATAGTTAGGTACGTATTTTGCTATGTATCTCATCATCATCATCATTTCAGCCTATTTCAGTCGTCAAGTTTGCAGTCCGTCCGGTCCCGGTGATTTCCAATTCGGTAACGGACGGACTGCTTTGGCTACATCCAGTGGCGTTATTCTAACTTTTTCCATTTCTGGAATAGTTTCACATACTTGCTCGACATCACGCATCCAGTCAGCCTCAGCATGACTGATGAAGTCATTTTGACGCGGCGCTAATGTCTATGTCAATAAAATTCCATTAAAAAATTGTACCACCCGCAGGTCATGAATGGTGCCGCGGAGTATAAGGAGCTATCTGTCAAATCGTATTAACATTCATTCATAGGCCGGGCTCGTTGTCAAAACGTTCGTCACTAAGGCCGACATCATAGGTTTCGTGGTTAGAGATTAGACCCCCAGGTCCTGATTCCCTTCATTTTACTTTTTTAAATTGCATACTAGATCTAGAACGTGTAGTTATATGTCTGACCTTTTCAAACTTAATTATGTACTTAATTAATACACCTACATGTGTGAAGGTAGCGTAGATGAATGGACAGCATCCGTCTACCTGAGTTAACGTGACCTTTTAATTGTGTCAGGCAGAGGAGTTAAGCCTTCTGCAGACACACGCGATTAATCGCGCGGGGCGACATGTCGCGGTCCATTCGCAGTATTTTTAGAGTGGAAATTAGCTTGGCTCGTTGTCGCAGCGCGATTAATCGCGTGTGTCTGCAGGAGGCTTTATGCTCTGCAGGCTTTATTAATATTGTCGTAAGGTTTAGTTTTAAATGATTTAAAATTGAACAATAATAGATACTGCTTTAAAGCATAAATACAATGAATAATTCTTACTTATAAAAGCAATAATGGTTTGTAAGGATGGATGGATTCTTGTTACTCTTCTACACAAAAAATACTGTATAGATTCGGATGAAATATGGAACGCTGATAGGTAATAACCTAGATTAAGACATGATATACTTTTTATCCTGGTTTGACGTCCCCGTGGGATACTAACTAAACTTCACGCAGATAATTGCAATCGGCATTAGCTTGTAATTTTATACATGGATGGAGGGATGTTTTTACCCAATAATGTCAGAATGACTGAACGGATCTTGATGAAATTTGGATCAGAGAAAGATTACAGTCCTGAAAAACAAATAGGATTTTATAAATTTTGTCTTGGTATAACATTCTCATGGGATAATTTCATAAGTATACCTACGCAGTTGAAGTTGCTGCCAAGAGTTAGTAATAAATACAATAAATAAAAAAAGGTATCCAGTTATAAGTTCTGTCTAGTTTCAATCATTTTGTTATCAATATTGAAACTACACAAATATTTTTATCCAATTTTCCCGCGTTTTAAACGCTGTTTTCTTTATGTAAACACTAATCGTGCTTTCTATTTACAAAACAAATACATTTTCATAATGACTTACAAAACAACTTTATTTTACTACAATAAATATTGATACAAACATATTGCGTTGTACTGTTAAATGTATTTTTTACTTTAGTCGCTCATTTTCAGAGTATAATTTCCAATGGCACGTGACTTTTTCAGCCACATTATTGTTTCAAAGAACTTTCAACTTTAATGTGTTGCTTTCAAGGTGGAATTCGGATTGAGGTCGGAATATTTTTTTGCTCGCCTAGTTGATTTCGTGATCGTTCGTTATGATTTATGCAAGAGGTCGATAGGTGAATGGCTTGTAAAGTGTATTTGTTTTAGAAATATTGTTTTATTTCTGTGAAATATTAGGTTATGCCCCCATCTGTTTACCAGCAACGCGACAGACAGCCCGTTGTGCAGGGGCTGCCTGAACGCGGATGAAACGGCAACCCACGTAATCCTGGAATGCAAGGGCGTTGCTAACCAACGGGAACAAAACCTTGGTACTCCAAGGTTGCTCCAAGATGCCTGTGAACGTCCCAGGAGACTTCTGAGCTTCTGGAAGGAGCTGGGTTGGCTCATAGCCAACTGTCCCGCCTCACGCATAACGGACCACCTACGAGTCCAAATGCGGAAAAGGGAGCCCCTAACAATAGGTTCAGCCCGCGGCGCTAATACCCGAAAAGAAATCAAGAAGAAAATCCTCGGCAACGTTATGCCGAGATAAATAGTATCCTATGTGTTAATAATGGAGGCTATAAACGATCTGTATACCTCATCCAAATTCGTTGAATAGTTTTTGTGTTACAGTAACAAACATCGATTCATCCATCCTTAGTTAGCAGATTAGATTATGTTTCGTAGTCGCAACCGTTACTGTTGGTCCTCGGTTTGATTGTCAGACCCTCTAGAGAAGTGGTAAGTGATGAAGTAAATGCTCAGTAAAGCTTGCCACTTGTCTACAGGGCCAGGACAGTCAAAGATTTATTTTATTTTTCTATCACGATATTCTCAGTAGCAAACTCTTTTCACATCCACGTGGGTGAAGTCGGTAGCATAAACTAGTGCTGTATAGTTGATAAAACGTCGAACTCACAATGTCGCATAGTTAATTAATACAAATACTATCCCATGACAAGCCAAACTGATTCTAATTTGAGTGTAATTTGCTGCTAGAGCAACTTACTCAATTTGTTATTCAGATTCATAGTAATCGCAGTTTCACGTAGAACTTGGCTTGAACTGGTTCAGGATAAGTTGATAATAGACATGTAGGCACTGGCACCAGTAATAAACCGACTGGTGGAGCTGACTTTGTACTCTATAGGTTGCACTTACATTTTGCCAGTTTATTTATCTATTTATTACCCGACTACGGCAAAGCCAAAAGGAGGGTTATGATTTTCACCGGTATGTATGTATGTTTGTATGTATGTATGTTTGTCTGTTCCCTCATAACTTCTAAACTACTTATCACTACATGACAAATGAGGTGTTGTTAGAAGCGTCTTAGTTGTCCGCTGGTTATAGGGTCGGTGAAGTGTCATCAAATTCGATATGGCGCCCTCTAGGGGATGTAAAGGCGTAACCGGAAATATTTTCGCACAGTATCGACATGGGTATCAAATTAAAGGGCTTTTACTAGCTACTTAGCCCGTTTCTAACAGTGGCAATACCCATATTGGAGGAGTATCTATTATTGGTCGTATGCCACCTGCGGTTGTATCACACAATCTTTGTTGGTTAGGTGGCATACGACCACGGCTAGCACAATATCTGTCAAATGAATATTGTTCTTGTTTTATACTTTTCAGTGCGCGTTTTTTTCGTAGTCGGGTTTTAGTTATTTTTAACTTATTTTTTATTAAGAGACAGACAGTAATAATGAGTTTTTATCGGTAAGTATTTAATAATAGATGTAAGAAATACGCAACTCACAGCGTTATCCACTTAGCCTTTTCCTATCAGAAAAAAAGAAAGCGGCTTCCAATTGAACCGGATTCAGCTGAACATCAGTATTTTACATGGAGTGACTGCCTACCGACCTCGGCAACCCAGTAACAGGTCAATAAAACAGAGTTTTCGTTCAGCCACAAAGAAAACAAGATATAACCAAATTAAATTACAGCGAATCTTTATAGATTTTGTTAGCTTAAAACTTAGTTCAAACTAACTATCTCTCAGTAAGTAGATGCACCCGAAAGCACCTCTACAAAATGACGCTCCCTACTTACAAGTTTGTCTCCAATTAGCTTGGATTTAAACTTAAATTCCATCTCCCCAATACACGACTACCACAATCTCTATTACCGCACAAACTTTAGATATCTTTTAAGGTGCTAATAAACTTGAGCATTCCCTTGTAATGAGCATTCTTGTGAATGTTACATTACGGAAAAACAAACGAGAAATTTTTAGTGAGCATTCTGACGAACGTTTTGGCGAGCTTTTCGCTGAGGCACGAACACTTTTGACGACCAGCAAGAATAGACAAAGTTGTTTCAACTTTGTCTATTCTTGGTAGAATAGAGATAGAATCGCCATGCTACGCGTGCAGGGACTAAAACGTTCGCTAGAAAGATCGTGAAAATGTTCGTAGTGATTCGTAATGAAGTGATTCGACAGAGAACGAAATGGACCGACCTAGCCCAAAGAATAAGCAAGCTGAAGTGGTAGTGGGCTGGCCATATTACCTACTCGTAAAACGATGATCGTTGGGGTAGTCGTGTTCTCGAGTGGAGACCGCGAATCGGCAAACGTAAAGGTGAGACGAACTTCGTGTTGTGGCCGGTAACAGCGGGATGAGAATAGCCGGTGATCGAGTGGAATAGCGTGCGATTGGAGAGGTCCATGTCCAGCAGTGGACTGCTATAGGGTGATGATGTTTGCCTCTATGCTCAGCTTGGCTTAGCAACGGCGTCATCATCATCAGCCGGAAGACGTCCACTGCTGAACATAGGCCTCCCCCTTATACCGCCACACCAAACGACTATTCGCCACTTGCATGCATCGGTTGCCCGCGACTCTCACGATGTCGTCGGTCCACCTAGTGGGAGGCCTGCTTACGCTCAAGCTCAAGTCTATAAGCACCTTAATACAGATTTTGGTGTACTGAATAATCTGCTAGTCTGGACGTTCGAATAAGGAATTATTCGACTTATTCGAGTTTCCAGACGCGATTCCTTAAGAATCGCATTCAACTGTTGCAAGTTCATTCGGCGAACTTAAAAGCAATGTTGTTCCGATTTAGTTCTTTTGAACGGGAGTTGATAATTGAATTCGGTCTTTATTCATCGTGAATGAATGAGGTGGTGATTGAATGGAATTGAGGAATGAATGATTGATTTGAAGTGCTATAGGAAGGGTTATTGTTTGATTTATCAATTAATATTCGACGAGTTGTGGCAAGTGGCTGTAGGTACATTTTTTGGAATTATTTATTAATAGATTTAACAATTTCTATACTGGAATATATGCTGAGTTTTATGTAAATAAAGCTGGTAATATGTATAAATTAATAGTTAGGAGCATTTATTTTTGGTACCAATATACGAGTATCTAATATTTGTTTTGTTGAATTAATTGAAAAAGTTTTTACATTTTGTAAATAAGGTTCTGTTATTCGGATTTCGTGTTTGAGTCCACCAATTAGCGCTGGAATTAAAAGGTAGAAGTATTTATTTTGAGTCTCAAAAGCTTTTAAAAGACACAAAAAGTTGTACTAAATTATGTTCAATCTTTTTAGAAAACGTTATTTTATATTATACCTAACATAGACCATAAAAGTTTTACTTTAACAGCGATTTGATTTTATGAAAATCTATCTCTTTATCAAAATTAAAGTGTTATTTAAAGAAGCCCGGTTGTAAATTCGGTTCGCCTCTAACTAGCAGATTATCTAGTAATTATTATATTAGTATTAATAATTTATTTTATTTGGAACAACATAGGAACCAATTATGTTCAGTTGATATTTTTTAATATCTTACTACTAAATGAATAAGAATGTTTGCCAGAATGGATGGGCGCATATGGACGCTTGGTTACCTTTTTTTTTAAGCGTGGTAAAATCATCAAATGAGTCCTCCCACCCAGGGCAGGGCGGGAGAGACTGTCAGACTCGTACTGACTAAAATCCAAGGTGTCCTTCAATAGCCCTTTGTGTTCCCTCCCTATCAGACACAGGAACCTCCCGAAACTTCCGTGTCCGGTGAGGACCTGCGTCATGCGGAAGGTCAGGACGCCGTGGCGCCTATCCAGCTACTCCTCAAAGAGGGGTCTTACCGCCGCGATTGCGGCGTGCCCGGACCTCGGTTGAACGCTTGGTTACCTATTATAATTTTACATGAAACTACAGAAAGAATTTGAATGAAATATGGCACAAAGACCTAATATTATAACCTAGATGAACACATAAGATCCCCTTATCCCGGTGAAATCGCAGGCATAACCTAGTTAACAATATTTTCTAAAGGTCTTGCTCAATGACTAACACAAGTACTCTTGCATAGCAAGGTCATGGGTTCTATTCTGGCCACTTGAAATTAATGTCAATAATTCTAACATACAAATTACATAATCGTAGCCTTTGGTAGCACGAGCTTTTAGCACTGTTAGTGGGCTGAACCACGCGATGTTATGTTGAAAAAAAAGAACCTAGTTCTGAATGTAATGCTGATTATGAAAATAAAATGGGTGACTGGCAATTTTTATAAGAATCATAAAGCTATGCTTAGTATGGATATTCTGAATTTCTTAGCTTGCTAAAATTATATATGTGAAAGTTTGGATGATTGGATGTATGGTTATTTATTTCTGAATCAAATCAGACACGGTTAGCGCAATGGTTGAGTGATCGACTGCTTGATCATGTTGCGGGTTTTTTCCCCCCACGGAACAAATATTTGTATAACCTTAAACTTAGTAGTAACTTACAAATAGTTGTTCCGGGTCTCGGTGTTTGTGCATGTGAGTTTCAATGTTTGTAACCGCACCCACAAAACAGGAGAAATTACCAGTTAAGGGCAACGTTCTTTTTAAATTAAAAAAATAAATAAAAGAACGACTGAACGAATCATAATGGAATTTCACTGAAAAAAATAAAACGAGACTTTTTACTGTTCTTGAACAGTAAAAAAAAACAGTTCCGGGAACTTATTTATACGTTAAAATAATTGATTACGGACAGTGCACTGAAATGGGCAAAAACAGTAAAGAGCTAAACAGTTATTTCAACTGTATGAACATTAAAGTCTACTGAAACGTAAAGAGCTAAACAGTTATTTCAACTGTATGAACATTAAAGTCTACTGAAACGTAAAGATCTAAACAGTTCTTTCAACTGTATGAACATTAAAGTCTACTGAAACAAACAGTTCCTTGTAAGTAACCGATAGTAAAATCTACTGTTATAATTCTACTGTTTTTTTTCAGTTAGTTTTACTGCTTTGGACAATAGGCTCTATTTTTACTGTCCAAAACGGTGAATATTACCGAAAAATCGGTTGGTATTACTGATTTTTTTTTCAGTGTTGGCTCAGAGATTTATGATAAAGTCTACGCCCATAACATAGAATACCGTTGATCTCTGTACCTATTAAGTTCCAGAGTGGGATAATTTTCGCGGGAAAAGCCGTTGGTGAAAGCTAGTCTATAGAATAATTTGATATCATTGAGATGTATGAGAATTTTTCATGAGATAGAAATAACATTTTGTCAAACTTGTGAAGATATAGAAAAACAGATTTGTTATTAATTTATGACCCATTTCATATTCTGCTTTATATCAAAAAAATCTTTTAAGAAAGTTATTTTATATAATACCTAAAATAAACCATAAAAGTTTTACTTTAACAACGATTTGATTTTATGGAAATCTATCACTTTATCAAAACTAAAGTGTTATTTTAAGAAGCCCGCTTGTAAATTCGGTTCGCCTCTAACTAGCAGACATTATCTAGTAATTGGATTTAGATCTAGACTTAGCTCAGACGCGCTGGTCTAGCCGCTAGATCTTAATATGCTAGGATAACTAGTACTGTCGTTAGTGTGGGGCTATGAAATCAGCGTTGCTTGAAGGTAATGACAGTCAAGAATGAGACACAATTGTGTTACTGTCTTGTTGTAAAGAAAACGTGATTTTATGCTTTTGAATTTAAAAAGAAAACTTCTAATTGAAACATTTCTTTTTTACTCTTTTATATAAATACAGTCGTGATACTACTTTTGCTTGTCATTGGAAATCAAAATTAAAATCAAAAGTTATTTATTCAAATTAGGCTGATTTATCAGCACTTTTGAAGGTCAATTTTTACATAAGACAGTCCCCCAAAACGCCCCCCCTTCGACACTTCGTAGTGTTTTGGCTGGGAAGAAGAAGTGGCGGAACAAACTCCCCAGCAACACATCTGTCTGTACGGTTAGAAGAACCAAGATTTTAAACAATTTAATAGAATATTCACATTATACATCAATCCGAAATTACATCCCAATCGTGACTAGAAGGCATCAAAAGATAATGGATTAAATGTAAAAAATATTTTATTATTAATTAGAAATCTAAATAGAAAATCTTACAGGTTCTGTAAGATTTCGGGATTCAAATCGTGCCTTATTATATTCAATTGCTTTCATACAAGATCAAATATATTTTCTTATTTTGAAAGAATCAGGAGAAAAAAATATAAATCAAAGTTTGTTTTGACTCTCATAGGACATTGAAAAAGAACTGAAGTAAAAAAATAACATTGCAATTAAAAAAGGGTATATTTGATACATTCTATCAGTTTTATAGGCAATGAACACGTGTTACCAAAAAACCTATAATTTATGTAGATCACGCTAATTTCAAGGCCTATTTTATAGCCAGCCCAGTTAATCTTATGAACTGGCTAGACGGTAACTTTAATCTGATAATAGCAGACACCAGCACTAACTAGTTTCCTGCGGTATTGCCCACAAGGCTTTTTGGAACCGATTTTGGCTACTCAGCTGTGCGGTTAATTGGAGAGTAGAGTTTCGTTAAAAATAAATAATACTGTTTATTTTAAGGTATAACTTGAAAATATTGAGATCGGTAGTTACAATTAATGAAATGTTTCATCATCATCAGCCTGTAATGTTCCCACTGCTGGGACACAGGCCTCCTCTCTGTGAGAGGGAGTGGGCTATAACCGACGACGCGAGGCGAGTGCGGGTAAGTACTCGTAGATGTCACATGTTTTCGATTTGTTGGTTCTAGGACATGTCGGTTTCCTCACGATGTTTTCCTTCACCGTTTTGAGAACAGTGGAGATGAAATAAATTACACAAAGTAATACGCCTGGCTGGGTTCGAACTCACGACCTACTTGTAAGTCGGGACCATTAAAAGAGCAATGGTGGCCCAGTGGGGCCCAGTGGAGCCACCATTGCTCTATGAAATGAAATGAAAAATAATGAAATGTTTAACAAGTTACAAATAATTCAGTTGAAATAAATAAAGTATGTATAACATTTCTTCATCACGTCATTATTGGATAATAATATGGCAATAATTTGGATCCGTTACTTTTCAACAACATTGTTCAACATTGTACAGTGATGAAGGTGCGACTGCGGAGCCTCATCACAAAACGATGGCCCATACCTCCTCAATTGTACTTTGAGTAATTCCACCTGCACTGTATAAGAGACCTGTCTAAGGCCACCATCAACGCACGCCGTAAATGTGGCAGAGTTTTGGTCGAAGCTCATTTAATTTAAAGGAATCATCGACACGACGAAGAAGAACAGTGTTCATTCTCTTCATAACTTAGAAATGAAAAATGTTCATCGGCAGAGATTGAACATACTTATGATGGGTCAAAGGCTTTTGTTTTAAAGAGAAACTGAGAGTAAACCTTCAAAACTATGAAAATCGTGTAGTCCAAATGTAATAAAGTAAAAGTGAGATTTAAATACGAACTTATCACAAAATGCCATTCGACTAAATTAAACCTTCCTAAATAAACTTTCAGTTTTAATAACAAAGTTTAGACCAAATATCCGATTTCACTGTCCAAACAGTAGAATAGGACCCACACACACATTCAGCACAAACCTTTAAATAATTATAACGATTAGACCGAGTTAATTGCTTCCTTTATGGCCCAACATACAAGTGACGGCAGGGAATTATAATAAGTAAGCATAAAGAGGTAATATTCAGCATAATCAAGTACTCTCAGGCTGTGGTCTCTTTGAAAGCGGAGAGAGAGTTGTGAAAGACAGCGGGTTTGTATTTTTGTTAGTAACCTCAATTACATGGATCTGCGCAGCAGTTTTGCCAGCACGCGTCTAATACGAAAATTATCCCACGAGGCAGACTACAAACTATTTTGGAGCCAAGTTCCACCAAGATCTGTTCAGCCTTTCGGACGTGATTAAGCTAAAATGTATTTAAAGTTGACGTAGCATGCTTCTTTTTCCACACTTCTCTTCTAGCCATCATCTCGGTAGAGAGGGTGACCCTTCTCTAGCCAAATCTTTGGTTTTTCCCTAATTTAATAGTATCCATTAACAATTGAATTCACGTCTTTCCTCAGAACATTTTCCCCATTTTTTCCTCATTGTCATACCACGACCATGCGACATATAATTTTGAAAAAACTCACCAGCAAAACGCGTTCAGTGGGACATACGCCTAAAACTGTTTAAAAGGACCTATAATGTTGAATTTATAATGCCTATGCCGCATCCCTAATTTTGTAACAACGTTCGACGCCAGTCTTTTTGGTAATTAACTAAGTCTACTTCTACCTACATATTATGCTTGAATTTAGTATTTGTTTGAAAATCCCACAAAATGTTTGTAAGGCGTAAGGCTTCTAAAGGAAGCCTCTTTTATAAGAATTAGATATAGTTATCAAATAACTATAAGAGCAGTGGTGGCCCAGTGGTATCGGTCCCGACTTACGAGTTGTAGGTCGTGGGTTCGAACCCCGCCAGGCGCATTACTTTGTGTAATTTATTTCATCAGCACTGCTCTTAAAACGGTGAAGGAAAACATCGTGAGGAAACCGGCATGTCTTAGAACCAAAAATTCGAAGATATGTGACATCTACCAACCCGCTGGGCCCGCGTGGTGGATTATGGCCCACTCCCTCTCACAAAGAGGAGAGCTGTGTCCCAGCAGTGGGAACATTATAGCCCGATGATGATGATCAGATAACTCCGGTACTTACAATTTTGCTTTTTGATTTTGGATATTTTTTGAGTTAGGTTGAATCTCAATTTGTTTTGTTTTAGATGAATCAGGAATTAAAATGTTTTTTTAAGTAGTTATTATTTAGTTTTTTTAGTACTTTCAGTTACCCTTTGCGTTCCAGAGCCGTGGAAACCTTTTAAGACTTATCCACAATACTAACAGGCATTTGGCTCTATCAGACTTCGTCAGTTTTCTAACAGTTTTTAGAGGCGCATGTGGAAATCACGACGCGCCGTTAACTCGGGCATAGCCCTTGATCAGACTGCAAGCCGCCTATTGCTCGCCGTCCTACCGTAGCCGGAAATCACGGTTTACTCGCATCAATTTGACACATAATTAATTTACTTGAATGTACAACAAATTGACAGATAGAATTTACTTTATTGTACAACAAAACGGTAACATTGCTCACTCATTCACAATAAAGTTAATTTAAAGGGTACAATGGCGGTCTTATCTTGTAGGCTGTAACGTCTTGGTATGGCGGAGCTTACTCGGCATTACAACTGTAATAGGCTGTGCTTACATCTTCTAAATGGTGGGACGTTTTACAATTTACTTACAAATTGTAAATAGAAAGTTATTTCTGTGAAACGGCATGAAATTTTGAAGACATGAGTAAATATTGAAATTCAGGCCATTTTAAGGATCTGTCCATATTTTATGGGTTTTTATTAATAAACGCTGATCAAAGACTGTTGTGACACAGGCCTCCATTCTGTAAGAGGGAATGCGCTGAAATCCATATCCCGGGCTCAATGAGAATTGGTAGATGTCATCTGTCTTCGAATTTCTGGTTGTAGGACATGCGGTTTCTTTACGATGTTTTCTTTATTTTTTACCGTTTTGACAGCAGTGATGATGTTTCACAAAGTAATGCTCCTGGCTGGGTTCGATCCCAGAACTTACAATTCGAGGCAACTCGTTACCACTGGAAAAACAATATGTCAGAAGACAATTACTTAAGTTTTTTTTTGTATGAAAAATTTACTTTTTAATTCGAATATATGTTATCCTTTGAAGTAAAAGCTTTTTATCAAAAACAACTCCTTAAATGTTAAAATTTTTTTTTGGTCTGAGGTTAACAAAGTTTGTGATGAAACGGTTTGAATTTTATAAACTCCTTTTTAATTAACCGCTGACAATGAGTTGTTATTTGTTTTGGTCGACTTTTGGGGCCGAAGTTTGTTTGTTTTTGCAACGTTAAAGCTACGTCAGTGTGATAATATACTGAAATTGTCATTTGTCACTTATTGCTATTTAAAGAAGTGCAAGTAGGTTAGTTAAACGCATTTTTGAAAAAAAATATGGAGCTACAGTCTCAGTCAAAAGACATAATAACTGTAAAAGTAATAATAGTAATAGCTGCAGTTGTCAGACTCTTATTGATTTAAAACTACTCTGTTCCTTCACATGCCCTTTGCGTTCCAGGAGAGTCCCGGCAAACGATTGGCCTCGTTGGTTTGTACCAGCGTGGAATATGAATTTGTGTGTTTGCCGCCTGCATCGCGATAGCTATCCTGTTGGGAGTCCGGCACCAAACAGTTTTTACTGTGTTTCGTTGGTGCGTAGGAGTTCCAGTCTCTTCTGGTTCTGAACGCTCCATCTTAGACCTCATTTTTGCCTCTAGGCTAAGCAAATCCATTCAATAAAGGTGTTCCAACTTTGTCATACACTGGGAATAATTAAAAATATGGATCCAAAAGTGCGATTCTACGGGAATAAATCTGGGATACTTGCAGACGACATGTTATACCAATTATTATCTTTTTGTTTCAGACCTCCCGTATCAGCAATGCAAGTGGCGACGCATGTGAACGACGTGACCCATGCCAACATGGCGGCGTCTGCATCAGCACCGATGACGGACCTATCTGCGAGTGTCGGGACGGAGACTACGAGGGGGCCTTCTGTGAAAGAGGTTAGTCAAGAAGTCTTTCTTTCTTTCCTACCAGCTAAAGATCGGCTTAGACATTGCGTTCTAAAAATGATCCTAGGTCGTCTCGTGTCGCGATATATAAAGGACAATTGAGGCCTAATCGCGAGTTTTCACGTTTTGCAATTTACGTCGTTATATTTCAAGTACAGCCCAACACGTAGAATTCATGCTAGGGTTTCGGGTTCCCGGGTCGACGGCGCGTTGTGTTCCACGCGCGCCTCAAAGAGTGTCAGCATGATGACGGGGCCCCCCTCTAGAGGGCCAAAGCCTGCCGGGGTCGCCGGACTTATCTCATTACTGTGACCCCGGAACATAAAGGGCTATTGAAGGACACCGTGGATTTTAGTCAGTACGAGTCTGACAGTCCCTCTCGCCCAGCCCTGGGTGGGAGGACTCATTTGATGATTTTACCACGAAAAAAAAGGGTTTCGGGTTGGTTTTTAGCCAGTCAAGTTTGACACTTCTTTCAGCGCCATCCAGAGTGGGAGGCTGACTCATTTAATTATTCGACAACCTAAAAACAAAATATTTGGTAACGATGGCAGCCTGAACCACGTGTAGATAAAGAATTTATCATAGACTTGAAAAACATGACTTCATTTTACCCGAGTTAGATAATTGGCATGGACGAATGACCTAACGTCTTGCAAAAGGTGAGGTTAAAGCTATGATTTATTTTAAACTTTCATAGGCTTAAACATTTCGTGAAAATGTTGGAGGTTAAAGTATTCACTATTAGTTCAGTTTCTTTTTTATTTCAAAACTTTATTAAAAAAATTATAATTTAAGAACGCTTTTATAGATTGAACGTAGTTGTAACTATTAGATCCGTACGTGTTTCATGTTGATCTGAAATATTTCAATAATAGTTCTTACTCTTTAAAAAAATAATTCTCTCTTCAAAAATCCATGAACATTAACAGTACATTACAGTACTTCATCATCTCCCTAACTTAACAATCGCGTGTTAATATTCACTCGCGTCTTATAGCACGTTTAGTAAAACACCTCTTTGGTTTTAACTGTGGGAGTTAAACCATAGACCACGAACTTGCCATGATGATCTCTGCTAGAGGTAACTTTCGATCTTCTTCTTCTTCGCTTCTTCACGCTATCTTCTCCCTAGGCGACTCCACCCAGTTGTCTCAGGGCTCCATCCTTTTGAAATTTGGGACTTTTTTTTACCGACTTCAAAAAAAGTAGGTTCTCAGTTCGACCTGTATGTATGTTTATGTGTATGTATGTATGTTTGACCGCGATTATCTCGCGTTTGGCTGAATCGATTTTGATGCGGTTTTCAGGTAAGTGTTCATTACATTCTGGAAAAGGTTTAGTTAGTATATAACACTGATGGATATCCCGTGACGTTGCCCGCGTGGATGCGTTGCTTACTTGGGTTGTAGATTTTCAGAGACGATAGCATGTTTGTGCGCGATTATTTCGCGTTTGGCTGAACCGATTATGAAGCCTTTTTCAGAAAAGTGTTGGTTACATTCTGGGGAAGGTTTTAATAACAATAATGGATATCTTGTGAAGTTGCCCGTATAGATCCGTTTTTGTTGTTTACTAGAATCGTAGAATTTCACAGACGCATTGTATGAAGATTTTTGTTGAATATTTAAACTTTTAAACTAAAAAGGGGAAAAAAAGAAATTGAATGAAAAAAAGGGAACCGATTTCAAAACCAAAAACAAAAAAGTTTAAAATAACTTTTCTTTCGGAAGTCGGTGGCCATAAACAATGAATTAAAAAAAAAACAAAGCCACCGACTTCCGAAAAAAAAGTTATTTTACACTTTTTTTGTGTTTGATTTTGAAGTCGGTTCCCTTTTTTCCAAAAAGTTTTTTTTCTTTATAAAGCCACGGTTTGATTCGGCGGTTTGTTACAGAAGTTGTGCGCTGAACTCACTGTCGACTCCACAATTTTTTCTAGTAATGCTGTCTATTGCATCCCTTTCTATGCTCTATGACGTTAAAGTAACCTCTGTTTGAACCTTAGCTAATGTTCCATTAGTTGGAATGTCAGCTCTTGCCAGTGAGCGAGTGAACGAACGAGAACTAAATGCTGTGTTGGCACGCGAGCATCCGAAAATTTAGCTTTTTAGCTCAAAGTTCCAGTTAGAATGTTTGGTTTGATTTCGTGGTTCCTGTCAATTTTGTTTTTAGTATATTTGAACTTAACTGTCTAAGAATAGAGTTCTTATTTCACGGTTTTTGTATGAGATCACGTTAGTCTGAGTTTCAAGGTATTTTGTTTAATCCTTTTTGAATTTAACAATAAAGGTGCATTCACACACATCAGTCACGTCACGTTACCGTCACGTCACGTCGCCGGTTTGACTGAATCATTGAACAATAACATCAGTCAAATTACGGGTTGGTCACACGTGTTGCAATGACGGTAGCACGACGCTGGCTGAACTGAGACGTGACGATCCCGGGTGTGTAGGGATAAAAGTATGAAACTTCTATGGAAATATTATTCGACGTGCTTGATCGGTGACATCACTGATAGATCACGTGCCGGTGACTGACCGGTGACAGACGTGTGGGAACAAAGTCATACTCTTGCCCTGGGTTTTTGATTTTACCACAATTTTACCACGATAAAAAAAGGGTACAGAAACATTTTTTTTTAAACCGGACCGGTGACGCGAAGTGACGCGCTGACTGATGAGTGTGAATTAACCAAATACCTTTATAGTACAGTACAAATTGACAGTGAATTCTCTTTACTAAGCTGAAGATAGTCTTCAATATAATAATGTTTCTCATTAGACGACAGTGTTCGAAGTAAATCATTAAAGTAATTAGGTCTTTCTTCTTTAGATAATTAGTTCTATAGTTTGAACAAGCCACTTCATAGAATCTTGTCTTGAAGAATCGTAAAGTCTTTTAGTTCACCATTTAAGAAGTTGTAGAGGCTATAAATTAGTGAGCTTTAGTGGACCTTCACCCTTAATGACAACGAAAGTTATACATTGAAATGTATTTATTAAAAGAAAAATTCAAAGAAGACTTAAATTTACTAAGCCCCTTTGGTCATGTTGCTAGTAAAGAAGAGAGCTTTCTCTGCTTTCGACGAAAGGGGCCGCCCTTTAAAGACATGCACCTTATTTGTGAAGGTCGTTTGAAAACTTGGGAGTAAATGTTATCTCTGTACAGAGTTTAAAATAACAATCAGCCAATAATGTTCCCACTGCTGGGACAAAAGCATCAGAGAGTGGACTGTAATCCACGCCGGTTCAGTGCAAGCTAGTAAATGTCATGTCTTGGCTCTAGAAATAGCCAGTTTCATTTCACAGCAAAAGTAAAAAAACAGGGATCTTTAAAGTCTCTGTATCTCAGTCAACCAAGAGTTGGTTATCTCGTAGAAAAACCCGAAGGCATTACATTTAGCTAACTCGCAACTTTTCCAGAAATAGGCTTTGTAATCGCCAGGACGAACAAGAAGAAATGGCAAGTTTAGTGACACGGAAATATAAATTGCGTTTCTGTTTCTGCGCGGTCATCAGAAATATGATTAAAGTAAACCGTGTAACGTAAAATGTTCCGATAAATCCGAGAGAGCTTGTAGAAAAATACTTTTTTAATATTAGTAGGAATATTTATTTTTAGATTTGTACGTAATAACTTGCTTTTGGAAGAAGACGTTTTTTAAAAATGTCAGGGATTTTTCGATTCTTTTTTTTGCCTAACAAGGAGTATCAAATTGCTTCAAAGAGATGTCAGTAGACTAAGGGGTCAAAATGCCTGTCAGGTTCATAGGACTATCTTAAAAGGACACCGTGGTCCTGGAACGCAAAGAACAACAGAAGGAACGTGTGGCTTTTTGTCAGTAAGATTCTGACAGAGCCTTCCACTCCACCCAGGCGGGAAATATTCATTATTTTACCACCTCACATAAATGGATACAAGTCAGTTTATCCGGCTTTCACAAACCTGTTACTGGGTTGATGATATCTCTTTGGTAAAATAAAAAATAAAACCTGCTAGTAGCTGGAGCACCCTTCCTTTCGAAGACACGATCGCGAAGGAGTCCCGGAATAAAATTAGCTGTGACCCATTAAGGGACTAACTTTCAAAAACGTTGAAGATATAATGGCTGTTAATACATAACCAAGACACCATCTGTAAAATTACAATAACCTTTTTTAATCCTCTTTCAAACCTTATACTCAAACTATAATGGAGCTATAAATTATTAACATCATACATTACCTTTTCTCGCGCAAAGCGTAAAGGGCAGCGCTTGTCAAACTTTTTGCCGTCGACACGTGTTTGTTACAAGTAGTTTCGTTGCGAACTAAAGTTGGAATAGTACGTGTAAGGGTGGTGACTATGTGTTTCGAATTTTGTAATAAGTAGGTGGTGTGTAATTTATCAGGGGTAACCCAGTATCAGGTATCAGCGCAAACTTAAGAAGTAGGGTTGTGATATTTTGAGGAGATCGTGGCTATTTATTGCAGCCGCACAGGCCGCTCTCCTTGGATGGGTGACCATCTGTAATAGCGAGTTTCCTCGCGAGTGCCTCAGAAAGCACGTAACGCGGTTGGTTATTTTATTATTATTTTTTGTTATTCTTTTTTTTATTCTAATTTTTACTGGGCTGTGGAGGTCCGATAGGCAGTCGCTCCATGTAAAATATCGATATTCAGCTGCACCTGGTTCGAAGCCGACCCCATTATTATAGTTGGGAAAAGGCTAGGGAGATGATGTTGTGATATTTTGGAAACATCGTGAAGAAACCGTTCTGAAATTAGGTACGAAAATATTTTTAATCCAAGTTGAAGACGTTTGCCATCTACAAACTCGCTCTGACACAGAGATCCCTGTAACCCAATAGCAAAAATTTCATAATTATTACTCAGGAATCTTGGGAATGACCAAAAAATGCTAAAAGTGAAGGTTCAAATCCTGCTTGCCATGGAATTTTGCTTTCCACAATCAAAAGCTTTGCTTTCAAGGGTGTGCCTAAATTATGTTACGATACAAACGTGTAAGTTGGAAGTAAGACTTATCACCACTTGAGAGAAAAACGTGTTGTACTATTTCATTTATGTATTTTTCTTTACTTTAATCAGATTAAGTACACACGCGAAGCAATGTAAGCAACAGCTGTTTTGCTTCAAAAAAGCTTTTCAAAATCATCAAATCATAATCAAATCCAAGCATTTATTTCAAGTTGGTTATTATAGGCAGTTTTGAATTGCCAAAAGACAAAAAAACAAAACTATAATTTAAAATAAAATAATTATGGTGCTACAGTCCCGTCACAAGAAATAATAACTGTGAAAGTAATAAATTGAGTAGGTATCCAAATATCTTTTTGTCATCACTTTTGATACTCGCCACAAAAAACATACTCGTAGTTTACAGCTACAATAGATGTATAGTAAAGCGGTATCGAATAATGAATGAAACCATTACACTCACATATCAAAGGGCAGCGGCTGCCAAAGTTTTTGCACACGACACGTGTAGGGAACTACTCGTAGTTCTGAAGTTGGCACAATCCGCGCAGGGCTGTCAAACTTCGGAACATATCGGTCGATTCATTATAAGTAAGCTGGGTTGTTCTGGTTTAGTTATTGGCAGTTGATAGGGGTAGTGGATATCGATTAGGGCTGATTTATTAGAAAAAAGTATGTTAAGAAATTGGGAATAGTGGTCTAATGGTTCCTGCCGTATCTTGTGAGACTATTTCTCGTTATTTAGGAAAATTGAGTTAGGGCAAATAATTTAAATTATTGACAAAACTTTAAAGGAAACGTGTTAAGAAAACTGGCATGTTGAAGAACCAAAAATTATGAGACAAGTGAGTCCAGTGCCGTGCTAATCACGTGTTTACCAGTAGTGAGAAACAGCTGTTTATGCTACACAAACTTTAGCAGTACTTCTAAAGACTAATTAAGTAATTACTGAAAAATAAAATACAACAACGCTATAACAAAGTCGTTGTAAACGTAACATTAAAACACAGTAGTGTTGTTATAACGACACGTTTAAAAACATTAAAAATACTGTTTTTAAACGTAGTGCCGTGCCAGCCCTAATATAAGAGCGGAAATGATGTCGTGAGCAGTTGGATACAAAGTGTTTTGCCTCTATTATGTATCGGTGGACATTTTGTAGAACACAACTATGTGTAGTTATTGTACTTGATGTTAGTGAAAAGGTTAAGACCTTCATTTTAGAGATGATGAGGGTAAGTTCACGTTGTAAGGAAGTAGATGAACCTTATGATTGACGTCAAACATCTGTAGGAATATTAATTTAGTGATAGTTTCTTAATTGTCAGTTTTGGAGAATATTAATTTGCCCTCTTATGTTTTGTTAGCCTGGATTTTTAAATCTTTGCCCCACACTAGGACTTTCCTGTACCGTGGCTTAACATAATATATACAAATGGCGACCCGGAATAAGTACTTGTATATCATACGAATCTTTGCAGTAGCGGATTTCTCGACTATTGCTCTAACTGTCCTGCCATGTTGTTAAAGAAGGGGTGCTAAGACAGGAAACCTCCACGTGCGCCCGTGGACTGGAGTTCCCTCTCGGATACGTCCGGGGGGAAGACCAGTTTTTCGGGCCGGTGCACCCTGGGATGCGGGCAAAAACTCTCCTTAGGCACTGTGTGCCTAAGGGGTTTCTTTGCCCGTATGCAAATAGCCTGTCGGGTGGACGCTCCAACGCGTGTCCCTCTGAACAGCAGAGGGCACAGCGGCGGAGCGGGCTTGCGGACGGTGAGTAATGGGTATGCTCGCCGTCAGACCAAGGACCAAGCCCGGGTCGGTGGCGTGTCGTGTTTCACGCGTCACCGACGGGGCCCCTTATGGGGCCAAATGCCTGCCGGGGTCGCGGATTTTTTCTTAATCCAGGATACCGTGGCCCCGGAACGTAAAGGGCATCCGACGGAACACGGGTGGATTTTAGTCAGTAAGAGTCTGACAGTCCCTCCCGCCCCACCCAGGGCGGGAGGACTCATTTGATGATTTTGCCACCCCCAAAAAAAAAAAAAATGTTGTTAAAGAAAAGTGAATACTAAGTAGGTAGGTAATTAAAATAAAGTTAAATCAAGTTCATCAGCGGCAATCTCATGGGCAACGCTTGCTTTTCGACGTGGAGTGCCACAAGACTAGTTGCATAGGTTAACATGCAATAAACCCAACATAAGCAATTTACACAGACTAATTTCCACCGTTTTCTTCAAGTTAATTATAATAATTCATTCATTGTTACAATTAACCAACTTACTACTTAGTTGGCAACCCTAAAGGGCGGAAATGACATCGCCAACTACGACCGGCAACAAAGTGCTCTCAGTTTATTATTTACTTGTGGCAACACTGGCAAGTAGTGGCAAGTACTGGCAATACTGGCTGTTGTTCAGTGCCCGTGGTTGCACTTCTGCAATTAACTTTATAATGGCCTGTATTATTTTAGGCTGTGCTTTATATTTGGTTCCTAGAGTTTTAGTATAGAATAATAACAAAGGGCGAGACTATGTTATTACTAATACTAAGTAATAAAAATAAATTTATATGTACAGACGCCAGCAGGTCAACCTACCCGAAACTGTCAGATTTTACCAATCGAACATTAACCTTCCACTATTGTGATAAGGTTGAAAATCTATTGAAGAAATTTGGCAGATTGTGGTAGCTTGATGTGCTGGCGTCTGTACTTGGCCAGTATTTTCTGTGATAAGCACACCTGAAGTTATTTGTACATACATTTTCGATATTTTCTAATAGAGCGAATAGGAAAAGTGTTGCTTCTTAAAAATGCATTCCACGTCTTTTTTATTAAACAATTGCAATAGTTTTTGTAGTAAGGCTGCAGCCTTACTACAAAAACTTAAACATCTGTTGAACACTTGTTTAAAAAAAGTGTGACTGCAAAACGGACCTTATTTCAACGCCATAATCTGGCATTTTTTTAGACACGTGTTCAACAGACGTTTAAAAGTTTTTGTGGTACGACAGTTAGTTTTTAAGCTATTGCAAAGCTTTTATCGCAGGCTCTCGAATCAAGAAACATGGACAGACGTGCTCATTACTAGCAGGAAAGCATGCTTTTATTGAGCAAGGGGCAATTTTATTGAGGGAGAGGGAGAGGGAAAGGGAGAGGGAGGAGAACGTTTCTTGACGTTTCACTTGATTGACTTGGCTGACCATAGCCTAATTAGTACAGTAATAAAATTAAATATAATAAATATGTAAATAATTATGTTTGCATTAGTTGATAAAAAATGCTATGCAATAGCTTTACCGCGGCAGTCCTCGAGTGCCACACCTTTTTTAATTTTTTTTAAATGAATATACTATTTAAATCTCTGCAAAAGCATTATCAGAATAATAAATTGTTTAACCTTCTATTTATGAAATAGAGACAACTAAAGACAAAGGCCTATAATTCAATGCAGTAAAAGGCCATTTAAAACTAGATCTAAAAGCTTTTTTATGTCGCACGACATTGAAATAACAGTATTTCAGCTTTATATCACTTTAGTTGTTGTTTATTTTCATGTTTCAGCTCTATAAAAAGTATGTCTTAGATTTATTTATTGTTGACTTACTTTTACTAATTGAGAGTGCAAGAAAGCTACCGAAGTTAATGGCTAGAGCATGGATGTGACAAACAATCTATATAATAGTGTTATATATTATATCTATGGGCTAGAGCTATTATGACTATTAAATTGCTGACTTTTCTAAATTATTATAAATTTCTTTTTCATTTTGCAATGATACATATCGTTGTTTTCGTTTTTGAATACAGATCTGTTGAATGTGTGTGTGTGACGATACGTGTCGTGGAACGCAGGTGAAAGTCATTAGAGTGAGAAGGTTATTTTCAAAATGTATGTGTCTCGGAAATGTTTTTCTTTTCTTAAGTCTACATTCGATCGCCGCCGCCTCTTACTATCCGTAAATAATGGGGATAGTCGAATAAACTAAAACAAAACTGGTAGCAAAAGTAATTTTAATGTTTCACAAAAGAAGATAAGATCTGTAAGAACCACCAAAAGTTGACAACAAGTAGAACCAGCTGTACTATTACTAAATAGAATTTTGATGCTTTTTCTCAAACCAATATAATCAATACCTAACAAAAACCGTACTTCTATTTGCGTAAACGCCTTTTAAATCCCATTGAAAACCGTAACAGCAAACCTTTCCACCACACGCCTCGTTTCCCGCCTTAAGTTCCCGCTAGGAAGTAATCTTCATAAGAACTCCTGGAATCTTCACTTTCAATTGTTTTCAAGTGCAGCAATTAATTTCTCACAGCAGCCATTGCCTGCACTCTGTTGGATTTGTTTATGGCGTTTATGTAGGGGGAACTTTTGTAAGAGTAATTAGAGTCTAAGGGCCTATGCACACCACGTTTTTTTAAACGCGCCGTCCACGCCCGTTTTAGAAACGCGCGTGGACGACGCGGTTTTGTCATTCAGAGCAGTTTGTCGTCGCGTCTGTATCGCTACAAACGCGCGTTAACGGCGCGTTTAATAAACGTGGTGTGCATAGGCTATAAAGTGTCTTGTCAATGATTTTTGTACCAGAGCTATGCTATTCTCTATAAGACATCTCATTGTTGATTTCTTACATTATTGCAAATTGCTCTTTATCTACCTACTCTATTGCTTGTGAAATAAAGCACAAAATTCAATTTTTCAAAGATTTTTTTCTAAATTTCTTCATCTTTGAGGTGGTTTTAAACCCGTTGGATTCTACGATATGCTCTTCGTCGAGGTTCAAAACGGTGTGTTTATAGAGAATAGCACTGCTGCATGCGTAGCATTATCAATTCTAATTCTTTTATGACAAGAATAGACAATGTAATTTCAAAAAGTTCGTTTATTTTTGCCCGTGTATGGTATGGTACGACCCATCTGACGTCTGAAGGATAGAATTTCTTTATACATTTTAAACATCGCCATGCTTTGGACGATAGATATCTTTCTACATTCTGCCATTTTGTCGATTCTTCCGTCGCCAAAACTCGTTTCTACGATGATGTTATGACAGCTGGAGGTGTAACTAATTAGCATACGAATACAGTTGAAAAACTGAAATTTATTAGCACCATCGTTATTTAAATTTAGTTTTTCCCGACTATACTGAGGTATTTATTTTGATACAGTACAATGGAGGGAATTGCGAGGCAAAACTTTGATATTTTTATTTATTATACTCTTGTTATGGGGAAACCAAAACCGCAAATTTACACTCCGATGCTTCTTTTACAAAATTTGCAAGAAGTCTGAATGAAGAACATTCATGATTAATAAAAAGTACTTTTGCTTAAAAGAATCAAATGCTATACAGAAATATTATAAGTAATTCGTGCCAAATCAAAGAAAACAAATTCAAAGTTACACCCCTAAGAAGATAAGTCAGTCATAAATTATAAGCTTCTAAAATTAGACATTACATTAAACTCACATAACATACAACCTAAACGTACACATAAATGTTCAACTTTCCTTTCCTAATTAACGTTAATAACATGTTCATAATTATCATAAATATTAAGTAAGTCGTGGGCGTAGACTTGTCTCCCAGAAAGACGGGATTCAATGAAGTTGGCAACATCGTGTAGAACAAGCTAATTCTGACAATTTACGATTTGATAAATTCGCCTTTATAACTGCTACGGATTACTTGAGAAGTTGTCCCAATTTTTCAAATAACTCTCATTGGGGTCTTACTATGTGTTGGAGTTTCGATCTGTTCTCGAAGGCGAGGAATTTGTGAGAACTTTAAAGATAGTACTACATTTTTACGGATATCTTAAATGTCAAATTATTGTTTTAAAATATTTGTGAGAAGATTGTTTTCCATAAGGTGCTGTATGTAGGAAGCCTACACTTCAAAGGGTTTTCAAAAAAACCTGATCAAAACAAATTCACATTTTAATTATGAACACATAAACTTGATTCTTCAAGTTAGGACTAATAATTTAACTTAATAGGACTTTTTAATAATTTTTCTTTTTCTCATTTTGGTAATACGGTTATTTGAAGACTGTCCTGTGACAAGATTAGGTAAATATGATTCGTTTTACGATAAATTGGAGTGATTTAAATGTCTCTCACGTATCCAGTACCCTTAGCACGAGTTTTCACTCTTTTACTTTACAGCGTCTTTTCAGTATTTACAGCATTTCTTGTATGAAAAAATGGAACAGCGCCTCTGGTGTGCGAAGAAAGAACTAATTTTTTCCTTGAAAATTGTCAATTTGACATTGTCAAAGTTCCAGTTTACTTTACGTCTCAAATACTGAAAACTCGTGCTCAGGGTACAGGTGTCTATTTTATTTAAGCCGGTGTCGTAAATTGGTTCAGATTTTTTAAATTCTAATTAGATTCTATAATTCTATAAAATTGAAGAATTCTATGAAAAAGTCATGAAGCATTTTTAAGGCTTCTAATATACAAGGTGTTGTTTTGCATCCTCGTCAAATTTCAGGTGGTTGTCGTAAAAGACATAAATAATCAATTGAAAGTACAGTCCGGGTCCCAACTAAAAAGCGCTGCTTTTTTTTTGTTGTTGAAATTTAACAGTATTTCAGAATTAAACTCTTAATTCAATACAAATTAAAGAGAATCACCCTACTACGCAGAGCTACGTAGTCTACGCAAACAGCGACAAACAGCTGTGTGCGTGAATTTCGACGTCTTTACTAAATTCAAGCGTGCGCGACCGAGAAATGACCTTAGCGACCACCGGTAATAATAATTTTACCTAATTTTATTTCGAAAATCACCCACATTATTGTCGTAAATATCGTTTGATAATTAACTCATTTTAAGCATCAGTTTAATACGGAATCTTACTAATGACAGTATTACTAGACGCCATAAAAAGTTCACTGACCTGCTCAGATGATTAATAAAATTTAAGTTTTGCTTTATTGCTATCGTTTAGCCTAAAGTTTTCGTAGTGATTTTTTTTTTTATTATTTGTGGATTAAATTGGTTGATTTTAAATTTTCCTTCCTACTTAACGGGCTTAGGACCGGCAATAATACCTACCCCGGTCTAGGTACTGAGTATAAAAATGTTTTTTAAAGATTTGCTAGTTAAATGTCAGTAAGTGGTGATACTTTCGACTTTTAGGTATTATTGGCGTAGTTAAAAATTTGAAATCAACTTATTTACACAAATAAAATTGACAACGTATTTACAACATTTCCGTGAACATCCGGATGGCTCCACTACTGTCTCCACTCTCCACTGATGGCATACAGGCGAACCATCTCCACCAACTCGACATTAGATTATTGTCCGTCATCTTCAGTCATCTTGCACTTTCGAATCGAATGACGTCACAAAGAAGAAGCGGAATTTGCAAAGCGCACGCACGCTGCGGCACCATCAAACACACTGTTGTTTCGGGGGCGGGGGGCCGCCCGCGGGAGCGCGGCAAAGCGCGTGCGCGGGAGAGCGCCCGCGCCGTGGTTGGATAAGGTGGGATTGATTACCTACGAATTTAGTGAATGATTGTTGCGTATGCGTTGTGTATGAATGTTTGCGTTTGTTTGTGTGTGAAAGCGCGGTTATAGGGCTAGTAACAGACGCGCCGCCTTTAAATACGGCTGGTTCATACTTGCGGATTTCAGTAAACAGGAAAAAAATAATAAAAAAATACCTACCTATTTTATTGTTGATTTGGGTCGAGAATCATCAGCATAATAACGTCCTTGAATTTGACTAGGATGCAAATCAACACCTTGTATACTGTAAATCCTTTTAGAATACATGATTTCAGAGCTACATTACGAAAATAATGAAATTGTGTAATTTCATAGGAGTTCAGAGAATATTGAAAACCGCTGCTTTATTTATTTTCAAAATTGAAAACCAATATAGCCAAACGTAAAATTGAATAAAGCCTTTGAGGAATGTTCGAAGAAGATAAATACACCGATCAACTTGAATTAATGTGAACTAGAAAATTGACGTTATTTTATTTGCTATTAAAATACTCACGTTATTAAAACATTTAAGACGTAAAATTAATAGATTTAAAAAATCTAAAAACCCACGTTTTTAAATGTCCTAAAAAGAAGAAAATAACCCTACGGAGCTGAGAGAGGGGCCACTCAAAACGTGGGGGCGTATATTATTTAAGGGATTATTTATGGGATATATTTACATGACGTGAGATCGTAGGTGTAACTTGCAAAGATACGCCCCCACGTTTTGAGTGGCCCCTCTCTCAGCTCCGTAGGGTTATTTTCTTCTTTTTAGGACATTTAAAAACGTGGGTTTTTAGATTTTTTAAATCTATTAATTATTTTATTATTTTTATCATTGTTCATCGGGTTTGAAGCTACCCTGAAAATTTCAGCCTGCTAGCTTATCGGGAAGTGCCTCAAAGCCTGTACGCCATCTTGGACGTCCGCCATATTGGATTAATAGCCTAGCCTAGCATAAGCCACATGACTATTTTTTTCGTATTCCTGACAGCAAACCCTTTCATTTGATACCCATATCACGGGGGTGGATTTCAAACAGCCAGTCTACCATCTTGGACGTCCGCCATATTGGATTTAAGTCAGGTGACTATTTTTTTCGTACTCCTGATAGCAAACCCTTTCATTTGATATCCATATCACAGGGGTGCATTTCAAATAAGCCTGTCTGCCATCTTGGACGTCCGCCATATTGGATTTATGTCCCGTGACTATTTTTTTCGTATTCCTGATAGCAAACCCTTTCATTTGATACCCATATCATGGGGGTGGGTTTCAAACAGCCAGTCCGCCATCTTGGGGAGGCCGCCATATTGGATTTGTTATGACGTTTCTTAGCTAGTCATGTATTGTCATCAGAACTCAAAGCGTGTACAAAATTTCAGCCTGCTAGCTTATAGGGAAGTGCCTCAAAATTGAGTTGCAAAAGTCCAACCGGAACGACAAACAAACAAGAAAAGTGAGTGTATAAAAACGTGGGAAAATGAAGTAAAACTTATCTTTTAAAATCAAATAAAGTAGAAGTGTGTTGCTGAAATTGCAGATCTGAGTGCTGTTAATCATGATGTGATATGGCCGATTTCGGTCAAGGTGTTTGTTTGCTTCAGTTCAGCTGTAGTTGTCGTTCGTATGCTCGCATGTGTGGTTGAAGTAACCAATCTTTCTTGTGAAGATCTTTGTACATTTGATCTGAATTCTATTCGCAGTACGTACTCGGACGGGTATTATCATTACCATAGAGTTATTTGCATTACTGTTACTATCAGCCCGTATCATCCCACTGCTGGGTAAAGGTCTCTCCCCATGATTTCCATCTATTCCAAGGTTAGGCTTATGTGAAGCACTCGTCGTTTTTTTTTTGTCTAGCTCATGGTCTGAAATCTACCACTCGGGCGCAGTGTGGATGGGTTGATGCCACATGTCTTCGGATTGTTCCAGGACGTTCCCGGTTTCAGCATTATGGTTTCCTTCACCACCGACCTCAAATGAATAAGAGGCAGAGGGCAAGATAATGATAATGAATGATGACAGTACATCCTAGATTTTTGGATTTTTACAAAGGAATGAAAATTCTATACATACTAAATTAAAATCTTATGTTTAATGCATAAAACGCAGCTACTTCCAGAAGTTTATGACGAGGAGTTTTACGACGAATAAGCGGCTTCATATTAAATATTGAGGGTTTAAAATATTCGCTGCGATACATATGAATATCATCATCATCATCATCAGCCTATAAATGTTCCCACTGCTGGGACACAGGCCTCCTCTCTCTGTGAGAGGGAATGGGCCGTAATCTACCACGCGGGCCCAGTGCGGATTGGTAGATGTCACATGTCTTCGAATTTTTGGTTCTAGGACATGCCGGTTTCCTCACGATGTTTTCCTTCACCGTTTTGAGAGCAGTGGTGTTGAAATAAATTACACAAAGTAATGCGCCTGATGGGGTTCGAACCTACGACCTACAACTCGTAAGTCGAGGCCGATACCACTGGGCCACCACTGCTCATACCACTGGGCCACCACTGCTCATATGAATATGGTACGTGTATTTTAGGCACAGTATCTTCAGTCTGATTTCCCAGGGGGTGGAACATTTTATTTGGTGGCCTACTAAGGTAGAGTGCGTAGTAATGGCATGTATATATTTCTGAAATTCTTTTGACAACGTATATTTTTAATTGCAGTAGTGGAAAGGAACTTATTTCACCATAAGAATAGTAAAGGTGGACGTCAATTTTCATTTTGAATCGGTTGTCTCTAAGCATGTGGACTTATATCACTGTCTAACGGACTGTAACAAAGCGCATCGCCCCTATTGCCTTTGTCTCAATTCATTTAGAGTCGAGGCAGTAAAGGTAGTTTTTGTTTTTGGCTGGCAAAATCATCAAATGAGTCCTCCCGCCCTGGGTGGGGCAGAAGGGACTGTCAGACTCTTACTGACTAAAATCCACCCGTGTTCCTTCGGATGTCCTTTACGTTCCGGGGCCACGGTATCCCAGATTAAGAAAAATCCGCGACCCCAGCAGGCATTTTTGGCCCCATAAGGGGCCCCGTCGGTGACGCGTGAACCAACTACCCGGGCTTGGTCCTTGGCCGGACGGCGAGCTTACCCATTACTCACCGTCCGCAAGCCCGCTCCGCCGCTGTGCCCTCTGCTATTCAGAGGGACACGCGTTGGAGCGTCCACCCGACAGGCTATTCGTATATGGGCAAAGAGACCCCTTAGGCACACAATGCCTAAGGAAGAGTTTTTGCCCGCATCCCAGGGTGCACCGGCCCGAAAAACTGGTCTTCCCCCACTTACTTCGTAGCACCCCAAGGTTGTAAGTCTTGACAAAAAGAAAATAAACTTTTTCTGTTTGATTTGGATGTGTTTGGTCTTACTTGTTTTAATTTACGTACACAGTTACTATCATTTCTTTGCCAAATGCTATTTACTTCTTTACCATTACCAACTTAAAAATTCCACTGTTAATGGAAGCGTAATTCCACTCCGTCACTGACAGGTATAATTAAACCTCCTCGGTTTTATACTGTGCTTCCTGAGTCGGAAGCAGATCATACCTTCTGAATAAATCATCCACCTGCCAACACTTCTTTTAAAGTCTCTTTCCAACCATTCAGTGTGGTTCCTGTTCCACTCACCATCGCAACATGTAGCCAATAGTGTATCTTTAATATGCATAGTCGCAAGGATGCGCGAATTTGACACTCGCCAGTTGATGAACAGGTCTCATAAGAGTACAGTACAATACAATACATTCACGCCTTCCCTAAAATTCTACCCATTCTGGTCACACTAACTGTTCATTCCAGTAGATTCTTTTAACCATATTTTTATCGCCTGTAGTAGGGGGCATCAACGAACATCCACAAAGTTGGATCTCTCGTCCCAGATAGCACAACTTTCCGAATCTTGAAGTATGGCGAGAATATTTGGCTGAATTTTTCGGATCCCCGTAAGTCTTAAAAGTTTATTTTATGTGCCAAACTGTTCAAGATCCGGGGATTCCAAAGTAATTATGGGTTCATTTGAAAATTGTGAATTATGGACTCAGTTATGTTACGGTTTTTTGTTGCTGGAGTTTTATTATAACTTTTTTTGTCCACCTTTTGGGATTTTTTTACTTGGTTTGTGTTTATTTCTACTATGGATCTCATTTTATCAAGATTTCGGGATGAATTTTTGGATGTCCTCCACGGATTATTATCAATACACTTAGGTTCTGCAGACCCAACTCTAATCCGACCCTTGACACATTAAATCTTCGCTCACCAAACAGAAACAAAAAATATCGAGAATCCCGCACTTAAACTGAAATAAAACCGTATCATTATTCAGACTTATAATTTTATTCCCTTGCTTTGAGTTGATGGACTATTTTACAGGAAGCCATAAAATATGTTTTATTGTTTAAGATAAAAGGCTAAACGCGTTTTTATTCAAGGACAGGACAATAAAGGAACAATGGTCTAGCATAATTTATTAATAAAAGAATTTCTAAAAAACCCGATGTTCCTGTAAAAATCATTCATAATTAGTGGCAACACGATGTTACGGTAGCAAAAATGGGGTAACGAGGAATTTTATTTTAGTAACCTACCTTTCTTCTTTGTGGCTTTTTGATGGTCCGTTGCCCGGATTCAATCAAAAGGAAAGTTATCGATAGCATTTCAACCAGTCCGTAAAATATTCTTTGAAGAAAAGTGCTAAGATATAAAGCTGGGACTACACATAACTTACTTCGACCGCGGTTTCTCGTCCAGTTCACACAGTTTACCTCCTCGTTAGGTACAAAGTTTAAATTTGAATGGAGCGTAGCTAGCATATAATATATGCATTGGACACATCGATTTCTTTATCATGTTTCACGGACGATTTGCCGGATCAAGCGCGCAGTTTAGGGTTAACTCCGTCGCGTTATACTAAAAAGGGTTATTTTTATGCGTGGGGGATTTTCTATCGTTTTTTGTTTAGAATTAAACGATTTGCCGGTAAATGTATGACATTGGTTTTTCCGCTTTTTTATTAGAGCTGTTTTCCCGACGATTTATTTCTGGATCGTTTTGCTGTTACTGTGAAGTGGTGATCATTACCTGTTTTTTAGGGTTCCATAGCCAAATGGAAAAAACGGAACCCTTATAGATTCGTCATGTCTGTCTGTCTGTCCGTCCGTATGTCACAGCCACTTTTTGTCGAAAGTATAAGAGCTATCCTGTTGAAACTTTGTAGGTAGATGTATTATGTGAACCGCATTAGGATTTTCACACAAAAATAAAAACAAATCAAATTTTGGGGGTGCCCCCCATACTTAGAATTGGAACTCAAATTTTTTTTTCACCAAAAACAATTTCTATCTAATCGTGTGGGGTATCTATGGATAGGTCTTTAAAAATTTATATTGAGGTTACTAATATCATTTTTTTTTCTAAACTGTACAGTTTGCACGAGAGACACTTCCAAAGTGGTAAAATGTGTGTCCCCCCCCTCGTTACTTCTAAAATAAGAGAATGATAAAACTAAAAAAAATATATAATGTAGACCTCAACAAAAACTTCCAACGAAAAATGGTTTGGATGAGATACAGTAAGCAGTTTTTGAGATATAGTACATTTTCGAAAACCGCAAATATAACTTTGTCATTCATACAAACACTATGAAAAACAAAGTTATTTTTATTGTTTGTGTAATAATCTATGCTTGCTACTACGGAACCGTTCATGGGCGAGTCCAACTCGCACTTGGCCGGTTTTTTGTATTGTA
This sequence comes from Agrotis exclamationis, assembly GCA_950005045.1. NCBI lineage: Eukaryota > Metazoa > Arthropoda > Insecta > Lepidoptera > Noctuidae > Agrotis > Agrotis exclamationis. Next base: position 18,776,743 of record OX465436.1, read on the forward strand.
ACTCTTTTGAATTGTGCGGAATGATTGGATTTTTTTACTGTCATGGTGTTGGTTTGAATAGGTCATCATAGCTCTCTAAACACCAGTTTGACAAGACATAAAATATATTGTGGTATTTTAAAAGCTTTTTTTTGTGAGTAGTTTTGCTGATGCACGCGAGGACTAGGTAAATATGATATGCAGACTGGATAGAAATCTGCCTGTCTTCTTTTCTCTTTTGACTAAACAATAGTTTTATTATACTTTGTCCCACTTGTAAGGCATGTATGGCATAGTGGAACATGCCGATATTTTATGATTCACGACAAACTCCACTTCAAAAGGAGGATTTGGTCAACGAATGAGCTAGCAATTGGTAGTCGAAAATAATCCCTTTGCGACATTGTCTTTGCTAGCAACGTCCCTGCATATCCTCTTAAAGTTAATAAGCGTGATATTGTGTATGTGTTTTCCTTGTTATTAATTTGCTGGTTGGTTGTGTCGGGCTTAACCCAATTATCTGGTGCTGTCAGGCATTAAGCCTGAATATCCTTGAATACATGATTATAACGAATTGTAATTTTGTCAATCTTTTTTTTTCAATTGAATGATTTTCTGATGCAAGACAAGGGTTATTTTCTGTATTTACAAATAGGTACTTTAAAGGTACTGTTAAAATATAGTGTTTTTTATGTTTGATGGGTTTGCTCTTGACCTTAGTCTAGGTCAGGAGTGACTAAGACAAGGTCGACGATGGAGCGAGCTTACCTAGGAGAAGCCTGTTCACTCTAACTTTGAAGAGATTAGGGTTGTATGTATCCGGAAACACAGACGCAGGCAGAGAGTTTTAGGTTTTTAAGACAAGAGTGAATGAGTTGCTTCTAGGCAAGCGTGCTTGCATGTGCACCGTCCAGCGTAATATCATTGGTTGTCATAAGGCTAGATAATGGGCAAACGCGAGGCCAATAGCTAAAAAAAGATGGATTGTTGTACGAGTATCTTATCCATACTATTTGATTAGACCCACTTCTTCACTGTGAGTAGACTTACGTCCCAGCAGTATGAGCTGAATGTTAGTAACGTTAACTTTTGTTACTTTTTGGCAGGCCTGTTGGTCTAGTGGTTAGTGACCCTGACTGCTACGCCGGAGGTCGTGGGTTCGATTCTCACCCAGGACAAATGTTTGTGTGATGAGCACGATCATTTGTTCTGTGTCTGGGTGTAATTTATCTATAATATGAATGTATTTAGAAATATATAAGTATGTTTATCAGTTGTCTAGTACCCATAACACAAGCTCTGCTTAGCTTGGGACTAGATGGCGTTGTGTGATAGTTGTGGAATATTATTATATTATTTTTAACACCTTAACAGCTGATAGGTAAATGCCTGCATTAGGTCATAGAATAGTTCCGTCACCCTATAACAAGGAACAAGGTGGATTTTTAGTCAGGAAGAGCTTAACAGTCCCTTTTACTCCACTCATCTGATGATTTAACCCCCCCCCCCCAAAAAAAAAAGGATAGCTTCAATCCCGATAGCAGGTTACGATCACTTCCAACCACCACGATGGTGAAACGAGCAAATCTAGGTAGTCACTACGGATGAGTTTGATTGATCGACGTAGCGTCCAAAGAGCTCTGCTCTCTATCTGCTGGATATAAAATGTAGGTTAGTAAACCGAAGTTGAGTGACAATATTCGGTCGAGTTTTTCGCTTATTCTCTTTTGATACGTGACCTAAATCTGAGCTTACTGCAATGTCTTGTCTATTCTAAATTGCCCTGAAATCAATAATAGGTATTGTTCCGTGACCATACATTTTTTATCTATGCGCGCACTGTGTTTGCGAACGAATGAGAATCGTTACTTTGCAAGATGGCAGAAAACTGCTTTGCCTAAGTGCGAGCTCCCGGTTATAATCCTTGGAATGAGGGTTAATCGTCGTTAAACAGCTTCTATCTGGACTGATTGTGATTCCTGAAGGCTCATATAGTGCAGGACAGACTTTGGTGCATCTTTGTGAGTTAATCAGACCGGCCGGTCGTTGTGCTCCACCTCCACCAGCCACGTGCCACGTCAGGACAAGATTCCCTCGAAGAGCCACGGGAGATTAGCAGGTGAGTGACGCACTTTATACTTGGAAGGTCTAACGATCTCCCCGCGAGCAAGCACAGTTACGAAACCATATTCAACTCAAATACCGACCTACGTACCGAAAACTGCTTGCCCTCCAATGTACCAACATCGGCTTTGGTACATTTTTTGGTGCCGAAACCCGGGAACTAACGGATATAATACGATAATATTCATTCGTTTACCCTATAACAGTAAAGTTCTCGTAAAATCTTAGGTAATTTTCAATATTCTGCACAAGAAATTAAAATCATTTTTTCCCCACTTACCCTCAACTATTTCCCAATTTTGGGCAATACATATTCGTTTTAGGTCGATTGCTATACATTACAATAATTTATTTCGTTAATCGTTAAAAAACAAAAAAGTGTATTTTCAAACGTGCATCGATCTTTTCCATATTGTATCATCAATCATTTCTTTGTGTATTCGATGTATTGTGGTTCATTTGCTATAAATTCATGTGACTACACGTATTTCGTTGTTATTTTCTATCGAAATTGTCATAGAAGTTGAGATAACATCGAATCGGAACGTAAATACCCACAGTTAACCATACTTATATCATTTGTAAACTTCTGGTTCGCTTAGTTATTTTGACCAACCTTCCATTTTTGAATGATTTGAAATTTGTATTTTTCCTAGCCGCCATATTAGTTCGAGTAGATAGTTCGTTGTTCCACGAGTTCAAATTGAATTGAACCATAGACAAAATTTCCTTTTTCTTTCTATTCAACGACAAAATTTAATATTGTTGGATTAGAGTTGTAGTGAACTAGTGACTGAATGAATGAACTGCGATTGAATTGAACAGTTGACGTACGGTGTTCGGATTGGGCGTTCTATTCAGTTTGAAACGGTTTGTTTACATTTTTTCATTGTTGTATAATTGAACTTAACGGTGCCATTACTTGTTCATTATAGAATCTTATTGTTAATATCGATTGTTTTAAAGTACGTAACAAGGCTAACTAATAAACAAAATGCCTTATTATTCTAAAAAATCATTACGTAGATTGAGTAAAGGTAAATCGGTTGAAGTCGAATACCCAACTGAACGCGACTTACCGGTATTGCGTAGAAAACGTACTTTAGCGTTCAACAGGTTATCTAAAACGCTTGAAGTCGCTCGTTTAGCGGAAAAAAATGGATGCGATTTAAGTAAGTTTTTGGCACATTACTCAGACTTAACTAAAATAGTAAATAACTTTGAAGAAGCCCATGATGACATACTTAGCGTATGCGAACTTACAGATGAACAACAAGCGGAACAAGATAGTATCAGATACGATTTCGACGAACGATATTATGAGATTTTAGCGGTACACCGACGCTTAACGAAGGTCGATGAGCCTAACGAATATAACGATGAGTCAAATAGATCTCATAATGAGTCGTCGAGTGTACTCAAAGTGAAATTACCTAAGATTAAATTACCGCAATTCAGTGGTAACATAAAGTTGTGGCCCGAATTCTTCGATGTCTTCACCTCGCTGATTCACGAGAATGGTTCACTTTCGGATACGGAGCGCATGCACTACCTCGTCTCTAGTCTCACTGGTGATGCGTTGGCACTTATACGAACCTTTCCTGTGACGGGCTTATACTACCACGAAGCATACTCTGCATTGGTTGCGCGGTATAAAGACAAGCGGGAACTTGCCTTTACTTGTTGGAAGGAGATCTTGAACGTTAACCTGAAAGCCAACTCACCCATTGATTTACGACGTGCCCTTGATTCTTTCAACGAAAATCTATCGATTCTCAAACGGCAAGGGCTACCGACGGATCAGTGGGATTTTGTAATCTGTTACCTTTTACTGTCGAAAATGGATTCAAAATCGCGTTGTGCTTTTGAACGAGCTACTGCTTCTCATGAGTTTCCGAAGTACAAAGATCTCAACGATTTTCTGTACACCACATGCGAGGCTTCGGTTCGTGACACACACTTCTCCGCAAGTGTTCGCGATAGCCGTGCCAACGAAAAACCACATAAACCGCGAGGTTCTAACGCCGAGGTCGTAAGTAAAAAACATACTTCGACATTCCTATCGAATACAGTAGTTGACAAACCTCTTGCAGTTGTGCCCTCATCATCGAATTTAACCACATCGAACGCAACTGCACCATCGTCGTCAACATCGTCGCGTCCTTCACGAACGGCTCCTGTGCCATCAACTGAACCTCGAAAGTACAAGTGTCCGTTTTGTGGGGAAGAACATTCCATTAATCAGTGCAAATCGTTTACTGAAAAATCTTTTCAGGAACGACTTGACTACGTGAAGACTAATCGTTGGTGCTTCAACTGTTTGAAGCCATCACATGGCCTCAAAAACTGTAAATCAATGTTTACGTGTCAAGTGTGTCGTCAACGACATCACACCTTGCTACATCAAGATCCAGATGTTTCGAAAACCGATAATACCGAAAAGGCCGCTACCTCGCAGGTCAGTGCACTTACCAATATCGGCGATCGTTCCATGGTTCTGCTGTCCACAGCTAATATCGAAATTCGTGATTCATCGGGTCGTTATCAGACTTTTCGTGCGCTGATTGATTCCGGAAGTCAGGCTCACTTCATAACTGAAAGTGCTGCTGAACGTTTAGGTCTCCAACGAGCGCAGTCAACGCGTAGGATTCATGGCCTAGGTCATGCTTCAACATCCGTTAGTGGTACAATCGACTTAAGCGTAGGTGTCCACGACAACGATTTGTTTACTATTGAAGCGTTAACATTACCTAAGATCTGCGGTAATATGCCAGTCGTTAAGCTGAACAAATCTGCGTGGCATCATATTCGAAATCTTAACCTGGCGGATCCTGATTGTCACTTACCTGGTCAAATCGATGTCCTTCTCGGTGCTGAAGTCTTCCCTTCACTCCTATTACCAGGTAGTGTTAGTGGAGGATTACAGCAACCATCTGCAATCAACACTGTGTTCGGCTGGATCCTACTAGGAAACGTCAGTTGCACTGATAATCACGAACTACCAAAGTCGTTCTTCGTCTCAAACGATAATCTTCTCAATGAGCAGGTTAAGAAGTTCTGGGAAATGGACAACATTCCTCAGTCTTCAAAGTTAACACCGGACGAAGAACTCTGTGAACAGAAATTCGTTACCGAACATTCTCGCGATGCTTCAGGGAGGTATACCGTTACTTTGCCTTTCAAAGTTAAGAAAGACAAGAATCTAACTTTTCCTGGATCGCGTGAATCTGCTTTACGTCGTTTTAAATCATTGGAACGCAAGTTAGCGGCAAATGAGGCTTTATGCACACAGTACTGCGACTTCATGTCTGACTATTTACAAAGTGGTCACATGAGTCTAGTTCCTTCAAAGGAGATCAACCAGGGTTGTTATTACATACCTCATCACTGCGTTTTGCGACCTGACAGCGCAACTACAAAGCTGAGAGTGGTCTTCGACGCTTCTGCGAAGGATGCTCGTGGTGTGTCGTTGAATGAAACTTTACTCGTAGGTCCTAAACTGCAGGCTAACGTTGCCGAGGTCCTTCTTCGATTTCGAACACATTTTGTTGTATTTACAGCCGATATTCGTCAAATGTTTAGAAATATTAATATGTCAATTGACGATCGAGATTTCCAAAGAATTTTTTGGCGATTCAAATCAACGGACCCAATTCAAGAGTATCGATTGAACACCATAACTTATGGGGTATCATCGTCTCCTTTTCTTGCTTGCCGCACTCTCAAACAACTTGTAGAAGATGAAACTGACTTACCTCTCGCTCGCGAAGTGATGACTTCTGATATATTCGTCGACGATATCGTGAGTGGCAGTTCTGATATCCAGACAGCCATCCAAGTCAAAACTCAGGTCATCCAACTCCTAAAGAAAGGTCAGTTTGAGCTGCGTAAGTGGGCTAGCAATAAACTAGAAGTGCTTGCTGATATACCTCCGGAACACTGTCTCACTGACTTTGTGTCTATGGACATCGAAAATTCGAGCACCTTGAAGATCTTGGGCCTGAAGTGGTGTCCCAGGAGAGACAAATTCTTGTTTGAGGTCAAACCTATTGATCGCCAATGCACAAAGCGTGCGATTCTAAGTGAACTCGCACGTATTTATGACCCCTTGGGTTTCCTAACTCCTATAACTTTCTTAGCTAAGTGCTTAGTTCAGAAGTTGTGGATGTTGGGTATCAATTGGGACGATTGTCCGCCGTGTGAAATCGTCGAACAATGGCGTTGTTATACTGAACAGTTACCTGTCATCAAGTCCTTGGAGATCCCTCGATGCATTTCTGTAAAAGATATGAGTTCGTGTGAGCTTCATGGCTTTGCTGATAGTTCCGAGTCAGGTTATGGAGCTGTAGTCTATTTACGTGTCACTTGCGACGATGGTAGTGTATCTGTCTTCTTTCTGTCTTCAAAATCTCGCGTAGCACCTGTAAAGCGGATTTCATTACCTCGTCTCGAATTGTGCGCGGCAGTCCTCCTGGCAGATCTTCTGAAGTTCGTCAGAGAAACCTATTCACCTTTTTTCCCCATAGCTGACACTTGTGCGTGGTCAGATTCGATGGTGGCATTATCGTGGATTCGATCTCACTCGTCACGGTGGAAGACTTTTGTCGCCAACCGAGTGAGTCATATTCAGGATACTATTCCGGAAGCTCGCTGGAACCATGTCTCCAGTTCGGATAATCCAGCTGACGTTGCCTCTCGAGGTCTTTATCCTGCTGAGTTGGTCAACAATTCGTTATGGTGGGCGGGGCCCTGTTGGCTCGCTCAACCTTCTAACGCTTGGCCAAACAACAGTGACAATGGTAACGAAGCTGATGTATTGTCTGAAGAGCGCGCGGTCTCTTTGTTTGTTCATAATGACACCAACGTCATTGATTCTTTACTCGAAAGTTTCTCATCTATTCGTAAAGCACAACGAGTACTCGCGTATTGCATTCGTTTTGTAGAAAGCACTCGTAAAAAATCTTCGCGAAGTTCTGACCATCATTTAAATCGAACAGAGCTTCATAACGCTTTATTGATTTTCGTACGCAGAGTACAATCATTGCATTTCGATGAGGAAATAACTCGTTTGAAAGACTCAAAACCTCTTTCAAAACCTATGCAAAAACTTAACCCTTTCTTAGACAAGTCGGGAATTCTTAGGGTGGGCGGTCGCCTATCTCGTTCTGGGCTCGAGTATGAGCACAAGCATCCTGCGCTGCTCCCTAAGGATTCTAAACTAACGTTCATGATCATCGAAGCACTACATCGTGAACACTGTCATCCCGGTATAAATACAATGCAGTATCTTTTGACACAGCAATTTTGGATATTATCACCAAAACGCACAATCCGTCATTGTTTGTCAAAGTGCTTACAATGTTTCCGTACGCGCCCTACACCGCTTGAGCCTTTTATGAGCGATCTTCCAGCGACTCGCGTCAACCAAGTCAAACCATTTTCAGTCGTCGGTGTTGACTACGGCGGACCTTTTCGCATTAAGTTGGGACGACATCGAGGTGCTAAAATAAGTAAAGCTTACCTTTGCTTGTTTGTGTGCTTCACAACGAAAGCAATCCATTTGGAAGTCGCTTCGGACTTGACTTCGGACGCTTTCATAGCAGCGCTTCGCCGGTTTGTTGGCAGGCGGGGTCGTGTAAGCATTATCCATTCAGATTGTGGAACCAACTTTGTAGGCGCTTGCAACCAACTCAATGAGTACATGAAGAACGCATCTAATTTCGAAAACATCACATTTAAGTTCAATGCTCCGGCTAGTAGTCATTTTGGCGGTGTATGGGAGATACAAATTAAGGCTGTTAAATCACATCTTTATCGTATTATCGGTGATCAGACATTAACGTTCGAAGAGATGACAACCTTGTTTGTACAAATTGAATCTATGCTGAACTCTCGCCCTCTTTACTCGCTGAGCTCAGATCCCAATGACTTAAACGTATTGACTCCGGGTCATTTCTTAACTTTAGAGCCTTTTACTTCAGTCCCTGATGAGGATTTAACAGGCATTAATCTTACTCGGTTAGGAAGATGGCAACTCATCCAGCGCTTCCAACAAGACTTCTGGAAACGCTGGAAGGTCGAATATCTGCAATCGTTGACTCAGCGGGCAAAGTGGACTAAGCATTGCAAACCGTTAGCTGTAGATTCAGTCGTGGTCATTAAAAACGAAAACACTATACCGCTGCATTGGCCTCTTGCTCGGGTCACGGAATTACATCCGGGTCCTGACGGCGTGGTACGTGTGGCCACAGTGCGTGTGGCAAATGGATCACTTCTCACGAGACCCCTTGTGAAGTTGTGCCCTCTGCCAACTCAGACTGACTAGACAGACCGTTTACCGTAACTTTAAATCATTAGATTCTAGTTTAGTTTAGGTTAGTGTTAATTTTGATTAGTGTTAATGTCATGGCAATCGATCACATCAGCTCTTCATTCATTTTTATCCGTTGTTCTCGGGTTCCGCTCTTTCAACGTATTGAAAATACTATGTATTTTGGTGGGCGGAATGTTCCGTGACCATACATTTTTTATCTATGCGCGCACTGTGTTTGCGAACGAATGAGAATCGTTACTTTGCAAGATGGCAGAAAACTGCTTTGCCTAAGTGCGAGCTCCCGGTTATAATCCTTGGAATGAGGGTTAATCGTCGTTAAACAGCTTCTATCTGGACTGATTGTGATTCCTGAAGGCTCATATAGTGCAGGACAGACTTTGGTGCATCTTTGTGAGTTAATCAGACCGGCCGGTCGTTGTGCTCCACCTCCACCAGCCACGTGCCACGTCAGGACAAGATTCCCTCGAAGAGCCACGGGAGATTAGCAGGTGAGTGACGCACTTTATACTTGGAAGGTCTAACGATCTCCCCGCGAGCAAGCACAGTTACGAAACCATATTCAACTCAAATACCGACCTACGTACCGAAAACTGCTTGCCCTCCAATGTACCAACATCGGCTTTGGTACAGGTATAAATTTTAAACAGCAATCCCATTGTCAATCTTATTACTTATAACCATCATCATTTAACAAGCTTTTTCCAAGTATATTTTTGTCTGCTTCCAGTCTACCTGGATGCAATTGTATACCTGAATTTTGCATTTGTTTTTTGGAACTAACCTCCCGCACTATTCCCAAACCACTGCACTCTAGAAAGCTAGAATGAACAGTGGCGACCACCAGAAAAAGCTCCGAGACAATGAAGCTCGACGTGTCTTGGAGAATGAATTTAATTGCCTTAGATCCTGCAACGAAATTAATCAGATAAAGAAAATATGTAGGAGCACACGGCTTGTCATCACATGAAAACAAAATTCGTGTGAAAACCAATAATCCAAAACCAAACAGTACGTTAACACATACCCCTACCGGTCCAAACTACTCCAAACTCATCACTATATTGCAACCAATCGAAGCGAAGATGTATAGCCGTTTTCAATAACTCCCTTGTTCGTTCAAACACGGCGAGGTCCTAGTGTATAATCCCCCGGGAATTTAACATAGCCGGGAGGGGAAGTTGCGGGTACAAGGGGAACTTACGGGAACTAGGGGAAGTCGGCGCTGGCAGTTATTTGACGTGGAATTGTGCGGGGAAGTTGTACTTACTGTGTATGATGTGTTTTGTTAAGAATGTTGGGTATGTGGTTGAGGTTAGGATATGTGTGATAGTTGTGGAATGTTTTGAAGGTAGATTTGTTTTGTGGGACACCCAGATTGTCTCAGTATGTGTGAAACACAGTTTTAGGTAATTGTACTAGGGTTCGTCGTTTTATCTTGATAAAAACAAAAACCGGCCAAGTGCGAGTTGGACTCGCCCGTGAAGGGTTCCGTAGTAGCAAGCATAGATTAGGGATATAATTATAATATAATGTTTCGTTTTTATTTTTGTGTGAAAATCCTAATGCGGTTCACATAATACATCTACCTACCAAGTTTCAACAGGATAGCTCTTATACTTTCGACAAAAAGTGGCTGTGACATACGGACAGACAGACATGACGAATCTATAAGGGTTCCGTTTTTGCCATTTGGCTACGGAACCCTAAAAATCGTTCTGAATGTCATTCACGTGTACTCCAATGCGATTATCTACTTGCATTCGTATCCAAATGCGATTATATATATTTATTAATTAAAAATTATATATTTATAAGCACGATCTGATTATAATATGATTAAATATCTAGCAATTTAAAATTTGTGTAAGTTTATGTCTGAAAAGAAGTAAATTTTACAGCGCCAGCGCCTGGTGGGACGTAAAGATATACCTCAAATCACATAGCGGGTCGTACAGTCAGCATCAAAAATTGCTGACCACATTTGGATTTTTAAAATCGCTGTACACCGTAATAATACGTAATATTACGGTGTACAGCGATTTTGAAAATCTGAATGTGGTCATCAACTTTTGATGCTGACTGTACTAGTCAGAACCAACGTCCAGTGGTCAACATTGTCCTTTTATTAGGACAGTGAAAGTTATGGGGGTTTTAACCTGGGTAACAAAAACCAAATTACAAAGGAACAATTACTAATATGTACTCAAACGATATGAAAAAGCTATCGCTTTGTATCCGTATCTTTTCATTACCATTTTCGTTAAAAATACTTTTAATTTAATTAATACACGCTCTGTGTACATAATATGGAACAAAATACCGACTGAATTGAGAACCTCCTCCTTTTTTGAAGTCGGTTAAAAATTAAAAAGATTAACCGCTTTGAGAGCGACACAAATAAGAACCACTTCAGACTTTATTAAAGACTTAAATAACTTAACTTCCCAAGTTCCAACTATTTTGTTCGCTATCTGAGCGAAAACTTAAATCAAGCTAAAGCTGTGGCTAATGAAAAATCCATTTTACTTTTAAAAATAGAATGAACGAAGGAGGTAAAGGGAACTGATTCCCATTTGTTATCTTGGATATCCCTTGGATAAGACTAGGGAGATTCTTCTTACTTACTGGGGTGGCAGTATTTTAAGCGGTATCGATAGTTTATGCGGCTAAAAATTTTGGTTAAGACTGCCGTTCTTCTTTGTAAAGTAGGGAGCTTAGCTTAGCTCCAGCTGTATCTGGTTGACTGGAAGCCAATCTCAACGTAGTCGAGACGAAATGTAAGGCAGAGAAGTGGACAATAAAGTTAGGGCGCGTTCACACGACACGCGCACGCTCAGCGCACGCCACCCGCGTCCAACTCGCATTGAAACTTGTTAAATAAGAATTTGAGTCTTACAAACCATCAATAGATCTCAAATTGCATTTAACGAGGTCTACACGCGCACGCCAAGCGCACGCCCCGCGCCCGCCTCGCGCCCGCGCTATGGTTAGTGTTGTGTTATTTAAGCCACTATGCCTAGTGAACGAAGTAGTCCAGTCACTAGTAGTACAAGTGGGCGCGAGGCGTGCGCGAGGCGGGTGCAGCGCGTGTGCGGGTTTAAGGCGGGCACAACGCGTGCGCGGGTGCTGTGCGTGATCGGCGCGTGTCATCTGAATACGCCCTTAAGGTGAAATAAAAATAAAATAAAAAAAGTGACAACTATAAAAATAAATATTCGGTATGAAACAAGTCCCCGAGATTCGGTCATGGAAACATGACAGCAATTTTTCGTCGTCACGTTAGATGGAGGTTTTATTCACACCCCGTTTTACGTACGTAAAACAATTTTGCATCCGTTTTTCACATCCATTTTTCAATACCAAAAAACCTTTTACAGGCTTTCTGAATATTAGTTTTCATTCAAATGCAGCGCGCAGTTTTTACTTTTCAAAAAATACCAAAAGTTCGACAAATCCACTTAACGCGAGCCAATCACGTGCCGGTAGTGGACCGACATCCCCCGACGCCTTCCGATGTCTCCCGAGCCTCCTCATACAAGGTCGCTCTTGTCCAGAGCGTTTCCGGGGTCCGTCATCGTCCCCATTTCCTGTGACATGCGTCGTCCGCCATTATTCCAGCCGACGTGCGACGGAAATCGCCGAGCGCACCCGAAGGCGATCGTTCGGAAATTTGAATTGGGAACTATCTGAGTAGCTGTTTTGTAGGGTTGTCAAAAGTGACATTAATATATGGTGTTTAATACAAGTTATAATGGTCTTGATGCGTAATAGGTAGTAAAATAGCAATCATAATTTGACATTTTAGTGTTGGCATTAATGTTAATGTCCCTTACGCTAATTACACCGCATCGACTTGCGTGTTTGTTGGTTACCTGACAAATCTACGTAAGATCTGTAAAATCGAAACTGTTTACGTATATTGCCGTCTACTTCCCTCAATACCCGTCATAAATCCTAGAAATCCTAAATATTCAATCAAATCCTCGCACTAAATTTGACAGCCCTAACCACATGTGCCAAATTGGGTAGCAAAGGGTGCTATGCAGATTTACGGAACCTCGTACTGTGGCGGTGCGATATTGAGGTCCCGTCTCACTCCCTGATGAATTTGAATATTAGATCGGTTACCTAACCATTTGTGAGGTTATAACACGTTGCTAGATTAGTGAATGGAGCGAAGAGTGGATTATTATGGCTCAAAGTGTATTGTGGTAGATTTTCAAGGGCGTAGTAGGCTTAGAATCAGCTGATGTTGACGGATAGTTTCCTAAAGGAGAAGATCTTCAAACACGAATAGACTAAGAGGATTTAGGTTACGGTGGTTGAAATCGAAAGTTTGCGAAACTTTTGAGACTACAGCATAACGTATAAAGTTCCCAATGCTGGGAATCAAACTTCGTTGTAAGAAGGACTGGGCTGTTGCGGATGTTTGTCATGTCATTTATATCTTTGAATTTTTGGGTCCGGACGTGCTGGTTTCCGTGATGTTTTCCTTCACCGTTTTGAGAACACTGTTCAAGTGCTCATGTAAAATAAATATTTTGTGAAGTGTTTGCCTTCGTTCAAACATATGCTCTTCGGCTAGGCTAGTAGATAATACAGCGCTTCCAATTGATAAATAAATATTACAACATGAATGAGGGTTTTAGTTATAATGTCAATATGGATAAAAATAAGTTCGCTATACGGTAATCAGATCGAATGTTGAAACGTTGAATCTGATAAGTTATTCAGTACCAAATACAAATGCATGACAAATACATTTGTTATTCGTAACAGTAGCTTTTTGTGGCAATATGACTTAGTGATATTTTTTTAATACTCGTTCACTCCACGAGATTCATAAAACCAGTGATGTAAAATGATTCTACCGGCTGATCACACATAATCATTAATTCGGTTGAAAGGTATCTGATTCTAGATACCAAGATTTGGGCAGTCCAGTTTTGAGCGTGACGTCTTGCACTCTATTCCCGAGTAGGGCAGAGGTAGTCTGGTTTAATATGAAACACATAATTATGGAAATTACAATTTATAATAGGTTCACCTTTGCTAAACTATTTGAGAAATAGAGATGCGATACAACGTATGTGTATTCCAATTACATCACGTTTCAGATAAACCGAATATCCGAACAGAAAAACCCGATCAACTATTCGATTTTGACAATCAAATCGAAGTGTTAACGTTACGGACGCCTGCTCCCTACATAGAAACAATTAAAAAAACCTCTCCGTACAATATTGGAAACAATTCGCTCTCGTCACGGCTCCAAACATTCCATTTTCGATTAATCGAACGTGCGGAAGAGCGAACTTGGTCGTGGTTTTACTATGGATCATTATCTGTCTAGTCTTTCCACTATTTTGGGTTTGGATTGCAATCTCAGTGTGGATTTTTACGTGGAACGACTGTCTATCAGACCTTTTCTATAACATAAAGCTGACAAACAAGCATACGACCCGCCTGAAGTCATCATGGCATAGAGAATCGCCTGCGCGTATCCGACCCTTCAACTTTCTGAAGACAATAGTTTCGGTGAAATGTGTTCACAAGGATCCTGAATGGGGTATTTAACTTTTTTCTGAATACCCATATCGACTACCATACATCTACAGATAAAAGCCATGCGATTTTTAAATCCTGATAAAAGTTTATAACTTCATAACGAACGACCTAATTAATGTATTTTTCTAGACTTGTAAAAGAAATAATTTCTTGTTAAAACTTGATCAATTAAAATAAAACAAATTTTCCCGTTATTAAAACTAGGATAGGAATCCTAGTTTTAATAACGGGAAGATTTGTATTTGTTATGTTTGTTTTTAGGGTTCCGTAGCCAAATGGCAAAAACGGAACCCTTATAGATTCGTCATGTCTGTCTGTCTGTCCGTGTATGTCACAGCCACTTTTTGTCCAAAGTATATGAGCTATCCTGTTGAAACTTGGTAAGTAGATGTATTATGTGAACCGCATTAGGATTTTCGCACAAAAATAAAAACAAAACAAATTTTGGGGGTGCCCCCCATACTTGGAATTGAAACTCAAAAATTTTTTTTTCACCAAACACATACGTGTGGGGTATCTATGGATAGGTCTTCAAAAATGATATTGAGGTTACTAATATCATTTTTTTCTAAACTGAACAGTTTGCGCGAGAGACACTTCCAAAGTGGTAAAAAGTTGGTCCCCCCCCCCGTAACTTCTAAAATAAGAGAATGATAAAACTAAAAAAAATATATAATGTAGACCTCAACATAAACTTCCAACGAAAATTGGTTTGGATGAGATACAGTTAGCAGTTTTTGAGATATAGTACATTTTAAAAAACCGCAAATATAACTTTGCCATTCATACAAACACTATGGAAAACAAAGTTATTTGTGTATATTACTTACTAATCTCAATACAATTATATCCCTAATCTATGCTTGCTACTACGGAACCCTTCATGGGCGAGTCCAACTCGCACTTGGCCGGTTTTGTTTTTATTTGTTAGGACTAGCCTAAGTACCAATTTTCACAACGATAGTTCTGTTGAATGCACATTCAGAAATCTCATGATATCGAAGAGTGAACTAATACAAAAAATACTGAAACCTCCTTTACTCCTCGTTGTGCACGCAAAATAGATAGCAAGGACGCCGATCTAAAAAATACTACCTTTACAATATTGGACGCAATCCTGGCGTTTTCAAATTGAATTTTCAATTAATAGGCGTTCACATAGCAGTGTGCACTAGGGCGTGAAGATAGGACATTCATCCACACATACACGATCAAAAAATTACATTGTCAGCGCTCTTATTCCGTGGCTTTAGGAGCTGTTTTTGCACTACCACATGTGAAGGTGACTGTATATTAATCGCATTTTTCCTTATGAATTTTATTATTATATTGGTATAACATCAGCTCGTGTGTAATCAGGTTTAGTGTGACCCAATAAAAATGAATTACGCTGTAGTTAAGCGAAACTGTTATGGGGACGTAATTTCAGTAAAATATAACTGGTGTTTTTAAACGAGCGTGTTAAGGGAAATGGAATAATAGTGAGTGTGATTTGAAAAAAGCATTTGGTTTTGTACGAAATAAAAAGTTGTCGAAATGTTCTCACAATATATTCGTACATAACCTTCATAATTATTCTGATGGGACACAAAATCCATTTCAGTGAAATTGAGAGGCATAATCCACCACAAAGGCTGAGGGTGTACTCCACGTCTATGTCTTCGAATTTATCGTTCTATCTTAGGTATCCTTGAAAGTTGACCTATTTTTATGCCTGTTCTTGTCAACACGGCATACTCACCGTCCTCGTACCCTCGCCTTCGGTGGCCAGAAATCGCTTCGCGGCATTCATTGCCATGAATGTCTCCCGCGGCGGCTGCATCGTCCTCTCCTACACGCATTTCGCCTCCTCCTTTGCTAGCACAACTACTTTGCAGAAGGAGGTGACTGCTTCCACTTCTCTCTCGCCCCTCGGCATGGCATCTACCAATGCTGGGCACTTAGTAAGGCCTAGATTGTGAAACAAGCTCTTAGATTAAGTGTCACCATTAATGTTCTTATGTTTTTAGGTTATTTTAACCATAAACATCATTTATAAGTAAACTGATGTATAATTTGCTTTTGTATTCAAATACGGATTTAGTATCCTACTACTTACGCCTAACTTAGCCACAGTTAACAATACAAACGACGAACCCAAATCAAATTCCTCAGTCATTCAATTCTAGACTAAAACCTAAAATAGCCCAATCCATTCCATCTTGAGCTCTAGAATACCCTCATCACATATAGAGAAGACATCAATCAAAGTCAGTCAGAAATAGAGAGAACACTCAAGTTAGAACATCTTACGTCGCATTGGGGGATTGTGGAGCAGCTGACCGGAACTAACCCTGTTGAAGTATATAGACTAGGTTTAAAGCGTTTATGTTGATTTCGTTTGAAATGCAGACTTCTACAATGTTTACTATAAGAGCAAGTGTGGCAAAGATTTTTTTAGAAGACTTGGTGAATCTTTCTTAACAAAAAGAAAAGAAGTTGCGAGTGTTAGTTCCGATTTTGACTACACACTTAAAGATATTTGAACAGTAATTAGGTGATGATTTAACACAAACAATTTTAGTTTTTCACATTTATCAAGACCGCAATACAGCTGCTTTTAAATAGACGATAGACTTGATTTCGAGATCACACAAAAATGTAATTGGTTCTGAAATGGTTATGTGGCGCAACGGAATTGCAGTCAACAATACCTAGTTAGTTTCATTGTTTTCCGTATGGAGATAGCTGAGTATTCCAGTGACCTGTAATTAAAATAAATGAAAGCACAGGGTCAAAAATATTTCAGAACGCAATTCCCAAAGAGCTCATTGTAACTTTTTCAAAAATATCTTTATTTCCGCAACACATTTTTGCTACGCCCGTTGTGTCATTGTGTCAAGTTTTAAAGAGTCAATCGAGGGAAATTGGTTTTTGGCAAAGTTCCACAAAACAAGTTTCCGGAATTACACTGTAGATAGCTCTATTGAGCATGTTTGTATGACAAAAAATGAGAGAAAGAAAAACAAGAGAATTTAACAAATACGTATTTTGGGACTGCTATCATTAGCGGGTGACACGTAGTTGCGAGTCTATTGACATCAAAAGGCACGACTGTGTAATGACGATGACTACGTTTCCTCTGTGTTTCTATAGATTGTTTTATAAAACGTTGCCCCACACTATGAATTTCTCCTGTGTCGTGGGTGCGCTTACAAACATAATATTTATAAACTCACAGAGCAGTCCAATCGCTCTGCCACTGATTGATATAATTTGAGTTACCGTCTAATTTGAACTACTTGGTATTAATATTTTATACCCTACCATCTTCAACACAATTACAAACTCCAACAATTATACCTTCATGCTCATATCAGTTAGTCCGAGTCTTGATCGGTATCAGGGGAATAGCCTGTCACTTCACTCAAGCTAACCGGAAGATACGTCTGCTTGTCCAACTTTACGAACAGATGGTGAATGCGATCGTTGTGGGACGCTTCCTGTTATAAGGGATGTTGGATGCCATTTATTTAGTCGTATATTGCAAAAGTTGGATATGTCCAAGTACTTTATATGGGTCACATTCTTTGCTGTGATATAAAATATTGAATAAACAAATACTTATGTATAATGATAATGTTACCCTATTTTCTAGAAAATTATTTATTGGTGTAGGTATTATAAGTATGTCTCTGGTTGCCTCTTCTATTATTACAGGCGTAATGTTGAGGTTTTATAAATATTTGAAGGTATGGTTCAAAAATAATAGTCATTTTGATGTGGACAAAATATACTCCCTTTAAGAACTCTCCTTTTATTCGTTCGTTACTAAGCAACTATATTTTTTATTAGCGCTGGATATTGGAAACCGTCACTTCTGCTCCTTTTCCTTGTCAATAACTATATATTTTATATATAAAGAGTCTCGTGTGTTGTGTCTACAGCTTCGGTCAGTCGGTCAAAGGCTATAGTCGTAACAGTAAACTTTTACGAGCGCTGCAAAGATAAGGAGCGAACATGTTATACTTTTATCAGCACATACGTGGTAACAATGTGCTTATATTGTCATTGTTTTTGCTTTTGTTTGAAATACATGTTTGTTAGAATTCTGTGGGTTTAAAACTAAGGAAGAAGATATTACACACACAAATACAAAAGATGAGAAAATTCAGAATCGAATGTAGTTTATTCTAACTACATATGTAGTTAATCAAATGATTTAAATAATCCTACCAATGCTGCAAGAAAATAGGGCAGACGTAAGAAGAAACTTTGTCGTAAACTGCAATTCGAAAAAGTAGTATTCAAATTCGAAGGCGACCTAGTAACTTAAAGCCACGTTCACACATTCACTGGGAACAGCTTTGAATTTCGTTCAGCCCGTTTAAGAAAATACTGCGCAGTCAACTACCAACAATCTCGTATAATAGAATCTGCAACTGACAAAGAGAGCTATCTTGAAAACATCGCGACCCATTTACTGGAACGAGAATCTAAAATTGGGCTCGTTTTCAGTTTGTTAATAGGCTATTTAGCACCACTTGGAATGAGAAAACCAGTAACGGTGGCTGAAAATATAGTGCGTTCTAATACTACAAATCCTTCGCGTTTAATTAACGTAATAATTTTCAAAAGCAATTCGAATACAATCGAATGCTATAGCAGAACTGTAACTCCATTTTATGATACCTTGGGGTATTAGCATGTAGATTGTTACCGCTATTCCGGTATGGAGCGGTTTGATGTGGTTCTAACTGGTTGGAACTGCTTCACGCCGGATCCTAGTAATCCATGTTGTGTTAATCTATGCGTGCAATCTAGAAATGATTCTGGTCATAATGTTCGGTATATTTTACGATGCCAGATAGAGGTTTTTTTGCGTGTGTTAGACTATAAATATGAAATTGTTTGCCACAAATGATTCTGAAAATAGACTAGGCAAGTTACAGCCTTCGAAGAAATTGTTTTATGTATCTAGCTACTTGATTTTTAATAGCGTCGTTATTTAAGTAGTTTGAGGTTAATATTAAAACCTCAAACTCCACCCTAGCATGAATTCTTTTAACAGTTTCTCGATAAGTAAACCTCTTGTCGGATTAGCCTTTATTTTGCCTAAATCTGATTCTATAGTCTACTTGTACTGAAGTAATTCCAAAAATAACATGTTTGTGCTGACTGTAATAATAATCAAGATTGTAGCTACCCCAAGAGTGGTTTATTTATGAACGTTGTTATATTTGCGTAGGATGCTTAGCTTAACAGACTTGTGTTCTCTTAGTCTTTGGGATTAACCTAATTATAATCCCTGGTGAATACACCAGTACTAATTACTTAATAAAGTTGAGTTTCACTAAGTGTGATATTATTTATTACTGTCGGGATTGAAATTGGTGCAATTTTCTCATTTCCCTACATGATGGCGTCTATATTTTCATTCATCGTTCAAAATCAATTAGGGGGTATTTTTATTTTTTTTTTCAAAATATTGTATGTATAAGTGGTTTTGAAAATTACTTTCTTAATTAGGAAAAGAAAAACTTTTTAAAAAAGGGGACCGTCTTCAAAACCAAACACAAAAAAGTGTAAAATAACTTTACTTTCCGAAATCGGTGGCTTTGTTTTTTATTTCTTTTACTATGGCCACCGACTTTCGAAAGTAAAGTTATTTTACACTTTTTTGTGTTTGGTTTTGAAGTCGGTTCCCTTTTTTTCAATTATTTTTCTCTTTTTTGTTTAGATATTCAACAAATTCTTCATATAATCGGCGCCTTTGAAAATAATATATACAATTCTAGTAAGCAACAAAAACGGATCTATGCGAGCAACTTCACGAGATATCCATTATTGTTATATACTAAAACCTTTCCCAGATGTAACAAACACTTTTTGAAAACCGCATCAAAATCGGTTCAGACAAACGCGAGATAATCGCGGACAAACATACATACATACAGGTCGAACTGAGAACCTACTTTTTTTTTAAATCGGTTAAAAAAGATAAAAACGAAGGTTTACATTTTAAACAAGAAAGATATTTATTTTACACTGTATTATTTTTACGAAGTCAAAAATGTGAATAAACAAGATAAGAATCTTGTTTATTCACATTTTTGACTTCGTCACCAAGAATCACGGTCTAATTACCGTACTTAGAAACAAATTAAAGATTTAACCCATGAATAATTCCAAAATGTGCTTCCATCAAACTTCACATAATGAAAAGCAAAGGAATTCAAGACCAAAATGCGTGGTCCTAAGTTACGAACAACGTAAGGCTTTTACATGTGCGCCAATTAAGGAACTTATACACTGTTTTCAATAGTATGAAATTGCTGACTTGCGTTTAAATGTTTGCTAACTTCATTTTGGCTTTAACTAACATAATCTGCTCATATCAGGCTGATAGCGGGTTGATTTTTTTTTTGTAATTCAGTGAATATTATGCTTAGTTATTAGTTATTGCGTGTTTTATCATCTTTTATTAAACCATAAAAGAGTAAACCTCTACTTTGTTGTTTAATAGAAATAAGAATATTAAACAAGGTAACCTAGCCAGGGCCTTCAGTCAGCCCTAAATTTCATAATATTCTAAATATATGGAGTTCGTAATTTTCCCTTGCAACAGTTTTATGGGATACAACCAAAAAATAAACGAAGACGGGCATGCTTAATCAAGTATAAATAAACGATTATAAGGGATGAAAGGGTCGAAAAGGATAGTTCTAAAAATATGCTTAGCTTTGTAATCACTTCAAAAGATTTTGTGTCTATTCCAGTGGTTTTGCATAAAACAAATAGATGGAAGCCAACTGACAGTTGAGTGAATTTATGGCCCTTTTTCGTTTATGGCAATGATGAGGGTAACAATGACGTGAAGAGTCTGTTCCGTAAAAGATGGGATTTGTATAGAAATCGTTTCAAAGCTTATTGTGTTCCAGATTTACGCATTCAAAATATCCATTGGCCGTTTTTGATGGCGCGATAATACATTTAATGTAAACCACAACAAGAGTAAATTTCGTTCGAAAAGGTACGCATTCAGTTTCAAAAGTTCCATTAAAGTAGGGTACCGAAATTAGAATAAACCGCGCGGAATAAAATTTGCATACAGTGCGGGTCGCGCTCTACGTTCAAAATTGAGTTTCCCATGCCTATTCTAAAACCAATATGGCTTCCATCCACCTTTTCAAAACGTACCCGTCCCTACTATGGCGCGACAAACGACGACACTTTGAAAACGATGAAACGTTTATATTCACACCTATCTCTTGCAACATCAGCGAGCCATACGAATCTGTACTAACATTACCGTCAATGTATAACAATATTTGCGTTCTCCATTTTTGCATCCACACAGTTGTAGGAGTTAAGGCCCCATTCCAGGGATTGTTTTGTTTCTTGTGTAAATTTTCTTTGTTTGCGAAAATAGCTTTAATGTGTGTAGTGGTTCAATAAAGGACCTTATTGTTAATGAAGTTGTGTGGTTGTATGAAGGTGGCATTACATAAAACCGTTTCGACCATTTCCCTGAACCGACATTCCAGCTTTGCACAAGTTGTTTGTAATATTAACATCATCAAAAAGTTTTTAATACAAACCTGAAAATAATTGTTTTGAAGTAATTTATCCTAAAGATTCTGGTATGTCTGGTATCCGAGATGAAAAAATAATTGAATAACCTAGAACTACGTGAAAGATAGAGAAATAATTTGCGTTGCCCTGCTTTTAATTCAATATAAAATGTAAATTACCTGATGTAGTTTTCATCCTGTTGAAGCGATTAAGTTACTACGCGAAGTAACGTTTTATCAAAATGTTTGAGTTGGCTAATTACAGGTGCCAGTAATTGCTATAATTTGGCTGGTTTATCAGTAATAGCGTAACATAATGTAATATTAGTATTATTTTACATATAAGTATTATGTTAGATGGTTAGTGATAAATAAATCAAGTACCAGAATCGAGCCATTAGCGTAATTGATATGTTTGACGATACCTACAACAAATATTTGCATCTAATGTAAGTATAGCAATGTCTACAATTTTCGACGTACGAGTATAACGCACTCGTGATACGAATAAATCAGCACTAATGGATAATGCATGTATATCGATCAACACTTGAAGCCCACATTATTGAATGTTCCTGGCGCTATATTTTTTTATGGAGAATTTGACGGCTTCTCTCGTATATGTCACCTCGAAAACATGCAAATACTTCCACAAACTTTAAACGCCTTTTTTAAGGAAAACGCATCAATGTCATATTTTGGCACGATGGGAAGATTTTCTCGTTTCCTTGACAAGGTAATTTTAATTTAATATTTATAGCTTTTCTTACCGAGACAAATTATGTTTTTTTTTTAATGGAAATTGGAATTTCGCTTGTTTGTGGCGCTCTTGGAACGAGGGACTTTTTGTTTTACGTAATGTTTCAGCATGGAATTATGGATTTATTGTTAGAAAATACTTAATTGGTTGGAAGACGAATTAGTATGTTACTACATAGATATTTTTATGATGGAATGAAACCTGACATATTTATGTAGTATGTCTAGTGCATATTAATGTCCTGGGCGCTGTGGCAACAACTCGAGAACTAGCAATAGACGTTTCTGATGATGATAATGTATTGTATCGGTTCAAAACACATACTTAAATAAATAAACAAACTTTCACATAATAAACCAGAAATTTTAATTACTGTAGTGAAAAGCTAAATTTAGTTTTCCAAAACGTATTTGACGCAGTTACACTCATGTTATACGGTCGTTACAACGCATTGCCAACATAAAACTAGTTACAAGTACACAAATAGACCATGAATAGTACTCCAGGGCAGAATTGTGACGGTTTCCTGAAAACGTCGAGAGTTGTAGGGGATAGTTAGTAGGGTGTGCCTAAGGGTACGTCGTTAGGACCTCTATTATTGAGCCACGAATTAGAAACCTTTCTATTAACCTAACTAGTTTAATGCGACTTGGAATTTACGGGTTCACGGGTAATTTAAGTAATTTATTACGGGCAAATTCGCCTCTATCTTGCTTCTTCGTTGTTATTGTTTCATACTATATAATGTTAAGCTTGAAGATAACGTTGGTGCATACTGACAGGTTGTTAGGTACAAGGAACATTAATCTATTGTTCTCAGGCGACTTCAACAGCGTGCACGGAATAATAAATAGCAGATACAATTTCGTTTTATAACCCACATTTATTAAGATGATGAATTTTGTTTTACTCATGCTAATAAAATATTCAGGTGGTCAAAGTTGAATGAAAGTGCCTTCCACTTTATAAGTTGATATTTTACAAATAAATCAACAGGTAACAATTTATCTTTCCGAACAATTTACTTGAAATACCATATTTTACCGACGCTGTTTAGAGTAACGATATTTTATGCGATTCAGAATATCAACAAGCTATTTTTCGTAATGGAACTTTATAGAAACTTCTATAAAACAGAAGTTTCTTTATCGTATTTTCGGGGAAGTGAAACCTTAAAGTTTGTTCCGCTTTAAGGGTGATGCTTCGGTAACTTTTGCCTGTTGTTTTGTTAAATTTAAGACGACAAACTGTTGGGTTACGGTTTGTAAACGGATACTTTAAGGTATATGGATTAGTTTTGGACATGGTGGAGCACATTCACATGGGTATAGTGATTCGTAAATTGAATTCGGGTTTTGATTTGAGGAGTTTTAAGTGGTTAATTTGTTTACTTGATAAACTGAAACGAGAGTAAATTCTCATTGAGAAATATTACACCAGAAACTTAATAGAACTTCCATAGTTTTATGTACAAAATACGTAAATAGCGCTGTATAAGCTTCATCCCTAGTAATAATGCGCGCTAGTGCGCTTGTAATGATGGCCTGTTTCCTTTTAAGATCAAGCTATGGAAAGCTTTTTAGCTTAGTGACTCGGACGGAAGAATGGTTTTGTTTTATTTTTCAATTACTTTTAATGGCTGTGGAGAACAAAGAGTTCATGAACTTAAGTATCTTTCAGTTCTATTTCTAGTACTAGGGTATTGTTACTCATTTTTGTTTAATAACTGTTCGGTTAGAAATAATTTGATTTAAAACGTATTTTTTTTAACTTTTAATATATTTTGTAATAGTTCATATCTGGTTCTTAAAGAAAGGGAAATCGTATGACCCAATAACAGGGTTGTGGAGGTAAGATGAGCAGCCGCTCGATATGAAATCTATGCTAATTCAGCAGCATGCGGTTAGCAAACCTGGGCAGATGATATAATGATGATGATCATAATTTACTCTTGTTATCTGAGGCCGGTACATCTGATTTTATTAATCATCAATTTTACAGATTACATTATGCAATTTCCATTGCTACTGTCAACTGTACTTATGATAAAACGCATATCACAAGGCCGCACTAAAGCTCACTCATAACCTGAATAGCTGAGAACTCAAGCAAATAACGTTCATATGTCTAAAGCTAGTGCTATTATGTTCTCTTTGTTATGTGACTGCACAAATATCTTCGTAGTATGAACAATCCAGTTTATTAAAATGCTTTCATTATATTCAGTCACGTTTGCACCCTCTGTTACCAAAGTTAGAGAAACTCCACTGATTTTCAAATTCATGGTATTTTCAACTTTGCAACTTTTTGTCTCCTGTGCTTTGGAATGTGAAAAATTTTGTTCATTCAAGAGAGTTTTGGTAACAATCCTATTATGTTTTCGAACGTTTTCCGTTGAATGAATAACTTTGAGGGCGTTGGTCACTTTGATGTTTGTTGATACTTTTCTGTGAAAGATTATCAAGGATGGCTTTTGGAGAAGGTATGTCTGTATTTCGTAGATTTTCTGCGAAATAATAGTCATGAAAAACAGAAGCTGTAATAACATAAATAATTACAAGTTAGTTTCAAACAAATACTTATCTTTACTAAGAAATACGTCTTAGTTCTCAACAATATGCACATTAATATTGAATTGTTGTTTTCACTGCATTAATGCTTTGACTTCAATACAATATCCTGGAAATATTTTTAAAGTGTAGCTTTTTTTTGTTTTTGTTAATACTTGTATCGTGTTTTACAATTATTTCCGTTGCGAACATTAGATTCCACGGTTTAATGTCCACCCCATTAAGTTCAAGTGTCGTGGTTAGCACAGTTTAAAATTTTTACACCAGTCCATTGGACCCAGGAGGGTAGTTGTAACTAATCTGACGTCAAACTTCCCAGTTCAGTGTGTTTTGTAACAAGCACAATTTTATGTTCATTTTTATTCCTGAAACTTGTCACGGCTATGATTTCTTTGAAAGTATTATACCTACAAGTTTTTATTGATGTCTCTGCAGTTTCAGGCGTTGGAATTTTAGTAGTCTCTTTTATTTTTAGGTCACGTTCCTCGTCTTTATAGGCATTGATCGTAACGTTCTGTTCGTAAAAAATATTAAAAGGCTTACTTCAAACGACAGCTTTAAAGAATACTAAAGCTGTAGTTCTTTTATTGAATAACAATCATTTTCTCTCATGGTGCAGAAATAAAACGTGATTTTTGTTAGTATTTTTCATTTAATAGAAGTATGTTAGAATTAATTCTTTATTTGCCCTTATTTCTGGTTTAATTTTCTATCCAAGTTGAAACTGTTTTGTTTCTCTTTAAATTTATGTCAGGCAACTTAGTGAATCAAGCAAATACCAAATCCTATTCAATATTACTCAAGCAATCTCGTTAAACCATCAACAGCCGTCGTTTCCACCAACAGCTTACACCAGCCAATAGTTACGTCAATTAGCTCTCCTATCGCATATTGTATCTCCGTTTTACCTCCGTGTTAATCTCGAGATTACTCGTCGACGTCAACCCTCTCAGTTATATTACGTCATTATGCTTCTCTTCCCTGTTATGTTTCGTCGTTATGTTCTGTACTGCCAGGTGTTCAACCATCTCACTTCTAAGCGTTATTGTATTTGCTTCATGCACTGTATGTATATTGTGTTATGTTACGCCTTGGAGTTCCTATTTCTGTTTATTTTTTTTAGTTTTTGTGGTTGTTGGTAGTGATACGTCTTTTGATTACAATCAAATAAGATATTAGCTGACATGTTTTTAGTTTCGAAGTTCATAGGTTGAAATTTTTTAGCTCCATTTCAGTTCTTACAATTCCATTTTAGCAGAACTCTTCGCATAGCTAGTTATAAGAAATTGTAGATTTCAACACTATCTTTAATAAAATCTTAAAACTACTTTCCTTTCTTCCTACATAGTTTCCTTTCTCAAACAACTAATGAACCCATAAAAAAGAGCAAGAAATAAAAAAAGCTGCCAACAAGAAACTTCCAACGATTAATCAATTTCCAAGAATACAGGTGCTGCCAAGTTTCGGCATCGATTAAAACTGCATAAAGCCATAGCTAGGCAAGACTGTTTCATTATTAGTTCAGCGGCAGTATGAAACTACTGAACTACTGGCGTTCTTTTATGAGCTTATTTTATTAAAGAACTTGCACTGGTATACAGGACTATTTATGTTTTAGTTTTGTTTTAAGTTTGGCAACTTCTGAAGACACCTAGGTGTTGTATTGTTTTGTGGTAGAATGTTGGATAGGTAGGTTGTTCTTTGAGAATAATGAATTAAAACCTCGCTAGACGTTTTGTTTTACACAGTAACTAAAATCTGAAGATCAGGCAGGCAGCTAAAACACTCGTATTCAGCAGCATTCGGTTAGACTGGAAACACAGTTGGCAAAAAGGCTATGCTAGTGCATAAACTTTTGCTAGGTAGACAGATTCACAAACAAAAAAGTAAGTTTTATCACCGAACCTATTTATTATGTAAAACTTTCACGAATTCTATTCTACTTCCATATCTACTATTTGGGTATGCCGACGGCGAGTAATGGGCGACTCGCTATCCGATCATGGACCACGCTGTCGGCAAAATGGCGGAGCCCCCTTAGAGGGTAAAAGCCAAAATCACCAAGTGCAAAAAAAGAAAGCAACTACTATTTTGCGATGGATCATCCACAGTTTACGACTATATGTTATGATGGATGACCGGAAAATATGGTTCTCAAATTGCCCCTTATTATATCGTTAACGATATGAAAATTCCACCAATTAATTATAAAACCCTGTACTTACTTCCTAAATTCAAAGCATTTATTTTTTTAATCTATGGGAGGCCATAGATTTTGTGAGAACAGTACCCCTGATACCGTGATTGTTTTTATGAAAATTTAAATTTGTAGATTTGTGTTCAGTTTCTCGTTTTTTACTACATGCGTTGAAGCCATTATTTAAACTCTTGTTTCTGTAAACAGTTGTAAGCTAGTTCATCGCCGCGCCGTCAGACGATCTCCGGCCACCGAAAGCGCGGGCATGCGGGCGGCGAGTAATGGGCGACTCGCTGTCCGACCATGGACCATGCCCGGGACGACGGCGCGTTTCGGACATTCAATAAGATTGCCATGTAAACTTTTGGGTTCACTTTTAGGTACTCTAAATTGGCGAGACTACCTTGAGTAATAGTTCAGTTCTTTATAACTTTAGTTCTTTCATAGACTTTATCGATAACAGTTATTATTTATTGAGACTTAAGATCGAGAACTTCTGAAGTGCGATAAAAATACTATTCTACCTAGTTTATCTAGTTAGTTTTTCCAGTCTTAGAGAAAAAATATCTCCAGTCTTCCTTAGCATTAAGACTAAGTGTTCCTATGGGAGTGGCTCTCCTATAATATATAGCGTTTGTGGTATTCTTGGATGAGGTTGGACCGTTATTGCCTTACGAAATTCCTTTGCGAAGGACAGTCCCTTGAGAATAGGGAAGTCTGTAGTGAAGATTGAATGTATTACTCTTTTAGGTATGCATTTGTCTGGATTGTATTGTGCGCTATAAAATTCTTGTAAAGTAGGAGTGACTTATGTTTCCACAAATCGATTGTTAAAATCATAAAAAAATGCCATAATTTACAACACAGTACAAATATTTGAAAAGTTTAGGCAGCACAAACTAAAAGTGAAGGTGAAAACGAAGAAAAAAAAACAGTAGATGAAATAACAGCAAAGTTGCTGACTACTTTTATGATGAGTAGATACAAAAACATAGTGGAAGACAAAGAGATCCTGCACTGATCTCACATAATTGCATTATGGGCACCATAATGGCACTGGCAGAGTAGGATATGTGTAACCAAAAATAATGAATACTTTTACATATTTAAAATAAGATTTCAAATCACAACTGTTAATCAAAATTCTTGCGTTCACCTACGAAGCTCTTTCCCTAAAACAAACAGTACCAATTAATTAATCAAACCTTTTGCCTCTGTATCAGCGTGTATTTTCGCTGAAATTCATTACATCCCAATACAATTCAGTTATTTATCATCCAGTGCTGTTCTGAATTAATCATCGTTCGCTTGCACATCGCGAGGTAATTTATGAACTCCATCCATTGCATTACGGGCTTATAATAATAAAAGGTCCAATTTGGAAATGTTGGAGTATGATAATTATTTGGTTAGCACGTTTTTGTTAAATTTGCTCAGTGTCATCATCAATACTGAATTCGTCATTTCTGTTCGTGAGAGTTTTGTTTTGGTGCAATTAATTAATCTTAAGATTATGCTTCTAATTTGTCAGTGTAATTTTATTAAATATACTGTCTTCATTGATTTTATCGGTATAACTTAAGGACTGTTCCTCTACCACAATGTTGTTGATTTAGATGATTTGATTAAACACATGGTAAGCATTTAAAACTTTTTCAAGGTTCATTGGAAGAATTAGCGGTTTTTTTTTACAAATTCAATCATCAGAAGATTATTAATCACGACAGTTTTTCTGTTTCTTTTCTTGAAGTGGTTCTTCATCAACTTGAATCTTTTTCTATAGAGTTTAAACCGTGAACAAAATATCTTAAGTTTATCCAAAATATGCCCTGATATTTAATATCTCATTTTATTCAGCTTTAGTTTAAAATTTTACTGTAGTAGGTCAACGAGGATCGCAAAACTAATTATGTTTCTAATTACAATGCTGTGGTTTTGTGTATTGGGCAGTTTCATGATTAGTTCAATTACTTTGTTGCCAGAGCAATTTCTGATGCGGTTTTCGATACTGGTTATTATTTCATAATAGACTGTAGGTGTTATTTTAGTTATGGTAGTAATTAACAAGGATGGATTTGATTTTATAATTATTTAAGAATAAATAGCTGTTGGGCCCTCTTTTTTGCCATTATTATTCTGTTCTGTGCGAATGCATCTATTTATTTACCGAATTTTGACAAAAACGTATCGTATTGATATCATAGTGTATTTGAAAATATGTATTAAACCTCCCGTTTAATTAGAGTTTGTGATCTCTTGTAGATCACGTTTGGACAGACTAAAAAAATGTTACAAATATTAAAAAAAAAGAAAAGAAACAGAATTGTAACATGAAAAGAAAATGATTGTTTTAGGTATGTTGGAAAGGAGACTATTATAATATATACTATCACTGTGATAGTATCACAACATTACAGGCTTTTAAAATATGTAGTACCTAAATGCTTTTGAATACTGAATAGAGAACATTCCTAATAAAACTGAATGAGATAATAGCGTACTAGTAATGTAAAAAATAAGAAGGCTTCTTTATGAGACCTAATATTTTGTGTTAACAGATTTTTTTTCTGGGTAAACATAAATAAATAAACATAACATCATATCATAAGTCTACTAGATATAAATTAATTAAAGATAATAATTCTGTTAGGAAAGGCTCTTTTGTATATTTTCTTTGTAAGTTTCATTATTTTTTCTTTCATCCGGGTACACCCTTTGGCATTATTCCAGTCTTAAGATAGTAAACTGTTGTTTGTCGTGATTTTGTTTATTTAACCTTAACGAAGAATGAATAAGGTTGTTAAATGTTTAATTAGTATCTAGACGTAGAATTAAGTACATTTGATTTGTTTAGGAATTTGTGAAGTACTTAATGTTTGTCTGAGGACCAAGACTTGTAAGCACTAGAATGATAACAACTTGTTAGTGAATGGGCCCTTATGTCGAATAGATTACATAAAAACTACCTTTAATAGTATTAAAGGTGGTTTTTATGTAATCTATTTTAGTATCCTAAGTACGATTTTTAAAATTGATTGGACCCCGTTGTTAGCTTCGCAAATTTTTCCTATCTATGGAGGTAATAGTCTAAAGAGAGGAAGTACGTTGATTCTGGCTTGCAGGACGAAGTGGTTTGGGAATAATACGGTGGGAAAGTACAAAATGATGAGCATTGTGAAACATTGGAATAATACTCAGACTGATACCCTAACGTATTTCCTACTTCAATAATTTATTTTTTCATCCAACTGTTCCTAAGAGATAATAACAATTAAACCTAATAAGTTCCTAACAGTAAATTTCTTTCCAGATAAGGCACCATCTGAAGCAACATTTCGGGGCGCAGAGTTCCTCTCATACGACCTGACGCAGACGGGCGGCGAGCCTATAGTCAGCACACAAGACGCCATCTCACTGTACTTCAAGACACGCCAGCCTAATGGACTGCTCTTTTACACTGGTGAGAACCGCTTTGCCTTTGTTGAAACTGTAAGGAGAGTAAAAGCCTTCATTTTTGTTTGAAAAATTTTGTGACGTCATTTGGCGAGACTAGTTCTAGTAGTAAGGGGACTACGTGTCGTTCGAATCTCAATCACTACTACTCTGAAATTGATGATGGAGAAATCGGAGGAAGCTATGATGTCCTAGAACTAAATTCCAGACCTCAGAGACATCTACCTACGGTTACCCACAGTTTTGGGAATTTAATTATGTATTCGAACTGCCTTTATTCTCATCACTATTACATAGGCCTTAAAAATTCTTTCAATCTGAATGTTTTTTTTTTAATTATAACATCACAACTCTCTTCCCCGAAAGGATAATGAATAGCTTCACTGGTTATATTAAAACACAAAAATAATCCAGAACCAGGTCACCTACGAGTTTTATACTACACTTTCGTTTGTAAAATTAACTGAGAAATTTCAGTTCTAATATACACTAAACACCGCTACCAAGACAGTCTGCTACATTTAGCTCCATAACTTCCTTTTGAATTCACTAAGATTCTCTTAACCCAGAATAAAGGCGAAGTAAATTCATGAAGATAATTTTCTTAAGAAAGTCTTTTGCATTTAGGTCATGAAGCTGATTATCTCAACCTCGCTGTACGAGATGGAGGCGTGTCTCTCACTATGGGTCTAGGCAATGGAAAGCAGGAGATGCATATCAAGCCGGCGAAGACCAGATTTGATGACCATCAGTGGCATAAGCTGACTGTGCACCGGAGGATACAAGAGGTGAGGACAATAAAACTATTATTTTCTGTAAGATTACTTAATAAGCGTCAATGTAACAAATCTTGGAGAGTGTTCAACATTGGATGGCTTTCAGGTTTCTTCTTCAGCTGTTGTTGGCTAAATTTTGTCCAGTAGCGACCTGGAAACTTTTTTTTTCGGCTCTTTTTTCTTTCGGTTGTAATAATATAATAATGACAAATATGGCCTAATCTTACAAAAGCATATAAGTATCGTCTTTACCCATAATAAAATTATGTTTCATAAGAAATGATATGTTATCTTATAAATATTTCACATAAAACGTAATACCTCATATAACCAGCTATAATCAACGACCGTCTGTTGTACACCCTTTCTTATTTATACGGCCCCCATGTTCCCGGATTTCATCAGCCGAATATAAAGCGCTTTCATCGCTGTACAAATATTTTATGACCCAGACCCGTATTGCAAACTATACCTTGAACTCAGATCGATAGCTTACGACTTATGGCCTATTGGCGTGTTTAAGCCAAGATCCATCCATCATTGAAGCCATTACTTCAAAAAACGAATCGATTCGTATCCGAGTAATTTGATTATTAAACCCAGAACGATTTTTTGTTGAAAGGCGGATTTTTCCAAGTGTTTTGGCATTCTGAATGTAATTAGCGTGGGGATCGATGTTGGTACCTATGGCCTTTGTAATTGAAGCAATTTTGCGGCTATAAATTCGGTCCGTAGTAGAATTGGGTATATGTTTCCTGTATGCTCGGGTCGGCGTGGTGGAGTGTTTGAACGATGACCATTTCACTGGCGCGTAATTAATTTTGAAAAATGTTTGCCTGTTCTTTGAAAGATTTTGATGCTACCTTCGCCTTTGGTCTAGTTTGTACGGGTCATAATATAATTGATGGTTTTCTTTGTTCTAGTTACGAAACGTTCTCATATTTTTCTGTCGAGAATCACTTTGTGATTGTATTTCCTAGTCTATACAATAAAAATGGAAGTTAACATCACAAGAACCGTATTATTTCAATAGCTTGAATTCTCATTGGTCTTTCATTCCAATCAAGTTTTATTCCAACGTATCTTACCTCAACAATTCCAACATCAATGAATGTCTGTCCAATTTTAAAATTTAATAAACATTGCATCGTTCGTCGACGTTGCATTTTATTTCTGTTTCGTTTTTAATTTTTATCCTCGAGCCTGTCATGATTACGTGTGCTCGGAGCGCCTGAACATCGGAAAACAAAGTTGTACAATAAATGTGGAGTAATTTTATCGGTAGTTGGTTTTATTTCTGCACTCAATGTTGATGAGATGCAATGGCACGATTTTTTAACTTTACATCGTAATGAATAATAATTAAAGTAGAACATTATGATTTCACGAAAAAGTCATCTATGTATAAATTTAATTGTCCTGAACCTTCATATTTCACTGCTGTCCTTCGATATTGTGTTTAACTCTCTTGACAATGTGCCAAGCGTATGATCAGTCCCATTTTGCATAATTTTTGACCTTCATAAGTTCCAGTGTTCCAAATTACCACAACGTTAATACAAGGGAAGCTGCTGATATCCAGTTGCTCACTCCAACTTTTAGTTTTAAAATGAGTCGTCTATCCTATGTCCAAAAGACTAATTTTCCATACGTTTTCCTTACCTATATCTCGCATCTC
Source organism: Agrotis exclamationis (assembly GCA_950005045.1). Lineage (NCBI taxonomy): Eukaryota > Metazoa > Arthropoda > Insecta > Lepidoptera > Noctuidae > Agrotis > Agrotis exclamationis. The sequence goes on from OX465436.1 coordinate 18,809,735, forward strand.
CCTCATCAGACTAACGCCATTCAAGTCAACTAACCACACAGAACGAAGCACAAACCGCTAGTAAATAGTTTATTTACGTACTGCGTGCGGGCTCGCTCCATCCCTAGCTATTCCGTTATCGTTAATTATGTATTTATGTAGGGCTTTCTCATTCTTTGAGAATATTGGAGGCTTATCGAAACTGCCTAAACTGGACTAGTGGCCTGGATTTGATGCGTGGATTTATTGACTTCCAGCTTTGTGATAGATTAGGTTTTTGTCCGGTTTGGAAGGTCAGAGTTCATTTGTTAGGGTTTTCACTTTGCCTTTTGGTTAGGGATTATTTAGGACTTTATGTAACCTTAAATGTCCTGTGTTCTTTAATAATATAAGGTCTTTTCGCAACCTCTGGTTTGAAAGTTTTTGATTAAACGACAAATTTTGTGCTATATCTTTTTCTCACGGATATAATTTGACGCGAAACGCTGCTTCGCATACTAATGAAGCTTATTATTGTTCCAGATCACGCCGTTTACGAGTTTCTGCAGGGTAAGTAATATTAATTAATACTGTTACCTAATCCGCCCTGAGATTTCCGGTATCTTTGTCTTTGTTATCAAACATTAAGAATGATTCTTATTTTGGATACATTTTCAAGGAAATCCTGTTTCTGATTAATTGTGTACTTTATGAGAAAGATGTGGTTATATTTATGGGCGTGGTAAAGATCACCAAACAGAATCACATATTTGATGGGACCAACAACATCATAATATAATGAGCTTTACGTATTGAAATAGATACTGTATTGAAAAAAACGGAATATTTTTTCCACTGTTACATAGTTAGTTTCATGTTATATGTGGAAACTTTTGCTGATGAGCCTGATTTCTTGCCTATGATACCCATTTCCTTTCAGACATACGGTATATTTCTACCTCTTCCTACTTCTCATAATTTAAATCGACTATTATTTATAACCATAATGACACCTTTTTCTAGTTTCTACAGTTCTGATAAATAAATCTAGTTTTATTGACAATTTGCATAAGTAATAATAACCATGAGAACTGTACCACGTATAATATAATTGCTGAAGGACTTAGTTGGAATTTGAATTCTGTAGAAGTCATTTTGCGACGGACAGTAATTTTTTTCTATTCTGGAAAACTAGTAGTGAACGTGGCCATTTCAGTTTTCTGTTGAAATTAATTAGGTTAAAGTGAACGGGATAAGGCTAAAGAGTACCTACAACATGATCATTGTGATGAATTCATTTACTTCTTTGTTTCTTGAAGATTTTAATTTCTGCACTGTGTGTTGCGATTCTGTTCGTGCACAGATAAAAATTTGTATAAGCTAACAATGTATTTTTAATGCTAAGAAATACATTGTTAAGTTCCCACATCCACGCGAACGACGCCGACGTCGCGGGCACAGCTAGTACATACTACTACGACTGTATGCATTTGGTACCTATAGAGACTAAATTTAATTTTAAAAACTTCGTCGCTTTGCAACCATGGTTGCACGAAGCAAAGCTGACAACTTTTCTTTGCAACTGTGGTTGCGAGAAGCGATCAAGCGGAGCCAACCAACTTTAAAGCTCATTTACATTAATGATGTTTTAAGTACATAAAGCATTAATCGTAATATAAGGTGATTCTCGGTGCAAGCGGAGGCATAGTAAAATGAGTTAAATTCAATAACAAGCACTAAATTAAATAAACACGAAATAGCTGTTAATGTTTTCAAAGAGAAATGGCTCGAAAGCATAACTAGCACCGAATAAATAAAGACTATAATGGCAAATGTTCAGACAGCAGTTATTCTTGTAAAACTTATTAACGTTGCAGCGAGCGATGAGAATGGCCTTTATAATGAGTGCAAATTAGCTCTTTTATTAAGAATTTGGCAACAGGAATAACGTTTTTGTACTAATTTTCAATTAAAGTGGAATGTATCAGGAAAATTATTTGATTTGGAGAATTACAAGTTATGACTACTCAACGCCGTTTACATGCAGAGAGTGAAATCCGCTTTAAGCATACATTTAAATTGCCGTGGAATGGAATCGAAATCGACCTTACAAACCATAATGAACTTTATGCTTATTTTGTAACGTACAAAGGAAAAGCGAGCCGAAAAACACGCACAGTATTTCGGAATATTCTCGCGCATTCTAGAGTTTTTTTTTGTAGTTAGAATCTTTTACCTCGTTTATACATTACACAATTGATATAAAGTTCATTATGCTTTGTAAGATTTTGTTACAAAAACTTGCTTCCAATCCGCTGCGATTTACATAAATTAAATCTTAGACAACGTCATAAGTGTATCACCAGTATTCTACTGACCTTAATTTATTTTGTCCTTTTCTATTAGATCTAGCCCACTTTCATATTTTCTATCTGTTTTTAATTTACCTTACGGTCTCTTTTCTTTGCCTCTTTCAATATAATCATTAAACTTCATCCAAGGTGCATCTACCCACTTGATTTTCCCTCCCTCCAAAGAATGAACCAGAAAATCAAATAATACTTCAAGCGAGACGGCAAAAGTTTAAAAATAGTTCCTGAATTAAAACTTTCTCTCTAAAAGAGTTGCTCGGTAATGAGGCCACTGTCAATGAATAGGGCCATGACAATAGACTCACCACAATGGTTTGCAGTGAAATAGAAATTAATGTGTGAATGTTTCTACTAAACAGTAAACAGGTTACTATATCAATTTGCGTTTGGAGTCGGACATTGTACAATTCCGTGATGAATTAATATAATTTGTCCCATTAATATTATAATCATCTGTTTATTTGGTTGTCATTTCTGTTCACGTGAATTATGGAAATTAATTTGCTATCTCATTATTTTATTAATTAAGGGAATTTTGTTATGTTAGAACGTAATTTGTCTTTGCTAATTAATGTTTCTTTCATAAACAATGTTTTGTGACGATGACTCGATACACCATTGAATTCGATGCAATTTTTCGATGAAATTATTCCGTAAAGTTTTCTTTTCAATAACAATTAAGGTAGACCTAACCGATTTTCGTACATTTGTCGATTGCTCTCGGGAAAAACAAAGCCGTCAGTTCCAAATATTTTAATTACATACTCAATTTCAAAATTTCTTCATTAGCCTTCAATTTCGATAGCATAAAGACAAGACTTACCAGAATTATTTATCTTTAAAACGTCACGAAGCTTAATTACAATTCCATCTACCCATTTTCCATTATCTCGGGGCAATTTCAAAACATGGTTCGATTAACAAAATGGAGTACCGATCGATGTCTCAACCATTCAACAAGTATTAACGGCTTCGATGCCTCGTAGATTATTAGAAAATTTTGATTTCGGGTTATTTGAATATTCATCACCGACCCCTATTGTTGAAACTATGATGAGTGTGAAAGCTTTGATAAGCGGAAGCTAATAAAAGACAAAAGAGTTAGGTATGTTGAATTCTCATTGATTGTGAGAGTAAACTGTAAGATATAAAATGATCAGTGATCACTGGAGCGTAGAGATAGATACAAACAAACATTGCAAGAGAGTGGACTGAGTTGGGTTGTAGATAACGATGATGATGAATTAAATCACAAAAGAAAAACTTGGTAATATGATCAAGTAAATTTTAAAATTAATAAGATAAATGTTGATTTGGATTATGTATAATAATAGTTTATTAACAACTCAACGTACAAGTTTTTCTTAAGCTATACCAATTATACAAAGTTATTGAATTTATACATATATGGTCATAAGAGGTCACGAGATTCTTGGGATACTTCATCCAAACGAAAACGAGGTTAAAACACAGATTTAACACTTTCTTAAGTCTGAAAAATGGTATCGATATATTCACTGAAATAAAGACGGAATATATTCTTCCTTTTGTCATCAGTACAACTTAAATCACAACAATACAATCACTTATCAAGACCACCAACAGTACGAGAAAACTGCAAACAAATGAATATTTATCGGCGTATTTTTAAACCCAATAAACCACCAGCTGGTGAGTTTATGAATAAACTGAACCAATTAGTGAGGTGTTTAATTTGCCAGCTCCTTTGTCTTATGCAAAACAATGGAAGTTTTTTTTAACTGTGGGCGCCTGGACGTCGGTATTTGATCATGAATCGGCTGTAATTAAAGTTGTGGGAATGCTAATTTTAATTAACCTTGGGAATGTGTGAGGACTTGTGAGTATAAAATGGGTTAAAAATAATAAATTTAAAGATTTAATGTCAGTTTATGCAAGTTTTTGAGAATAAAAAAACATGTGACATCTATTAATAGAGAAAAGACCTCCTTGTGAGTGTCCTGTAGTGGAAACGTTAAAATCTAGATAAGCTTGAAAAATAGTTTATATTAACAAACTTGTTAACTTGTTGGCAATAACTCCTAAGAACCTACAATAAAGTAGACAGATGAAGAAAAAAAATTAAGGAAGAAGGAAACATGTAAATATCACAAACCGTGACAGAGACAATTAAATCACAGAAAAGATAATGAAGTAACATAAGATAACAAACAAAGACATTACACAAGAATCAAAGACAACAACAGCAGCACATACTAAGCATAAAGTACACACGAACACACATAATCAAATTGACAACCCTGCAGAGTAATTGCTACTCGATATAACCGTCACGTTTGTGAACCTTATGTCAGGTGACGCAGTTCCCAGGGTTGTTACACAATTTGAATTTATTATTGGACGCCTCGTCACCGATCATCAACATTTTAAAGGGGATATTTTGAAATGGGTGAATTGAAATGTTGACAGTTTCGATGGTGGCGCTTTATCAGATCTTTTGTTGTGAAGGGTTATGGTTACATAGTTTGTTTCATAGTGGCTTAGGGTAAGCTAACCTGTGTGTTTT